>CM050429.1:11611839-12811839 GCA_027564155.1 Gymnocypris eckloni scoliostomus
TCTGACATTTCTTTCATCATATTCTTCACTAATATTTCACTTTTGATGGCTTTTCAAAATATAGACTTATATTTCTCATGTTTTCTTCATGAAAATCACAGTTCATGATAGTTGAACTAGCAAAGTACTTTCTGTTGACGCTGCCATCAGCCAAGCAGCGCTGTCAGGATATCATTGAAATGAATGGAAAAGGATAGCTTTATCCAGGTACTATAGACCTCTTTGGTTCAGAGCACAAAACTGAACAGATGTGTTGGAAACACACAAACATAACAAAACAAATAAACAAAACAATTCTGTTTAAAAAAAAGGCGGCATTCTCTTATTTTCCATATAAAATACATTAAATAATACAAGTAAAGAAATAAAAATCACAATAATAAAAACAATCATGATCCTCTCACAGCCCATGCAGTCAAAAGGCCCGGGGGCTTGTGTTGGTGATGTGCAGGAAGGTAGCAGCATCGTGACAGTAATCTATCTCCCTCAGGACACACGGACTCTAACTGATAAGTGCCAGGGAGCAGGGGAACCTTTTCCATTCTGGGTGTCTTCAGCAGACATCCCCTCAGAGCTCAGCCCTGTAATCTGACACGACACAGTTGACATTACACACTGACGTCAGTGATGGAGAGCCTAACTGCAGGAGAGGATGAGGAGGAGTGTTTGGCATCCTGTGATTAATTATTGTATTTGGATTATGAAATTGAGATTGGAAAAGTTTCAACAACTTAAGCTGAGAGCAGTAAGAAACATAAAACATAGAATTGTTGTTGCATTAACATTAACTGACAATGAGCAACTATTATTATTACAGTCTTGGGTATGTCAATGATTAAAGGGTTAGTTCACCCAAAAATGAAAATTAGCCTGTGTTTTACTCACCCCAGAGCCATCCTATAGGTGTATATGACTTTCATCTTTCAAAAGATTTAAATCTGAATTATATAAAAATATATGTTAAATAAAGTGTGCGCATCCATAATAAAATGTACCTCACATGGTTCCGGAGCATGAATAAAGGCCTAATGTAGCGATTCCATATGTTTTGTAAGAAAAATATCCATATTTCAAATGTATTAAACACTTTTCTCTCACTTGGTATCTTTCGTATGCGGAAGCCGTTCCGGCGGATGACGTAGGAAAAAATTAATAAATATATAAATAAATTGTAACAGTAGTGTAGTAGTAAACATTTTGAAAACTTGCTAATAGCTCAAAAGCCTGAGTGAATGCATGATTTAAATATTACATATGCAGTTTTAATTGGTATAAATGGAGGCGTTTTTGTCCCTAAGGTCCTGAGTGTAACTATTTGTTGTACCTAGTGTGCAAAAAATTAGATTTGAAGCAAAATGAGGGTGAAATATTACAATTCCAATAAAGATACACATATCTGAACAAATGTATGCTGTTTGCAATGATCACTGAAAAAATAGAAGTGAAAAAAAATGTCCCTAAGGAAAGGGTTAAAAACATGAACAGATCCATCTTTTGCTTTTAATAACATATTAGTATATTTTGTATCATTATTACCAAAGATTAATATATGCTTTATACAGTAGATGCTGAATGTGCACACAATCAATAATATCCCTTCATCTATCCAATCAGTTTGTGTGTAAATTGTAAATGACCCTTCTACTGCATTTATCTCATGACAGTCGCGGACAGCAGACGAGGAAGTGATGGAAAGGGCATCATTTTTAATGATTGAGGACGGAAGACATGTTACTTCAGGCTGTAAAGTGGAGAGGAAAAGGTCAGGTCAGATTGAAGTCTCCCCACCTACTCCTGGTCTTGTCATTATTGAGATGGAGGACGGATTTTCTAACCCCCCTCTAAACACCATGCAAAAAAAGAGAGAGGAAATACAATGAGACATTTCCAAAATGTCATGTGGCTTAAGGCTGCTTGGGTCAAAAGGCAGAAGAGTTTGGGCTAAAGCTCTCAGGAACGGGCTTTGACGAGGTGGACAAGTAAAGAAGCAAAGGTGATGAAGACCACGCAGCCAAGGGAAGAAGGTCAGCACGTCTGTCTCAGTTTTCAGCACATGGTGTCTAGTTTTTGGCACCCAATGTCACTGTGTGTGTAAGTCTGGTAAAGCCACGGGGCACATGAGTGATTCGGCATAGATTTGTTCAAAGCACATAAACCCTCAACCAAAATAACAAAAAGCAATAAGTGTTTCTAATTAAACATATTTTGAAATGTATGTCAAATATATGTTAATTAAACTTCTGCCATTTAAAAAGCCAAAAAGTTGTGATAAATCAGAAGCAGATCCAATTTATAATATAATAATTATTTATAATTCATTATATTTGAATTATGTGTTCTTGGTCAAACCATGGAACCTCATTGGGGCATATCTAGGTGCATCTCAATAAATTAGAAAGTCATGGAAATTGTGAATAGTGAATAGGTGGGTTTTTGTTAAATGTGAGCCAAAATCATCACAATTAAAAGAACCAAAGACTTAAACTACTTCAGTCTGTGAGCATTGTATTTATTTAATACACGAGTTTCACAATTTGAGTTGAATTATTGAAATAAAGTAACTTTTCCACGACATTTTTTTTTATTATAATTTATTGAGATGCACCTGTATTATTTTTTTTGCTTTTTTAAAATAAAAGGCCTTTTTAATAAATACAAATGTAAATAAAAAATATTTAAATTTTTTTGTAAATATTTTACCAAATCTCAGCACTATGTAAAAAAGTTAATCTAGTGTTCATACTGTTCCATTCCAAATTATAAAATATTTGCTAAGTTATTTTAAGTATTTTTATTATTAATTATTCATAATTATTCTGTTTTATCAGCTTATCATTTTTATAATTTTATTTTATTACATATTATATTTTGAGCTAATTCAATTGAAATTAATTGACAGCAATAATTAAAAAAATATATTGTATCTTCTTGAACTTTACTAAGCTCAAGAAGCTGCGTAGGACCCCCGGAACACCAGAGGGCACCCTTGCTCTCAAAGATGATTTCATTTTAGTTTCGATTTTGAATTTGGCCAGCGGCTGTCACGGTGCGGGCAAGGGGCACAGAGGAAAAACAGAAGTCTGGGTCCAAATGCAGGAAAGCGCAGTCTAATTATAACAAAAAGGCCAACAGGCAAAAAACAAAACAGAAAACAGAACGGACACCACAGAACGCAACGCAGTGCTGGTGTCCTCGAGAGCATAGACCAGAGTGTGCCACAATACACAACACAATAACACATACAATTTATCCAGGCAGAGTGGTTAGTGAGAAGGGAATATAAAGGCCGTGATAATGGGGAACAGGTGAGATTGTGATGAGTGACAAGTGTAAGGAGTTTAGGGAAATGACTCCAGGAGGAAGGGAGATGGCGACCTCTGGTGGTGAGAGGGAGGAACACCGGGCCTGGATTCATGACATAACCCCCCCTTAAAGGAACGGCTTCCAGACGTTCCCAAGCGTCTAACAAGGGGAACGGCAGAGCGAGGGCAGAATAGGGGGAGGGATGTGGGGCCAGGCCCATGTAATGGAAGAGGGCCTGGAGACAGAGGCAGCCACAGTGCCAGGGTGGCGCAGGCAGAGCAGGAGGCCAGGGCAGGGCAGGCAGGGCGGGAGCGGACTCTGTGGGCTCCCGGAACAGAGCGGGCTCTGTGATCTCCCGGAACGGAGAGGGCTCTGTGGGCTCCCGGAACGGAGAGGGCTGTGTTGGCTCCCGGAACGGAGCGGACTCTGTGGGCTCCCGGAACGGAGCGGACTCTGTGATCTCCCGGAACGGAGAGGGCTCTGTGGGCTCCCGGAACGGAGAGGGCTGTGTTGGCTCCCGGAACGGAGCGGACTCTGTGGGCTCCCGGAACGGAGCGGACTCTGTGGGGCTCCCGGAACGGAGCGGACTCTGTGGGGCTCCCGGAACGGAGCGGACTCTGTGGGGCTCCCGGAACGGAGCGGACTCTGTGGGGCTCCCGGAACGGAGCGGACTCTGTGGGGCTCCCGGAACGGAGCGGACTCTGTGGGCTCCCGGAACGGAGCGGACTCTGGAGCGGTCTCTGTGGGCTCACTGAACGGAGCGGACTCTGTGGGCTCCCGGAACGGAGCGGACTCTGGAGCGGTCTCTGTGGGCTCACTGAACGGAGCGGACTCTGTGGGCTCCCGGAACGGAGCGGACTCTGGAGCGGTTTCTGTGGGCTCACGGAACGGAGCGGGCTCTGGAGCGGTCTCTATGGGCTCACGGAACGGAGCGGGCTCCGCAGCTAACTCCACCCTGAAGGCAGAGCCGCTCAGATGCAGAGCCAGTTTGAGATAGTTCTCCAGCGACTCCTCGGGATTCCAGTTTGGCATCCTGGATTTGAAGGGCTCGGCCAAGCCTCCCCAGAAGAAGACAAGGAGGCAGGTCTTCTCTGTCGCCGACTGACGAGCGACTTCCCAGAAGTGCCCGGCATACTCCTCAATGCTCCCATCTCCCTGACGGATATTAAAGAGCTTCCTCGCTCGACCCATGTCTGCTGGCTAAATTCTGTCACGGTGCGGGCAAGGGGCACCGAGGAGAAACAGAAGTCTGGGTCCAAATGCAGGAAAGCGCAGTTTAATCATAAAAAAAGGCCAACAAAAACAGAAAACAGAACGGGACACCACAGAATGCAACGCAGTGCTGGTGTCCTCGAGAGCATAGACCAGAGTGTGCAACAACACATAACACAATAACACATACAATTTTGCCAGGCAGACTGGTGAGTGAGAAGGGAATATAAAGACCATGATAATGGGGAACAGCTGAGGGTGTGATGAGTGACAGGTGTAAGGAGTTTAGGGAAATGGCTCCAGGAGGAAGGGAGATGGCGACCTCTGGTGGTGAGAGGGAGGAACACCGGGCCTGGATTCATGACAGCGGCTAGGAAAACATGAATGATAATCTATAGTAATGCAGAGCTGTCACCCTTTCTATGTAAAAATCAGTCAAATCATGTAACGTGAATGTCATAATGTCTCTTGCTCGAGACTAATAAAATGAATTGAAAGCACAGCGAGCAACGGAAGAGATACTGTTTCACAAGCACTTCCCGAGCGCGCAATTTGATGTGATTGGCTGATTAGCAATTTATGTCACCGAGCAATTGAACAGGTGTACCTAAAAAAGTGGCCGGTGAGTGTATATATATATATATATATATATACATGGGGTTTGGGGTTTTAACATGGGGTTTGGGGTTTTAGTCCTTGTTTTCTTGTCTTTTATTTTGATATTTTGCCTCGTCATGGTTCCTGTCTGGTCATGTGATTCAATTGCCCTCATGTTATCCTGCTATTGGTTCCTTTGTTCAATGTGTCTCGTCTCTCTTTGGTTGGTTCTTGTCATGTGACCTGTATTGTTTGCTATAAATAGCCCTCTTGTTCCCATTGTTTGCTGTCGAGTATTGAACTGTGTAACATTTGTTGGTGTGTTTGTGGTTCTGTTCATGCCAAGTCAAGTCTGTTCATACCACGTCAAGTGTGTTCAAGTCCAGTCAAGTCTCAGTTTGTATTTGGATTACTTAAAAAAAAAAAAAAATTCCAATATGTACTGCGTATGCGCATGAGCGTACGTGCATGCATTAACCTAACTGGGCCTTGAATCAGCCATCAATTCATTAAAACGTTTATGAATACTTGTGAATTTCCATCAGAGTGTGTTGCATTTCTTTGAAAATGTTTGAATTCAGGGTTTACATTTCAAGTCAGTTCATTTTTCATAATGGACATCTGCTGAAATCCCTCTTGAGGTGTTGCAGGTTGAGATGTCAATGTGACAATCGCATGTTGACGGCTCCATGAAGATAAGCTAAAGGGCAGCCGTATATTATGGGGAGGCGTCTTCTTTCTCTCTGCTTCATGTCGCTCTCAGGGTTTGCCTGGCTGTTGACACGCTGTTGCATATGCTTGACTGAACACTTGCATCCTCCAATGCCTCGCTCATAATTGCTTCTTAGTAATCAACTCCATTACAGCATTATGTTAATTCAGGGTGTGAAAAGTGAGATGCTATGAGGATGCAGCTGAGGGATGTGATGGAGCTGAATGTTTGTTGAACTGTGTGGGAATCTGGGATTTGCCTCTACTTGCATAAGATTCTGATAAATACAAAGTACGTTTACATTTATAAAGCAGACACTTTATCCAAAGCAACTCACAAATGAGGACAACAGAAGCAATCAATTGTAGTATTAAAAGGACTAAAAACAGATCCAAAACTAAAAGCTAAAACTTTATAAATACTACATTTTGCAAAATAAAGAAATTAAATAAAATGACAAATGCCTTCCAACAACATTTCAAAAAGTATAATTTAAATGAAAATGAAAATAAAGCTAAGAAAAATTAAAAATGTTAAAGAACAAACGGTATAAGAGTATAATAATGATTCTAACATAACACTAAGCCAAGCACCAAAAACCAACTATGTGTATATACAACCACACACACATCCATGCATACAGTATATATATATATATATATATATATTTACACATTTATAAATTCAATATATATATATATATATATATATATATATATATATATATATATATATAAAACATTTTATTTCCATTTAGTTAAAGTTTTAAAATAACTAAAATTGAATAAAACTAAAACTTAATAAAATACCTATAATAAAATCAAACATAACTAAAATTAAAATAGATAACAAATAAAAATAAAAGGACAGTAGTTTATCAGTCTTCCTAAAAAATAACAATGCCAAGCACACATATTAATAAACAACACCTTACTTACGCATAGTAAGAAAATGGTTATAAACACTGAAACAGAAGTGAAACAAGTAGTAGGAAAGAGGAGAAATAAAAAGCGATACTTCTATCCTTTGCCTGGTGGAGTCTATGGTGGTGTCTATGGTCTTTACACTCTTCGGTCTTCACGTGACGGCTGCCGTGGTAAACTAAATAAAGTATAGTCAAGTAGGGCAGAGGGGTAAAATGTGCCACTTGGCCAGCTGTGTTGCTCCCTCGATCAGGAAAATTGTGAATAATTTTTGTTACATTACATACATTTAGAATCAGCTTGTGGTTAAAGGTACTGTACAAACTTATTGGAAAACTTAAACAACCCTACAGTAAATATCGAACCCTTGACTAAATTTGACAAGAAAACCTGGTTTTGCAATAACCACAATACGGATCAATACGGTTGATCTGAATTAAAAAGAGTGATTTAGACACCATCTCTCATGAACTTGTATAAACATGCCAATGAGTAATGATTTAATTTTCAGTCTCTCACATTAAATTGTTGTATGACTTCAAAAAACTTGAAATATAACATACTTGTATATCGACTACATTGTACCAGTTACAAGACAGCAGTCTTCAAAATTTCAATTTTTATAAGATTAATGTTTTCTTAGTTTTGCTGTTTTTGCCATTTTTTTATCAATTTTTTATTTCAATTTTAGTTTTTTTTAGTACATAAATGTCATTACTTTTAAATATTTTTTTAAGTTTATTTAGAGTAAAAAAAAGTAAATAATTCAAGTTAAATAATATTTATAATAAATAAATAACATTAATAAAATATTATATATTTATATACTGTCATGTTACATGGAAGCATGGAGAACGCAGGAGGCATGAAATAGCTTCAAATAAAGTTGAATTACAAAATTCAGGGAATAATGCAATATAGGTGATGTTCCAAACTCACAAATATAACTAGTGACAAAGTAATGAGTAGACCCGACAAAGGAAGGCAGAACAAACAGGAACTTAAATGCAAGGGATAATTACAAAACACAGGTGCAAGGAATCATGATGAACTAAATGAGGAATAATTAATTAACTAAACAAGAAAAGGTTTGTAAAACCAGGAACAAGGACAGGCGTAAAACAAGGAAAAACAAGTCCAAAACCCTGACATATACACATTAAATATTTGTGATTATTTTAAATAATAATAATATAATTAATAATAATAATTTAATTTAATTATATATTATTTAATAATAGTTAAATAAAAGAGCTGTCTGTCACAAATAAAACAGCAAAAAAAAAAAACATGATTTGTAAAACTATATGTAGAGCAACAAGCTTCGTTTATAATCTTACAATCTGCTTTTTGAAGCCATGCACATCTCAGTTGGAGTGGCAGCCTGTAGTAAGGTCTGCACACTTCACTGCATCACATAGTGTAGAGATAAACACTAGGAGTATGTGTGTGTGTGTGTGTGTGTGTGTGTGTGTGTGTGTGTGTGTGTGTACTGTCAATCAAGACCCCTACCCAGTCTGAGCCCAAACACAGAAAGTGCAATAGAAACAGTCCTGTCACTGATCACAGAGGCATGTATAATTCTCAGGTAATTATTTTTCAACCCGAGGCATCATTACAGTAGCGTATCACATCATTCCTGCCTGGCTCAGGAGCATACACCAAAAGTCACAGGATCCTGGCCTGTCATGAGATCAGCCAGGCAGTCTCATGTGAGAGTGTGCAAATATATGATTTCTCCTTTACGGTCACGCTTGAACAGGTCAGCGGAGGGATGGAGCTGGCCGCCGCATGCTGAAATGGAGATGGAATCGGACAGGACTGGAGTCATGAGGAGCGGAGAGGGAAGTGATGATGCATGAAAGGCCCTGGATGACAATAACAACTTAATGATAGAAGTAATGATACATGGATGATGGCAAATGCCACAATGCAGTCTTATCAGACAGATTACTATCACTGTTTTGTACACAGATGTACACTTGCACACAGAAAATAAAGGATGATGCAAGCTTATGAGCAATTTCCATTTGGAAGAATGGCAAAGGCAAAATATTTCAGTGGAGGAGTTAGCAACAGGGTGTTTAAAAATAAATAAAAATTGTATATATATATATATATATATACAATTTTTATTTATTTAATTTTTTATTTATTGTATATAAATTTAATATATATATATTAATATTAATATATATATATATATATATATATATATATATATATATATACAGGTGCATCTCAATAAATTAGAATGTCGTGGAAAAGCTCATTTATTTCAGTAATTCAACTCAAATTGTAAAACTTGTGTATTAAATAAATTCAATGCACACAGACTGAAGTAGTTTAAGTCTTTGGTTCTTTTAATTGTGATGATTTTGGTTCACATTTAACAAAAACCCATCAAATCTCATCAAATTAGAATATGGTGACATGTCAATAAGCTAATCAACTCACACCTGCAAAAACACCTGCAAAGGTTTCCTGAGCCTTCAAAATGGTCTCTCAGTTTGGTTCACTAGGCTACACAATCATGGGGAAGACTGCTGATCTGACAGTTGTCCAGAAGACAATCATTGACACCCTTCACAAGGAGGGTAAGCCACAAACATTCATTACCAAAGAAGCTGGCTGTTCACAGAGTGCTGTATCCAAGCATGTTAACAGAAAGTTGAGTGGAAGGAAAAAGTGTGGAAGAAAAGATGCACAACCAACCGAGAGAACCGCAGCCTTATGAGGATTGTCAAGCAAAATCGATTCAAGAATTTGGGTGAACTTCACAAGGAATGGACTGAGGCTGGGGTCAGGGCATCAAGAGCCACCACACACAGACGTGTCAAGGAATTTGGCTACAGTTGTCGTCAGAGGCGTCTTACCTGGGCTAAGAGAAGAAGAACTCGATTGTTGCCCAGTGGTCCAAAGTCCTCTTTTCAGATGAGAGCAAGTTTTGTAATTCATTTGGAAACCAAGGTCCTAGAGTCTGGAGGAAGGGTGGAGAAGCTCATAGCCCAAAGTTGCTTGAAGTCCAGTGTTAAGTTTACACAGTCTGTGATGATTTGGGGTGCAATGTCAACTGCTGGTGTCAGTCCATTGTGGTTTTGGAAAACCAACGCCACTGCACCCGTTTACCAAGAAATTTTGGAGCACTTCATGCTTCCTTCTGCTAACCAGCTTTTTAAAGATGCTGATTTCATTTTCCAGCAGGATTTGGCACCTGCCCACACTGCCAAAAGCACCAAACGTTGGTTAAATGACCATGGTGTTGGTATGCTTGACTGGACAGCAAACTCACCAGACTTGAACCCCAGAATGACCCGAAACTTCAGACCTGAATAGAGAATCTATGGGGTATTGTCAAGAGGCAAATGAGAAACAAGAGACCAAAAAAGCAGACGAGCTGAAGGCCACTGTCAAAGAAACCTGGGCTTCCACCTCAGCAGTGACACAAACTGATCACCTCCACGCCACGCCGAATTGAGGCAGTAATTAAAGCAAAAGGAGCCCCTACCAAGTATTGAGTACATATACAGTAAATTAACATACTTTCCAGAAGGCCAACAATTTACTAAAAATGTTTTTTTATTGGTCTTATGAAGTATTCTAATTTGTTGAGATAGTAATTTGGTGGGTTTTTGTTAAATGTGAGCCAAAATCATCACAATTAAAAGAACCAAAGAATTAAACTACTTCAGTCTGTGTGCATTGAATTTATTTAATACACGATTTTCACAATTTGAGTTGAATTACTGAAATAAATGAACTTTTCCATGACATTCTAATTTATTGAGATGCACCTGTACTCATACACTCACTGGCAACTTTATTAGGTACACCTTGCTAGTATCGGGTTGGACCCCCTTTGCCTTCAGAACTGCCTTAATTCTTCGTGGCATAGATTCAACAAGCTGTTGGAAACATTCTTCAGAGATTTTGGTCTATATTGACATGATAGCATCACGCAGTTGCTGCAGATTTGTCGGCTGCACATCCATGATGCGAATCTCCCGTTCCACCACATCCCAAAGGTGCTCTATTGGATTGAGATCTGGTGACTGTGGAGGCCATTTGAGTAAAGTGAACTCATTGTCATGTTCAAGAAACCAGTCTGAGATGATTTGAGCTTTGTGACATGGTGCATTATCCTGCTGGAAGTAGCCACCAGAAGAGGGGTAAACTGTAGTCATAACGGGATGGACATGGTCAGCAACAATACTCAGGTAGGCTGTGGCATTAAATGATGCTCAATTGGCACTAAGGGGCCCAAAGAGTGCCAAGAAAATATCCCCCACACATTACATCACCACCACCAGCCTGAACCGTTGAGACAAGGCAGGATGGATCCATGCTTTCATGTTCTTTACGCCAAATTCTGACCCTACCATCTGAATGTCGCAGCAGAAATCGAGACTCCTCATACAAGGCAACGTTTTTCCAATCTTCTATTGTCCAATTTTGGTGAGCCTGAGTAAATTATAGACTCGTTTCCTGTTCTTAGCTGACAGGAGCGACACCCGGTGTGGTCTTCTGCTGCTGTAGCCCATCTACTTCAGGGTTCGACATGTTGTGTGTTCAGAGATGGTATTCTGCATACCTTGGTTGTGTAAGACTGGTGCCAATGTGTCTGTGCCAATGTGTCTGGGCCCCCCCCTCTAGAGGACAAAAGGCCCCCCTGGGAATCCACAAAGCTGTCTCTTGCATATGTCATCCAGGACGCAGCACACTGGGGGAATCCACAAAGCTGTCCCTTGCATATGTAACAGTAACATCCAGGGGTGCAGCACACTGGGGGATCCACACCCTGTACTGACGGTCTCATCATTTCCTCCCTCACCACTGAGAATTCACTGAAAAATCCATGCAATGTAATATGTACAAATAAGTAACCATACATGTTTGATATCTTTTGAAATGTCTCAGTGCGCCTGGTAAAATGGTCTCATCCTCCCAATCATAATGAAAAGCTAAAAGAAGTTCTAAAATCTGAGAAGAATAGTGTACAGCAGGGGACGTGCCTCCCCTGATTTCCTACTCAAAACACCTCCTGTATGTAAATAAGTAATCCCGCCACAGGATCTCCAGAAGCCTTTGGTTGCCAATTCTGAAGACTAATTATAATGACAAGATACCACCATGTGGTTTATTAGATTATCTGGGTATATAAGGAGAAGGGACAGAAAGATCTGGGCGTCTGTAGGAGGATTGCCCGCACAACCACTGTGTGTAGATTTCAGTTCCAGCTATGGTTAGGAGTCAGTAAACTGATTGCCCGCACATGTCACTTGTGTGTAGTTTTTCATTGCCAGGTAGTAATTTCTACAAGTTCTTCAATTCCTGAATTATTGTTATGTTATGGTTAACCGTTGATTCTATTCTTGTAACATTGGAGCTTTGAATTATTGTTTTGATTACCTGGTCAATAAATTGTAACGTTTGATTCTATTCTAACTGCCTCTAAAGATTGCTTTCTCCCTATTAGAGTAGCGGATTCGCATATTTCCATAAGCCTCGTCCAGTTTAGCGACGGCTAATACCGCGTCTTTTAAGTGTACCGGATGCAGGGGCGGGTTAATTCCGTTCAGGACGGCGAACGCCGTCCTGGTCAAACTGAATTCGGGTACGCCCATACCTCTGACTTTTGATTTTAATGTTACTTTAAACAAGGATTTGACCAATCCAAAGTTATTACGAGTGTTGTACATTGACCTACTAACATATCTGATAATGGCCAAAAACCTTTACTGAAGTAAACAATTGAACTCAAGTTCTGAGGGGGCTCCAAGGGGTTATCCATGTCTATGATTGTGTACGTGTGCATTGACGGCAAATCTTAGATACATAACCATAATTACCTCTGATTGACGACCGGGCCTGACGAGATTGTGTCCGTGAGATCTGTGGAAAACAGGACCTCTGAGCGATATAGCTTCCCTATGTCTGGACGGGTAAAGTATTGAAAAAGAGCTGATAAGAATAATCAATCATTCGTTCCTGTTTTAATGATGCACAGACATCATTAAAACCCTTTTCATTTTATGGAGTCAGATGAAATAACGAGATAAAATATATAAGAAGAAGTGTTCCATTTTAATGTTCTTGTTGTGTCGTGAAAAGGAAAGATCGTAACACGCAAAAGCCCTTCACCCGCGACTGACTGCCGTCATTGGATCGTTCCAGCCGGGTCCTTTCTTACAGTGGTGACCCCGCCGACGTGATCTCGTAAAGACGAGAACGCGATTCTCGCAGAGACGAGTACGTCATTCCAGCCGCGACATTCAACTTGAACTCTCCTTGGACGTGAGGTTTGATATCCTTCTCATCAATATCCAACTGCTGTGGTAAGTATATTCTTTGTTGCCTTTTAGAAGTTGAGGGAAATGTTGTTTACACCATATAGACACATTTGTAGTACGGGTCGGTATACCCATTTTTGAGACCGGAACCGAAAAACCCGGTGGTGATAAGAATTAGACGAGAAACATGTCTTTTCAGGGAAAGCACAGCAGCACTGGATGAAACAGAGTTAGAGACTCAAACTAAAAGCGAAGAATGAAAACCTACGTTAGCGTGTAACATCAGGCCACACAGAGAAACTCGTAACCGAACTCTTGTGAGTCTGTGACCAGAAAAGCCGAGCCTGCGAAGCCCGATAAAAACCGAACAAAATCAAACGACTCGCTAAAGAAAGCAGTTAAAATCGCAGTATTAAAAACCATGAAAATGCGGATGATGAAATCAACAATCAGCCGCCCGGTAACATGCGAAGAACGCTCTAGACACAAATTTCACAGGTCGGTTGAATTAACATTTGATTAAAGTCTTTTAAATTTTGTGGGTACCAGCTTAATAACTGGTGGGTTATTAGAAGATAATTTAGTATTATCTCATCATCTTGATAATATGGTGATTTTGATTTCATTCAATTATAACCGCTTTTCTGATTTTAAACACTTCAGTGGATGAGTTGCTATTGTTAGGAATTTTTAATTGTTAATTAAATGTCATAATTGATTACAAATTAATTTTAAATTAATTTCATTGATAAAATGATTTCAACATAACCATTGATTAATCAGAAGCGATCTTATAATTTGACAAATCACAGTAAAACCTTTATTATTATCAAGAGGGCCAGAAATTTTTAATTTCGTTTACAAGTAATTAAGATAACAGATTATTATTATTTTTTTTTGATGATGATGTTAATGACACAATGAGGAATGACTAAGTTTGGAAACTATTTTAATTATTATTATGGGAATCCAAAACTAGTGATTTAGAAGCCGTAAATTAATGTAATGATTAATTATGAATTCGAAAATTCTAATTACATTTAATAATTAATTACACTTCCTGTTTACATTTTGCAACAATATTGATTTATCAACTCAATTGCAGATTACACGTGTAAATTATAATCCTAAATGATCCTATTAATTTTAATTACAACATCATAAATTTTAATTAGAAACCACAAATTCTAATTTCAGACTTAACATAAGTCTGGCACTACCTGTAGGCCATACTTCATTTCCCTAGCTGATCTGGTTAACTCAAAAAATAAAATAATAATAATATATATATATAATAATTAATTAAAATAACTTTATTAAGTTAAAATTAAATAAATGCATACAAATGTAAAGTCCTCTTTACTTAGGCCTGAGAGTAGATAGTGCTCCCCCTAGTGTTGTGTTGGAGAAGTGACAGTGACACCATACAATCAAGATGGCATCAGACATTCAAAGATGGTGTGACATGCATCGTATGTGTCACCATTAACCAAGGCAAGCCTGGCCGTACAAAACTGTGTAGACCAGAGCCACCCAAGGGACCTTGGGAGTTACTCCAATTGGATTTCATAAGCCCACTACCTAGTGCCAAAGGGGGATATCGTTATTGCCTTGTGATAACTGACAAATTTTCCAATTTAACAGTGCAAACAAAGTGGCACGAGTAGTAGCGAATCAAATCCTCCCACTCTGGGGAGCACCAATCACTCACACACAACCTGAAATGTGGGAGGTGGGTGTTGCGTAACACTCCAAGGGGCCATCCACACAAAAAATCACAGTTGCACCAAAAGAGACAGTTATATGGCCTCCCGGATTAGTACCGGATCCAAATTGCACACCACAAATTTGTTGTAGTTCAGGTAACACCCACCCACCTACAAAGAAACATTTCAGGACACACTCGAGCACCAAATTCATGTACAACCTCACTGCCTGGTATCGACTTAAAATAGATCCAGGTGACACAATAGGTAACATGCATACACTACACGAAAAATCTAAAACAATGGCATAGACCCAAAATTGTACCACTATATTAAAAATTTGGAACCTGCAACATATAGGTGCACACATACAGAAACGCATAATAACACACATATGAGATTCACCAAGCTAATGTACTTGTCTGGACCAACCGAAAGGAAGGAATGTATTGTGTCGGGAATGTTTGCATTGCATAGACAATTTCACCAATCCACACAACTGTTACTTTATTACATGATGTAAATTTGGTAATGACACATGTAACTTATAACATTTCTGCTTATACAAAACATTGTATTACTAATGATGAGTCATATGCATGGCTACAGTCACGAATCGATGATTTAATTTCTGATTACAAAGACAGACTTGCCCAAATTCCACCTGCTCGCTAAAACGAGACCTGCTCAGCAGTATAGCCGGCCTGTTCGGATCAATTAATTCAGCAGCCAACACTTATAAAATAACCAAACAATCTCAATTCTCCACATGGTTGACAGATCAGATGGCCACTGGTTTCCAACACATCACCAATAGCAATGATAATATTATCAAAGCGGTTCGTTCCGAGGCGCAGGCGCTTCTAACGATCAGCCACACATTGTTCAATCAGACCCGTACCATCGAACGTGACTTAGCCTGCAGATCATATGCACAAGATTTATTCACTGCAACAAGACAGGAAATTTTAGATCTTCGTCTTCACAAGACCCCGAGACATGGTTTGAACGATTTAATTGAGGTTTTAGATTTACATAGATGGTTCTCTTCAGGAAAAATGTAAAGTATTCAGAATTAATATCCACAATTGTGATGTATACTGAAAACAAATGTATTGATTGTATTGGATTTTTTGCCACTTTTCCTTTAATCCACCCAGATCAAGTTTATCCAAATTCCACTAATATTCGATCCATTGGCACGGTAGTTAAAGATCAGGTAATTAAATGGGATCACCCACGTTTGAAGGGTACTGAGACCTTATTTACCAGTCGCACTTGTCATGAAACTCACAATTATATTGTCTGTACATGTAACACATTACAACCTTTCTCTCCCAATGATAGCAAACTCATAAGTGTTGAATCTTTGCATGGCCATTCAAATGCTATTCAGGTGTCTCATACAGTGGTGTGTCATCAGTGAGATGAATTCGTTCACATATGGAGGACTGACCTGTCCTGCTGATCACTCATTTTGCTTGGAAGTGACAGAGGATTTTTCTATGGGCCAGATCGACATCCTCGGATGGATGCCAAAGGACGCAGAGGTCTCCCCATGGTGGACGACACCTTTATGAACACGGAACACAAGCCTTGATCGACACGATGGACCTGGTACAGAACGTCATCCTCCAAACAGAGTACCACCTTACAACGACTGAAGTGACACTGCAGGAAGCCTGTGAGTGGCCCAAACAGTGCCAAAGGGAGGAAACTGTAAGACTGGTGCCAATGTGTCTGTGCCAATGTGTCTGGGCCCCCTCTAGAGGACAAAAGGCCCCCTGGGAATCCACAAAGCTGTCTCTTGCATATGTCATCCAGGACGCAGCACACTGGGGAATCCACAAAGCTGTCCCTTGCATATGTAACAGTAACATCCAGGGTGCAGCACACTGGGGATCCACACCCTGTACTGACGGTCTCATCATTTCCCTCCCTCACCACTGAGAATTCACTGAAAATCCATGCAATGTAATATGTACAAATAAGTAACCATACATGTTTGATATCTTTTGAAATGTCTCAGTGCGCCTGGTAAAATGGTCTCATCCTCCCAATCATAATGA
Source organism: Gymnocypris eckloni scoliostomus (assembly GCA_027564155.1). Classification (NCBI taxonomy): domain Eukaryota; kingdom Metazoa; phylum Chordata; class Actinopteri; order Cypriniformes; family Cyprinidae; genus Gymnocypris; species Gymnocypris eckloni. The sequence goes on from CM050429.1 coordinate 11,628,652, forward strand.
AAAGCTAAAAGAAGTTCTAAAATCTGAGAAGAATAGTGTACAGCAGGGGGACGTGCCCTCCCCCTGATTTCCTACTCAAAACACCTCCTGTATGTAAATAAGTAATCCCGGCCACAGGATCTCCAGAAGCCTTTGGTTGCCAATTCTGAAGACTAATTATAATGACAAGATACCACCATGTGGTAGGTTTATTAGATTATCTGGGTATATAAGGAGAAGGGACAGAAAGATCTGGGCGTCTGTAGGAGGATTGCCCGCACAACCACTGTGTGTAGATTTCAGTTCCAGCTATGGTTAGGAGTCAGTAAACTGATTGCCCGCACATGTCACTTGTGTGTAGTTTTTCATTGCCAGGTAGTAATTTCTACAAGTTCTTCAATTCCTGAATTATTGTTATGTTATGGTTAACCGTTGATTCTATTCTTGTAACATTGGAGCTTTGAATTATTGTTTTGATTACCTGGTCAATAAATTGTAACGTTTGATTCTATTCTAACTGCCTCTAAAGATTGCTTTCTCCCTATTAGAGTAGCGGATTCGCATATTTCCGCAAGCCTGCGTCAGTTTAGCGACGGCTAATACCCGGCGTCTTTTAAGTGTACTTCGGATGCAGGGGCGGGTTAATTCCGTTCAGGGACGGCGAACGCCGTCTGGTCAAACTGAATTCGGGTACGCCCATACCTCTGACTTTTGATTTTAATGTTACTTTAAACAAGGATTTGACCAATCCAAAGTTATTACGAGTGTTGTACATTGACCTACTAACATATCTGATAATGGCCAAAAACCTTTACTGAAGTAAACAATTGAACTCAAGTTCTGAGGGGGCTCCAAGGGGTTATCCATGTCTATGATTGTGTACGTGTGCATTGACGGCAAATCTTAGATACATAACCATAATTACCTCTGACTGATTGACCGGGCCTGACGAGATTGTGTCCGTGAGATCTGTGGAAAACAGGACCTCTGAGCGATATAGCTTCCCTATGTCTGGACGGGTAAAGTATTGAAAAAGAGCTGATAAGAATAATCAATCATTCGTTCCTGTTTTAATGATGCACAGACATCATTAAAACCCTTTTCATTTTATGGAGTCAGATGAAATAACGAGATAAAATATATAAGAAGAAGTGTTCCATTTTAATGTTCTTGTTGTGTCGTGAAAAGGAAAGATCGTAACACGCAAAGCCCTTCACCCGCGGAACGACTGCCGTCATTGGATCGTTCCAGCCGGGTCCTTTCTTACAGTTGTAACGAGTGGTTATTTGAGTTACTGTTGCCTTTATATAATCTCTAACCAGTCTGCCCGTTCTCCTCTGACATCAACAAGGCATTTTCGTCCACACAACTTTTGACCATTCTCTGTAAAACCTAGAGATGGTTGTGCGTGAAAATCCCAGTAGATCAGCAGTTTTTGAAATACTCAGACTAGCCCGTCTGTACCAACAACCATTCCACTTTCAAAGTCACTTAAATCCCCTTTCTTCCCCATTCTGATGCTCGGTTTGAACTTCAGCAAGTCGTCTTCACCACGTCTAGATACCTAAATACATTGAGTTGCTGCCATGTGATTGGCTGATTAGCAATTTGTGTTACCAAGCAATTGAACAGGTGTGCCTAATAAAGAGGCAGGTGAGTGTATTTATATACACTAAACAAAATTATAAACGCAACACTTTTGTTTTTGCCCCCATGTTCATGAGCTGAACTCAAAGATCTAAGACTTCTTCTATGTTCACAAAAGGCCTATTTCTCTCAAATATTGTTTACAAATCTGTCTAAATCTGTGTTAGTGAGCACTTCTCCTTTGCCGAGATTATCCATCCACCTCACTGGTGTGGCATATCAAGATACTGATTAGACAGCATGATTATTTCACAGGTGTGCCTTAGGCTGGCCACAATAAAAGACCACTCTAAAATGTGCAGTTTTATCACACAGCACAATACCACAAATGTGTGTGTGTGTGTGTGTGTGTGTGTGTGTGTGTGTGTGTGTGTGTGTGTGTGTTTACATATTTATTATTTTATTTTATTTATTTTTATATATTGCTTACTTGGACAAATATGCTATTATATACACAATACTGTTCAAAATTTTGGGATCAGTAAGATATATTTTTAAAGAAATTGTATTCGCTAAGGACGCATTAAACTGATTAAAAGTGACATATGACAGACATTTTAATGTTAAATTAAAATATATTTAAAAATAAATGTTAATTTGCCCCTTTCTATTTTATTCTAAAAGAATCCTGAATTTTGTTTCCACAAATCATCAAGCAACACAATTGTTTTCAATACTGACAATAAGAAATGTTTCTTCAGCACTAAATCAGCATATTAGAATGATTTCTGAAAGATCATGTGACACCATGGACTGTAGTAATGATGCTGAAAATTTAGCTTTGCCATCACAGGAATAAATCATACTTTAAAATATGTTAAAATAGATTTTAAAATGTAATATTTCTTTACAATAATAATTGTATACTGTGTTTTTGATCACAGTCTTGATGAGCAGTAGAGATGTCTCTTAAAAACATTTTTCCCAAACTTTCGAATCTGTGTAAACTGTCATGTGAACAGACCCCCAAAAGAAAACCCACTACATAACGCTAACAAATTTCATCATATATACGATTTTTATGACTTATTGCATTCTTGGGATGACTAAAAGCCATGGCTGAGATTTTGGTTTAGCACTTACAATGTGAGAAAACATCAGCTTGGATCTGTGAGGCTGTGTGCTCATGTGCTGCTGCCTGTACGTCTCTCAGCCTCTTGAGATTTCCATGGGTTTGCAGTGTAATTTCCTGCCCATGGTTCTGCCTTCTATCCTCATGTGTGACATTCAAGTTCACAAGGATCTCAGAGAAACAACACTCTTCACACCAGAGAGCCCTGCAGCTGCCATCACATTCACACTTTCTGATCCACACAGAAACGGACAAATCCTCAGGGACGGCCTGTTTTCTCTCTTTCCTCAACACTCCAGCTCTCTCTGTAGCTCAGAACAGTAGCACAGTTGAGTATCTGAGGCTTAAATTTGATCATTATTTACATTATTTTCATTTAATGTTTTTCCAAAATAATTGATTCTGAGATATCTAGTGTCCACAGTAATGGCAAATATCCCAGAGGCAGTTGAATTTATGCTGTCAATAAAATCATAAGTCTAAATACAGCATCCATTCGGAAATATGGGTAAAGAATGAGCTGGTTGGGTCATAATCTCGTGCTGGTTAGTAAGTCAGGCAATATGAAGTTACCTACATTCCTTTTGACAACAAATCTTCTTGTCATATTAACAAATAAGGAATGGCAGAGGCCTCTGGACATAACCTATAGGTGACAAGATGCTGGTGCCCTGCTTTGGTGGGCTACCTGACAGACATTGTTAAGTCATAAATAATGCAGTATTCTGTATTCCATGGTGGAAACTTTTCTAGATGGATCTAGAAGGATTTTGAATAAGAAAATGAGAACGGTATAATACTTCAATTATGAGTAGGAGGAAGAAAGATCAACAAAAATCTTTTCTAAAAGAGGGAAAATAATCAGTTAATAATTGATAGATTTGATGAATAATAAATCACTAACACAGATGCATTCATGCTACAGAAAAACAGAACAGACCCTTCTTGAGTTCATTCAGCAAACAGAGAGGGGGAAAGGAGCAGGCCTTTCCTCTCAGCTCACCTCATCTCTCCTCTTCTATAATTCAGTGACCTTGAGATATTTCTTCCCCTGAGCTCACCACTTTTAGCTCTCATGCCAACGAAAAGCAAGGGCTCCCTTCGGAATAAGAAGTAAACTGATGGTACGAGTCTCCGGGAGTGGCATGTGCTCGCTGACATTGCAGGTGAGGGTCGGCGATTAATTCTTTAACAGCTCAGTGACACAAACAAACTTTAAGATACATGGCCTTAATGTTGTCATATTGCTTACCAGTTCAATGAAGAAGTTAATATTTAGAAACTTATTTTTAGAGACAATACTGGCAGTCATTTTGTGTGTACTTGCTTCAAAATGAAAATGAATACAAACGCAGGACCTGCTGAGTTGCGCATTTTGGACCGACCCACAGTTTAGTTCCTGAAAGGATCTGTGTTTTATAAAAACTTGGTTGATTGAATGATTCAGTGACTCGCTCATAAGTTACTTCCTAAGTGAATTGTGACCTTATAATAGAAGTATTATCTTGTAGCCTCACTGCCTTTTTAGGCAATGACTTTGCAGACAGCATTTCTGCATGAAGGAATCTCACAAAACTGATTTTTGGACAGATTTCTGGGGCAGCATGATGTACAACAAAACAGAGTGAGCTTAGGTGATAAGCAAGCAGATATTTAATCATTTCATTAGTCATTTGTCATTAGAAATATCATCAAAAGCGGAAAAGTTTTTTAATTACAATTTACACACAATCTGACCACCAACCGCAACTTTCAGATGCCATATTTATTTTTTTATAATGGAATGGAACGCACAGGATTGTGGGATATCAAAGTGAAGGATACATTTAAGCTGTCTTCAAAAATGTATCAGATGAAGGTATCTCAGGAGACAGTAAGTCTATTAAGCCATGGATCACGGAACGAACCAAAAGAAAGGGGGGTTGGGGGAGCTTGGGTTGCAGAACTACATAAATATTTCATAAACATATAATAACATATAACGTAATAGGCTATAAACAGTACTAATAGTATTAGTTGATTATATGCTATGTATTTTTATGCCATTATTCTCCCATGATTCTCAAAACAAACATTAGACAACCAAACAATGTAATTTACTTTTTTATTTAATGTTATAAATGAGTCTATGCATAGATGTCTAAAATGAATCTATTTAAAACTATGTATTAAATTAAATGATTAATTAGGTTAGCCTATGTACAAAATAATTTGAAAAAAATAAATGAAGACATGTTTCGTCCAGAGTTTTTGAACAAATCTTTTGACTGATTCAGGCATCAAATACATTTAACAGTCACTGTTTGCCACCCACTGGCATAATGTAACAATTGTTTTTTAAGCGTATCTTTTAGTTCCAAAGATGAATTAGGCTACTCATTTTGATCGCGGCTGCCGCAACATCAGAGTCTATATACGGGTTAAAAACTTTCATCCCAATACTTTCGTTATTATTTAATGTTTGTAACACAGAAATGTAGTCTACTGTGTAAGTAGACTGTTTGTGAAGCTGTTTCAAACATAAAGCATATAATGAGCGCTGCTCTCTCTGGATCAGCGGCTGCGCGAAAGCGGTTTTAAATATTTCGATGTGATGTGATTTCAAAGGTTTACTTGACATATAGTGAAATCGTCATTTAGGAATAATATCGCGTGTGTTTGAATCGAGATCCCGATCTTTAATGAATAAACGTGCATACATATTAGTCTATGTTTAATTGTAGCCCATTTCATATTGTTCCAGGCTTTAAAAGTAACCCGGGTCCAGGCCCGGCGACTAGCCCCCCCCTCCACCCGCTTCCGCGACCCATGTATTAAGCTAATGTTGGATTCAGACATGACTTGATGCCTAATGCATCCTCCGAAGGCAGCATTTTTCAGCTTTCGGATGCAGCCAGTGTTTTTGAATGAAATTGTTGAGTGAATAATTCAATGACTTGCTCACTTTTCTGTTACTGAGTGAATCAGTTGAGTGAATGATTTAATGACTCTTTCAGAAGTCACTTGGTTTGTTCCTGAATGAATCTGTTGAGTGAGTGATTCAATGGCCTCACTCATAAGTCACTTGTTTAATTTCTGAAAGGATTAGTGTCCTAGAAAGTGAATATTTAATTGGCTCACTCATTAGACACTTGTTTTGTTCCTGAACTCATCTTTTGTTTTTCCAGAATTAATCAGTTTACTCATTTATTGATTGATTCATATAGCCAGTCACTTGTCACCAACAACTGGTGCGTCAATATAGAATCCCCACCACTAATGCACAGACTGACAGTTTGTCTTGAACGTGCAATCACAGACAAGTAGAGTGATACAAATAGTGAGAAGTTCCAGTGCTGTCAAATTCATATTAGATTTAAAACAGGCTCATACAATATATGATTAATACTATTCAATTTTTAAATATTCAAGGTATAGTGCAAATGTGTTTGTTTGTGTGTGTGTGTGTGTGTGTGTGTGTGGTGTTTGTGTGTGTGTGTGTGTGTGTGTGTGTGTGTGTTTGTATGGCTATCTTTGTGAGGACCATCGCAAGTTTTTAACCTTTGGAGTGAGGACATTTTAGCAAAGTGAGGACATTTTGGCCGGTCCTCACTTTTTTCACTCTAATGGCCTCCAGAGTCTGTAAATAGGCTTCTCTCAACGTTTCAGAGAGGTCCTCAGAAAGATAGTAAACTGAGAAAAAGTGTGTGTATTACCCCGGCATACACACACATTCTGCTCTCTACCGCCCCCATTGTCTCGCCACAGGTACTGCGCCATATATTGTCAATGCAATTTCTCATGAATGGCTTAAAGGAATCTCTTTACATTTGCCACAAATGTTCACATAAACTTCAAAGATAAACTGAAGAGATGTTGGGGTCAAAGGATCACTATAACTTCATGTTCTTCCCATTTTTGTGAATGTGTTTATCACGAAAGGCATTTACTTAATCTATATACATGTCCAGTTTGACTCACAAAATACTTTTTGGCCATAAATCAAGAATTGATTTGCTAATTAGGATCACATTTAAAAAGTATATTTTCTAATAGGGTACAGTGATGAAATGCTGACTGACACAAGGTCAAAGGTCAGCTTCTCTGCAAAACATGATTACCCATAAACATGAAAATGATTAACTCTAGCCCACATAAACCCACATAAAACTCTAGCCATAATTAAACATAGCCATTAACTAGATACAATTTTTGGATAATATTACATAAACTATGTTACCTTGGATACTACATATTAAAACCAGGGTTCATTTGCTCAAAAGATAAACGTGTTTAAATAAAAATTGTGCTAACTATAGTCATGTTTTAACAACTATTCATTTAATCAGACCTTTAAAGTATATCAAAAAGCTTATTATAATACATTTCACATCTAGGTTTGTCATGAATAATTCCATATGCATTTACTTGGGTAAAGTACAGATACACTAATGAAACATTAGTCCTGTACAATTATTCATTTTCAATCTTCTTGAGTAAGAGTTCAACAGTACTAGATTTTAAAAGTACTTCAGTATTTAGGCCCAGCTTAACAGACAAGGCTTAGCTTAAACCAGGACTAGGCCTTAGTTAAATCAGGATATATGAGTAGCTTTAATAAAAATGCCTTCGAACAGTACATTACTGGTGTGTATCTAGAGAAAACAATGGCACTGACATATTTTAATATTTGTTCTCTGGCTTTAACATGCATTTTTGTCTGAGACTATCCTTAAACCTTTCTGCCACTTCACTTCACACTACCCACGGTCATATCATAATAAAAATAAATCAATAAAAACATGTCTGATCATCTGTGGCAGGGGTTTTCATGAATTCACACTTACAAATGATGGAATAGAGTTCAATAATGGTCTTTGGCGTGCTGTCTGAGGACAGTCTCCAAGCCTGGACCTTCACTCAAACCCAGAGTAGCTCCTAACCCTATCTTGGGAATAGGAACCAGCCGAGAGAGAGAGAGAGAGAGAGAGGAGACAGGTGGCAGAGGGATGCAGAAAACCGCTGAGGTAAATAGGTGAGTCAGCTGTGTATATACACCTCGTTCTACAGTATTTCTATCAATAAATCAGGGCCTTCTCACTCCCAATTCATCACATATGTGGTCAGGATCCTTCAGCTTTGCTTTTTAATGCTCAAGGTTCCCTTTAGCATCATTTTTGACATGCAAGGTACTTCATTGTTTTCAGTTGTTTGACAACTGATGCATCAGATGAAGACGCAATCGGTCTTTGTCAATCACATGCTTATTATGTGTGACGCCACCAAGCGCCATTTTGAAGGTATCGATGCATCGAGCAGTGAACTGAAGGTGTACAGAGCTGTACAATAAAGACAGATTAAATCTTCATACTGGAGAAACAGATGCAAACCAAGTAGATACGGTACTGAGATAATCTCAGCAATATTTTTAGGAACCGTAATGTATATAATATTGTACTTACAGTATGTAAAAGACTTCTGAGTCTGACATTAATCTAAGTCAGGGAGAAAACTCACCGAGATCTACCAAGTGAACAGTAAATAAATGATAAAATACATATTAAATAAATAATTAAAAAGGCTTGTTGGGATGTATCGTTATATTGCATTAATTTAATAATAAAAAATAAAATATTGTTTTATTATTATTCACGACGCCATCATTAGTTCCTCTGTAAGAACAAGCTGTTTGGAGCGTCTGATGCCCGTATACACACCACTGATCCTCACAAACTTCTCCAACACACACGAGCATCCGTTATAAAACACTCGCTGTGTCAACTACGTGAATATACTGATCTGTATACACGCGCCTGGCACAACACACGCCTAATGCAAGATCATGTCGCTGCAATCAGCTTTACCTTGATTACAATAGTCGCCCATCAAAACTTGTGTCTACTAGTGTGACTCTGGCTTCTTTTATCCAGCGAGAGCTGTAGTTTGCTCATACAGCTGTTTTGAGCCGCCGTTCAGTCTGTATTCACAGCGCGATGAGAAACATGTGCAGCTCCTAAATACAGAATACGTAGAGAGGTGGGACTGTTATTTATTTATAGCCTATATATTTTTTTACATGACTTAACATGCGAGTCATAATATTACTGAATAAATTATATTGTAGTTTTATCTCTCGCCCCCCTGGTTGAGAAACACTGACCTAAAGGGTGATCTTCCAGCATTGCCTTTGTGATCGATTTATTGGGCATCCCTGCTCTAACTGATAATGTTACAAAAAAAACATTAGTTTCTCATTTATTTGGTTCCACAGTATTTGCTGATTTTTATTTTATTTAAAAAGTGCTTGACGCCAAATTGCCGCTGATATAAAAGTCAAAGTAAAACACGCATGACGCTTACAGGGTATTTAAAACCTAAGGAAAGCGAGGAAAAGAGGGAAAACTCAAACGACCCCCCCACCACCACGGTGATACCGGTATAACCGGTGTGACAACACGTCGATTAACCGGTGGGAAATGTCCTCACCGTCACAACCCGAGTGTGTAGCTGACCGTCTCTCCAGGCTCAGTGTGTAGTGTCACACTTTGATTCTCGTGAGTGTGACGTCACCTGACAAAGACCGATTCCTTGCATTTGTAAAAGTTTACCTTTTATATTAAAGAAAAGTATAATAATTGAAAGTGTATAAATATTCATACTTTCCTAGATATTAACGTTAGAGCACACCGATATTTAATATTTTATGAATATGGCCCCAGAAATGTTGTTTTCTTACTTAAATACCATAATTAAAGGCCAAGTCCTGACTTCAGCTAATCCCTGTCTGTGAAACTGGGCTCTAGAGTGCAAATAAACAAAATAAGTGCAAATAAACAAAATATATGATATAAAAAACTGAGTAAAAACAACGTGTGTACATGTGTTTTGACAATTATAAACATAAAATATTAAAATGTAACAGGGCAAAATGTCCCAATGAAAACTATACACAAAACATACTAGTTTTGCATCATTTGAAATTGCATCTGCAGCTGCTGAAAATGCACGTGCATCAGAGCTCGTGCACATTTATACGGACATGTCCACATTAAAGCAGTCCATGCAACAGGCTTAAACATCTCACTCTTCTACATCACATTTAGCTCACAAACAACAGACAGTCGAGACTTCATTTACAATATTATAACATTCTGTTTTAGTAACTTACATGCATCAGTCGCGTGCACACTTCAGTCTCCCGGGTCCAGTCAGTGACTCGTTCGAACCGATTCATTTGAATCAGTGAGTTGTTCACTCGACAACACGAATGAACGAGTGAATCTTTTAGCGTGATTGATGAACCGATTGAACTGTTTGATTCAAAAGACTCGGTTCGTTCACGAATCGGACACCGCTTTTGCGTTTGAGCACGTGACGATTTCTAAACTTCAAAAATAATGAGGAATGACGTTTATGAAATTAAGTGGATTTTTTTAAATTAAACCCTGGAATCAAGTGGAGTAAAAGTTTAAACAAATAAAAATGCTCTGATAAAGTAAAGATCCTTTAAAAATGTACAGTAACAAAGTAAAAATACTTAATTTACATTACTGTCCACCCCAGATAATTAGGCAGATATAACATTACAGATGAGCTCCAGTGTTTCTGCTTTTATTGTTTAGACCCCGTTTGTCCTGTCTTTAGTCAGTGTTGTCTGATCATGTTTACCAGAGAAATTGCTGGGCATTCATTAAGAGATGCATATCTGTGAATCTTTTGGCTATTGTTTTTATATACTGGACGCTCATACAGTCTTTAACACCCCACTGCTGAATAACTAGCTAACTGCTGAATATAGGCTTCCTTGCAAACAAAAAACTAAATCATTATCTGAATAAAGTTCGGTGCACAGACACAACAGTGTTGATGAAGATGTGCTGTTCTACATCAGATGAAAGCGGTTTTATTCAGCTCAAGTACATGTTAGGGAAGGTTTACATCTGACCTCAAGCCTGCTTAGCACAGTGCTGTAAAAGCCATCTGATCAGGAGCAACAACACCCTGAGTCTGGTATTACCCTGACACATACATCTACTCTTCAGTTTTCATATACCAGTATACATCTGTTCTAGAAAGCTCTTACCAGCCTTAAACGTTAAATGGTGTTTGTCTCGAGTCCCCTGCGTATCATATTAAGATGACAAGTCTCTAGAATGAAGGGAAAGCTTTAGGAGCTCGTGTGCAAGAATCACTAACATCTCTAGCCCTATTCAGATGGGATTAGATTTACAAGAGCAGAGGAGTAACGTATATTACCTGAGGACGTCCGTAATATTAATGGCCAATTCACACGTGATGAGTGATCTCAGTAACACAGATTGGATTCTGTCTGAAAAAGGCACTTATCTAAGGTTAAATAAATGTTGTTCCTCTAACAAGTGCTTTCACCCTTCTGTTTGATCTGAACTGTATGTGGAGAACACGTGAGGTTTGACTCAGACGTGTCCCGATAACTAGAAGACAACTGAAAGCTTCAAGAGCCTTCATACGTGAAACAAGTATGGAAAACTACTTTTAAATAGGAACTGGCCTAATATTTGTCTGTTAGCACAGGATCAGCATCACCTGAGAAATTTTTTCATGACCTTTTACAGAAGGTAAAAGTCATCATAATCTGTCCTGAGATTGTCTGTAATGAGATGCACATCGAGACAGAAATCAACAGAGAAGCTGTGGTAATAATTACTTTACTCCATCTCTAAATGTTAAACTAATCCTGTCCGAACAGAATTGTACACAGCAGATGAACAAGTGTGTGTGTGTTCACATGACCTGTAGTTGATATTAGGAGTCTCTGTGGCCATACACAACAGCCGAACAAGTGTGTGTCTGTTCACATGAGCTGTAGTTGATATTAGGAGTCTCTGTGGCCATACACAACAGCCGAACAAGTGTGTTTCCATTCACATGAGCTGTAGTTGATATTAGGAGTCTCTGTGGCCGTACACAGCAGCCGAACAAGTGTGTGTCCGTTCACATGAGCTGTAGTTGATATTAGGAGTCTCTGTGGCCGTACACAACAGCAAACAAGTGTGTGTCTGTTCACATGAGCTGTAGTTGATATTAGAGTCTCTGTGGCCATACACAACAGCCGAACAAGTGTGTTTCCATTCACATGACCTGTAGTTGATATTAGGAGTCTCTGTGGCCGTACACAGCAGCCGAACAAGTGTGTGTCCGTTCACATGAGCTGTAGTTGATATTAGGAGTCTCTGTGGCCGTACACAACAGCCGAACAAGTGTGTTTCCATTCACATGAGCTGTAGTTGATATTAGGAGTCTCTGTGGCCGTACACAACAGCTGAACAAGTGTGTGTCCGTTCACATGAGCTGTAGTTGATATTAGAGTCTCTGTGGCCGCACACAGCAGCCGAACAAGTGTGTGTCCGTTCACATGAGCTGTAGTTGATATTAGGAGTCTCTGTGGCCGTACACAGCAGCCGAACAAGTGTGTGTCCGCTCACATGAGCTGTAGTTGATATTAGGAGTCTCTGTGGCCGTACACAGCAGCCGAACAAGTGTGTGTCCGTTCACATGAGCTGTAGTTGATATGAGGAGTCTCTGTGGACACAACAGCTGAACAAGTGTGTGTCCGTTCACGTGAGCTGTAGTTGATATGAGGTCTCTGTGGCCGTACACAGCAGCTGAACAAGTGTGTGTCTGTTTTACTCCAAGCCCTTTTCCACCGAGGGAACTTTCCCAGGAGCTAGGGACTTTGGGCGGTACACCACAGGAACCAGGACCTAAATAAAGGTCCGGTAAAAACCTGCCCCTCAGAAAGACCCTGCTCACGGTGTAGTACTTTCAAAGATCAGGAACTTTCAGAGATGGACTCGGGCACTGAACATGACGAAACACCATGCATTCAATAGTACTCACATATCTAACATGGAAAATTCACATAAATAAGATGCAATCTTATAACTTTATTCACAACTCTGGTTTGTTTTTGCTGCATTAATTTCTTTCTGCCTGATGGCACGAGTTCAGCATCTCACGCTCAATGTCAGCAAGAAATAACAGCAATTTACATACAAACTATGTGAAGGACCACTTTTTGTATTCATGGTAAGGAAACTACTATGGATACAAATGTGATATTTACATAACATATACATTATTGACAGAAAGTAACTAAGTACATGATTCACTTTAATAATACAAAATATAATATATATATATATAATTAACAAGGATTGGTTTCATTAATGTATCAACAATTATAATCTTGTATTTATTCTGAATTGTGCATACTGTTTTAATTTTAGCACTAAGTATATCTTGCTGCTTATACAAAATAATTATATTTTTAATTTACTTGAAGAGTTTCACAGTACATTAATTATTTGAGTACTTCACTGCTGATCTATTGTAGTATGTGCACTTGAGTACAGTAATCACTGTCGTTGTAATAGTGTTAATATTAATTTAAATGAACATGTACTCCAAATACTGGAGGATTTGGTGAAACACTTTTAGCTGGCTGCTGCCAGGCCTTAATTGATGGCCACGCCCACCCCTCCCCCACTCCTCACAGCACAGCGCGTGCGTGCAGACAACGGAGAGATTGAAGAGGAGAAAGAAGCGCTGCTCCAGCACTGCAGGTAAGATTTTACTATATTTATCATTGCTAGTATTTTATTTATTTATTTGTATGATTATCGCATTGGTGGTGGTTTTAGAGTACATGCAGATTTTATGATTTAAGGCCTGGTCCTCAACCCAGCGGGTACTTTGATATCAATTTCACATCAAATATCAGTCATCAAGATGCTGTATCATTTTAAATTAAGTTAAACAGAATTTAAAATTAAGTTCGAATTTCTTTGAGTGATAATTGGGTGAAAATCCCACACTGAAATTGGTTTAATATGTCTGAAGTGTAGGCCAATATATTTATCATTCGATTTTCATCAAATGAATGTCACTTCTCTGACGTCAGTTTGATTTGCATGTGTGACCTGTTTTTACACGGCATGTTTTCAACATCAGTTGGCAGAGCAAAGTGATACTTCTGTAACTTATGGGAGAGGAGTGGGGGAGGGGTGCGGCAGCTGGGGAGTGGGGAGGGTGCGGTAGCGCTGAGTGGGGGAGGGGTGTGTGGTACAAGCAGTAGAGCTAAGAACTAACAACAGTGAACTTGAGCTGTCAGTGGAGGACCTTTCATTAGCTTTTCTGTCAGCAAACACACACATATATATATATATATATATATATATATATATATATATATATGTATGCATGTCTTTTTTAATTTGTTTCTCTCTAAACTCATGTAAATAACTGAATGCTTAAACATGTCTGTTAAGTAGTACTGTATAACAATGTTAATTGTAACCTGTGACTGTAATTATTTAGTTGAAACTAATGCATCATTGTTCAATCTTCTCTTTGGTGTGCAGGTAGCAGAAGGAAAGTCCATGGAAGGAAAGTCAGCACAGGTATGTGTCTTTACTAAATCTTTTAGTAGTCTTTAGTAACTAATTTTCAATTTTTCAAATTAAACAACACAACGTGATAACATAATATAAATCAATTCAAGGATCTGGAATCATTATAAGATAAGAGAGAACAGTTAATTCCCAGAAACAGTGTGATGATTTGTGATAAATCCTTCAGTAAAATCTTAATTATTAGTGCTAGATTATGCTCATGGCTGTTAGGCCAGACACATTTACATGGACTACAGAAGAGAATATGATGCAGATTGTGAAGATAGTAGGTCTTGAACACTTTACAGTTTAACTGTAAGTTGTCGTTTGTTAACATTGTTTAATAGCGCACATCTGAAGCGCACGCATCTGAAGCGCACGCGCACAGACAGCCGTGTCAACTCTGCGCGTGAATACTGAGCGCTCCTCCGCTTTGTTGAGCATGGATGAATAAATTCAGACAAAACTGCATCAAAATGCATGTTTTGGCTAATATCCTTATAAAGAGTAGGTTAGTGTTAGATACAAAAAGTATTAATTTACAGCCTATTTAATTTATACAGTGAATACTATGCAGTTATTTTACATTTGATTATTATATTTCTGTAGTGTACATGATAATGTATTTTAGACTGAGCTGAAAAACCTGAAAAGCACTGTTTACTGAACTTGTGTCTTCTATTGTATTTATTTTCTGCTGTTGCTTGTAATTTGGTTATCAGTAGAAAAATTTTTTAGCTGAGCCCATAGCAACATTTTAGATTTATGTTCATGTTATATATTTTGGTTGCATTTGTGAGTTAATAAAAATGTAGATGGCTGTTTAAAATATGTATATAATATTGATATATCGATCGATATACTCCTGAATCGAATCAGATAATTTTTGAGGTATCTGCAAATATCGTATCGCTGTTTATGAGAATCGATATCGTATCGAATCGTGACGAACCATCCGATTTACATCCCTAGTCATCAGCGATTCAACAGCCGTTTTAAGAAGCTACGAGAATAGTTTTTGTGTGCAAAACCCCCCCGAAAATAATGACTTTATTCAACAGTTCGTCTCCTCCACATCACCCTGGCACCATTTTGGAGAGTATCACGAGGCATGCTATGATCTGAACGTAATCCGCGTAAGCGTGTGATGCTATTGACACAGAACATGCACGTGCGCCGTGTTTACATTCAGATCATAGCATAGCAAGTCATTACTATTATACAGTTCTTTGAGCACAGAAAATGTTCTCGTATCTTTGTAAAATGACTGTTGAATCACTGACGTCACATGGATTATTTTACCGATGTCCTTGCTATGTTTCTGTGTCTTGATCGTGGTAGTACCCTTGCTGTCACGGAGGATCAGCTCTCGGTTTCATCAAATATCTTAATTTGTGTTCTGAAGATGAACGACGGTCTGACGGGTTTGGAACAACATGAGGGAGAGTAATTAATGACAATTTTCATTTTGGGGTCAACTATCCTTTTAACTATTTGCTGCAGTAACCTTAATCAATGTTAATGTTAGTTACTAAAATACAACTGTTCATTGTTAGTTTGATTTGTTCAGTCAGTGCATTAACTAATGTTAACAAATGCAACTTTTGATTTTAATAATGTCAATATCAACTAATAATTGCTGTAAAAGTGCTGTTCATTCTTTAGTTCATGTTAAAGTAGTTAAGTAATGAACCTTAATGTAAAGCGTTACCAAAAATCCATGTATACCTTTATAGCGAGAACAATAAATACAATAATTGCTGAAGAACCGCTATCTCCTTCAGTCTGTGGAACACATCCTCTGTCTTTCTCTAGGTGAGGCAGACTGAATTTAACTTTATATGACCGTAAACAACCTTATCTTTTGCTCTGAAACACAAATCTGCACGACTCTCACTCATCACCACGAGTGGGGCATCACGTCTGCGTTTCAGTGTGGTTTGGCCTATTATAGCCTAGTTTACGTGCAACAATAGTTAACCGTTCAAACAAAACAAACTATCCATTCAATGCAATAGTTGTTCATGAGTAATACATTAACTCACTATTGTTGTTCATTATTGCACATCTACAATTGCACTGCAGCTTTACAGACATTGCACTTTTGCAACTTCATAGCCATATATCTGCAAAAGAAACTAAGATGTCATATGCTCAATAACCCGTCTGTCAATTTGGTATTGTACTGTTTTAATACACACTTACTGGTAACACTTTACAATAAAGTCCCATTAGATAATGTTGGTTAATGTATTAACTAACATGAACGGACAATTATTGCTGTATTTATTACTCTGTTAACGTTAATGAAAATACAGTCATTCATTGTTTGTTCATGTTAATTCACAGTGCATTAACAAGCACAACATTGGATTTCAATAATACATTAATACAATAATACAATAAAATATTGACGAAACTAAGAATAATAAATGCTGTAGAATTATTGTTCATTTTTAGTTTAACTAAAGTAGTTAACTAATGAACCTTATTGCAAAGTGTTAGTTACTGTTGAACTTATCTAAATATCAGAAGGTCAAATAGAACATCTTCAAAATGACGATGGTAAAGTGTCTCTTTAACGATCTCATGATAATTATGCATTTTATGTACAGTCTGATGATATTTTGGAGGAACAGTGTTTCTGTCACCACTCACCAAACCATAAGAAAAAGATTGAATAAAGATGTCATCCTTCAGTAAGCGGTATGTATGCACTGTTTGCTTATTTGATAGTGCAGCTGTATGTTGTATCCTACATCTGTTAAATAGTGGCTTCGGCCATTGGAGTCATTAAGAGAACACAAATTACTTTTACATTTTTCTTTGGCTATACAATCTTCTGCTGGACAGTAACACTTTTAACATGTAGTAGAAATATCCTTTCACATATACCAAATTTATTACTTATAGCTTACTTAATCAAAGGTAGTTTATGTACTTTTAGAAAATCAAGCACTAGTATTTGATTGTTTTTAATCTTTTATAGGTGAAAGCGCCGCATCAACTTCTGTCTCGCAGAGACAAACAAAAAAGGAAGACCCGAGAGAGGAAGAGAAGTGGATGAAGGTAAGATTTTAATTTTATATTTTATACGTCTATGTAAACAGTTGTAAATGTGGCATTAATTGAAAACACCTCCCGTAAAATGACATTCAAAACAAAACCTGCATTGTGACCTACAGCGTAAATAGTGGTTGTCATGAAATATACATCCTGCCTTTTACCAATTCATACTCACATCATTAGTTAAAATTCTCAATAGTCACCATATGTGTTTTCAGGACCGATACCGATTATTACAGATCAAGTGAGACCGATAACCGATATTTTGAACCGATATACGTGTCTGGTGTAAAATGAAAATGAATGCCAAAATTAATAATAACAAGAGCTCTGACAAAAACGTTCTTTAAATGCTTTTAAACATGTCTTTAATTCTGAAAACTGTTAATAACAACAACATTAAATAAACAGTAATATTAAAAACAACATAAGTACAGAGATCACCCAGAAGCATTCTGTAAACATTTTGTAAAAACTTAAAGTAAACGATATTTAGCGTATTGTGTGATTATTCTCAACAAAAGTTGTAATAATTGTTGTAGTTGTATTACATACAGTAATATATTCGGCTAAACCGAACTTATATTTTGACAGGTTGCCATGAGGACCTTTTTAAGTTTCTGAGCCTATGTATATATGATATGACGATCGTTTTACTCAAATGAACGGTCAAATGCTCATGAAGTGACTCTCCGAGCAGTTCTGGGGATGTTGTTCATGTATTTATGTCCTCATTTATGCTGAAAACACATGAGCAGCACGCACTTCAGTATGTATGTGTGCAGTAAACGAAACCGCATCGTCTGTGTCATTCATTAACAGAGATGCAGAACATGCAGGATTCATATTTAAATAGTGTTTTTGCGGCTTAATATTTATATATACTAGTCCATGGCGAGTCGATTTAAGTGTACTGACCTACTTTTGATTAATTCATCCAAACTTGACACATTCCGTGACATTCCGCTTATACGGTAAATTCCATTATATGACTGCATTCCACGATTCCGCCCGCATTTTCCGCATCGCGACATCATAGGTTATATTGAGGTGTTTTGCAACTTCAGTGTAGTGGATTGTGATTTATTACAATCGTTGTACTGAGAGACAACTGATGCGTGATCACTGAGGCAGCTCCAGTTAGCGAGTGCTTCGCGTGAGACTGTCTTCAGTTTTCCGCGTTGATTGGTCGGACTCGTGATCATATCAGATGAGCGGTGGGCGGAGATTGCTCTCAGAGATTGAGAGATCGCCTCACTCTCACAGTGTTGAGCTCAGGCAGGCTGCATCGAGCCAAATAAGCGATTTAAAAATTAAATAATTTCAGCTGTATTATTTATTCACCAATAAATAATGTCACCTGTAAATAGTATGTTTGTTTGCATAATGTATTTATAATAAAAAATCGGCAAATCTGTTTTGAAAATGGCGATATCGATAATCGTAAAAATGATTAATATCCGCCGATAATCCGGACTTCACTCACACAGTCACTTCTCCTCTTGCTGCCTCTGAAGTCCCATGGCCTTGCCTGCTTCCTCACGCATGCGATGCAGCTGAGTGGGCAGCTTCCGTTACAAGTGGCTCTCTTCATAGAAATGCAACCCCAAAGGTTCCTCACTGGGCGTTCTAAGGTAGCCTTTCTCATTTCACTGTTAACCGGCAAAGCTCTGTTGTGGGACCGAGCTATATGGAATGCTAATAGTCTCGTAATCAACTCGTATGATGCTTTCATTAACCATTTCAAGGAGGTGTTTAGTTCAGCTACCGGAGTGTTGGCAGTGTCTGATCAACTGCTGCGGCTGAGCCAGGGTTTCTCCACCGTCAGTGATTACACTCTACAGTTTTGCACGCTAGCGGCAACTAGCGGATGCAATGAGGCGGTGCCCACAGCTCCTATCGTCATGGACTGGGTCCAAACATCCGCGCAGCTATGTCAGTCTACAATGACATGATCGGATTGGAAAATTTCATGCAAAAAGTCACCTGTATTTCACAACGCTTATTGGCATGCCAGCCCAACAAAGCCGCTCGCCAGCTTGCATCACCCACCGTCAGTCTTCCAGTACCAGAATCCATGCGGTTGGATTCCATCCGTCTCACTCGTGCAAAACGTGCACTCCGCATTGCGGCCGTACTCTGCCTCTACTGTGCAGCTGCTGATCACTTCATCCAGAACTGTCCCGTCAGATCCCCACGCCCTGCGGTGAGTACCCTCCAACTAGAGCCAGACATTTCCACGTTATCTTTGTTATCAGTACAACTACTCACCCCTGATCACTCTGTTGCAATCTCTGCCCTGGTTGACTCTGGCTCCTCGGGCAATTTTATATCCCAAGACCTCTTCTAAGCCGTCTTCCTGTGCCCAAGACACCATGCCTAGGAGCTCAGAGTCAAACCATTCAGGAAATCTGTTGGGGCATGGGTGAGTAAAATACACTGCTCACCCTTTGAAACTGTGTGGGGTGCCTGCATGAAGAGACCATCACCTTTCTGGTACTAGAGGGACCTACTGTGGATATCATCCTGGGACGCTCTGGCTTAACCCTCCATTCTCCAGAGGTCAGATGGGAACTATGTGCGATCACTCGCTGGAGTGAGTTCTGGCAACAGAACTGTCTCACCACCAGGGCGCAACCATGGTAGATATGATATTGGGTCCAAATGTGAACCCTCCCCAGATATTTTGTTTTAAGTTCAGTCTGATGAGATCGTGAAAACAAACAGGCCAGGCCATCAACGAATGAATAGAGTCTTATCAATGGAGTGGGAAGTGCGGGGAACTCCTTGGTCTGTGACTCCAGCAGTTCATTATTCAGACTATTTTCAGGGTATCATGCTAGCTACCTAGCTATAATACTGAGCCATTTAAACGTGATATTTTTTCACATTTATTAAAAAATTGCAGCGAATTTTGACCATGGCACTACTTTTTAGGTGTCTACTTGCTTACCGTCTGAAAAAAGGCGAATGTCTGCCTGTTCGTCCTGCTTCTTTCTTTTAGCTCCTACCTTCATTTCATTTAAGCACCAGTGACAGTCGGACTGAGCGTTTTTTCAAACGATGCATGACGGCGCACGGACTCAACCAAGTGTACAATCGAGGGGGTGGTCACACAGTTTTGTTTCCCTTGTTTTCCTAAATTGAAGGAAAATTGGAAATAACTACATATCCACTAGGCTTCAACCAGGGTTCATAAAGGAGGGCATATCATATGTCACATATTACAATATAATAGGCCTATTATTGGGGAGGACAGATTGGTATTTTTCCACTATTGGGACACGTCCCCAAA
The DNA here is from genome assembly GCA_027564155.1 of Gymnocypris eckloni scoliostomus. Lineage (NCBI taxonomy): Eukaryota > Metazoa > Chordata > Actinopteri > Cypriniformes > Cyprinidae > Gymnocypris > Gymnocypris eckloni. The sequence continues at coordinate 11,649,122 of CM050429.1, forward strand.
GTATATGGTGGTTACGCCCATGCTCACCACGGTACCCAAGCCACGCCCTCCCCATTCCAGCTCAACTCTCATCCACCCGTTGAGAGCCCCGAGCCGGCACAAGTTCACACCATCCCATCTGACTATGCGGCTTCCAAGATGTCTTCAGTAAGCAGGCAGCCACTGTCTACCACCTCACAGGCCATGGGACTGTGCTATCGACCTGCTGCCTGGGACCAAGTTACCCAAGGGTAGAGTATAACCTTTGTCCATCCTGGAGTGCAAGGCTTTGGATGATCACATCCAGGAGGCTCGGCGTCAAGTATTCATCCAACCATCCACCTCACCTGCGGCCTCCAGCTGCTGCTTAGGTGCAAGAAGGATGGGGGCTTGAGGCCTTGCATCGACTACATTACTCTAAATTCCCAAACAGTGAAGCTGCCCACTTTCCTGGTCCCAGCTGCCCTTGAGGAACTCCGTGGAGCCTGCATATTCTCCAAGTTGGACCTGCGGAACGATATAACCTAATTCGTATCTGGGAGAGCGATGAGTATAAGGCGGCTTTCACCACACCATCAGGCCACTATGAGTACAAGGTTATATCGTTTTGGGCTGTCAAACTCACTGTCAATCTTCCAGACCATTATGAATGAGGTGTTTCGGGAGTTCCTCCATCGGTTCATTAGCATGTACATCGATGACATCCTCATATACTCCCGGAACCTGGCTTAACATTGTCACCGCGGACGCAGGTCCTCCAACAGCTCAGACAACACAGTCTCTACCTGAATCTCACTGTAACCAGAACCCATCATCCCCTCCAGCCCTCATCGTCAGTCCCATCCAGTGGAACATCTCTGAGAACATCAGTGTCATCACAGATCACCAACGAACCAGCTCCGCTGGGAGGCCCAGAAGGGAAAACCTATGTCCCTACATCACAACGCCAACCCCTTCTGGGGCTCAGTGCACAATATTCGGGCTCTGAACACCCAGGCAGCACACAGACCCTCTCGCTCCTTCAAGTTCGGTTCTGGTGGCCCAGTATGACCGGGATGTCTTTATGTTTTAGAATAAATATATACAAATATTAATTTAAAACAACTGTTAAAATAGTTATCGAATAAATATTTTAGATTAAAGTTATAAAGAATAAAGTTGATCTTATTCTTTTCCACTAGCTATTGTTAGTGGAAACAGATAGGCCTATATTTTATTGCAGTGTAAATACAGTTGTCTGACTCTGTGCGCCACTGACGTATTTTAAAAATGAAGCGTGCAGATCTTAGTTTACTTCCAGTTTTATCTTTCAAATACACTGGTATTTTTCCTATAATGTTGTGAAGATGCCTTCACATGACATTAACACCTCCGTGCAGCAGTTGTACAGTAAGTATCATTGGACCTATTCAAGCCGGAAAATTAATGGACCGTTCGACCACAGAGTATCCAGCAGTGCCCACCATAATATCTAAGTGCGCATCATTGATCATTGCCTGTTTGGACCCCCTTTTGCCTTCACTGTCTTAATTCTTTGTGACAGATTCAACAAGGTGTTGGAAACATTCCTCAGAGATTTTGGTCCATATTGACATGATCGCATCACACAGTTGCTGCAGATTTGTCAGCTGCACATCCATGATGAGAATCTCCCGTTCCACCACATCCCAAAGGTGCTCTATTGGATTGAGATCTGGGGACTGTGGAGGCCATTTGAGTAAAGTGAAGTCATCGTCATGTTCAAGAAACCAGTCTGAGATGATTTGAGCTTTGTGACATGCTGCATTATCCTGCTGGAAGTACATCAGAAGATGGTACACTGTAGTCATAAAGAGATGGACGTGGTCAGCAACAATACTCAGGTAGGCTGTGGCATTTAAACGATGCTCAATTGGTACTAAGAGGCCCAAAGTGTGCCAAGAAAATATCCCGACACCATTACACCACCAGCACCAGCCTGAACCGTTGAGACAAGGCAGGATGATCCATGCTTTCATGTTCTTTACGCCAAATTCTGACGCTACCATCTGAATGTCGCAGCAGAAGTCGAGACTCATCAGACCAGGCAACGTTTTTCCAATCTTCTATTGTCCAGTTTTGGTGATCCTGTGTGAATTGTATCCTCCGTGTGCTGTTCTTATCTGACCGGAGCGGCACCCGGTGTGGTCTTCTGCTGCTGGAGCCCATCTGCTTCAGGGTTCGACGTGTTGTGTGTTCAGAGATGGTATTCTGCATATGTTGGTTGTAACGAGGGGTTATTTGAGTTACTGTTGCCTTTCTATCATCTCTAACCAGTCTGCCCATTCTCCTCTGACATCAACAAGGCATTTTCATCCACACAACTGCCTCTCACTGGATATTTTCTCTTTTTCAGACCATTCTCTGTAAACCCTAGAGATGGTTGTGTGTGAAAATCCCAGTAGATCAGCAGTTTCTGAAATACTCAGACCAGCCCGTCTGGCACCAACAACCATTCCACGTTCAGAGTCACTTAAATCCCCTTTCTTCCCCGTTCTGATGCTCGGTTTGAACTTCAGCAAGTCGTCTTCACCACATCTAGATGCCTAAATGCATTGAGTTGCTGCCATGTGAATGGCTGATTAGAAATTTGTGTTACCAAGCAAATGAACAGGTGTACCTAATAAAGTGGCCGGTGAGTGTACTTTCATATAGACCAAGGCCTGGTTTCACAGACAGGGTTTAGACTAAGCCAGGATTAGGCCATAGTTCAAGCCAGGATTAGGCCATAGTTCAATTAGGATATTTAAGTAATTTTTATAAACTTGCTTAGGAAATACATTGGTGCATCTTGAGACAAAACAAAGGCACTGATATATTTTAAGATCAGTCATTGCAAGATTATTTCAGTTGAAACAGATCAGACTTACATTTTAGTCTGGGACTAGACTTAAGCCTTATCTGAAATCGGGGGGAAATATATTACTTATAGCTTACTTAATCAAAGGTAGTTTATGTACTTTTGGAAAATCAAGCACTAGTATTTGATTGTTTTTAATCTTTTATAGGTGAAAGCGCCGCATCATCTTCTGTCTCACAGAGACAAACAAAAAAGGAAGACCCGAGAGAGGAAGAGAAGTGGATGAAGGTAAGATTTAAATTTTATACATGTCTATATAAACAGTTGTAAATGTGGCATTAATTGAAAACACCTCCCGTAAAATTACATTCAAAACAAAACCCGCATTGTGACCTACAGCGTAAATAGTTGTTGTCATGAAATATACAAAAAATCCTGCCTTTACCAATGAACTATTCAGGTTAACTATTCGCAGCATTAGTTAAAAGTCTCAAGTATACTGTATGTACTGCCGTTCTTATTTTAGTAGATTTGAGATGGGCACACATACATATACTGATTTAGGCATTGTTACACCAGGTTCACACAAACTCCTACAAAACTAAAAATCAGTAAAGAATGCGGCTGAGTATACTTTGAAAGCTGCGAGACGGAACACGGAAAGTGAAGTGTGTATATAAGTGAAGTGACGTAACGTGTTCCGGATTAACACCAGGATCACCGCCAACACAGTGCAAGCCTACCATCAATATGAATGAGTCTGAAACAGGTAACAAAGAATGTGAGGAGAGTAACATTTTAAGAGGGTTGTATTATTTGGACTATTTTATTTGCAACACAGAATAATCACAATATACACAGTAAAGGCCAAAGGCACATTATTGAACATATTGATCTAAACACTTGAACAGTAACACAACTTTGTGCCAAACGTTCTTAGACTCACTGTGTAAACACTCATACCACTTTTATATCTTGTGGTTTTATAGAACATTAAAAACATCCTGGACTTGTGAGCTATTTAAATTCAATTCAAGATTATTTTTATAGCGCTTTTACGATACAATCGTTAAAGCAACTTCACAGGAAATTAAGTTTCTAAAATAGATTTATATTGTAGAAACTCAATATAATTAACTTATGGCAAAATGTGGTTAATTCAGTATAATCGCTGATGGTTGGCTTCCTCTGAGGGGTTGGCATCTCTCTTCTCAGGTGTTTGTCATCTCAGATCAGTTAATCCAGAAACAGAGAAACAAATAGAGACATAATGAGTGTAGCTGTTGTTCCATCCAGGCAAAAATGATCTGTTCAACCCAAGCTAAAGCATAATAATCTTCCTTTGATCAGATATAACTGCAGTACACGATTATGAGATGCATTATATGAATGCTTGGCTAAAGAGATGTGATTTAAACAGAGAGAGTGTGTCTGAACCCCAAACGTTATCAGGAAGGCTATTCCAGAGGAATGTAATGAAATGCCACCTATTCAACATTTTGTTGGTGATTTCATAAATCTAGTCAGGAATTATAGTTTGGGGAAAGTCTAACTAGTAAAGTGTGTACATGTTACGTCAGTATAACACAACAACATCTAACAGGAGCAATCTTACTATAAATGATATCCTCCACTGGATCCAGCTGCGTGACGCATCGTGTTGTGTTGTTCTTCTGAGGTGAATCCTGGGTTATTCTTCTCAGAGCGTCTTCCAGAAACAAAACGTAGCTGAAATGAACTTAATGAACATGTTCGCATCGCCTCACGTGGATAGTTAGATTTTAAAACACGTGATCGCCGTGGCCGTGGTCACATTAGATATGAGTTTAGATGAGCAAAACTGGAGATTGTGTTGGTTTCATACTAATTACTTTATCAGAGAATATTTGTTTTCGACATGACTGACTTAATTTGAAAGTAGATATTTCAAGCTTTCTGTGCATATATTTCTCATGTCTTTTGAGGCAAGTATTTGTGGAGATTCAGCTTGTTTTATTTACGTGTCTCTGAAGAGACGTGACAAAGCGCACCATTTATTTGCTTTATTTTACAAAATCACATTGTTTTTAAACCCTTTGCAGTTTCAAATGTTACCTTATTCTGATCTGTACAATCAAACATTGAGTATTTTTAGTTATTTTCAGTCATCATGAAAAAAACGCGACTGGTGTGGTCTTCGACCCCAGAGGGTTATATTGCTCAAGCAAGTGGCAGCACAGCAAAAATAGACTCTGTGTGGAAATGATGTCTGCACTGCTTCAGACACACCGCTCCCGGAACGCACTGCCGGACCTCAACCATTAACATGGGTGCAGAACAAAATATACGCCGCATACACACTTTAAACCGTATGCGTGAACTTGCCGTCAGATACAGAAAAGCAGTGCAACAGATGTAATTTAAGCAAGGAGTTGGGCGGTAAATTATTTGCAGCCCTGTCACTAATTAGGTTTTAAAACAGCCAAAAGAATTGATAAAACGGGAAGGTTAAAACAGCACAGATAAAACTGAATGTGTTACTAAACTTGCCCACAAGATTGTGTGGATTTAACGTATATGACATTACCATATGATGATTTGTACACAAATTTGACCGGGGAATCTAAAAGTTCATCAGAAGATGTTTAGGTTTAACACTGTTTATTTGATATGTTTTTTGTTCTTTGTATCTTCTTTGGGCCTGTATCATCTAAAATAATAGCAGCTGTTTTGTCTATTTTACTCTTCAGAAGATGAGGTGTCACTTTTTGTTTTTCAGACAGATGTTCTGATGACTTCTCCTCAGAAAGCACCTGAACAGTGCAGTGAGGACGGGTTCAGATGTAGTAGGTGAATTAGTGTTTCATGAAGTCCAAATAACCATGAACACTGGTTAGGCCAGGCTTTAGTGTTTAGTCACTATCAGAGCTTCAGTACAGGTGGATGTTGAACATCCCACAATACCTGAGGATCCACTAACTAACAGGTGCTAATGTGTGTCTGTTGCAGATCAAGAGCAGGGAGCAAGCCGGGCCAAGAAGCCCTTCTCACCAAAGAAGAACAAGAAAAGAGTCGCTGACTTCTCCACTCAGAAAGCACCTGAACAATGCAGTGAGTTTTATAAAAGTGTGGTTAAGGGAATGCAAATCAAGATAAATGCAGAAGCCCTTCTCACCAAAAGAAGAAAAAGAAAAGAGGAAAAACTGGCTAAAGGTAAGTTTCATAATTTTTTTTACTGATAATTTTTGATAACTGATAAATCTAATAATTATTAGAACAATTATTTGTTTTTACAGTAGGAGCATAATACACATCTCATGATTCAGTGTAGTATACAATACTGAACTCATGATTCTTTTAACTGAATCTGTTTATACAAATAAAAAAACATTTAGGCCGTGTCCACCAAATGGCCTTTGATGTTTGTGTTCTGTTCTGAAACAGTGTTTTAGAAACTCTGTTCTGGAAACTCTGCACTTTACTTGGAGTTTAAAACAAGTCAAATTAGCCCACAGTGTAAGTGTATTTTCTTCAAAATAATCTTTGGTTTAAATTAATTTTAATTGTATTTAAATTGCTAATAGGATTTACTCAACCACAAACAAGACACTCCTAAAATGTCTTGTTTTAAAACAATGAATAGGACTGTAGTCCAGTGTTCCTGTGGCTCAGTGGTAGAGCATTACGTTAGCAGCAAAGGTTGTGGGTTTGATTCTCAGGAACACACACTGACAAAACAAAATGTATAGCCTGAATAAATATAGCGACAAAGTCGCTTTGGATAAAAGCGTCTGCTAAATGCATAAATGTAAATGTAGTCAGTTCAAGTTGTTTTGCAGTGTTTCCTCAAAAGAGGAGATGACGGGTAATAGGATAGTTTTGTTGATTTTGTTTGTTTATTTTATTTTACATTTTGGAGGGTCAATTTTTTGTTTAATTCTTAAAATACTTTTTCCATATTTGTTACTTGTTTATTTTTATCAAAAACAAGTCCAAAGCACTAAAACTTATTTATCACCATTAATTCACTTATTCACAGTGATGATTCATAGCTATTGGTCGATGTCAAATATCTATATATGTCTACTAAATGACTAAAAGTAAAGAAAAGTAAATATATTTGCCCATGTGACGCCACCGATCACACAATATCACAACGAGCTGTTTTGGAGCTTAATTAAATAAATGCTTTGTTTGTAACGAGGAGGACAGCTTAAGCTATGAAACTTGCAACATGTTTTAACACAAAGACCTCTTATATGTTTGAGGCAAAGTTGATTTCTAATGTCTTGATCCTTTTAATTATTCATTCATTAGCTCTGATTCACGCTTAACATCTTTGGGACAAATGTTTTTCTGAGGATAAAATTACTTTTGACCAAATCATGCATTCACTTCTTTTCTGTGACTGTGCAAGAAAGCTACATCTCTTGGTCTCTGTTTTTCATGGTGACACAGTCTATATTGTCTTGTCATTTGTAGAGACACAGACTATCAGTGAAGAGACCGTGGTGTGAAGACGAGAGAAGGTCAGTAAACACATCTAGCACGGTTTGTTCCTGGAAAAGCAGACCGTATGAAGGGCCTAGAAGAGGAAAAGGTCCTGAAGGAACGATCTTGGAAGGATGTTTGTCTACAACACAATTGTCACTAAGAAAAGGAGGTCTGCTTCACGAATGCTTCTGTTTTAAAATCATGTCCAGGTGTTCTCTTTGCCTTCATGTTGAGACACTTGTTGGTGTGAATTTCTATGTTAAATTAACAATTAAATCAATCTGAAAATGACTTTTTTTTGCATTTCTTAGACCGCTTTATAGTGATCAACAGGAGCATGCTTAATGATGCAAACAGAAATGAATGTAGTTGTAAAGATGCTCTGAGTCATTACTCAACTGATGATAGTTTAGTTCAGTTCAATAATGACTTAGAACTGTCCATAAATAAATAAAATAATGTGCTTAAATAATCAGTCGGAAACGGACTCAATAGCGCCCCTTGAAAATGTCCTCACTCCGCTGGTAAAAACTGGTTCTTTTCCTTTTTTAAAAATAATCCAAGGTGATATTCTGAATCCTGGAAACACATAGTGTATAAATATTGTTTTCACTAACTTCTAGCTATAGCAGAAATGGTGGTCCTCACACTGCAGGTTAATTTACCCGGACCTCACTTCGAGGGTCATACAGGAATGTGTGTGTGTGTGTGTGTGCGCTGAAAAGCACACTGAAAAGTATGGGGGTTCAGAGTTGCTCTAACAGAAAAATCCCTGCTGCCTGTCTACTTTATACATTTAAAGCATTTGCATTATCCATTTATTTAATAAGCAAGCTCTGCTCTTTTGTTTTTAATACACATTACTGCTATTCTTGCTGCTCACCATGCCTTGCCAAAGCAGCTCAGCATCCTCCCTACCCCAACAGCATCCCACTGTGGGGGACTCTACAGACAGGGACGGACTCTCAAGCGGGTGAAACAACATGCCTGGCAGGCAATGCCTGTTCACTGTCACCTGTCAGCTGTGTAATGTGTACTGCTGTACGGGTGGCTTGCAGTGTGTGTCAGCCATGGAAATGAGTTTGGCATGCCACACGTCTGACAAATTGGGGCCCCCTGGCCCCTGATGCCTGGCACGAGACAGAGTGGCCCAGTGGGCATTAGTCTGTGCTTGACAACACCCCACCTAGCTGACCTTTTCCAAAACTGACCTCAAGCTGCCACCAATCAGCTTCCAGCTCCAGTAAGCTGGAAAACAACGTGTCTCTCATCAAGCTAAAAACACACGGCAAGATTAATCCAACACATACATTTCTGAAATTGAAATTAATTTAGATTTCTCATGAGGACAATACAATTAGGATTGGTACAGCCATTATAGACATCAAATAAGATCAGGATAGCAATACAATTAGGATTGGTACAGCCATTATAAACATCAAATAAGATCAGGGATAGATTGCAAATTTGGTAAAATTATTATAGTGATTTTATGTTATATGATAGGTTGCAAAATGTTGAACTCACAGTTAAATTAACAATTAATTAATGGTTTTTTATGCAGCGTTGTTATTTTAAACTAGAACCGATTAAAATCATCTTAAGTATTTGAAATGCAGCTGGAATAAAAAAGTATAATAAATACTAGAATGAAACATAAACTAAAATTGGAAGTTGAAGTAAAAATTATAAATTTAAGTAATACAATTACTACTAAACTAAAAAGAAAGGTTAAAATATAAAAAATTCTAATTCAAACTATTAATTAATAAATACTATTATAATATATAAATAATACTAAAATATGTTCAACAGTTCTCTTGACATAAACAAACAAACACATTTTTATTCATTCAAATAATGACATTAAATAATGAAATAAAAGAGCAACATATAAGTTTTATATCCAGCTAAAGTGTGCTAGAATATTTTGTGTATTATATTGATACAAGTTAATTTTTTATACTGCATACTATTATACTATTCAATTATTGTGTATTTATTTAGGGACATATTCTGAAGACATAATACCAATTGTTAATACTAGCTTATTTGCGTATAGCCTACCTACCGCTGTATATTTTTGTGTACATTTTGTAACTTCCGTAATATTGTCAGAATTAACAAACGGATAGCGTCTGAGCAGATTGAACAATAAAGCACTCGAGGAGACTGAATCCCCCCATATGAATACATTGGTCTCGCCCATTGCTCTTTGGCCTGTCACGTGGTGCGGATGTCCTTCGCGTTTCTCTCTCAGCAGGCTAAACATGGCTGCGCTCTTAAGATCAGCCCGGCTCCTTAAATGTTCACCGGCTGCATTGCTTCAGGTCTTTGGAAACAGCAGACATGTGCCTGGTCGTCTTTACAGCGGAGCGGTCGGGACTTCACGTGCAAGGTTATGTGTCCAGACAGTCCCGGGACGCGTAAATGTAAACAGGTATAACGCAGCATGACTCCGCCATGCGTGAGTAGATCATGTAGTTGTCATTGAAAGGTGATCGCTCCTGTAACTATACTGTGCGGTTATAACACGTTGATCACGTGCTGTATGCAGGATATTTAACCAAATTTGAACGAACAGGCCTAAATCTAAATCATCTAATGGCGTTATATGAGAGAGATGTGGCTTTCTTGTAACCTGCAGCATGTGTGACCCATGAACATCACTGCAGTCTGCAGAATATATGAATTTAACTATTACATCTTTTCTTTCAGCTTCTTTGTAATGCTTATAACATTTTCAGTCAGATTATTTTTCAATCTGCACTTTTGGAAACAAAGTAGTAGTATTAAAGCCTTAATTTAAATACACAGCCATTAATTCATTAACTAAAAAGCCTATGATGAAAATAAATGTGTCCATATAATACAATAGTGTTTTGCTGTGTATAGTTGTTTTAGGCTAATACTTGTCTTTCAGTAAGCTGTATGCTAACATGCGCCAAAAGTCAAAGGTCAACATCCCAAGGTCGCTTTGAGCCGTCTCAAAATACTGCACATCATACAGGCCAATGTTTAGTTTGTTTCTTGCTTGTTGGTTACTCTCTGTTTTCCTCATATTCTTCATATTCTGTGTGGTGGTGGTTAGTTCACAGCAGGGACAGAAATGTGCTTTTTCATTAAGTGGTGATACTTGCCCCCCTTAAATTAATTCCCAGAGGCATTTTTACTATTTACTTTACTTTTTATTTTTCTTGTCATAATTTCAATTGTATCTAATCAAAACATTTTACTAGTATAATAAAACACTGTAGGACAGTCGGTTACAAATCAAATGAAACGGTATCAAAAAAATCCATGTTTGCACTGAAGAGGAAACAGAAAATCTGTATTTGAAGTGGCTTTTGTGTACATTTAAATAGGAAAGTCATTAAATAATTCATTCAAATAATTAGTTTAAAATCATTCACGAACAAAACTGGAATATAATTTAATTTCATTCATAAACAAATAATCCTTTTTGAATCACAATCTGCCATTAAAATGATACATCTAAATATTCTAGCTGCTGTGAGAAAAGGCTATAAATGATCTGCAGGATCCTCACATTAGATAGTCTAGTAGCCGAGAAAACTTCTTTGTTTACGGACGTGACGTAATGACGCAGTGCCATGCTCAAATTTCCCATGGAAACCTACCTGTACCACTCAAATTAGAAACAATTATTATATTACAATTCCATTCATCAACATAGCGGCTTTGCACTTGGTTTTATCAATCATTATTTGTATTGTATTTATAAAGCTATGTTTTAATATACATGCTGCTAACTTGGAAATTTCAAGATTTGTCAGGAGCAAAATGCTCCTGACAGTTCGGCAAGATGACACGAGCAAGAGTGCTGTTTTTGTTTCGTTTCTGTGTTCGAATCCAAATCCGCAAATCGCTGATTCACTAAGCCATCCATAAACAGTCATTTGATTTGCTCCTGACGGATTCAGACGTTTTGAAAGAATCGTTTGAATGATTCAATCATGAACTTCTGCCACCTGCTGGCCTTTTTAAGTTTCCCATCTAAATATCAAATTGTTTTCCAACATTTCTATATTCAAAATGTAGTATTTAAATAGGGCTGCCACTAACAACTATTTTTATTTCAATGAATCTAAACGATTAAATTTCCCACTAAAAAATGAACATTTTTACTTAAGAATATTTTATTAAACTATTATTAAACCAAATGAAATCCAAATATCTATGAAATCCTTTTTTAAAGCAAAAATAAAGTGCAACATAGAGTGCAAGAAGCAAGCGTCCAAATCACTGAAACCAAAGTTCAGTGTTATAGTGTAAGAATGACAACATATCCACGTGTTCTGGTCTAATACAATTATAATCTGATGATTATTTCTACACATTACTGCGCGATCTAATCCTTGTTTAATATTGTCCAAGCACCATTTAATTCAAATGTACACTTAATCTTTAATATTTTGCTATTTCTTTAGGACAGATATGCTATAGCTGCTGTAGTTAAATTAATATGTGGACATCAAAACGTGTAAACTCAGAGTGAGTGTTTGAGCTTTTATTTTGAAATAACGATGTATTCTCCTGTGCTTGCTTAGATTTATAAATGATTTACCTTACAAATCTGATGAAATGGCACACGCTGCGTTCCCAGATGAACATTATAATAAACCCAAACTCACAACAACACGCAGACTTGCAGAGATGGAGTTTGAGACGCTCCACAGAAACGTATTTACATGTGGAGCGTCTCAAACTCCATCTCTGCAAGTCTGCATGTTGTTGTGAGTGAAGCACACACTTAACCTGCATCCATCTAAATAATTAAAGAGCATTCTGTATTAGAACCGCATCGCATATAATTATTTTATGAATTGTCGTCCGCGATCAAAATGAAGTCGACGATTTAAAAAAAAAAGACTAGTCGCGACAAATCAACGAATCGAGACAGCCCTAATTTAAAACAATCTCATAACATTATTTATTCAATTATAAATTGTCTAAATGTATAAATTCCACATCTAAATGTCACTTCATGCAGCTTCTGTGCAGTGCTAAGATGAGTTTTGTTTACGTTATTTCATGGAAAACAATAGCCAGTCATTCATTCACATTAATTATTCAGAGAAAACCATTTTCTGTTTTCATTTACATCTATTTATTTATGAAATTGATTCATTTTTAGAATTAAAATTTTAATTAAAGGGGTCATATGATGCTTTTTAAAGATCATTTTGTTTATTTGGTGTAACCGAATATGTTGTCATGTTTTAATGTTCAAAAAACACATCATTTTCCAAATACTGTGCATTATTGTAGGTCCTCTATAACCCTGCTCTCTCAAACATTTCATTTTCTACAAAGTCCCTCCTTCCAACAAGCACAGTCTGCTCTGATTGGCCAACTGGCACAGAGCATTGTGATTGGATGAACACCACAAGCCACCTTTCCATAATCGTGAGCTTCAGCTTTCAAAATGAAAGTAATGACAGTTAATAATGTCCTTAGTTTTACCATCAGTTCAAGCCCGAGAGGGGAACAGATTCACGTGACAGACACAGTGATGAAGCTCGTATGTGTTTGCACACAAGCCGCGATTAAGACTATTTCTGACGCGCTGTTTCTGACTGTCTCTCTCTCTCTTTTTCTCTCTCTCCCTCTTTCTCTCTCACACACACACACAAGCTGCAATTAATAAGATGAGCTGATGTGCCGAGATGTGACCCCCCTCTCTCTCTCTCTCTCTCTCTCGCTCGCACGCACGCCACGCGCAACAGTCATTTAGCAAATACTTAAATTAATAACAAAACATACGGTCGCTGATTCAGAAGCTCCAGATTGTCATAGCAAAGTCAGATTTGCCTCCTATAGGTTCACAAAACGGTTGTCCATAAAATGTGTTGCTGTGACACAGCTTCTCCCTGACACAGCTGCTTCAACACTACTGTGGTTACTCAAACCACACCTTATGCAAATATTTCCACATTGTGATGTAGACACGTGAGGCGTGTTTGAATGAGCTGTTTTAGGGGGTGAGGGAGAATCTTAGCTTTGATAAAGAATATCTCTTTGGTTTTGAGACTTTAGTCTTTGTAACTTCAGGGATCGTATCTATGCACAAACAGCTTGTAACACACCAAAGAGAAAGCTAAACTTAAAATCACATCGTATTTTCCCACAATACTGCATGGTACTGTGGTACTACTTGGCATCATTATACTTAAGCTAGTATAGTACCACAAGACATTTTTATGGTATCGTGACGACCCTAAAACCATACTTATGCATGAAACATGGGCAGGATTTTATCCATTTTTGTAAGCGAGGCCTGTTCACTTTGTAATTGTTTTTGTAGTGACCACCTTAATTTCTTGTAGTGCCATGCATGTGGATTGATTGTATGCAGTTTGTCCTCATACAGATTGACCCTGCCCTGTGTGAGCTGTCGTCAGTATGGTGTTGTCCCGGAGCAGAGGGGGCTGGTGAAGGATGAGTCCAGTGTGGCGGTCCGCTCCAAGCAGGCTCAGCAGTTTGACTGGGCTCTGGACAAACTAGACAGCTCAGTCCGAAGGACAGGCAGGGTCACCAAAACACTGCTGCTGCGTATCTTCCATGATATTTGCAGAACAGGTACTTGTCTGTTTGTTTAAGGATCTTTTTTGCATCCATTTCAATAAATAAAGCTCATGCATATTTCATTTCTGAAATCACTTCGATAGGATATCCAAGTGGAAATCAAGCCCTGTTGTTGCTGAGAAGCTGTGGCTCTCTGCTTCCTGAGGTTCCCTTGTCTGAGCGCGTAGAGCTGTCACAACGGTTCTGGAATAAGCTTCAAGAACTGGGTATGTGTAGAGACAATTGAACAGTTACTCATTGCACTTCTAAATCTGGTTTAACTCTCATATTGCTGTTCGTGACAGGCTCCACCTATGATGTGAGCCATTACAATGCCCTGCTCAAGACGTACCTGCAGAATGAGTTCAGATTCTCTCCAACGGACTTCCTTGCTAAAATGGAAGCTGCTAATGTTCAGCCGAACAGGGTGAGTCCAATTTTAATTAAAGATGGAGTAAACAAGATTTATTTTAAGTAACCAGAAATGTTGGGATGGGGGAAAAATAATATATACATAGTATCTCACAAAAGTGAGTACACCCCTCACATTTTGGCAATAAATTTAGTATATATTTTCAAGGGACAATATTATAGAAATGAAACTTGCTTATCTTTAGAGTAGTCAATGTGCAACTTGTATAGCATTAAATAATTACTGTCCTCTGAAAATAACTCAACATACAGCCATTATTATCAAAAAAGCTGGCTACAAAACTGAGTACACCCTGAGTGATAACAGCTATACATCGTTTAACCATGCAAAGCCACTTGTCCTATTCATCATGCTCATGTTTTGTCTGCTTGACAGGACCATTCAAATTTGTGTATCTTGTTTTAGAGCAGTTCAAATTTGGTTCTTTGAGTACAATTCTCTCATACTGACCACTGGATGTTCAACATGGCACCTCATGGCAAAGAACTCTCTGAGGATTTGAGAATTAGAATTGTGGTTCTCCACAAAGATGGCCGAGGCCAGGGGTCGGCATGCGGCTCTTTCATTCCTCTTCGGTCGTTCCCTGTAGCGTGGGTGTACAATACGCGGGGGAGGTAGTCCCCCCGACTTTTAAATACAACCTAAACACTTCCTCTGCACTTTGTCTTGGTCAAGTGTGTTAAAGTAGAAGTTTTCAAGGGCCAATGTGAGTAAATCTAGATTTAATTAAAAGATAAAGGATAGTCACATTGTTTTGGATACGTTTTATTCATATCGATGTGAACATCATGGAGCTTTGAACACTCACGTGATGTTTCATTTATTCTCGAAGCCAGAGGGGGCTCTCGCGCAGAAAGTCCAAAACGGACTCATATGAGAAGTAATAGTAACGTTTGACAGGCATCCCGCTATCGCTGTAACGAAGCTGAACATCGGGCATAAAACTTAACTGATGAAACGTGAAGACTATATGAAGAGCTCTTTTCCAAAACGCCATAAATCCATTTTAATAGTTTTCATGAAAATTACATTTTTTTTGACCTAGACCCATACATTTTGTTAATATTCAATTTATCATGTTAAAATGGTCTGTTGGCTCAGTCTGAACATGTTAAACAATGATTGTTAATTGGCAATGCATATGATATTACTAATCAAAAATGTAGTTTTGATATATTTACGGTACAAAATATATTTTGACTCCACTTGCTCTGCTCGGTCAGGGCATTGAAGCTGTACGTGGATCGCTCCAAGGTTTGGAGAAAATCCCCTTAGTTGTTGGTCTGTTTTGGTGCTGGCCGCCACAGGCTTGCCACATCGAAACAGAGGATTTCCCACTGGGTGAGAGACGCCATTTCGCTGGCTTATGAGGCGCGGAACCTCCCTTCACCTCTTAGTCTTCGGGCGCATTCTACTAGGGCATAGCCTCCTCTCAAGCTCTTTCTAGAGGGTACCCTGGAAGATATTTGTGTTGCGGCAGGATGGTCCTCTCACACCTTTGTCAAGTTTTACAACCTTGATGTTGATACGGCTCCTGGTTCTAAGATCTTGTCTGTTTGAACCGACCGTATGTTGTTGGTTCATTATTGGACCAGATAGGCAGCGTTTTCAGCTTGGCGTGTTTGGTATATCGTTCCCAAAGCGTAAGCCGCAGCGTTGAGAGAACCTATGATAGAGAACGTCTCGGGTTACTCGCGTAACCCTTGTCCTCTGAATAGGGAACGAGACACTGCGTTTGCTGCCAAGCTCCTCACGCTGCCGACAGGGTTCTTTTCGGCAGAGAAATCTGAGGAGTGGATGGCGCATTCGCCAGTATAAGCTGACGACGTCATTGCGTCAGAGACGGCGTCGCGCCATCAGCCAATGAATTGGCATGATTCTATATGGGCTTCAGACATCGGTCACGCAGGAGGCGTTCCCAAAGCGTAAGCCGCAGCATCTCGTTCCCTATTCAGAGAACAAGGGTTACGCGAGTAACCCGAGATAATTTTTTTCCCTTAATAAATTAAATCATCATTTAAAAATGTAAAAACTGTTTTTTACTAGCATTATCTTTGTGTAATATTACAATTTGTTTGTTGATCTGAATCTTTTATGTCTGACAAATATGCAAAGAATGTCAAAAAACTAAAAGGAGGCAAAAACTTTTTCACTATGTAAATGTATGTATATATTATGTATGTATATATTATATATGTATATATAATGTATGTATGTGTGTTGCTACATCGCAGCTTCAAGGACAGAAAAAAGCTAAAATTAACTACAAAAAATCTATTTATACGGCTTTAGACTGTAAAACTGACTGAAATAAACAAGGTGCAACAAACAATGATGCTATATAGATATATTGTCTTATCACTGTCACTGATGATAGCTAGAAAGTTTCATTGGAAACCATGTTTATTTACATTTGTTATATTGTGACTGGCTAGGTGACCTATCAGAGACTCATTGCAGCCTATTGTGAAGTTGGCGACATTGAAGGTGCAAGGTGAGTTGTGTTGTTTGATTTTCTGCTAATTAGTTTACCCTTGTGGTATGAATTATGTAAAATTAAATGTAAAAAAATTGAAGTAACTGTTTATTTCGCAACTGCCTGCAGTACAATCCTGGGCTTTATGAAGAGCAAAGATCTGCCCATCACAGAAGCTGTGTTCAACTCGCTAGTGACAGGCCATGCCCGTGCAGGGTGAGTGGAGAGTGCTGTTGATTTGGTGCTGCTGCTTTGTGTTTGGTACATTTGTGTTGAGTGACTTGTGTTTGTACAGGGACATGGACAGTGCTGAAGGCATCCTATCAGTCATGAAAGGTGCTGGGATTGAGCCGGGCCCAGACACGTACCTGTCTCTTCTCAACGTGTATGCTGAGAAAGGCGATATTGCCAAAATTAAACAGGTCTGTGATTATGGAGGATGAAATGGATTCATAAGAGAATGCTGTGTATAATGTTTAATTTATATGTTTTTGAAAACAGCTTGTTGAACCGTAGAATAATCAAAAGTTAAAATGCAGTAATTGATATTCTTGTTTATTTGTATTTGTTTTTAGGTAATAATGTATTATATTTTGTCTCCTCTAGACACTAGAGACTGTGGAGAATGCAGATATCCTTCTGATGGACAGAGATTTGATGCAGGTGGTTTTCAGTCTGACAAAGGACGGCCATCAGCAGTATGTGCCTGAGATTGTGGAGCGCATGCGTCACGAGAGGGGATATGTGCCAGGTGTGTCTTCTGACAGCAGTGTCATGTCATGGAAGAACATGGAAGGAATATAGAACCATTAGCTTTGGATTTGGAGCATACTGAGCATAATGGTCCCATATGTATTCAAAGCAGTATTCTATTTGAAGTGTTGTAAATATGAACCCAGTCCAATTGGATAAATGGTATACATATAATATTGATGCAGTGAGAAGTTATGGGATTTTGGGCAAGTTATGAATAATCGATAGTTTTTATTTTGATTCTGACCCATCGATTTGTTTCTATTTCCTCAGACGCTATGAACCTCTGCTTGAGTCTGATTACCCTCGGACATGAAGAGACTGCGTTTTCTGTGCTGAAGAGCTTTACCGGCCTGTTCATAGAGTCACAGACCAGTGACTCTCCAAACTTGGGAAACTTCTTTCTTCGCCACTGCGTCAATATGGATAAGGTAAAGGGAACCAACCTAAACATTTCTACAAGTGTATATTAAGTGTACATGTATGTTAAAGGAGTAGTTCACCTCAAAATTAGCGTTTTGTCATTTACTTACCCTTATGTCGGTCCAAACCTGTATGAGTTTCTTTCTTACAACAGTTGTTGGCCAACATTGACTTCCATAGTAAAGGAAAACAATACTGGAAGTCAATGGGGACCATCAACTGTTTGATTACCAGCGATCTTCAGCATTTTCTTCATATTCTACATAAGAAATAAGCTTATACAGGTTTGGAAGGAAATGAGTAAATGATGACAATTTTCATTTTGGGGTGAACTATTCCTTTAAGTTGTTCTGAGAAGGCGTAATGTTATTGATGCTGTATTCATTTGTATGTTTGTGCCTTACAGTCTGTGGAAAACGTAGTTGGGTTTTGCAAAGATCTAAAAGATTCAGGTCTGCACTCATCGCCGCTGCAGTTCACCCTTCAGTGTGCCCTGGAAGCTAAAAAGACCGGTCAGTGCAATGATGATTTAAAGTTTAAAAACAGTTGTCTTTTCAAATCCCAGGCTTTTAATTCAAGTTTATTTGTCCATTTTTGTTTCTTTTGTTTTAAAATATTTTGTCATTGTCATGAAAATAGCCATTGATGCTGTTATTACAATATAAATGCATAATTCAATGATAATAACTCCATAAGAAAGATAACAAGGTGTTTGAAATTTTGAAACATTAATTATCAGGTGGATTACTTTAACATGATTAAAATAATCCTGTGTTAAACATTTCTGGGCCCAGTTCTTTCTCTTTATTTTTAGTTTATCAGATAATCTCACAACTCGATTTGTGAAATATGCTTCATTTTAAGGAATGGCTGTTGAGCTCATGAGAAGGATGAAGGAGGAGGGCTTGCCTCTCAGACCTCACTACTTCTGGCCCCTGTTCATTCATTACCAGAAAGACAAGAACATTCCTGGTGAGTCCTGAGCTTCCAGCCTTATTCTCTCATAACACTCATCTGTACAGTCATTATTGTGCATGCTGCAACCACTTACTTTCATTATATGATTCATTTCCTACAAGCAAGAATTGTCCAGGATTTGGAATTATCCATCTGAAATGAATTGGATTGTGAAAAGTTAGAGTAGGCTATTTATCTATTTAGCCGTGGAATAGGAAAATTTGACTCTCTCTGACACCTAGACAATGATTTCTTATTTTTTCCTCCATAATTCCTTCAGTTTCTCTGTTCCAGAATTACAAATAAATGTTCTGAAAAAAGAGCATGTCCAGATAAATCCTGCTGAAACTGCAACAGCGAGTATAAACACATTTCATTTTTAACCAATAACCTTCATGAAACATGCAGGATCGCTCTCAACTTTCCGTTCCTGTACAGTTTTATTTTTTTGTTTGCTCGGTGTTGAAGTCTGCACTACGTGAAGGTTACATGACAGAATTTGTAGTGACTGGGTCTCATGTAAATGCGAGCGCTCTGAGGGAATTCACTTTCAATTACGTGCGCCACTGTGCACGGCCATGAAATATTTAGTGCCATGTCACATTCTGTCCACAGGTGTCACCAGCGGGCAGACGCCCATCCCCCTTTCCACCCACCGGGTTTCCTTTCACCCGTTCACGAGTGCGGAGAGGGGGAAAAGTTTGCATTTTGATGAGGTGTGGATTTGGGCAGGCGAGTTTGAAAAAGCATATGCTAGCTTTGTCTCAGCAGCCGCGAGCGAGCGGTGCTTGTCAGATTCAAGAAGCAGTGCAGCTCATTGCTTGTGACATGGTGCGAGAAGAATGCCTTAGTCCCTCACATAGCACACACCAGGCTTTTACATCTGCATCTTAAACATTCTTTACACTAGTCACATTTTGAAAATCCACTTTGTGTCATTCACTTGCATTAGATGCTGGGTTCTTTTAAATCTCAATAACTGCCGAAAGCCACTTTAGGGCTTCCATCAACTTAAATATCCTTCTGAGGGGAATCATCTCAAGGACTAGAGGTGGGAAGTGATCTTGCCGTTTAGTTCTTCTATTTCTTCATATTATATTGTTTCTGGAGCTTACTTGAACTGGCACATTTTTTTTTGGGATTACATAAAACAGAATGACTCAATCTGGAATGGCTTTGCTTTGTTCTTACACATTCTGTTGTCTGATAATGTATAGTAATAGCACTACAGTTGTGTTTAAAAACCTAGGGTCCTGTTTGTCTTCTGACCATAAAGGCAGCTGCCTTTCAAATGAATTAGAAGTGGATTTAAACCTCATAAGCAGGCTTATGTGGAATTTGTTGACTTGATTTAGCCTTTCCTAGTCTTTATTTTCTGCCTCTTTTATTCTCGTTTTCTTATAGGCTCTTATATTCAACAACGCTGCATTTATTTGATCTTCATTTGATCAAACACAGTAAAATCTGAAATTGTATTACAATTTCAAATGACTGTTTTATAATTTATACCTGTGACGTAAAGCTGAATTTGATCAGCATTACTTCAGTCACATGGTCATTCAGAAATTATTCTTGGTGCTCAAGAAACGGTTCTCGTTATCAATGTTAAAAATAATTGTACTGCTTAATATTTTGTAGAAACCATGATACTTTTTGGAGAATTATTTTAAGAATAGATATTATTTTTATTTGAAATAGAAATCTACTTTATAAATGTCTTCATTGTGATTTGATCAATTACATTTTTTGCTGAAAAAACTTTGATAATTTATGTATATGTGCTTTCATGTTTCAACAGACCCAAGCAGACTTCCAATTTTGCTTCTTGCAAGATATACTTTTAGCTTTTTCAAATGTTAAAATCCATTTCATTTTCAAAACTGAGCTTGGAGATACAGCTAATGTTGACAGTTTGAACTCTGACCTCTCGCTTTTAGTGCTCCTAGAGAGACCGCAGTCTTGGTTACTTCCCGCACTTACAGTTCAATCATCAAAGCTGGTGATGTAGCAAACAGAAACTCGGAGGTCACCCGAGAATTCATTGAACCGGATTTGTTCCATTAAAGCCCTCTCACACACTTTCTGAATTGAGAGAATTCTTGAATCGGCTGGTGATGTGACTGGATATCCATTTTCTATCCCCATTCACATGCTACCTATCGGCCAGCGCTGTCTGGGCCAACTTTTATGGCTGACAAATGGATCAATGGATTATTTAACAGCAAAACAGGTGTGCTTCTCTCATAAAAATGAAAACATGTATAGACAGACGGCTCTCAGGCTCCATTGAGAAGAGAGTGTCTGGATGACTTGAAAGCAAAGAGCAACTGTGTTGCAAGAAAGGATGAATGAAGTAAGATGCACATATGGGAATGAAATGGAGAGATGGGGTGGCTGGATGGATGGAGCCTCCAGGTGCTTTACCTGGCTAATGCTCTCACACACCGGTTGCTGGCCGCTCCTGGTGCCAGATGCAGGTTTTAATGGCAGATAAAAGCAGCTCTTATCTTTTATTCAGGTGTGTAGGTGTCCCCTGAGCATTGCGATACAGAGTGCTAAGGACCAAGGTGAAGAGTAAACAGAACACAAATTGCTAGTTCACGTGTTCCCACACACACAAACGTTTGCCCGAGTGGGTCGAGAGACTGTTCCATATGCATGTGGTGCTTTAGGCAGGAGTGAAGGGCCCTGCTGGAGAGCCGGGTACATGCCTGAATCCTCTGCCTGAAGGAGGAGTTCCTCCAGGCCATGCCACTGGAAGACTGATGTGATAATTCTAATTATCCGAGTATTTTATTTCACTTGTTTATTAATGCTTTCAATTTAAGACCTGGTTCAGTGAACTGAAAACAGCCTTGGGCTTTAAATCATGTTGCTGGTTTTAAAACAAAATCCCAGAATCAGTATATCATTAGTCTTAGTACTTATGAAAATATGTTTTTGCTTATTTCTTTCCCATATAATAGGAAATACTTTTTATTGTTTTAAACCAGAAATCAAAAGAAGCTTTACAGGTAAAAAGCAGGTTTCTTTACTTTGCTTATCAAATGTATTACAAGACCATAGATTGTCCTATTTCTCACTTAAAGTTATATGAGAACTTGAGGGACCTATTTTGCTCCGTAGACTTCCATCTTTGAACTTTGGTGCAGATGCAACTTTTGTTATGTCATGAATTACATTTCTAGGTGCACATGTTCGAATAAATAACTTTTTGTTTCCTTTCAGGTGCTCTGCAAGCTCTGAGAGCCATACAAGAATTTGGCGTCTCGATGGACGTTGAGTCTTTTAGCATCTATATCCTGCCGTCTTTCCCATCAGTGGATAGTGCCCGCTCTTCTCTGAAGGTAATTGTTCTGGATATATGTGTGGCTTGTTGGTTTATGTGACCGTCTGAAACACTCTTTAACTTGGGTTGATAATTGCAGGAGGCAGGTATTGACGTGGACGCCAATATTATGATTGCGGCAGAATTACGAACGGAAGCATCACGTGGAAACCTTGCAGGGCTGTTCTCTCTGAGTAAGCATTAGCTTTCATGAAAATTGACCTCTTTTCCTTTTTCAACCACTCTCTGCCTGTATATCTCATGTCTGCATATCATGTACTCTCTGGAGAGATTTTTTTTTAGATGTACCCTCCTATATGATGGTACTCATCACTTGAGACTAATTGCTGTCCATCAGGACTTCACATACATAGCCTCTTAAACATGCACTCTACCAAGCAGCTCCATGCTCATTAGGTCATTAAAGTGATTATAAAGTGAAAAAAGTATATACATATACACTGCGTATATATACTCAAGTGTGTGCAAATTGAAGCAAAAGAGTGAAGCTCCTTATCTGACCAAGGTGGATGGGGACAGATGCTGTTGAATTATGGATGGTACCTTTTCCCCTTCACAGTTTGCTGTCTTTTTTGGGGACTTAATTCCTATTGATTTAATTTGAATTCAAACGGAGTTTTACTACTGGAATAAAAAAAGAAATTACCCAGAAAGTTTGTCTAAATCCATAAGTCAACATGCAGCTCACTAATGTTACGTCCCCCGTTCTAGTCTAGGGGAATTGTGGGGACGCAACAAGGAAAAAATAAATAAAGGCAAATGAGCTTTATTTACGATGTTAACGAGATGAAATGTTTGAAATGTTTGTTGTCATGACATTCACACTCTTGCAGTGTCTTCACCTGCTCATCCAAACATTGACCTCAGTGCTTTCAGAGCCAGTCTGATCTCTGGATTCAGAGGGTAAGTAACAAAACAAACTCTGTGTGTGTGTGTGTTAGCTAGAATTTTCTGCCTTTTGGCTAGACAGCCACTCACTCGTCACCTCATGCATATGGACACGGTCATTTCTAGCCCAATTACAGCATTGGAGGAATGCAAATAAGAGTTTGTCCTCTTTGTTGCGTTGCTTCTGACGCCTCTGTCCGATGCTGAAAGACTACTAACGATCCAAAGACTCACATGGGCATTTTAGCCATCAGCATGGCTGTCAGTTTTTATTTTTTGCCTAATTCCCCCCAGACGATCACCACACTCATAAACCTGTCATGGTATTTCATTTATCACATAATTTTCTTATGCTATCACTTAGTGCACTCACTCAGCTTAGATCTAAAATCAATCCCATCATGCACAATAGTTAAGGACCAGCTCTGTTTTTAACTCTGATTTGAGCGCAGAGGCCGTAGGGCAGCAGATGCTGCTGTCCTCTGTATTTAGCAAAGCATTTAGATGTGAAAGCGAAGCAGGGCGGTTGCCGGCAGCGATGGATGTCAGGTTTGTAATTGGGGTTGTCAGAAGGGTAGAGGGGGTTGTTGGGGCCCTGTCTCCTTTGCGACCTGCTCTTGTAATAATCAAGGTCAGGAGATAATTTAATCATTAAACAAGGTTGAATCTTTTTTTCCTTCCTCGTCTCCCTGCTGTCCGCCGTCAACACTCCCTACCACTACTGCATCTTGATTTCCCAGCGTGTTGTCGGACTGTATATGAATGTGCGTTTGTGTATATACATGACCACTGAGGCTCTAGAAAGCTTTTGTTTAAAGCTATACTATAATGATATTATATGACTATATTATTATTATTATCACCACTCAAAACATTATAATCATACAATATTTAGTAATATATACTAAAGTTTTAGGTCAGTTTTTTTAAATACATATTTTTTATTCAGCAGGGATATATTAAACTGATAAAAAATGACAATAAAGAGATTTATAATGTTACAAAATATTTAAATTTTAAATAAATGCTGTTCTTTTGAACTTTATATACATCAAAGAATCCTGTAGAAAATGTATTCCCGTTTCGGAAATTTGCAGCAGTACTGTTTTTAACATTAATAATAATAAATTTGTCTTGAGCAGCAAATCAGAATATTAGAATGATTTCTGAAGATCATGTGACGCTGAAGACTGCAGTAATGATGCTGAAAATTCAGCTTTGCCATCACAGGAATAAATTACATTCAGTTCATTTCAATTCACATTTATTTAGATGGCAATTTTTTCAATGGATATAATTTCAAAGCAATTAAAATATGAAAAGTTATTTTAAAATCTAATAATTCACTAAGAAATCATGGAGATTCATTGGTCAAAAAGTGTGAAGACACTGCTATATGTTCTGACTGGTCAAATGAAGCCCAGTCGCACCAAATATGTACTTGATCTTGAAATAACTCTGACAGATGATCAGCCAAAGTATTTTGTTGGATAGTTGCACTAGAAATGTTCTTGTCTGTGTCAGAGTCTTTTCTGATCCTCTACTGCCCCCTACAGGTTTCACGATGTGGAGCTTATGGCAAAGGTAAAGCATGAAACCAAGTGATTTTAAGAAAGATGGTTAAAAACAAATGAAAATAACTTTGTTAAAGTGACCTCTTCATCTGCTGTTGCAGATTACAGAGCTTCTCTATAAAGACCCTCGGTTCAATAGTGCTGACCGTGAGACTTCAGGTAAGTTGTTTAACACTTGTTAACATTCTGTATTTGCCTGTTCATATGTTCAATGTATTTTGATTGGTCGAAAAGTGGGGGCCTTTTCGAGGCCCCCCTCCATTCTCTTTTTAACTTTTCAGTTGATTTAAATGCTCCTGCAGTATGACAAATTAATTCAAAAGTACACTATTTCAGATTCAGACTTTCAGTTAATGTCATAAAAATGTTGTTAAAAATAGGTAACATGTAGCATGCCATACTAAACAATTTTTATGCTGCTTTATCACTTTTTTATTTTATTCATTCTCTTGTTTAATTTACATAATGTCCATGATGATCTAAGCTGTTAGCTAGTATAATATAAGCTCTTCTGCTGGTTGGGAAACATTGCACTAGTAAATCTTAATGCACATATGTCCTCTGAGCTGGTTTCACTGACAGTATCGTGTGTACTCTGAGGTCTGTAGGGCCACTGGCAGTGATGGAGTGTGTCCTGACAGCCGTACTTTGCATTAAGTGCGTGTGTCTGATGCGGTCTGAATAGTAGCCGTGTGCATGTTTATGTGAGTGCTGTCTGCTTGCTGACTTTGCGCTGAGTTAACAGAGCTTCTGCGAGTGTTTGTCATCTCGCTGCACTGGAGCTGGCCTCCGCGCTGGTGTCCGAGCAGGTGGGAGCGATGGAGACGGTCTCTCTGTCTCATCCCATCACCATGCACAACACAAATGTGTGTGTGAGGCTGTCAGCTGCCAGCCACTTGTTAAAACAGACTTCAGTCAAGTCTGCTGCAAACTGCTTGTGTCAGCATAACACACACACATGCACGGTTTAGGAGCTTATTTGCTGGATTGCAGTATTTTTGTTGTTCTGGTCCTACAGAAGCTCCCTTTATGTATTTATATGATTATATTAATGTATTTATAGAAAGCAGAAAGTGTCAAATTGGTTCTTCTCTCCTTTTTGCAGAAAATGTGGCCTACTTCCTTTACAACCTGATTGATTCCATGAACGAGACCGATGTGCACTCCAAAGAAGAGAAGATTAGGGAGTACTTCAGCCTGCTTAAGAACATGGTACGTTTGCTTGTTAAAACCCCTTAACTGTCACCGTCCCGTATACGGGGCACCTAAATTTACTTCAATATATTATCATTAAATCCTAGTCTAATCATGACAAACTATATATCGTTGGAAAGGTCCAAGACTCCTAAATGGATATTTTACCACTGTTTGTTGTTAAAAATTATGCTGGAGCAGTAATAGATTAATTTATGACAAGAGTGCACCTCAAAACATATACACCATAACAGGAGCTCTGACATTTGACACAAAAATTATATTAGTTTCCTTTTCCTATCATATGTTTTAGTAATCATCAAAGCTTAAAACCTCAAAATTCAATTGTTTTGAAATCGGACATTGCATTACCATAGAAAAGGTACTTTATCGTTTAGTGGGAGGTGTCATATTCCAAATGTAATAGGATCTTAGTCTCATAGAATCAAAACCTTTGATAATCTTGACAAAATACATATTATCGGAAAGGTCTGAGTCTCAAGATTCCATATTTGGTTAGCTGATTGTCTGGGGGGGGGCAGTTAAGGGGTTCAATCTAATCTGTCTGGGACCCCAGCATATAGACATTCACAATGACTTATGATCAGATAAAAACATATGTACACTGTCGTTCAAAATTTGGGATCAATAAGTTGTTTCAGCGAGAATGCTGAAGTAAAATGTGCTTGTCATAAAAATTTGTTTTACATAAATGCCGGGGGTTTTTATCTGGAGAAAAAATATATTACAGTTCACACAAATATTTTAGAAAAAACAAGCATTTTAGAAAGATTTCTGAAGGATCGTGTGACAGTGAAGACTGGAGTAATGGCTGCTGAAAATTCTGCTTTTTTTAACACAGGAATGACATTATAAAATATACTAAAGGGGTCCTATTATGCCTTTTTACTTTTTGAATTTTAGTCAGTGTGTAGTGTGTATGTTTGGGCATAAAAATCCACTCCAAAGGGAGATATTCCGTAAAAAAAATCCCTTTTGAAGAACTACAGCGAACGGCTTGTTTGGACAACAAAGTTGTTTTCCTGTATTTCTGACAAAACAAAAATAAATCCCGCCTACGGAAATCCGACTGTCGAGAGAGAGAAATTGCAAGCTAGTAGACAGTAGTGTGTTTGACCAAAGTCCCTTTCCCAGTAATGCGCGGACCGATCCCTATATGACATCAGAGCACCGCTTTTGATGTCCGATCGGTCTTCGCGGAGCTGCCTCAAATCGAACACCCCTCATCTCACAGCTGGTCCGGTCCGTTTTGACGGCACACTTACGCTCACATCCGCATGTAAACATGTCACATGTTGTCGGCATGGAAGTTCTTTGTGAGTTAAACAGACACAAAGTTCGCAATTTGTAAATACAATAGCCTATTGACTGTTTTTACTCAAGTTCGCTGACGAAGTTTCAATCAGAGCCACAGCAGTGTTTTGTGTCTCCGAGCAACACAGCAGTGTTTCGTTACTGAATGAATCCACGTTATTTAACGAAGCCAACGATTCAGAAAAACATTCATAAAAACAGTAGTCACTTGCCTCGTTTGAATGAATGACTCGCTCATTAAAACAGTCATTTACCGCCATCTACTGGTGGTTTGGTTTCATATTTAAAAGTATTGCATTTTTCCCAACACTTTTTACTTGTATGTTCAAATATTTACATATTTTTTTCTTATAATTTTTTATTATTATATTATTTCAAAATATTTAAAACATTAATCTTATAAAATTATTTATGCATTTTAAATTGTGATGTAAATAAATTTGGCACCTCAGCTTCATTAAACAGTCTGTGTAAATGCATCTAATGCCACTTCAGATCATACAGCTTCTGTTTCCTCTACTGTGAAAATGTGTTGATAGTATGCGCACTCTAATGTGAACATTAAAATTAGCAAAAATAAATTACTCCACTGCTCACAAAAAGAAGTATGAACACTGATGACAAGAGAGTTGCACTGTCCATTTCGTTGTCCGAGTGTACCAGAACGCTTCATTTACATGTTAAATTCTCAAAAAAATGATTCTGGGGGGAGAGAATAATTATAGACCCCCCTACAAGGTTTACTTTTCGAACTGTCACCTTTTTGACCTCTTGTGAGTTTGCAGGTATGTTTAACAAATGATCATTCGTTAAATTGTTAGCTCAGTAGTTTTGATGCTGTTAATGTCTCTTCTTTCAGAATATCAGCATCTCACCGAACATCTTCAGAGGAATCAGGAACATTCTGGAGTCCTACCAAATTCCAGAACTTGCCAAGGTATTTTATAAAGAGTGTCGTTTGCAAAGACAAGTATTAGTTTCTGTACTTGGAGATATGAATCTGACACCATTCACACATCTTTCAGAGGGTGTACTAGTACTTTTCTAAGTTAAATCCTTTTTTTTGCGTGGTAAATGACCAAATGGCCAAAAAAATTCATTCTGCATTAGCTAATTAATTGCATAACACCCTGGCATCACACAGATTTTTGCATGGCAAACACCACTAAATGTTTTCTTCAAAAACTTTACAAATCTGTTTATAATAATTTTATTTGCATGTATAATGGTACAGTTAATAGAGCAAGTCATATTTTATTTCTTTCAGGATGTCTTTGCTCTTGTGGATAAAAAGTACAATGGGTTGGAGACTGATGCAACACTGCTTAAAGTAAGTCTTGTATGTATATATTTTTTTACCAAAAGTGCTCAATCCATTAGCTGAGCTGTGTCAAATATCCTGTTTTTGTTAGGGTTTGGAGGGGAAACTTTCATTCCTGGAGAAGACCCTGGCAGAGCTGAAAGCTGAGGGCAAGCCAACCAGTTCCACTCTCAAAAAAGTAATCGCAGTCCTGTGTGCCGAGGAGGTGAGGTCTATTATTCTCATAAATACCTATCAGTATATTTAGTGTTCTGGACACTGATTACTATTTTATAGACATTTATAGTGGTCAGCTGATTTGGTTGAACCAATTATGCACCTTATTTTGAATGCATGGGTGGGTTCGGACATTAACTTGAAAGTCCAAGATTTCAGTCTCCAGTTATTTTAGCTGTACAAAAATTGTATTATGCTTGTTAATTACCCATAGTGACTAATGAAGTCCCTCACATTCACAGAAAAATAGCTTGGTTCAACATTATAATATATGGTGGATGTTGGTCTGTCACTAGTCACCATTCAAAACCATTCATCAGTATTTGTGGATACATGTTTGCAGTTTATGTTTTCCATAATGTTATATCTCTCATTAGAAATTGGAGCGAGCTCTGGAGCTTAAAACTCAGTTTGAAGCGGATATGACTCCTGCCGCATATGCCATGCTCATCAACTTGTGCTGCCGCCATGACAATGCTGAGGAAGCCCTCAAACTAAAGATTGAATTGTAAGTTAGACGTACACATTATCACGGTCATACAAACATCCTTGTTTGAACATTTAAAGGAACAGTTCACTATGTAGTACAAATTGAATTAATTACTCAGCCTCATATAATTCCACAATTGTAGCACCTTTCCTTGTAACACAAGGATATTTTTGAAGGACATTCAGAAGATGGAGCATTCAAGGTTCAAAAAGGATGCAAAAGCAACATAAGTAGTCCATACGATTCTGTTCCACGTCTTCTGATAGCAGCATCTCTTCTCTGATGTGTGCAATATAAAAATGTCATGCCGATTTCAACCACTGTAGTTGGAACTAGTAAGTTAAGCTTGAGAACTGAATCAGCCAATTCGTACTGTTCTAAACAAATCATTCTGACCAGTTTTGAGAGCTGAATCAACCAAGTCATTCATATCTGACTTCATAGAATGATTTGTTTGCATATATACTTCTCTTATGAGTGCTCATTAACATGCTAAGTAGAGTGAATATCAAAATGATTATTAATAACTTTACATTTATTTGCTTTTGGTCAGACTATCACAGTCCTATGAGTCGGTTGAACCACTTTTGCAGTGCTTATTTATTTATTTTAAAGTGGCTTGGATATTTGTAAAAAAAAAAAATCAATCACAAATGAAATCAATTCAGAAGGATTTGTAACAACATGAGGGGGTGAGCAAATAATGTCATTCGCAGCACAAGGAATGTGACTTAAAAATGAATTTGTCAACCTGTGTTTACTCTTCTTTGGCGTTTCAGGGCTCGCAAGGACTCTGAGGTGGCGCTGGATGCTCAGAAATATTTGGCCTTGGTCCGAGTGCTATCCAAACACGGCAAGCTGGAAGGTTAGTGGTTGTGTCTGTACCCGTCTGAAAGCATCAGGCTCTGTTGAAGGTTCAAGGTTTCTTTATTTGTCACATAATAAATTATACACGGTATAATCAGAAGTGAAATGTAAATCAAATCAGGTCTGCTCAGTGGACAGTGCAAAAGAATACAAATAAAAATTATATAAAAGTAACACAAGAGCATATATATATATATATGTAATAAAAGAGAAATAAACAGTAAAAAGTGCTAAACAATAATATGTGCGAAAACAGTATATTGGGACTTAATAATTACAGATGTCCTCTTATTTTCACCATCCCGGATTAATTAAATAATAAAGTTTAGTTTGTCACAAATAATGTGGGCCGTCACATTAGGTGTGCCTTGCCTCACTTTTTAAACCACTTAGGATGTCAAGGTACCAATGAGCATTTTGTATTACTTATCACGGCGCTATCAAAAGCTTGCCACTTGCTTAATTAGTTTCTAGGCGGCGTTCAGTGTTAGAGGCTGTGAGAGCACGTCTACGTGCGAGCGTAAGGTCCGAGACACCTGTCTATCCGCATGGGAACATTAATCAGCCATTATCTGAATTCCACGGTGGATTTCTCCATGCTCATGTAAGACGCAATTACAATAAAAGTGTTTCCTCTTTGCTTTGTGCACACAGTGATAGTGAAAATACACTCTCCGTCTCTCTTTTCACGATGTGTGTCACTCTTTGGCTGCCCCCTCCTTCTCGCTCGGACTCATCCTGTCACCGAGCAAGGGAAAATTACAGGACCGGCTGCACTTTAACAGAATTACCGAAATCCGTCCTGATACTAATGGCATATCATGTCGGGGAAAGTGCTTGAGTATTTCACACACACACGCACATTTGCATGTGAATTCAGGCGAAAGTGTGTGATGAGGCAAGTGTGTGTGTGTGTATATGTATATGTGTGTCCATCAGAGCGAGCCGGTGGCCATTAGTCCGCCGGTGTGCGCTCGGAGCTTGTCATTCACATTAACACACCTCAGCGCCTCAGCCTGCCCGCATCATCGCCACAATCCAATCCTTGAACCTTGAAGATCATGACTCGTGGCACCTTAGCACACCGGCTGGTCTGACTTTTAATGGCCTTGTTTTTATTTGAAACCCTTTCCTCGCCTCTTGTTCCTTCCTCCTTCATTTTTTTCCCCCTTGTTTCCTTACATTTGTTACGGAGTTCATAAAACACCGTCGCCGTTGCCGGTTCACAGGCTGGCAGAAGGCCGTGGAATGAGCTGGAGGACTAATGGGCTGTGTGATATTTGTTTACCTCAGTGTGTGTGGTATCAGCCAGTGGGCCGGGATGCTTCGCTGCTAACCGTCCATTCGGGCCCATTTACCACCAGCAGCTGATTGGGTGTGATTAGTGGTTCTGTCAGAAGAGAAGAATTTGAGCTGTCTGCCATCACAGAGCTTTCTCATATGGCTGAAGTTCAGCTCTGTTGCTGTTTGTGGTCCAGCGATGTGTGAACCGTGCTTCGTATGACCAGAGAGTGGTCTGAGGGGCTTCATTTGGGACTCAGAAGTTTGTCTTGATCATTCATCCATAACCTCAGGACACGCTCATCAGGAAGTCCTAGTATTGTGCAGAAGTTTACACACCTTGTGGCCTAGTGCTTGTGCACTGACACATTGAGCTGTGATATATAAAGGGTTAGTTCACCCAAATATTAAAATTAGCCCATGTTTTACTCGCCCTCAAAGCATCCTAGGTGTATAATACTTTCTTCTTTCAGACAAAGGAGGGGTAAAGCCTCCTGTAGCGAATCCATGTTTTTTAAAGAAAATAATAAATGAAATAAACACTTTTCCTCACTTCCGTTAACTGTCGTAAGTGGAAGCCGTTCTGGCCAAGAGGAGACTGGCTTTCTTTTGCTAAAGTAAGGAACCTTTGCTTACTTTGATCCTGTAAGCAAACTTGCGAGACTTGCAAATCTCACAGGTGCGTGCGTGATGTAAACGTCCTACGTCATCCGCTGGAACGGCTTCCACGATTGACAATCAGCAGAAGTGAGAGAAAAGTGTTTAAAGTTTTAAATATTGATATTTTTCTTACAAAAACACATCGATTCGTTACAGGAGGCTTTATTCACTCCCCAAAGCCATGTGAGGCATGTTTTATTATGGATGGATGCGCTTTATTTGACTACTTTCAGACTGTTGAAAAAAAATAAACACCCGCCTTGAGCAAGATTTTTTTTATCTAACTCCGATTGGACCCGTCTGAAAAAAGAAAGTCATATACACCTAAGATTCCTTGAGGGTGAGTAAAACATGGGCTAATTTCCATTTTTGAGTGAACTAACCCTTTAAAGCCTGTTCTGCTCACAATTTGTATTCTAAAACAGACATCTTCCTGACTTCTAAAACAGCGTAAATCGTAAATGCGTAAATAGCATTGCTCACTCACCTTATAAAATGAGCTGAACTCAACACTGTTGTATGGATTCAAATGGAGTACAACAGTGACTGATTACTTTTTCAGATGAAATCTCATCTTAAACTCTTTTGATAAACACCAATTTAAGTCCTAAACCAAGCATTTGTGAGCTGAATCACCACACGCCCACTAAAAATGAAATGTGTAACGTTACTTAAATGCTTTTATACTTAAATGTAGGGCTGTTGCGATTCCTCGATTAGATTAGAGTACTCATTATAAAAATCCTTGATTGCAATTTGCCCATGTCGATTAACTGTCAAAATGCTGTTGTACACAAGCAATTATCATTTACATGCACGGACCATCTCAAACTCATCTTTGCATATTGCTGAGTTTGTCAGCATTCTATCAAATCTATAAGGTAAATAATTTGTAAACCTACGCCAACACAGGACAATATATAATTATCTTTTTAAATATGCTAACTGTTCATGGCGACTTCAAAATAAAAGTTTAAATACATTATGTAATTTAACTATTTTCTTCAATAAAACCATATTATTACTTGCTTTTGATAATTTATATGAACCAATTATTATTGTCTCATTGCTATTAGTAGCTGAGTATCTCTTCAGAAAGCCGTTGCGCAAACTGCCGCGAATGAAACTGAAAGTAAGTCGAAGACGTCAACACACAATCATCTTCATTAAAAGTAGTGAGTCTAACCTATCTTTCCAGTGCTGATGCCGCGCGCTCTCCTGTTGCGTTCTCTGATATTGAAATGAGCTGATAATGAATAAAATGCAGCGCATATCTGTTGCTTTCATTGACGTGAACGCCGTTAAATTTGCATATAGTGTGGGAATTAAAGAACGGATTTATATCTGTTTTGCAAATACACTTTTATGTGGCCAAGTGTAAATGGAAACGTTTTAACAAATAAGATAGATATTCGATCAGAGAAAACGCATGAAGTGACCAGGTGTAAACCGGCCCTAAAGGTTGCAAAGCAAAATAACCCAGCAGCATTAGCATCTCGCTCAAAAATGACCAAAGAGTTTCAATATTTTTCCTATTTAAAGCTTGACTCTTCTGTAGTTACATCGTGTACTAAGACCGACTGAAAATGAAAAGTTGTGATTTTCTAGGCCGATTTGGCTAGGAACTATACTCTCATTCCAGCGAAAGAATCAAGGAACTTTGCTGCCGTGCCATGAGTGCAGCAGGTGCAATATTACGCAGCGACTGAAAGTAGTCCCCAGCTAGGTAAATGGTTATGATATAGCATGGGACTACTTTCAGTCGCTGCGTAATATCATTGCGCCTGCTGCACTCATGGTACGACAGCAAAGTTCCTTGATTATTACGAGTGTTCCTTTAAAGGTACATTTAAAGCAACTCTGTCCCATTCTGCATGACTTTCATCCAGCTTTAGCACATAGCCTCCTTTTATATGGCTGAAATGTTGTACTACATTAGTGTGCAATGAACAACAATGCTTGCAAAGCCCTGGGCTGTGAGAAAAGTACATGGTTGACTGCCTAGAGCGACGGCCCAAGACTCAAGAGGTTGTTAGTTCTAATCCCCTCGTGGATATCGCTGTCACGACGCCCTCCGGCGATCCACTTAACCTCCATTGCTTCAATTCATATCCAGCTGTTAACACATAACATGTGGCACTTTTTAGACAAGAGCGCTTCTTAAATGACAAGCCTCTATTTAAACGGGCTGACTGCTGGGATCTTGATAAAACAATCCTCAAAAATTAAAAAAGCAGTAAAGGATGAGATCTGTGCCCGAATAACAGCGTGACTGAGTAGATAAGTGAACAGAGCTTTATCATACAAAAGCCGCCTTTTAAAAACTCAGCATGACCCTGCTGAACCTCATGTTCCCTGCTTCACTGTTCTTTTTGGCTCATCACTTTTCCTGACAGTACGGAGCGCTGCGCTAGATTTGCATAACAACAGGACAAAAATTGCAGGGTGATGAAGTGACAGATTGGAATTTGTGGGCTAAAACAAGCTGGCTGTCTCTGTTTGAGTGTATGTGGCGTGTGTGTGTGGAGACCGAAGTGAACTGTTACTGTAGGTCGGCTTGCATTGTATATTTCAATATGCATACCATTACACTCCATATTTGAGGTCCTAGTTATTGTCAAAACACTGTATGAATACTCGTTGGGGAAAGGTGAGGGATATTTTTCTTCTAATTAAATTCAGATGCAACTGTAAGTGGGCATTTGTAGGTTGATTTCTGTCTGTACAGTATCTGTGGGTTCATTGGATTTGTTGCCACGGCTGTATTTAATAGATAAAAAAACAGTAATAGTGTGAAATATTACAATTTAAAATAAATGTTTCTAATAGAAGTTATTCCTGTAATGCAAAGCTGAGGTTTCAGCAGCCATTACTAATTACTAATTTTAAGTGTCACAGGATCCTTCAGAAATCAATCCAATATGAAACTCAAAGAGTCTAGTATAATTTTGCCATGTAACATATCATTTTTTATAATACTCATATGTTAATGTAAAAAAATTTAATATAACTTCTTGTTTGTTTGCTTGCTGGGTTTTATTGTATTTGTTATACTTGTATTTTTTTAAATAGTTTTTGCCATGAAAATAGCCTAAAATGTTGACATGGCATTAAATAAAAATAAAATAATAATATACTACTAAATCCAGTATGGTGAAACATGTATTATTAGCAGTGTGTGCTGTGCTGCTTAATGGTGTGAGGCAATGATTAATAGGAAGTCTTTTGATTATTAGATGTTGGAAAACACAGCATTTATTTGAAATATAAATATTTTGTAATATTATAAATGTCTTTACTGTCACTTTTGATCAATTTAATGCATTCCTGCCGAAAAACATTTATTTAAAAAAAAAGCATATTGCAAGGGTTTAAGAAATTTGTATGAATTAGTCAATATAATTGCAACTGTTTGGTAACGCTAGTGCAGGGGTCTCCAACCCTGCTCCTGGAGAGCTACCGTCCTGCAGATTTCAGCTCCAACCCCAATCAAACACACCTGAACCAGCTAATCAAGGTCTTCAAGGCTACTTGTTAATTTCAGACAGGTGTGTTGGAGCAGGGTTAGTAATGA
The DNA here is from genome assembly GCA_027564155.1 of Gymnocypris eckloni scoliostomus. Lineage (NCBI taxonomy): Eukaryota > Metazoa > Chordata > Actinopteri > Cypriniformes > Cyprinidae > Gymnocypris > Gymnocypris eckloni. Next base: position 11,684,771 of record CM050429.1, read on the forward strand.
AATCTGCAGGACTGTAGCTCTCCAGGAGCAGGGTTGGAGATCCCTGCGCTAGTGGGATAGAAATTATACAGGTATCTTTCATCTTCAAAAGTGATTTGTGTGTTTTTAATCATTATTTTTCATTTAAAATATGTTCTGCATATTAAAGTTTTAAATGGTAAAAAACACAATATGCTGCATATAAATTATTTTAATGTTGTTGACAGTTTTTCACTTCAGTGATATTTTAGTGGCATTTGTGCCATATTTTCTTGGGAAAGTTCCAAACTATGTTGACCGTTTATATAAACAAAAACTGTGTGTTCAAATTAAACTTTGATATAATTCATACTTCCCAGGGAAAGTTTAAATATGGTGCAATCAAAACATTGATTTTTAAGTTTACTGACACCGCAATTGCTCAACCAATAAAGTTTTGGATTGGAACGTTTATGAACCAATGGCAAGTGTTCAAGAAACGGTCAATTTTGCTATTCGCTAATGGCATGTAAACTAGCACTTTATCTACTTTATGGAAGTACTATGAAGAAATGGAGATGAACAGCAGTACTGCTGTGAGTCATGGGAATTTGGGAGTTTGCCTGACTGCCTGTGGCCAGCGCTGACTCCCACATGCACACAGCTGTGATGATGGTATTCTCATTCTCTTTCTGCGTCGCTCTCTCTCGGTTCTAGATGATTAGTATCGCCAGTGCAAACAGGCCCTATCGGTATCAGCCCATTAGCTAGCCTCTAAACAGCGCGTAAACGCATCTTAATTATCTGGCTTGGTGACAGAGCAGCTGTGGAGGTGGACCCTCTCCCCTCTGCCAGATGGGAGCATCGCCCAGTAAAAAGCCTCCATTATGGTAGCAAAGCTGCGGCGTATCCACGACCAGATCCCGCCGAGTTCACGCCGGGCACTCACCGCACACCTATAATTTCCCGGCATGCTTTCGCAGGGAACCGTGAAAAAAAAGCCTAGTATTGTGGGGGCCTCCGTAATTGTAGTCTCATTTAGAAATGCAAGTAGTAATTAGCAGCGAATTGGCATTATACGGAAGCATTTGCATCCCCGCTGGGTGTAAAATGTTGTTTTAATAGCGGTTTGTTTTCCCCACATGAAATTATCTAAGGGGGCTTTTATCACCTCTTCCCCTCTCTCGCTCTCTCTCTTGCACTCTCTCGTCTGGCGCCGGCCCATCGGGGGACGACTAAGCACACAGATATACAAATAATCTCCACAAGTCTGTGGAATAGTCAACGAGACTGTTAAACCTTTGTATGGAGTAGCGATTTATGAATGTCAATGTTGGATAACAAGTCAATATGTATGACCTCTGCTAGGCATCACTGATATTTTTGCTCTCCTTTTCTCAATCTCTGGTGATGTCATACAGAGGCGATAGACATGCTGAAGGAGATGAAGGAGAAGGATGTGCAGTTAAGGGACGGCACAATCGGTTTGCTCACCCTCACGATGAACGCAGCTGCGATGAAAGGAGATGCCAACACTATTCGACGCCTCCAGGAGACAATATTCACTTTGGGCCTGGCCAAACCATCCAGTAACCTCTGCTCACCCCTCATCTCTTGCTATCTGGAGAGGTGAGTTGGTAAAACTTTGGAAACTTGCCAGACTTTGTGCTATTCCTATCTGTGTGTAGCAAGTACTGTCATGAAACTCTAGATGGCGCCGGCTGATGGGTCCTTAATGCAAACTGATGATATTTACAGTGTTAAACTATTTGGCACAAGCTGACTGGTTCTTGTTGAATATGCAGCCAATGAGCTTACAGCTCTACATTTTAAATCGCTGATTAGCATCTTCTAGAGCATTTCGCAGGGCGTTTTCAGAGTTACTCTGAAACCCTCCACCTCCCCAGATCCACCTGTATAGATCTGCTTTAGGTTATTTTGTATGCTATTTGTGCAGCACCGTATCAGCGTATGTATTGGTAGTTGCAAGTTCCTGTACTTGATGTGCAGCAGCAATAATCTACAACAGCAGCAGCAATTCAGCAGCTTAGCTGATGTTTTCCACCAAGACCATATACATTAACATTGTCACATCCATTACCATGCTAAAATCTTCAGAGTTGTCATTACAGAACTTAACTACATTTTTCGGTTGATTAGCATTACACTTGCTTTATAAAAGGATCTCAGCCAAAAATACAAAATGATGGTTGACCCCAACAAGTAGTGAGTTTGGAAACAACATCAATATAATCCAAAAAAAACATTAATAACAATGTCAGATTGTAAAGGGCAGAGCTCCACTCCTCCCTAAGCTTGTCGTTTCACTTTTCATTTCATATAATCTGTCATTACCTCTGCAAAATGCAGCATGGTGGGAAAAGGAATTAACTTCCACAAGTTTAGCTCCTCTTTCCCGCCCCCCCATCCGTTCAGGTCTATTTGTAAGAGCGGCTTTTAAGCAGATCAACTAATTTGCATGTTAATTATGCACCCTGTGCTAATTACTGGATTTGCCTGGGCCATGCGGTGCACTGCGTAAGTGCCTTTCCCCCTCCCCGCTGTGGGATATTGAGGTTGGCAATACACCTTCACTGATAGCGCTAGAATCAACACACACATACAGGCTTCCTGGGTGCCCCACCGAGACTGTTTGTTTTTCTGTCACTCGAGTGCCACAACCACACTGGCTTGTGCATGCTTTAATTGCTGCCTTGTGCGCGATAAGGTTTCCAATTTAGCTCAGATTCATTAAGGAGCAGATACGCAGAGATCAGAGCGACTCTTAGCTGAGACTCTGATAAACTGTGAACGTTCTCACACACACACACACACACACACACACACACACACACACACACACACACAGTGACTGGATTTCCAGTGAGGGAGAGTCATCTCAGAGCTTACAGCAGCCAGGCCTGCTTGGATACAGCCTCCACTATGAACTCTGTAGTACCTGTCTGATTTGTCTGATATACTGTAGTCGTATTTAAATCAAAGATACTCAGAGTACATTGAGAATCTTCATACACTGACCAGAATATTAGTCAAAGACAGAAAGAGAAAGGGTGATGACTGAGTTGAAAGACCCAGGCCCAAATTAAACCTTTTTTTATCATTGCAGTTATTTTATGCATAAAAGGGGATTTTTAGGAAAAAATTTGAAATCAGTTTCATTCAATTTCATTCATGCTTGTGAAGCAGGCAGTGGTTGAATTCTACAGAATGGATGTAAACATGGTAAAAGGTGGCCACTCTGTGTCCATTGGTAGCTGAAAGCGAAATTAATGAAAGTGAAATTAGCTAAAACAAACTTAACATGCATTTTATTTATTTATTATTTTTGAATTGGCTTTTATTACTATCACCAGTTTTAGTTTTAGTAGTTTTATGTGCTTTTGTCATTTATTTGTTTGTTTAAAAATATTTATATTCAAGTTTAATACATTTTATTTCATTATTAATTTTAGTTTACTTAAAAAAAAAAAATACAATTTGAAATTTTGCCTTACCTAATGAAACAAAATAATTTTAAGTTGTTTAAGTTTTTTTTTTAAACTTAACTAAAAATAGGTAATAAATTTAATAACTTTTACTTTTAACAGTAACGTTACTGAATGTAAATAAACCTAAATTGTTTGTATAAACACAGCACAGACACAAATAGATTGTCGATATACCAACCCAATAAGGTGATGCTTTGTCCAATCTAGACTTCGGCCTAAACAGTGTTTGGCACCCCTTGCTATAGACGGCTCTTTTTATCTTCTCCGCATTCTCTCCGTTCTGCCTTCATCCATGTCTCTCTCCACTCGTCTCTGTCTCCTCTTTGGTCTGGGCTGTGCTAAAGAGGACAAAGTGGTGTGTGTCAGTATCTCGTCAGCATGTCAACTGTAATGACTTAATGAACACTTCTCTATGGGATTAACTCTGACAGCCGTCAGCCCGTCTCCACGACAACAGCAGCCGCCGCTCCCGATCCGTATCCTCAGTCCCTAATGAGCCTAACAAAGGGAATTGCCAGAACTTTTTGTGGAAGGGATTTTCTGAGAGACAGAAACTCTAAAAAGAGGGAGGGGGTGTCGAAGTCTGTCAGATGCCTGTATTAAACTGCGTCACGTGCATATATAGTGAGGAACGACAGTTTCTGGAAAGTTTACATTGGGACTGTTTACATTTATAAATCATTGCCCCGTTCTGTAGTTTTGTGTTTGATAGATTGATTCTTAGTCAAACCATTGAGCATTAACCCTCTCTAACTACCAACATACGCACACACACTTCAGTGTAAAGGAGAAATAAAAAAGCAGTCGTTCTCTTTTAGTGGAAAGGGTGATAACATGGGTGCCAATCTCGGTAACAAAAGAGATGGGAGTCAGGGATGTTGGGAGAGTGTCACAAGAAGAAGAGGAGGTTCAGAAGAGGGGTGGATGAAATTAGCTTTCTTGTCTAATCCTTCAGGTTCCTCGCGCAAAGCACTCGCATTCGCTTTTTTTTTTTATTCTCCTTCAACTTAATTGGCTGGAAAGTGCTTGACATGCAAAGTTAGTGACATTAAGAGGAACATGTTGCAGTAAGCCTGAGCGCCACTGACAGCTAAATTGTATCCGGGGAAATTATGAAGCCTTCAACATGGTTAATTCTTTTTTGGGGGGCTTAGTTAGGCGAGGGTGGAGAAGGGGGGTTGGGTTTTGAGGGAGGGGGTGGGGTAATTGCCGTTGTGGACGACTCATCTCATATTGATGGGAATTGTGAAGAAGTCTTCTGGTTTTATGCTGCTTATGCTTTGGGGGGCTGGGAAGCATAACATCTGTGTCACATCATATTCATGTGGCGTTCGGAATACACGAAGCTCTTGTCAGTAAACACAATTGTTTTTTAGAGTTTGTATTCAATGCTGGCTTCTTTTGATATAATCTGAGATTATTCCAAGGTCAGGTGAAGATTAGTGCAGTTCACAAAGTCAGCAAGATATTTAAACAAAGAAAAATAATATTTTTCACAGCAAGGATGCATGAAATGGATCAAATGTGACCGTAAAAACCTTTACATTGAAAAAAGAAATTAAAGTCCTGTTTTCCACTAAAATATTAATGAGCTAAAATATTAATGAATTTTTTCAACTTTGATAATAATAAGAAATGCTTCTCAAGCAGCAAATCGATTTCTAAAGGATCATGTGACACTGAAGACTGGAGTATTAATTGCTGAAAATTAAGCTTTGCCATCACAGGAATATAATTTTTTTTAAGTGAATATTTTAAAAAGCTCTTTTAGTATTATTTATTTAAAATTTTATTTCATGAATTATACTCTGAAATTATGCATTGGTCGTCGACTGTTTTTTAAGGTAACAGGTATCCTACGTATCTTTATCATTTCTTTAAATGGTTTCTTTTTTCTTTAAGTAATTATCTTACATTGTTGTATGTTATGTATTTATTTATTTATGTGATAAATACTTGAGCTAATGCACATTAAGCTAGTCAATATGGAAAAAGAAACCTGCTTTGTGTCAGTGTTTATTTTGTCATAAAGACAAACATTATCTCTAAATATTCTGTCACCAAAATATAACACTTTATGGATGTCTTTAAAAATAAACAAGCCTTGGTTTCGTAATATAAAGCACAAACACACTTTAGAAGCAAAACACTTCACAAAGTTTTTTTCCGATTGTTAAACAGTAGATATATTGTCAGTTTTGATTGTAAACAAATTATGCTAGAAAATTTCTCAGAACTGTTTTTAGAGGTCACATGGTTTTCTCATACAGTGTAGTTCATACATTTTAAGTGTTATTGTTTGGAGCCTGTGTTTATTGAATAAGAAATGCCGTAACTAACAGGCCTGTGATTCACAATCAGTCATTTGTGACAAAAATTGCAAAACAAATTAGAAATTTGGAATTATAGAGTTGACTGTTAAATGGCTCCGTTTCTCTATCGGTCTCACTCCCTTTGCTATTTTATATGGGCCTTAATCAAATGAGACACTGTCCAAATTCTCTCTCGCTCAAGTGCGTTGCGCAATCATCCAGCGTGTGTTCAAATTGGCTCTTGACTCCCGCTTGATGAATAATATTGTCGCTCTTCATTCCAATTAAGTGCGATTGCCTAAGAGCTGGCGTCACGTTCCGGCTCATTCACTGTCCTGTTTTTTGTCCATCTTCCTCCCTCTCCTCCCATTCAACCCACCTTCCAAGGTCACTTCTCTCTAAAGCACATATCCCTTCTCTGACTGTATAATCTCCGGGGGTTGAAAACACTACTGAAATTACACCTGTTAAAACCGCACCGGTTCACTTTCCCTCCACACCCGCCCCTCCTGCCAGTGCCCTATCTGCTTTGACCTCTGTGTGATTGGCGTGGTAATTACCCAATCACTCGATGGCTGCCACTGCAGTCACAATAGAGTGATTGGAGTGGTGTTTTTCTCGTCTGTTCCTTTGCTTTATTCCTCTGTCAGGCCTCTGTCAGCCCCGGCACGGAGCTCTTTGTTAGAAAGGGGTAGAGAGAGGGAGGAAGACAGGGAAGATGATGTGAGAGAGGGGAGAGAGCAGATCTAATTTTGTTGCCATATTCTGCCAAGCGGCCCGGTTGGGGGTGAGGGCACTGGGGGCTGTAGAGGAGGGTGAGAGCCACAGGAAGTTGCAAGAAGCTAAAGACCTTTGTTGCGCATGGCCATGAATTGTTTTAGAAATTTGTACATATACTATTTAATGCGTTTTTTATTTGTATATTTATTTAAATATTCTTTAGTTTTTTAATTATGCATGGTGGTTTTATATTAAAAAGAAGTTTTATTGTTTAAAAAAGTACTTATAACTTGACATTAAGAACTACAAAGTAGTTTGTGACCAGTGCTGTTTCTTTTAAATGTGTGTGCTTTAAGACGTAATGACCATTTAACTTTATTTGTATTTTTCAATAAACTTTAGAATTGTTTAGTTTTTTATATTTAAATGCATGTTTTTTTATTGACTTGGATGTTTAATTTTAAAAGGGAAATTTGGTGTTAAATAAAGTAACTAAAGCTTGTCAGTAAGAACAACAAATAGTTTGTGACCAGTGCCATTTCTTTTAAATATTTGTGCTTAAGACATTGTGAAGATTTAAATTGATGTATTTTTTTCATATTTATTTCCTTATTTAAATGTTTATTTAGTTTAGTTTTTTTAATTCTGTGATATTTTATATTTAAAAGGGCAATTTGGTTTAAAGTATTTTGATCAGTGCAGTTTATTTTAAATATTTGTGCTTTTTAAGTCATATTAACCATTTAACTATATATTTTTTCATATGTATAGTATGTAACATTTTTCATTTAATGTTTTAAATTATTTACTTGTTTATTGTGGAAAAAAATAACTAAAACTTGTCATTAAGTATATTTATTTTTATTATAATTTTTTATAGAATTGTTTTGTTCAAATGTGTATATAGATTTTAAAATGTCATGGTTCTTTTTAATGTTACTTTCTTTTAATATTTTGATTTTAAAGGGTATTTTAGTGTTTTAAAATGTAATTTAAACTTGTTAAGAACAACAACAGTTTCAAAATGTCAGCCTGTTTTGTAATTAAACACAGTACCATGATAATACCCCTATAAAAGCTTCAGCGATAATCACACATGAAGACTTGAATCTGGCACAATGTGTTGTGCTGTTTTGGTGTAATATGTCATGTTTTTCTACAGCGGGGACTATGAGGGTGCATTCGATGCCACTGTGGAGGTCCATAAACAATACAGCCAGATGCCCAAAATCCACGACCTCATCAGTGGCCTGGTGGAAAAAGGAGATGCCGAGCTATTACAGAAAGGTGTGTAACACCCCCACTCACACACACATACAGCACACTAATTACATTTCTGTGTATCACTTGTTAGTCACAAGGTGTGTGTGTTCTGATTTAATGTCTGTTGAGATGGTCATATGTAGAAAGTGTGTGTTCGGTGTTTTCAAGAGTGCCACCCACTAAAGGGCAGGTCGGACAGCCTAGATGATGGTGGTTTCAATAGTCTCTGTCTTTGTCAGGGTTAGCGGAGGGGTTAAGTGCGCTGTGTGTTGGGGGTGAGTGGGTTTGAAGTGTTAAGGCAGTGAGACCTCTACGATGGAGGGCCACTTTACGGCCCCGATGACCCAGCACTCTGCATGTGCCACGGCAAACCCATTGATAGACGTAAACGCACATATACCTGCAGGAGTTAGTTCACCCTCTTTGTGATGCTGTGGCTTCTCTGGACTGTTCTGAAGTGGCAAGCAAAAGCCCAGATCTGTTTTCCATTGAGTGACAATGGAGGCAATTTTCACAAGGCATCTGTTAAATCTAATAGCATTTAAGCAATACTGTCAAATAAAGAGATTGTTGGTGGCTATATGAACCAGATATTAAATCTAAAAATAATGTTTTAAAAATATAGCCAGACATTAATTCATACAGCTTCTATTTTTCATATACACTTGTGATTAATGAAATGCTGGGCTGCTGAAAGGCATATACTGTGCTTAAGGTTGATAGAATAGAGTACACAAATGGGACTGTTTCTTCACCTTCCCGTCTCTCTCTTTCGTTTCACAGTCATGGAGTTTTTGAGTCAGGAGCGAGGCGAGATGATGATGCTCTACGACCTTTACTTTGCATTCCTGCATACGGGCCGCTACAAGGAGGCACGCAAAGTCATCGAGGTGGGACTACTGTTATTGTGTTCAAACCACACAGCTATTTAACAGCTTTAATTACTGCCACACTGATATTTCCACTTTTAAATTAGATTGGCTCCAAAGCCACACTAATGCCATTCAAGCAAGACAATAGGTACAATGATTTTTCAAAGGATGAGAGAGTGAGTGCGAGTGTGAAGGAGAAAACGACGACTACAAAGACCACTCGTTACTGGGAAAATTGAAGTATTGTGATATTGTTTGTCACTATATTGAATCAATGTACTCAGTCAATTGCTATTATTATTAAATGTCATTACAAGGCTTTGTCTTGATAAAGCCATTTTCATTTGAAACTGAAAATTATGACAAAAGTTAACAACAAAGAAAAACTGAGTGACTGGTCCGTTAATTTCAGATTGTTTTATGAATTGAATTGTTGATTTATTTAGTTCATAATTTTGTATTTCTATTTTTAAATGTGTAGTGTAAGTGGTAACACTTGAGTATAGGAACCAATTCTCACTATTAAGTAGTTGCTTGCTAGCATGATTATTATTAAATGGCTCATATGATGGTGCTAAAAATAATATTATTTGGTGAAATGCAATGCGTTTGTGATTTAAGGTTCAAAAATCTTCTTTTTTTTACACAAAGTACATTATTGTTGCTCCTCTCTGCCCCGCCTTTCTGAAACGCGTCGATTTTACAAAGCTCAGGTGTGGATGAGTCTCTTTGGGTTTGAGACTTTAATTTGTGCGACTTTACGGATGTTATATATGCACAAACAGCTTGTAACACTCCAAAGACAAAGGAAAATCGCATCACTGGACCACTTTAACATATTGGCTGTTAGTATAGTACTAGTATGTTATTACCATATTTACATCCCTAATCCTACCCAATACCTAAACTTAACAACTACCTTACTAACTATTAATAAGCACCAAATTAGGCGTTTGAGGGAAAATTCCTATTTAATGGTTTGTTAATAGCAAGAATTGGAAATGTTTGTTTTTAAAATGTGTAATTTATATATTTTTCATGCATATACATGTTTTCAGGAAATATATATTAATAGAGAGATAGGGATGTCGTCTTGGCTATAGGAATGATAGTTACTTATAGAGTAGTTTACTAACTGACTACCAAATATAAAATCGAAACAATTATATTGAAAAATTGTCAGCTGTTTGTTATTTTATTTACTGACAAATATTGCAGTAATAGCTGGAATATTATGCAATGTAAGGTAAAATCAATACTCATTTACTTTCTTTCTGATGTTACCAAGACTTATAAGTAATTCTTTCAATCTAATCTATTCCAGACACCGTTTTACCTAGCTAACCGGCTAACAAATAAATAATTTTGAATTGCAAAATCCATGTTCAAGCCATAGCGCTCTCACACTGTCCTCGGGCCAGAGGGCCATCTTTATTGAATGAGAAGAGCATCTGCTTAAAGTAGACCTAGCAGCAGAACTTCTCATCCCGTCTCAGTACTATGAAGTTTTCAGACACATTTCAGATGGATTTTCGATGCATGTGTAGACGTCTTTTATTGTCTGGAGAGACTGAGCATGTCTCTGTTCTCTCATCAGGCCCTTCAGCGAGCGCTCTGTCCAGGAAGTAACTGATTTTGAGACGCTTGACGTGTTTTGAGCGCTTCGTTCAGAATGGGTCTTTCGGGGATATCTTTAGGCTGTGTTCTGTCTTGTTCTTTCAGAAGACAGTATCTCACGAGTCTACACTTCCGCTGAGAAACAGCTCTGACAAAGCCATTTATATGTTCAATTAGCCAGCTGCTCTAATACGACACTACTCAACTCCCTCGGTGCTGCCATGTGGGAGTACGGCGAAATGTCAGTGCCAGTCAAGCCACTTCGTGCCGGTTTATCCATGCAAAGTCTTTGTGTTTCACCTTTCTGTGCGGTTTTATTTTTCCAACCGACTGGCATTCTCTTTTTTTCTTGTCTCTCTGCATCTGTCCTCCACAAACCCTCATCTCTGCTAATTCTGTTGTATCGCTGTCAGTATGGATGAAAAATAAGTCTAAGCTTGGATATTACAGATCCATCAGGGGCTTTTAACCAAGGAAATATCCAGTGTCCACAGATCCTAGAGTATTTCATACATGCACCAGATCATAGAAATTCCTCTGGGACAGTACTTTAGCCGATAAGCTATCAATGGTCACCTCAGGATACCACGATCTCAAGCAGCTTTGACTTTCATTGTTTTGAGAGGTTAATTTGGGATGCAAGTTCAAATCCCTCTTAAAGCATTGGCTTGATTTTTCTAAAACTTACAATCCACTACTGCTCTTATACCACCTTAGGACAGCCTCCAGTGTCATATGAGTTCAAATCATTCATGATACATGAATATAGAATACAGTGTAGTTTAGATGTCTGTTAATTTCATTGTTTTAAACCAAACATGCACATTCAAAGAACGGTCACTTACATCATGGGTAACGCTATTTATTCGTGTTGTTAACTGTACTGATTTATAGTATTAATAAACCATTGTATTGTCCAGGTGACACATTAGCTGCTATTTGGAAGTGCTATAGTATTTTGGTATTATTTATGTACAGTAGTAGTATAGTTTTTATTAATATTTTGAATTAGCGGCCTAATTTTAATTTTCTGTTTTCATTTTAGTTTTATGTGCTTTTATTATTTTATTCATTTTTAAGTTTATGTATATTTTAAATAGCTTTATTTTTATTTACATTTTAGTCATTTTTGGCATTTCAACAAACATTTTTCTTTAAGTTACTAAGGCAACATTTCTAATTTTCATTAAAGTTTTAAATGTTATATTTGTATATATTTTTTAAGCAGCTGTGATGAGATAACTTGTACCTCATTGCTTGTCAGATTCTATTCCTAAATTCTGTTCTGTTTTTAATTTATTTATTTTGTAATTGAGTAAATATTGTAAGCCATTATCCTGAAGGCTTGATTGGGAGTCATTGAAAACAAAGCTCTATCTTTCTACACCTTGTAGTTACAATAGTTTTATACCTCTGAATTCTCTCCACTATAAACTCTCTAAAAGTTGTTTAATGGCGACTCGTCGAGCATCCTTGTGCTTGACCGGTCAAAAGCCCCACTCGTTCCCTGGAGCGTTTTCTACACATCCTCTCTTGGATAATTAAAAACACTGATATCTAAGTAGCATTAGCAGACACAGCTCTACTCCACTCTCTAATAGAAACTTTAAGTGCAGTGATGGAGTGCTGGTCAGGTGATTGTGCTGTCTATAATTGTCCGATTATTAATAATGGTGGCAATTAAGTGAAATGCTGGTTAAGGTTTTGATGTAATTAAAATGGTTGTCACATTGTGTGTGAGTGTTTCAGAGTGTGTGACCTGTGTTTGAGAGAATGATGGCATCTTCAGCATGATGATGGGTGTTTTTGCTCAAAGGTCTGAATGAATGGGAGTTTTGTTTACTGTAACTTTGCGATGGCCATAAAAATAGAACACTTCAGTTTCCTTTTTTTTGTGAAGCATCAGACTCACAAACCGTTTTTTCTTGGTGAGAATGGTTAAAAATTGTATGTTATCCAACATTAAATATTTTTAGCTAGCATGAAAAATAGTTTTAAGTGTCTCGAATATTTGCCTGAAGTCTTGACCTTCTGGACTGTATCTGACCATTTATTTTATTATAATTTTTTGATAGAAGTTTATAAAGATGTATATACTACATTTTATATAAAAAAATACATTAAAATTTGTGTAAGATTTTCAGGACTCTTCATAGAAACTTCTGACTCCAGCAAAGAAAATTATAATTTGACAGAAATGACAGAAAATGACATAAGCAGGTCATTAGGTTATATTTTCTAGCATTTTATTGACTATATAAGGATAAAATCCTAATAAAGAATTGATCAATATATTGTTTAGTGACCATGTGTTGTGTAAAATAAATACGAAATCTGTCATCTATCTGTCTTTGCAAACTCCAGATTTTCTTAATCATCTGACCTAGATGTTCTTTTTGGGTATGGGCTGTATTTTGTGTGTTTGGGTCAAATGAATGTGAGTGTGTGTTGATTTGCTCTCCTATATAAGAGTGGGGGTGCTCATAATCCTGGATTTACTTAAGGGAAGATTTGCCCCACAGGGCTTTATGCATCAGGCCCAGGGGCTGCTCCTACATTTATAGCAACACACAAAAAGACTAGGACTGTGTAGTAATTGTGGCCTTATTTGCTAAGAAGATTAGGCTTGAGGAAGGCTGGAGTGATTTTGAACTTGGCCTTGAGGCTGATTTGCTGCAGAGTAATTCTGTTTGGATGCTGCTGGTGCAATATCCTCCAAAGAGGAGAGACTGTGTGTGTGTGTGTGTGTGTGTGTGTGTGTGTGCGTGCGTGTGCATCTCTGTGTGAAGATTTTCATTTACTGTAGGTGCACCAGAGCATCATGATTCAGTGCTTTATATGATAAATAATCATGTTGTACAACTAGATCTATATTCTGTCTGTACCACCCTCAAAATTTTGACATTTTGTGTATTTCTTTCTTTGTTTAGGTTTTGTTTTTAGGTTTTGTTTTTTGGTTTTAAGTTGCGATTTTGTTTGGTTTCAGTCTTGTTTGGTTTGGTTTTGAGATGACTTGTGCATAACTTGACCAGTTAGTGAATTTATCCTTTGCATTTGATATGCCCTTTCTCAGGATTGTTCATGCCCACTGGGCCCTGTGATAGTATTAGTGCAGTGTTTGTGATTTGCACCAATTTAATTAGTTGAGATCTCATACATTTCTTTTTTTACCTACACGTGCAGACTCCTGGTCTAAGGGCACGACCAACCCGTCTGCAGTGGTTTGCAGAGAAATGTATTGCAGCCCAACAGGTCAGTGTTTCTCTGTCATTGTGTCTGAAAAAGTGATTTGCTATAGATCAATAGTGTGCATCACTGTTTGAATCTCTCTTTCCCCAGATGGAGCCCCTTGAGAACATGGTGGACATGACTGCCAAGCTGTTCGAGTGTGACAGAGATGACATGTACCACTATTTGTTACGCCTCTGCAGTAGGTCTCATGTGTTGGAGATGAGATTCCAAACAGTGGATGAGCGTTACGACTTTGCACTGACATTGTTTTTTTTTTCTCGTCAGAGGAGACCAATGACTGGCGAAAAGCAGAGGCAACCTGGATGAAAATGCAAGAGGAAAATTTGGCTCCAAGAGAGAGGACCCTGCGTTTGCTTGCTGATATCCTTAAAAACAATGACAAGGAGGTGCCTTTTGAGGTGCCTGAGGTAAAAGCCTATTCAATTTCCAATATAAAATATTTTCCTAAAACAACAGCAGTTGAAAACCACTGCCCTTCAGTATTTGGAACTTTTCTTTAGTCCGATACATTTATTTCTTAGTGTCCTGCTTCTTATAATCTCTGTAGCAGGTGGAAACCATGAATTAATTCAACTTGAATTAATATCCAGAATTGAAGGAAGCATTATGGTGTAATGATGTGGCTGTTTTATGTGTAGGTATGGTTTGAGGAGGTCAAGGGTCAGCCTGAGATGTTTTTGGAGCAAGAGATCAAACCTAGCACCGTGGTTCAGGCTGCCCCTCGTAAAAGGGTTGCTGCATCACCCACTAAAGAGGCCACAGTTAATGACTACAGACTTAAACTCCAGTCTCTTTGCAAGAAGGGCAAAGCTCAAGGTTAGTTCCATATGTAACTTTATGTAATTTCCCAGGAAATGGAGTACTTGCGCTATTAAACTTGTAACTTGTAGTTTTATTTTTCAGCAAAAAGTTACATAGTCCCATACATACATTAAATTAAATATAAAAGGTAAAATAATATAAACATCTTAATAAAACATTATATACTATATATTTATATATTGTGTATATAATAGGGATGGCACGGTACACAGATGTTTGGTTCGTACCTCGGTTCGGGGGTCATGGTTCAATATACGATTTCGGTACAACTGGGAAAAAAAAAATCTACTATGCTCCGTTTCTTTTCATTTATTTTGATAAATAAAAGCAGACCTTTATACAGTGATGCATTTTTAATAAGACAATAACGTTAAGTGTTTAAAGTTGATTCTGCTGGTATAAGGAAACGGTGGAAGTGATCGCGCCGGAGCGCATGTGTGCACACACTGGGGGTTGAACGACTTTTGATTTTTTTTTAAGTCGACTTTTATGTGATGGAAGTCGACTAGTCGTTGATGACGTCATTAATGAACAAATAAGTCTGGAGCTGTGACAAACGCCTGTGTGTACAGCTATGAAATATGACACAGCGCTGCCCACATGACTATTGCACCTATAACAGCTTATTTTTATCAGTTCTTTAGTCTTTGGGTCGTTATATTTCTCACAGATTCCTGCTCGTTCTAAATCAGATACAGATAAGTAGTACAGTAAAGATTACATTAATATGAATGTATGCATTAGTGAGAGCAGTTGTGTGTGTGAATTAATTCTACCTGGCAGCGTTTCTCTACTAGTACTGAAGCTGTGGGATTTAGTTATTAAAAAATTCATGCTTGAACTTTTCAGTTTCTAAGCTATTTTACAGAGAAATCACAGAACAGTGTTGACAAAATGTTTTCGTGCTGAATGATTCTGCACGTCCTGATTTTGCTGAGTTAGATGTGTTCCTGGGCGCTACTGTCTGTAGCCTATGTGTGTGCGTTACAGTGCAGCAGCGCATTAGATTAGAACATGATTAATTTACCTGTACAATAAGCTGTTTAATACCTACATGCTGCCGTTCAATTTCCAGCATCCAGTAGCATAATCACACGTCTTGATGAGCGCATTCAGATTATGAATTAGTTTGTAATTTTAACTGTTTGGAAACGGAGCATAAATTTGGATTAATTATCCTATAGCGCCCTCTATAGGACCAGCGACTAGTCGACTTCAAGCTTAAAGCGTCATGGCAGAGCACTGAAGTCGACTAGTCTGTGTAACCCCTAACACACACACAAAACACATCAGTTCCAGCACTGCTAACTTGACAGCACAGTTGGTACTTTATCAAAATAAAATACAGTGAATTAGCGTGCCTGCCTCTGTCACACCGTTGGAACGCGACTGGAGTAAAAAGCCTATAATTTAACGTACATAATAAATAATAGTTTAGCATTCAAATACGTTACATCGCAAATGTGGAAATATTTTTTGGATTTGTGTCGAATGAGAGAGTTAGGCTAAACAAGCACAAAGCTACATTTCATAAACAGTTGGGAGTGCGCAAGCCTTTAAGATATACTCCTTTGTCAGTCTATGTGAGAGACGCCTTCAGAATCAGCACATGGTCACTGTCTAGGGGGCTTTGTTTTCAAGTGCACAGCTCACGGCATTCGCTGTTCTTCTGCTGGCGGTTATCAAACAGCGTTGCATTTCTGCGGGTGCCCCTTCTGGATTGGGGGTGAATTGCCTTTATTCGTTTTAAGGCCTCATGCACCGAACCGAGAGGTCCGTACCGTGACGGTTCGGTAATAATATATGTACCGTGCCACCCCAGTAAATAATATTTTATATATTTATATAATATAATTATAGCTGTTGACTTAGATTAATTCAAGTTAGGTTTATTTGTATAGTTATAGACATAATAGCTTTAAAGTAATTTTATAGAAAAAGTTAGTGTGACAGTCTCAAGATTAATTTTCAGGATGGTTAAAGGATGCAGTATTATCTGTAGTGGTCTGATTAGATTACGTGTAGTTTTTACCCCTGTTGTTTCTGATTCTCAGAGGCATATGACATCCTGAAGGAAACCGATAGCATGGGCATGGTCTTCAGCCCTGCTCCATATGATACGCTCATCAAAGCCCTCCTAGCCACAGGCAACATTGAGGATGCCATGGCTGTCAAAAACATGTGAGTCTGTCTGTGGGGTCTCACCAACTAATGTCTACATTTATATTGCAGGTTGCTAAATTACAGTTTTTAAGGTCATGGCCGTTGTACCCGATTTTGCAGCATCAGAAAATCTTCTTGAATTGAAACGGATGAATGCTGATAAGCTCCTTCTAGCTGAACACACACACGCATACATGTCTTATGGTTTAAGCCCTTTCAGAATTACTAGATAATCTCTGAGTTCTCAGAAGAGCTTGACAAGATGCAAAAATGACAGTCCTTTGCTGATTAGTAATAGATCTTTGTGTTTGTGCTGATCTTTGATCTATCCATAAAGCTCAGATGTTTTACTAGGTCGTATTATATGACTGATGATATATCCTTATGAAAGAAATCCATCGCCACTATAATCTTGTGCATGCTTTCAGGAAGCATTCAGAAATGTCTGTATACCAGGCTATCATGTAATAGCCATTGCGGTGGGTGTTAACTGACCCTATTCATGGACTTTTAGTGAATGCATACTACATGCATACTACCTTTTTGTTGCAAAGGGACTACATTTATTTTCAAGTAATCTACCCAGCTCTGATTTTATATGTGTATATATATATATATATACTGTATACATGTTACTGATTCCAAATTACATGACAAAAATTGTAGTTAGTAACGTAGTCCATTACATTACACATTTTAGGTAGAGATCGACCGATATATCAGTTTCCCGATATTTTTCCCGATATTTAAGCATTTTACCATAATCGGATATCGGTGTTGAATTTTTTTTTGTTGTGTTCTCTATATTTGACCCCTCCAAGTGCACACACACTTGGAGCAGTGGACACTGTTCACTCAGGAGAAGCTCCAGCACGACCACCGCATGAAACTTTATACAAGATTCACTTGTTTGAAACACGCTAAATTATATTAACATTTACTATAGAACCATTATTTCACCAATAAACATCTCTATCGAAATTAATTATTTATTTTCTCCACAAGCGATCACAGTTTGAGTATAATTCTGTGTAAATGCATAGATAAACCACGCTGTTAGCAGTTTTCATAATTTAGAATGACAAAAAAACATTTTTATAATTCTGATAAAACATGCGAAGAATGGACTTCAATCGATTATTTATTTACTTTATTACAGTAAATAAATATCGGTTCTGCATACCGGTTATCGGGTACATAAACATACAAATAATCGGTATCGTTATAAAATATCAATATCGCTCGATCACTAATTTTAGGTAATATATTCACTCATTTTTGATTACTTTTAGTTTACTTTTGACTTAACTTGTTTATCATATTGATTTAAATAGGATAATCTTGTACCATATTGATAGAAAAATGCAAAGAGAAAGAAAATATATTGCATTTGTTATTAACATCATGAAGTGTATTAAACATTACATTAAGCTTTCCTAAACTGGTGCACTGAATGGCACTACAGAAAACAACAGTACTATACTTTACTGTTAATTATTGTGGCAGTATATTGAAAACTGTATAGTATGTTTATTGCATATTAGGCATGTGTGTGCGTGCGTGTGTGTGTGTGGTGGACTTCATGCAGATATTTGGCAGGACGTTGGTCTTGACCAGCGGGGTGCTTTAAAGACAGATTAAGGGGATTGAGAATGGAAGAGAGAAGTGAGGGATGGAATTGTCCAGCACTTAAAGGACTAGATGAGAGTAAGGAGAAGGACACAAGGATTTTCTTGGGATTGATAAGAGTAACTCTGACTCTCGTCTCTGGGCCAATCTGCCGTGTGAGCGGCTGTTGGCCGGTCGCCGTTCAGATAAGGAGCGGCGGCTGATGCTCAATTGGGCGGCTGGATTAATCTGGCCATTGAGGGTAATAAAAAAAGACTTTGATTGAGGTTTAAGTGACGAATGAGGGGAAAACGGACGTGGAGAGTAGATCCAGATTTGTTGGATTTGTTCAGTCTCACACATGTATGCGCACAATTTTAAGATGAGCAGTAAAAAAAGGCTCTCCGCATCAACACACATACAAAACATAATGTATTATTCATAAAAACAGCTGATACCACAACACAAACTACAGATGTATTTAACCAATACCCATCTTCCTTTTGTCTTCTCAGTGCCACTGATCATATTCCTGAATTCAGTTTAAGTGACAATGCCAACAACCTTCTGATAGTCTCTCAGGTGAAGAGATGCCAGGTGAAAGGTGAGTACAAAAGTTGATTTGTTCTCCCAGTTACTGTTGAATACTGGGGAATGCCCTAGTTTCTTCCAAGGCGTTGTTTTATTAAACCTGACCACATGATCTCTCTCACAGATGCCATGGGGACTCTTAAGAGCATGTTACAGGCTGACCAGGTGCCCACTCAGCTGGCCATCACTCGACTGGTCCAGGGTCTCGCAAGTGAAGGAAAGACACAGGACATTCAGGAAGTGGAGACCTTGATGAAGACTTTAGGCTCCATCAAGCTGTCCAGCATGTTATTTATCAACAATATTGCTCTCGCTCATATTCAAAAGTAAGGTTTAATTTATTTATTTTTTTGGTTAAAGCAAGATTTGCAGTTATTCCTTACTAAACAAAACTGCAAATCTAATAGACTTAAGGTCATTGCACACTGAGTCCGAAATATTCGCACGTTGAAAAATAAATACGACCTTACGTTCTGTCACAATCACATTTACACACTGCCTCTGAAAAATTCGGATCGGGTTTGATTTTTTGCGTTTTTGCATCCGTGGAAAGCATTTTGAGAGGTGTTTTGACAGCTCAGAGTCACCGTACAAGCGAACGCCAAAATCCAGAATGGCGATTGTCAAGTTCATCAACTTCATCTCGCAGCACAAAGCACTGAATATAGATCCTTGCACACGGAGTTCACAGAAATTGGTGGTCTTCCTTTTAATATGTGGCTCTAATATCACTAGCAAAACATCAAACTGAGCCACTGACATCCTAAAGTAAACTTTTAATCGCCCGTGATAATCCCGCTGCTCCTTAATGAGGCGGCGGAACTCTCCGTCCTCTCTATATCAGGATTGGATGGACCCAATATTTCCTTTCTTTTTTTAAGAAGCGAGAGAACAACAAAATCATCCTCGGTGCTTGAAGACTCCATTTAGTTGGATACTATTTTACAAATGTTTTCGCAACAGATTAATAAGCTTTGGACTCGGTGTGCAAGGTTTCTGTGCATGACGAATTTTTGGGATAATGAATATGAAAAAACGTATATGAAAATGTTCTATTTCAATTAGGGATGCACCGATATGAAAATTTTGGCCGATACCGATAATTATTTATATTTAAAAGCCGATAACCGATATGTTGGCTGATAAATCTATATCCAATTTTGTATATACTTTTTAAGACCCTGATTTTAAAAAAGGTCTCCTCATTAAAAGCCACATCCCAAACACTTCAACATAAGCAGCCTAGTTTGAACAGTGTAAGTTTAAAAATATATATTTTACTCTCCCATTACCAAATTTCACCATAAAAAAGTCTCACAAATAAAATAAAATAATGCAAACAAGTCATTGGACATCACATGTGTAAAGAATCAAAATAGTACAGTAATGTTCTTATTATAATTAAATACATAAAGGCTACATAATAATAATGTAGCCTTTATGACAGACTTGCTCTGCACATGTTGCACATAAGTGTTTTGTCCTTTTCAAAGTGATTCCGATCATATTTCAAGCATTTCAAAACCATCATGGCAAACAGCACACATCTGAAGTGTCTCTGAAGGAAATAATACATTATTTATCTGCTTAAAGATATCGGCCAAATTTTCTTATCGGGCCGATACCGATAACAGAAAAAATGAGCATTTATTGGCGGATACCGATACGGTGGCCCGATATATCGTGCATCCCTAATTTAAAAAGTTTTTTCAAATAGAATTTATTCCTCTGATGGCAAAGTGACATTTTTAGCAGCCATTACTCCAGTCCTCAGTGTCACATGATCCTTCTGAAATGATTTTCATATGCAACCACCTAGAACACACTGGCAACCGCCCATAACACCCTAACATTATGGCATCAGTGCAATGCACCAAAGTCTATTGTGTAGCTACAAGACTCAAAAGATCTCGTTGGCTCAGCTACTAGAGCTGCTCACAATACTTGAGATGAGCAGTCCTTCAGATGTTTTTAAAGTGGATGCACAGTTCAATTAAATGCTGCTAAAATTGGCACCACATACCTGGCAGCTGGAGGGAAGCAGATGACACAGAGGTTAAGACTGTGATTGACTAAGACTTGATTATAGATGTATTGTTATCTCAGAAACTCTGAACCACATGCTCAGTGTTTCTAACAAAGGGAGCACTAGCCGACTGTCTGGTGGGTGAGATTAGATTCCACCCGCACAACTTTTCGTGGTTATTTTTGTGAAAAACAAATTCATGAAAAGAACAATGAAGCACCCTTGTTTCTGTAAATAACACGAAATGTGCCCTTTCTGCAGTTTGACCTTGACTAAAAATTGGTGTCATCCAAAGTTTGTTGTTGCTACAAAGCACCGTCCGCTCATGTGGCCTTTTCTCACACCTCAATTTAATCTTCTGTTATTTCATCTTACCTTTTCTCCATCCCCTTCACCCCTCTCCACCCATTATTATTAAAGGCAAAAATCTGCTGTGATGGTTATGACTATGTAGTCTGAATAATTCACAATGGGCCGCACTAATGTTGTTGCCGGTTTCCGGAGCCCCGTCTCGCCTCTTAACCAGTCAGTTTAGCTCAGCCGCACACAGCATACGTGTCACTGTTGCTTAGGTCCGCCCGGGGGTCAGAGTTCACCCCGACAGGACGAAGCCGTGCAAACGGAAAGCCGCTCAATCAGCCGTGAGGAACGCTTTGCTCTTCTGCTGTCCTACACAGTCTTAAGACTTTAGGAATGGCGAGGAATGACAATCTGTGGCTGGGCCGGGAATATTAATGTGGCCGATGAAAGTTTTATGCACTTACTGTTCTGTAAATGAAGGCCGGGGATAGAAGTGACACAGAAATGGAATGGAAATTTTCACATGGCTTGCTTTTTTCCGACTGGCTTTCTTTAGTTATACTCTTTGAACCAAAGTTATAATTGCAAAAAAGGCCATATCGGATGCAAACAAAATACCGCCTATGAATCTATATTTTGGTCTCTAAATATGGCTTTGATCCCTCCTTCAGTAAAAGTCTAAACAAATGCAGTCATTATTTTTTCTTTTTAACCCATTGCTTTATTTTGTAAATAAGGTGAAAAATCTTAAACTGATCACTTGGAAAGTTGTCACACCAGCCATGGGAATTATTAATAATTCATGTGCGAAGCACAAATGTGTTGTATGAGTTAAATACTTGAGGTTAAGGCATGGGTATTCATAACAGAATTTCCTCAGGTTTTTTTCAAAGGCATGTCTTATTTTTATATTGGATCCCTAACAAAGTTAGTGGAGTGTTTCTGACTCTATAAAAAGGGGTTTGTTCAAATCACTAACACCAAGCATGAACTCTCTTTTCTCCCTCTGCAGTGAGGACATTGACAGTGCGGTGGAGCTGTTGGAGTCCTTTTATATCCAGAGCACAGAGAATCAGAGAGCTAGTATTTCTTTTGTCTTCAGCAAAGTGATAGATGCCAACAACGATGCTGTACTAGATAAATGTAAGACCCACACACCACCTCTTCATCCGTATCAGTGGTTCTCAATCAGAGATGCCCGGCAAACTTCCAACGCCTCAAAAAACTGCACAAATGTTGCTTTTAGGGGGACAGCACTGGGGCAGTCTCAAAGGGACATTTTTGTTCTTTATTTACCCCGAGGAAAGTTCATAGTATTAGCTTATTACTGCTTTAAGGTAGTAATATGCACTTTTTTAGTGGTCAATACAATGATGCCCCCTTTGAACCATTGCCTTTTGTATCCCAAAAGTTAAAATTTTTGTAAAAAAAAATAATAATAATTCAAACAAGATGAAAGTAAAATATTTAAGAAATTGCTTAAAATAGGTCATTTAAAAAGTCATGTTAAAGTAAGCTGACATATATCTTATTTCAATCTGTCCCATTAACAGCAATTGTTTTTGAAGAACATAATTCATTATTTTAATGTAATTTAAAATACTGTTGGTTAATTCTTTTTATCTTAAAGGGTTTGTTCACCCAAAAATGAAAATTATGTCATGAATTATTCGCCCTGATGTCGTTGCAAACCCGTAAAAAATTAAGATATTTTTGAGTTTGAGAGCTCTTAGACCCTAAAAAAAATAAAGATTGTATTCCACAATTTCATCTCTACTGTTGCTCTTGTGGACATGCGTTCATGACAGTACATGATGCAAGCATGTGGTTTCATCACGCTGGATCTGGATCAGCAATTGCGCCACCACGCGCTTGCGTCATGTACTATCGTGAACACATGTCCAAAAGAGCAACAGGAGAGATGAAATTGTGAAATTGTTTTCTTTGCGCAAAAACTTTTCTCGTGGCTTCGTAAAATTACGGTTGAACCCCTGATGTTACATGGATTATTTTACCAATCTCCTTGATACGTTTCTAGACATGGGAACATTTCAGTTGTATTGCTGTCTATGGAAAGCCTGAGATCTCTCGGATTCAAACAAAAACATCTTAATTTGTGTTCCGACGATGAACGACATCAGGCTGAGTAATTAATGACATAATTTTCACTTTTGGGTGAACTAACCCTTAAACACTCTTAATTTGTTAAAGTCATCATGAAATGGAACTTATGAGCAACTTTTCCCCGGTTCTGACATAGAGTAAAACGGTTATTGAATGTGAGTAAAAATGTATAACTACCTGTTTTTGCTCATCCTTTTGATTGAATCACAGAACACGAGCGTTGCAAAATAAATTATTTGATGTAAGTCAAGGGAGTGGTGGCACATTAATGTTTTTGATTAAAGATTACAAGGGGTTATATTTAAAAACCATTAGTACATAGGAATAGTACTTGCATGACAAGAGGAGTCTTAAAATGGGCTTCTTGAACTGATATACAGCTGAGTTCTGTGAGTACTTCTGAACGGACTTCTAGCCCTTGTTTGTGAGTTGCTGGATTGGAGAAACATTACAGCACCCACTGATGTGTTGTAACATAGTAATCACCGTCGTAGCGTGTGATTGATTGATTGACATCTCTCTCTACGTCCAGTGAGTGCCATGGCGGAAAGGCTCTGCAATCACTTTGCCTCCAGCAGAGCCGCTACAGACCTCTTCCTGATTTACTTGGACACGGGCAGGACAGAAGAGGCCAAGTTCCTCCTGCAGGTACCGTCTCTCACAAATCAAGATATGCATGAGGACTCACTGACCTTGCTAAATTGCTGAATCTAATTCGAGTTGGTATTGGAACTGGCTGACTCTGTTGCTAACTACAATTCCATCTCAAGTGATCGCTGCTCTTTCTGACCTCTCCCCGTCTCATATTTTAATCATTCAGTCGTTTTTGCATGCTTAGATACTCTTGTTCAAGTAAGATCTTTCCTCTCCCTCTTTCAAAAAGCACTTTAGCGAGTTGAGGAACAAAATGGCTGCATTAAGGTACCACTAAACCCAGGAGTGAGTAAAGTCCTTTGAGATGTTGAAATAACAGGAAGCTTTGCTTCTCAGCGTCCCCGAGATGGAATGCTAAATATCATAAGATGATTTTACAGAAAGTCTCAGATCAGCATATTCGGTTTGGTCTTGTTCGCCATGTTGTAGGTGTCGTGAATCGCATCAGAGAGTAACTCTCAGGGGTGAAGCTGCTCGCTGCAGTTTTAATTGCTCTGATTGTCGTGAAGGCACTCTGGCCACCTCAGCCTCAGTTCATTTTAATATAGCAGCCGGTTAAAAGCATCCCAGACCGCTCAGCTTTTAAATTAGCAGATGCAAGAGAACCGCACAGCTTTCACGACTGGCTTGTAATGTAACCTCATTGGCGCTGAACACAGGGAAAGCACAGGGTAGTCCAGCGTTTTCAAAACACACAAGACAGGATGATGTTTTCCTTCAGAAGAGGTTTTTACAGCAGCTCCGAGATATTTTCCAGGTTAATTACAAATTAATATACATTTTGTTAGCGTAAGGCACCTGCAATGGAAATAATAAACCGGAGTGTTTGAAAGATTAAGACATGAAAATATACACTTTCCACAAGACTTCCTTCATCTTTAAAGCACAAATTAAGATAATTTTTAATTAAACCAGCGAGATTTCTGTCTCTTCCATTGAAAGTCCATGTAAGCAAAACGTTCACACTTCAAGAAGTTCATAAAGACATCTCAAAAGTAATCCTTATGAATTTAGCAGTTTAATTAAGACTTCTAAAAGACATGATCGCTTTATATGATGAGTAGGCTTTTATTTGCATATAAGCATTGGTCTATGCACATACATAGTTGAAAATGGTAAATGGAAGCTCAAATGTGCGACTAGAAAGTATGGTTTAGCTGCTGTTTACCATTTTTTAAATAAGAATTACTCTTACAATGTCTTTATGAAGTTTTTGAAGCTTAAACGTTTTGGTTACACTGACTTGCAATGGAGAGACCGAAGTCTCTCAGGTTCTCAAGCCTTAATTAACAATATCTTCATTTGAATTTCAAATATGAACAAAAGTCTTAAGGGTTTGAGTTAATAAACGATGACAGAATTTACATTTTAGGTGAACTGTTTCTTTAAACTTTGTGGTAACGTGAAACCAGTTTAAACTATGTAATCCTATTTTCAGTTCCTTCCACAAAAATATAAAGATGGAAACCACACAAGAAATTGACAGACTTTTTATTTAAATAAAAGTTTACACATAAATAGTCAGAAATCCCTAACCAAAAGCACTAGAACAGATAATGGTCATGGAAAACCTGGAAAGTAACATTGAAATGATAAATAATGGTCATTTCTGTATTGTAATGAAATGTTTTTAGCAGGCAATACTGCTTTTAAGCTCATGATCCTGTTTACCTGCATTTTACTGTAACATGATTTAAAAATTGCTAGCATGCTATAAATGCTGTCAATGTAACTTGTATTGCAAGAAAAAAGTTAAGTCCATGCTTTTAAAGGTGCCCAGAATATTCATACAAAAGCCTGATTTCTTCATACCTGCTAATATCTTCTTTTTGACAAAGGTTGTTGAATCTTCTCAAGACCTACAGTTTCTATACGGCACAGTTTACCCTTCCAGAATTCACTGTGCCTTCATTTAACTTGTGTTATATTGTCCTGATTAAAGAGTGTGAAAATTGCACACCGGCGCTTGAAAGCTCAGGAGCACACCGATGCAATTCAAAGCCTTTATACGGCTAAGTGTAGATAATTGTACTTTAAATTGGGCAGACACTGTACATTTTAATTTTCATAAAGAAATAAGTGGTTATTTGCCGGACTCCCTTATTAGCTGTATAATTAACCCTCAACTATAGAGCGCTGCACTGAGTGCTAAAGGATGTAATGGAAGATGGATACATTCAAAAACACACGCTTCCATCATGCAGTTACACACACCTTCATACACTCCCCTTAGCCTTCTTTTAACTGCCTCCTGTGTGGATACAGTAAATACAAGTAATTGTTTTTATAGCAAGGGGTTATGCTCAAGGGCGGATACTGTGCCTGCATGTGAACACACTCTCACGTTATGATGCACGGTAAATGTTTGTGATTAGAGTTTTAAGGTCTCTTGTGCTTCTTTGATTGCTTTAGCGCTGTGCGGCTGTCAATGAGCAGAAGGACACAATGTTCACATACATGTTGCGAGCGGCTCAGCAGCCAGGACAGGTAAACACACCCAGTTTGTTCTAGTCTTCATGCTTTGAACTTTCATTAAGTGTATGTACATAGTTTATATCCAATATAGTCACACAGTATGTGAATATAAAGACTCTATTTTCATTCCTGTACAGGCTGCCAAAATCAAGGCTCTGTCCGAGCTGATTCCTGACTTCACAGAGAAGGAGAATATCTATTCACATTTGGTGAAGTGCTATAGTAAGACCACTGTTTGCATCAACACTGCTAGATATACTCTAGCATTTAATAAAAATCTTACCAACCCCAAACCTTTGAACAGTAGTGTGTATAGACGTCAGAAACAAGCAGTGCTATTGTGTTACTCTGTACTCGTCTGGAGCAGCACATGTTGTTCTGCTTCTGTCATTGAATCATTTTAATGTTTCATTATAGCATGATCACTGTTAAAAGCTTCACGATTCGTCTGGTGGACAATGGCATTAAGACTCCATGTTCGAGGCACATTGTAAAACTAGTCAGTTAATAGTCTGTCACTTAAAAATGCAACAAGCAGAATGCATTGACTGACTCACAGGAGGCATGTTTGCTAATACAAACACGTGTTTCCTAATGAGGGGCTACTTTAGCCAGCGTACCGTGAGGACTTTAACACGTTTCAGTACTCGGAGACCTCTACAGCGTTATTATTTCATGAGGCCTGATATGTGCAGAATGAAATACTGCATGTTTTCTCCCTCACTCTCAACAGGTTTAGACAAGGACTTCAGTTCAGCGAAGGCTCTGTCTGAGCGCATGGAGGCTGAGGGGGTGAAGGCTGATGAGTTGACTCTCAAGAGACTGGCGGTACTGTACAAGGAAGCTGGAGAAACGGTTCCCTTTGAAGAGCCTCCGGTAATAATCGGTCTTCATTAACATTTGATACGTATTTAATATTCACTTATAAGTTTTTTTTTCTTAAATTAAAGGAATCATTTAAGTAAAAAAAAAAATGTTTTAAGAGCTACAATGGGTAGTAAAAATATGTAGTCAAAAATAATACAAATTATTAATTAATTATTATTAATAATTTACTATTACAAAAACAAAATATTTTTTACAAAAAGTTGTAGTTAAATATGTAATTATTTTCTATTTAATGAACACAAGATTGTATATAATAATAAAGCATATTTATTATGTATACAGTGTAATTTAGCACAGTGTTGACCTACATATGTTTGCTCAGAATTGCCACAGAGACTTTGTTGAACGATTATGCAGGCAAATGGTTCATTAGAGTTTTGATTTGGTTCAATGCAATGGACAGTTTGATCTGACTCCCTGAAATGTAATGCCATTTTTTGCTGCAGCTGTATTTTATTCGGAATGGGATTAGTAATTATTATAATTATTTAAAATAATTTAATACTTTTATTCAGCAAGGATGTATTAAAATGAATAAAAGTGATAGTTAAGACTATATAATGTTACAAAAGTTTGTTTAAAATAAATGTGGTTCTTTTAAACTTTCTATTGATAAAATAATCCTGAATAAAACAATATTATTTTAATATTGTATTTGAATCATATTTTACAATAGTACAGTTTTGACTATTTCTGATTAAATAAATCCAGCCTTGATGAGCATGAGATACTTTTTTTCTTTCATAAGAGACTATACTTTTGAACAGTATAGTATTATGCAAAAAATTGCCCACTTCAAATCATGAGCATCTTCATGAACCGCAAATGCTGTGCACATATTGTGTGGGCAGTTTTTTTGAACAGTGTTTGGATGTCAAGCTGCTTTATTTAAGAACCAGTTATTCAAGCACTAGCTGATTAGAGTCCAGTTTCATGTCATATTGCTCACCTGAAATGCCTTTACTTTTACAGTACCACCTCACGCTCTCGTGTATTATTTACTATCTGTCAGAACCGTGCGTTAGAGGAGCCTGCCAGCCATCTACAAACCCTTCCCCCTCACGCACCGCTAAGCTCTCAGTGCACCTTTTAAGTTCTCACAAAGCAATCTCAGGTAGCACTCCCTCCCCGCTCAATTCAACTCCACTTCTTCCTCCGGTCCCACAGCCGCCGCTAATACCACAGTACAAAGAGTCTCCGGAGAGAGGCGATAAGGAGAGATTTGAGGTCCCGCTCACATCTGGCCTCATTTCTCGTACACAGCAGCTGTTATTTATCGACTTTAATTACCCCATTAATAAGGGAATATACATTGTTGGAGAAATGGTAATCTTCTAAAAGCACTCACCTTCCAAAAATAGAGAGCGAGTGCTGTTTACAGGCGCCTGTGCTTAATTACGGGAGGGGGAATGAGTAAATATGTTATTTGTGAATTAATACGGTTTGTAAGATGAGACGAGAGTGTAGGATTTGTTTGGACGGTGTGGTTATTAGTTTGCCCCAGAGGGCGGGAAACACACAACTACACACAGCACCCACTGAAAAACAACACACATGCACAAGTACAATTATATTGGACAATTTTGTCTAGTTTAGCCTTTTACTGTCTAAAAATGCTTTGTTTTTTGTCCCACAGGAGACTTTTCGTTTCTACGCAGACAAACTGAAGAAGCAGCGCTTGGAGTCCATGGAGCCGGCCGACAACTAAAATAAGACTTCCGTCATTTTCTTTTTTTTTTTATATTCAACAGATTCAACAGCTTGTGTGTTATACTGTGATTGTTTTTTGCCCTTCATAATGTTGTCATGAAATGGTTAATGTGTACATAGATATTTATGCAAATAAATGTAAACTCAAGGGACTTTTTCATAAGTTTCTTTTGAATCTTTTCTTTTTTTTTGTTCCTGAAGTGATTGCCCAGAAGATATGTTTTATCAAAATTCAAGTTTTGAACTCTGAAAATGCAAATATGTTCATAGTAGATGCATTATTACACATGGGTGATTTGTGATATGCTAATCAATTTATGCTTCGTTATGTTGTATACATACTATCTAATAAACATCTCATTGGAGCAATCGTGGAAGCTGTCATGCAAACTGTTTTTTTCTGGATGTAACACAAGTGCTAAAACATACATTATCTAGCTTGTAAAACACAAATGCATTTTTGGTGTGACTTACAATACCTTTCAAAAAAATGTGACATAGCCATATTGGCACAAACTTTCTTAAGCAGTAAAATCTACATAAATAAACATTTAGACTGCAACAAAGAGAAGCTGTTTATGGATATTTACCAAAGCTCTAATCTTGCTAAATTGAACAAGTGTGTAAGCATACGAACAGAACATTGCTGCCATCCAGTGGCTATCAGCTGAAGCCTAAAGAGATCTCGGAGTGACCATCGGAGCACCAGCTCTTCATTTCTGGTGTCTTTACTGGTGTGGGTTTGACCTCTGACCGCTCTCGTGATAGTATTGTTTAATACAAATATTTTTGGGATATTTGAAATCTAGAAAGTTCAAAACCGCAGCACTGATTTGAACATTTATTATCAACAGCTGCATTTATTATTCTACAAGGTTATGTAACATTGCTGCATGCTTGAGTGTTTTTTTGCAGTGCAGCTCATACTCCTGCAGTGGGCTGTCTCAAGGGGAGGTGGACGGCTGTTTTCTCCTCTGTCAGGAGAATGTCATTCTGAGAGGATTTGTGCAAGCCAATGGAGATGGCACAGTAAAAGTTGATGAGATGCCTTGGATGACATTATCTTTCAAAAGCTCTTAGCAAGCTCACTAGCATCATTACATTTTAAAATGATATATAAATGATATCAAAACAGTTTGAAATATACTTCTTCAAATGCATCTGCCATGTTTGTCTTTGCAGAAACTTCTACTAAAGTCTTATACAAGCATGTCCTTCATTTTAACTAGCATGGAAACTATTGCTTATACTTATCCCTGTCAGATATTTTATATATGGACTACTCATCCATTATATTTATGACCATCAGAGGGACAAAGTAATGGTAATGAATATAAAAACACATGAACATTGTATTAGATGAAAAAAAAGCTTATCGCTGGATTTGGTCCATACCAAGTCATAACTAATATTTAATATACCTCACGTTAGCGCAGACCCTATCAATCGAACATCTGTGAACGTTTCCAAGACTAATCCACAATCATCTCTCTCAATGTGGAATTAAGCTTTTTCCTGGGATTGTGCGAGACCTCTGGTTAATTAGCCACTTTAGGTAAATAGCTAGAATAATAATTGTGATAAACAGTCAAATTATTGGATTATGGATCAGTCATAATAAAATTAAAGTCTAATTTGTATGAGATGATAATTCTGAGATAAGTCAACTACGAGATGAGTCAAAATCATGACAAAGTTTAAATTATGACTTGTCTTTTTTTTATCTGATCATTTAGACGTCATTACTTTTTATCTAATTTCATCACTTTCATAATTTTCATACTTCGTCATGCATGATTATGAGATTATTTCGACTTTTGTCATGACTTTGTTCATGATTTCAATTTGTCATAATCATCACTCTCATAATTATGACTTAGTATGTCACTGTTGTGACTTTTGTCATCTTTGTTTTTCTTAGACTTTCATCTTATGTATTTTGTGTTATGTCTTATTTATGATTTACCTATGCATTTTTCTTATGTGGCAGATATGGACTTCCATACATATGGTGGATAAGTCATGTGAATGAAAGTCTAAAAATTTCTTAATTTTCCAGAAACCGTTGACATTAAATAACAGACATCTATCTGTTGTGTAAGACTGGAAATATTCCAGTCTTTAAGTTTGTTCCTGATGTGACCCTGTGTTGTTTATTTAATGGCTCAATACAAGTAATGTTTGAAACATCAGATCAGTAGTTCTTTTTTATTTATTTTCTGGTTATAGTTTATCTCTCTCTCTCTCAAAGTCTCAAATATGTTTAACATCATGCTTCATTAAAAATATGACAATAGACGAAAAATCAAATACATCCTAGCTTGTTGATCAAAATGTTACACCAGTGCAGTGTCTATATTAATTATTAAAAAATATATATATATTTAACAAAGCTTTCAAAGCTCCTGTAGTACACCATTCTATAATAATAGTATACATAGAAAACAATTCTGATTAACAAAAGAAAATAAAAGTAAATAGATAAATGACATCTACATTGTGACATGCTGCAGTAAATTTGTATCTATAATAGGTATCTACCAAACATGAGTTCTGGTGGTTTACCAGAACCAAAAAAACAAGTAGGCTAATTAAGTAAACTTAAAAGAGTGTAGAAACATAGTACATCACTGCCATCCAGCGGCAGTCAGTGGTAGTAAATGTTTCATATATACTCAACATATTTGACACAATATATTTGTTGTGGAGAGAGCCATATTTGGACTTGAGAATGGACTTGAGAATGGACTGTGCTGTGGATGGGTGTTTTATATGTTGTTTCCTGGCAAGAACAAGCTGCAGTGTGGACCAGACTTTATGCTGATTTGTCCTCTTCACCAATCCTGACTGGACTTCTGTTTAATGAATTTGAGTGACAGATAATAGAGCAGGATGAATACAAAAACAACAGCAATAAGCACCAGGTAGCAGGAATACAGTGGATACTGATTCATATTCATCATCTCCACAACCTGAAAACAAAATTGAACGTTTAATGGCATCCATGAATAGAAACCATATAGATGTGCATTTTATATGTCAGCATTTCTCACCTTAATTCCATCGAATTCTACAGTGAGGTTTCCAATAGTGATTGGGATTCTAGTCCCGCGGAACTGAACCTGCAGCGTTCCCTCAAAACCCCAGCGCATGAAGGATATGTAAGAAAACCAAGACGCCACTGTTGGTGATGAAAATCAATGTTCATTTAAAACAATTCCTGCAGATTTGAATCTAGATTTGAAATAAAATGCTCAATGATGCTTTTACCCAGCCACATGTTTTCCAGACTAATGACAAAGCCAGCCGTGAGGTAGAAGACCGTGAAGAGTGCGTTGCCCATGAAAGATGAAGTCTGCAATGTTGGCAGGGCTGCCGCCACAAACAGGGCCATGCAGCGACTACAATACACCATCAGCCACACCAACAGGAAGCTGAGCAGGAAGCGGTCGGGAGCGCTGTTGAGCCCAGCCAACCAGTAGATGGGCACACCATATACCAGCGTAAAGGCACAGTGCTCTGGCAGCTCACCAAGGACCTGAAAGAGACACTGGAGCTTGAAATATCTCGTTTAATGTCAAGAGCTGACAAAGTCTAATAGCCAAACAGAAGCTAATACTACTTACTAGAAGCATGTATTTACTAATAAATAGAATGGTTAAAGTCTATTAAATTCAAGTAACTGGTATATGGCTTTAATAATTTGCTTAAATATAGAGTTAATATAAAGTACTTACATTTTAGACACACTTGCTAATTTTTTTTAACACTATAGCAGTGTTTTGTTGTCTAATGAATCACTATCTTTTAATGAATGAATTCAGGGAATCATTAATAACGAGTCATTTGTCTTATTTTAGTGTCATTTATTATCTGGGATTAAAGAAATAGTTTACCCAAAAGTGAAAATGTTGTCATCATTTACTCACCTTCATGTTGTTCCAAACCTGTACGAGTTTCTTTCTGTTGTTGAACATAGAATATATTTTGAAGAATGCTGGTAATCAAACAGTTTATGGTCCCTGTTGACTTCTGTAGTATTTCTTTCCCTACTATGGAAGTCAATGGGGACCAACATCTGTTTGATTCTTCACAATTCTTCAAAATATTTTCTTTTGAGTTCAACATAAAACGAAACGCAGCGTTTAAGCTAATCTGAAAGATTTTCATCTAATATTTATATTTTACTTCAACTTTATCTCACTTAGCAAAAACTATTTTACATTTAGTTAACAATATAACAACCCTGTTGTTTAGTTCCTGAATTAATCAAAATGGTTGAGTGAATAATTCAAATAACTCATTCAGAAAGACTACTGGCATAATGATGTAACTCGCAGAAAGAGTCAATGAAAAATCCACTCTACTAAAGCACAAACTGACAGTCTGTCCAGAACATGGAAACAAGGACAGGGAGTAATATGCTAATGCTAATAACATTACACATTGTTGCTAAATGCTAATAACATTATGCATTGTTCAATCATCTAATGTAATGCATTTTACAAAACCAAGTCACAAACTGATCAATACTTTTGACTCTGTAACTACATGTTCATGAAAAACTTGTGAAGCTCTGATATATCCCAAAGGTCTACACATCGACACCCCTATCCTTCCTGAAGCTCACATAATGCAGTTTATTTACCTTGGCAAAAAAGTATGAGGTGACTGAGTACATGCCATCTTCCAGTTCATGATAAAGCATGGCTCTCTCTGAATGACCTGCAAAACAACATATTATGCCACTGGACTCCGAAGATGCCAAAATAAATAAATCTTCTGTAATTTACTCACACTTTGCAATGACGTCCAGCACCACAGCAAAGGGTGTCAGAGCTCCTATCATGTAGAGCAAAGCCACTGTATCTTGGACAGAAAGACCCTGATCCCCAGCCCCGAAATAAAGGAAACCGATGAGCAGAGACATCACCAAGGCTTCCAAACCATGAACCACCAACGTCACCAGATCTCTGTAGTCATTAAATACCTGCCGTCTAAAAATAACAGGAGTGTAATGGAAACAGCTTTCAGAAGACAACATTTTGCATGTGTTTTCCGCTTTATTTACTTGATTAGGATTGTGAACTGTTGTAGTTTTCCCGGCAGGCGATCCTTCTGTTTGGAAACTGTGATCACTGATTCCTTCATGGAGATGGGAGGAACACTGCTGGGGTAGAAACTGTATCATAAGCTCCTGTGTTTTTCATTTTCATTGATATGATTTAAGAAAAAGCCTCAGTGTTAAAGAACAAATACCAATATGATTATTTAAATGTACCTTTGAGTGTTATCCAGTGCCGGAGAACCGCAATCTTCTGATTTCCACATGAAATCCTCTGTGTCCTTCACCTTCTCTACAAACTGGGCCGCTAACATCCTGGCTTTCTCCAAACATTGTGCTTCTTTTTCAGGACTGCGCCGGTCAATGCTTATCAAGTCCACTGCATGAGAAATTCACAGTTCAGACACAACAACTGGATCACATGCTCATCTACAGACATCAGTTCTCTGCCCCACTCACCGTAGTAGTCAGAGGGGTTGCAGTATCGTGGACACGGGTACCCAAGAGAAGTAAAGTAAGGTACCATGTCCTTGGCCTGACCGCAGTACACGGCTGAGCCAGAAGACAAGAGCACCACCAGGTCAAAGAGCTGAAAGATATCTGAACGAGGCTGATGGACTGACAGCAACACCAGCCGGTTCCCTCGAGCCAGACGGTACAATGTAATGACCAAATTATGAGCCGTGAAGCTGTCCAGACCTGAAGTAGGCTCATCTAGGATGAGAATACCTGAAAACACATATAAAACATGTATGTTCATGTATGGCCACATGCAATTTAATAATCATATACTTTTTTATTTGTTTGTTTAGATAAATCGCTCAGAGGGGCTTGACCAAACGATTGGACAAACTAGTTTATTTTTGTATAAATCATCCAAGCACCCGATTCCTAGCCATTTCTAATATACATTTGATTAATATGACTAAATATTAAATTGTAGAGAAATTCCAGGATCAGTTCACGTAGGCCTAGTATTTTCATCGGGTCAGTCGTAGAAAAATCTGATTGGTTGATAACTTTTGACGTTTAATCCAGGTGTGAAAATAATTCATATCTAGCGCGAGTGCACTGCACAGGACAACGTTTGAGCGCGCACACTTGAGCGAGAGGAGAAACACCGTTTTAAGTGCGCGCACTCTCTCTGCGCGAGAGCAGTGTATCCGAGAGCGCGCGTTCAGTTTTGTGCGAGAGCAAAGCAAATCCAAAAGTTAGCGGGGAGATTCGCGCTCGCGCATTATATTAATCTACTTTCGCACAAAAAAATGCGCTCTCGACATTTGGCAGTAAAATAACGCCATAACAGACGGCTCGATTTGAGAAAGGGGTAAATATTCTCTATCAAAATTATCCATAATTGCTATCCGGTAAACTACAAACTTGGTAAATTTAACAATAGTATTTCCCCCAATTGTTCCTTTTGCCTTCAGTCTGAAGAAACAATCAATCGTTTGTTTTGGGACTGTGATTACTGTAAAGTGTTTTTGGGTTGACTTTTCCAATTTTGTAAAACAAATATTTATATCCAAATTTCTGTATAACCCCCAAAATGCGTTTTTGTTACTCTATGAATTTAGACCCTTCTCATTGCAAATGTATTAGTAGTCTATTGCTATTTCTTGCAAAATTTTACAATCATAAATGTAAAATTGGATTTTTATCATTATAGGGTGGTTGCATACACACACTGCCAACACACATTTATGTTAAAACAACTTGTTAAAGTGCATGTAGCATTATATGGCCCCTTTAAAGACTCACCTGGATTCCAGAGCAGCTGTACAGCGATGCTAACCCTCCTCCTCTCTCCACCGGACACCCCCCTCACATAGTCGTTCCCCACGCGCGTGTGAGCGCACTGCCTCAGACGCAGCTCCGCGATGACATCGTCCACCTGTGCAGGTCAAACAAACAGCTCTGACAGTTAGTCACGCTCGCATCACCTTGCTTTAACTAGTTACATGATCTGAGTCGCTCACCCGCTGATCTCTCTGTTCCTGGGTGAAGTGCGCAGGCAGCCGCAGTTTGGCCACAAAAGCCAGCGTCTCTCGTACTGTGAGATGCGGTAACAGACGGTCATCCTGCCGCACGTGAGCAATGCATTTCTTCACCAGGGAACGTGTGGAAGGTTTCCCGTTGATCAGAATCTCTCCCGAATTCATGGTGCCACCCTCATCTCGACATGTTATGATGTCCAGTAAGGAGGTCTTCCCACAGCCTGGAAACAACTTAGTTTCCTTCTGGCTTCCTTAATGCTTTTATTTACTTAAAGTGCTTTGTTTAAGAACTCTGGACATACCTGAGCTGCCAATGACAGCAAGCATCTGGCCACTGTGCACATGTAGGTTTAGGTCCTTTATGACTGTTTGTTTGTTGCTGTGCGTCTCCCAGGGCATCTTAAACTCTGATAGCCTCTCGTACCAGGGTATCTGTGCAGCTGTGTCCACCTGTGGGAAAATATAAATAGATATCACATTGTACATCGGCCTCAAAAAGTATTTGGGCACTTAAAAATGTTTGAATGCATTGCATAATATGTGAGGTCTTCAGACTTTTTCAGATCAAGGATCACTTGATTGAAAGGGACACTAACCCTATAGTAAAAAAGGAAAAATAATACGCAGTAATTTATTTAAAATACATTTATTTCATACTATACTTCAAGTATACTTCAAATCCATTAACATATTTATTTATATATATTAATACTTACTGGTATAGAAATATAATTAAACTTTACTAGGATTAATTTTTATTGCACAATGCACATTTCTAAATAATTTATTGTGCCTAAAATATGTTTTAAAGTGCCACCCACTATTAATTAGGATTGTATGATCTCTGTTAAATATCAGTTTTTAAATTCAAGATATTTAAAGTGTACCTGAAGTATACGTGCAATAGTTCCACTTTAACACAATCAGATATACTTCAGGATATCTTTAGTTGGACTTCAGCACTACTTCCATATAATTAAAATACATTAAGAACTAAATTAGTTGTTCCAATTTAGCAAACTTTAAGCATATCAGTTTAGTATATCAAAAGTACAATTGCAGGGTATATTTATTAAACACATAAATATGTAAATATTTGTATTATACTTAGCACAAAATAAATGCATTTCAAATCTTTTTCTTTCTTTCACTATATAGGGTGAGCAGAGACACAGCCTGACCTATACTTAATAAACTCACTGTAATTTGTGAGGGACAAATTTGTTGGCTTCTTGTAAGCTTTGGTTGTAAAATTATTGTATTTTGATTTACACATTTTAAAATTTTCACAAACATTTTAGCCATTCATCAACTAATCTTAAACCAACCTCAGGTAATTTGTTCATAGGTAATATATATATATTTTTTTTTAGTAGGAGTCCATTACTAGAAAATATACAAATTTGAACTCTCTCTCTCTCTCTCTCTCTCTCTCTCTCTCTCTCTCTCTATATATATATATATATATATATATAGTATACAGACTGGAAAGACTGACCTCATAGTTGAGATTGCTGACTTCCACTTCATTGCGACCTCCGCTGTAAGTAAAATACAGACTGCTGTCCTCCTCTGGAGATGAGAAAAGAATGTCTTCACCCTGTGATTGTTGAGACATAATAAAGTGCAAATGTCAGTATAATACTCATATGTTTGACAACATGATTATTTAGTAAATGCGATCTATGAAGTTACGATTGGCATTTTAGTCAATACTTTTAGTTTAAGGTTTATCAGGCTTAATTAAGATTACGCTGTTCATAAACTGATTAAGGTCACATCACATTGTATTTATCAGATTGATCAAATGTTAACAGATAAGAGAACTGGAGCCTTCTTCGTGGGTCAGGGTCCATTTATGCAACAGAGCCTTTTGTACAGCATCACCCTGAATGACCTTGCTGAAAATCAATAGGATATAAATAATCCTATACTCTTGTTATGAATGTAAAAATGAAGATGTTATACAATGGAAACAAAATAAATATCCTCTGAATATAGTTTACATTTTAGTGTCGATTGCTTGTGTAGTTTTAGTTCATGGTGAACTCACCCTGTTCTGTTTGTCATTTGTAGAGCCGAAGCTGTCTTCTGAATGGATAGCACTCTGGTCTGACATGGTGGACGTGGTAGAAAGGGGTCTGTGCCCCTCTGGTCTGCCGTCCCGCTTAGAGAAGTACCTGCTCCTCTTGTTGTCCTGGGAAAAACTGAGGAGAGGTGGCAGAGAGAAGCGACTCTATATAACAAATGGAGCAAAGTTCCACTGATAAGAGTCACTGTTTATGGTTCCAGCCTCATCGGTGCAATATGAGCTGGAGCGTTTAGACAGCTGAAGACGTGGATCGTTCACAGTGAGAATATCGACGTTTGTTTGACCATCGATGAGAGACAATGAGTCGGTTATATTCAATGCAGGATGTTTTACAGAGTAATGTGTTAAATGGATCTTTCAAAGTGGTGTCAGAGATGGGAACGTCCCAACCAAATCCGGACTACGTCGAATCGTCGGGTGGCCTGAGCGTCAAAAATGTGTCCTATACTGTGAGGTGAGAATACAACATTGACATGAAAGCAGTGAAATGGGCGATTGTGTTAATTCACAGTCTGTGAGAGTTAATGTTCATGGCAAATTTAGCATGTGGTTACTGGTAAACCACCTGTTATTAAAATCTTAATGAACTGACACTCTTCAAACACATATGTAAAATCTGAATGTGCTCAGGAGCTTATTATATTGAGTCTAGCTGCTAACAGACAACTGCAGCTGATACTGTGCATGACCAAACAGCTTTTATATTTAATACATAATAATCACTCAAGATCATGTTAAGTATCAGTATTTTTTATGCTCATACTTTACATATACAACTTGACATGCGGTTTCACGACAGTATTTTTAAACCCCTCCAGTAAAAACTGAAACCTTAAAAAGAGCACAATTTGATTAATAAAATATATATTTATTCATTTGAACAGAATGTCAAAATCAAGCTATTTTTATTTACAAGTGTTTTTATTGTTCAAATGTTTGCTGGCTAAATTTAAAGAATTGTAGATTTCTAGACTGTACAAAATTATTTTGTAGAAAACCACCAACAATACACAAATATCCACTTGTTGTGTGCTTATTGAAAGCAACATCAGCTACATTACTGGGATTATATATACATATATACATATACTTTCTCTGCAAAATCCAGCAAAAACAAAGGCCAGATTTATCAAAGTTATCAGCACATTATAGTCTTTAAACATGTAATTAACATGAAACGATCAGTCAATAAAGGTTTAAATGCCATAAGCAATCATACATTTTCCCATCAGCTAACTTTATTTTTGGCAACAATTATGCAACTGCTAGGCTATTGATCTTTTATTAAATATTTTACTTAATTTAAGTTTCATAGAAAATAGTGACAAACTGAAACCACTTCCAGAGGCCATTGAGTAAACATGTTTTGTTTGCTTATGTGTGTTACAGTGAACGTGTAGGACCCTGGTGGGAACTTTCATCTTTCAGGAGAAAATGGACAAGGCAAATACTGAATCAAGTGTCATTTCATGTGGACGTGGGCAGATAATGGGAATTCTGGGGAATTCAGGTAAGTGACTCAAAAGGCAGACTAACTTTGATGCTTAGATGAGTTTTAATACTATGAGTTTTGAATATGGTGAGTTTTAACACATTTTATATTAGAGCCCACAGCATGCATACATTTTATTGTGATAGGAAGTTTAGACAGGAAACAAAGTGGGAGAAAGAGAGGGAGGACGGGATCAGTAAAGTTCCACAAGGACTCAATCTTTGGACGCCGGCACGCTGCCCAATGCTGTTGGCGCCGACATGATGCTCAGAGTTTTAACACATTTTATATTAGAGCCCACAGAATTGCTTAGTGATAGAGTCTAAACATTAGCTACAGTATGAGTTCATTTGTGTATTTCACAATGCTATATTAATAGTGAATGGCAAGATTTAAAAAAATTTGAGAGCATGTCCACTAACAAAAGAAAATTTTATAGAAAAATTATAAATCATATTCTTACATATCTTTCCACTACTGTTCACTGTATGTGCATGAAGATACTGATATGATTAAGAGCATTGAATAAACAAGGCAATGTACTAAAGAAACGTATATTACTGACACTATCATTTCTTTAAATGTCAATGTCATATGATAATATATCAAAAGGTTATTTGGCTTACTGATGTCTCTCTCTCAAGGTTCTGGAAAGACCACTCTGTTAGATGCTATAGCAGGACGAATCGGGAACTCTGGTAAACTCCTTGGAGAGGTTTTTGTAAACGGAAGAAAGCTAAAAGCAGAGCAGTTCCAAGACTGTTTCTCTTATGTGCTCCAGGTGAGGGTTTTTTGGCAAAAAATATTGACAACTAAAGATTAGTACAGACTTTTAATTTGTATTGATTTACAAATAACCAAACATTGTATTATCAAAACGTATTATACCACTATCAATGCATTACACTTCAGTATACTAAAACATCAGTTTACGTTACTGATAATTCAAGTGTGCAAAGAGGTGAAAATCTGAAACATATAGTATTTAGTATTTAAAAAATGAGAA
The DNA here is from genome assembly GCA_027564155.1 of Gymnocypris eckloni scoliostomus. Lineage (NCBI taxonomy): Eukaryota > Metazoa > Chordata > Actinopteri > Cypriniformes > Cyprinidae > Gymnocypris > Gymnocypris eckloni. The sequence goes on from CM050429.1 coordinate 11,725,287, forward strand.
AAAAATAAAGTTTGCACAAATTTGTGGTGGCAAATAGTATAAAAAGTACAGTGTATTCAAACCGGAGCTCTGTCCCCTCTCCGTCATGCTGCATTCCCATCCCTGATTTTAAAAGAAGCTATCACTGATTAGTACACAGTAATTGCACAGTAGAACTTAACACACTGAATACTGTACATCTACAGCACACTGTAAATGTGCGTGCAATCTAAATATCACAGGCCACATGTAATGTGACTAAACTTTTTAGTTTTAGACTAAATATCAACATGCATTAATTCATCCCACTCGCAAAAAACAGATTCAGTATTTATCAAAACGAAATAAAATTTTAGAATAAGACGCAAACCTGCAATCTAATCCCATTTTATTAACCAATGTGTTTGCTGCTGACCTTTGATGATTCAGTTCAACCATACTAATAATCAAAAATGACTTTAGATAAATTAACAATTGTGCTTCATTGTTTTTATTGCTGAAGAGTGTTGAACTTCTTCTCCTGCGTTCTACTGTACAGACGTGAATTAACATTTCCTTCAGCCTGAGGTTTATTCATTACACTTTTTGGTGTGAAAGGCTTTTACATTTGCTATAAATATAACTTCTTGTATTAAAAACAAACAATCCAGCCCTGCTCATATTTAAAAAGTAACAAAAAGTAATGCGAAAGTAACGTAACACGTAACACGTTACTTTCCATAAAAAGTAACTAAGTAACGTAATTAGTTATTTTTTAGGGAGTAACGCAATATTGTAATGCATTACTTTTAAAAGTAACTTTCCCAAACACTGATTATTTCTCACAGTCTGAGGGTCCTTCTAATTGTGTTTTCATGTGTCTACACTGAAGAGAGGATTGAGTCTTGCCACACCGCCATAACGCCCAGATCGATGGAGTGTTGCAGTGATGGTTGTCCTTCTGTTGGTTTCTTCTATCTCCACATATGATCATGGAGCTCTATCAAGCCTTCTGACTTGATAAACATAATACCTAATTTGAAGACACAGATAAGAATTTCAGCTTAGGAGCAAAGTTTACAAATTATGAAGTGTTGTAAGTGTCAATAATGTGCACCATAGTGCATTAACAGATAACTTAAAAAGCACAGGTCCAACCTATATTGTTTCAAACCTATATGACTTTATCTCTCAGAAGCATAATAATTGAAAATGTTTTGCAGAATGACCAAGCTGACCAACCATTGTTTAGCTGGTGAAAATACTAGTGTTCTAATAGTTTTGCCCACCACTATAGTTTCTTGTTAGTAAGACATGTAGATGATAGATCATGCTACTGACAACAATTAACATTTAGTACATTCAATATCATTCTTATAATTTAATATAATACGTTTCAATCTACATGTCAACAATCAGCATCATTTTTAAGGAGTGTCAGGAAATGTGTAAGGAAACCCCAGAGTATGAAATAGAGGGAACCCACAATGAATCAAACCTCAAATAAAGCGAAACAGCAGGGAATGAAAACAGCAAAGTAGCCCTCAGATGCCATGTTCATTATAGCAGCCATGTTCATTTCATCAGCAGAACTTTTCACCAATCTAGTATTTAATCAGCAAATTATGGGAAATGCATCTCAGGCTAATTGCATTGTTGTTTATGTAGAAATAAATAGTTTTATTTTGAATGCTTACATAACATTTTTTTTTATCTCAGAGCGACAATCTCTTGAGCTATCTGACTGTGGAGGAGACTTTGACATACACTGCTCAGCTTGCTTTGAGAAAACACTCTTCTGAGGCCATACGCAAGAAGGTGAGCTCATTCCCTTCACAGATATTTGACAGATATGAAAAAACATGGACATCAAGATCGAATAAATGAAATGCTTGCATTAATCTCAAATACCTACAGATACTTTAATAGTGTAATGATGGAGACATTGTTTATATTTTTAATAATCTGATCTCTGTTTGATCTGTCATAGGTATCTGCAGTCATGGCAGAGCTGAGTTTGGGACATGTGGCTCACAGCGTGATTGGAGGCCGCATTTTCCCAGGCATTTCTGGTGGAGAGAGAAGGAGGGTTTCCATTGCCAGCCAGCTGCTTCAGGACCCAAGTGAGCTGCCCTCTGACCTGCCTGAGGCATCTTCATAATTACCCATAATAGCATAATGTTTGTATATGTATGGAGTACAAACACAGTGTAATGTGTTCATTCCTTGCTTGCACATAAGAGAGACAAAATGTTATTTAAATGCAGAGCGACCCGCACAGCGACCCAAAGCCCCTCGAAGGATTATTGAGGAATGGACAAATGAGTGAAAGGGACTGAAGTAGAATATTAAAAGTGGCAGACGGGGTTATCACATTTTTAATATTAAGCCAGGGTCTATGAGGGTCCCTTTGGATCCTTTATCTGGGTCTCCTGGGGCCCTGGACTATGGATTAGTTGAGACCACTCCAAACTGAACACAAACCAGCAATTATAAGTGGCTTTCATCTGCTGCCTTCTCCAATCAAGCAGTAAATGAATTCATCAGCCAATTAATTTGGCTCTAACTTTAGACAAAGGGAAATCTATTAATCGCTTTAATTACTTGAATTAAGAAGACACTCAAAGTTGTCTCTCAAAGGGCAGAAAGTGGACTTTGTAGAAAGTTACTCATTTGTTTGATTTCTTCTCCTGGTTTTCCATTTTCTGTTATGTCATGGCAGAGGTGATCCTCCTGGATGAGCCGACCACAGGACTGGACAGCATGACGGCTAATCAGATCGTGGTGCTGCTGGCTGAACTGGCCCGAAGAGATCGAATAGTCATGGTGACCATCCACCAGCCCCGTTCAGAACTGTTCAGGGTGAGTAGCTCATTCACTTAATTGTAAAGATGGCTGTCATAGCCCTCATGATACAAAGGTAGATAACTGAAAGATATACATCGACAGATCTTTAACAGAATAGCAATCATGAGCCGAGGGGAACTGGTGTTCTGTGGGAAGCCTGAAGAGATGGTGGATTTCTTCAGCAGCTGTGGATTTGAGTGTCCTGAGTACTGCAACCCTTTTGATTATTATGGTACGACTTTTGAAGTTGTCTGAACACTTTCGTTTTCTGAAGTTTGACCATGAATCACTTATGTTTTCAAGGTGTTCCTATAGTTTAAAAAAAAGATCTTTACTGCGAAAATATATATAAAAATAGAAATAAAATGTCTAAAAACATAGCTGTTTTTATTGAGTGTTCCTTCTTTTATTTGACAGTCGATCTGACCTCTGTGGACACACGCTGCAGCGAGAGAGAAGCCGCCACCTACAGCCGCATGCATGATGTCACATCAGCCTACCAGAACTCAGAGATCTACAAAAGCATGCTGGGAAGGATCGAGCAAAGCTGCCAGAGAGCAGACAAACCCATGATCCCATTCAAAAGCAAGGAGTCCCCCAACTGTCTGTCCAAACTGAATGTCCTCCTGAGGTAAAACTGCCATTACAAGCCTAAAAGGGTAAAAAATGCCTTAAGAGAGCTATTTCTACATGACCTGACCATTAAAATCAATAAAATAAAATACATCAATTTAGATGCTACCACATGAAGCACATAGTTCACCTAATGAAACACTTTTCATGAATTTCTTTCTCTCTTCTACACACAGGCGGACTGTGCGTAATATGTCTCGTGACAAGATGGGCATTCTCATGCGCCTCTCTCAGAATCTCATCTATGGCCTCTTTATTGCTTTTTTTCTCATGAAGCTGGATAAGGATGTGACAAAAGGTGCTGTACAGGACCGAATCGGCATAATCTACCAAGCCATGGGTGCCTCACCTTATACCGGCATGCTGAATGCTGTGGCTTTATGTGAGTATCTCATCCACAGTTAACATAAATCAAAAATATCTTATAAGATCAAAAATATTATTATACACAAGTAATCGGTACAGACAAAGGAGAAAAATGTTTATGCTGTTTGAATAAGTCAGGGCTTGAGAGAAATAATTCCTGTCGTTTATATATCAGTTCCTGGCTGATAAGTATCATATCTCACAAATTGCTCCATGCCCATGATTATTGCTTAACCTTGAACTTAGTGCATTTGCGATAACACATAATTGGTAACACAAGACATGTCTGCTACTGTATTTTCACTTCCATGCTATTTAAATAAATATATAGTTCTTGATAAGTTTGGAAAATAGTTGTCTTCCATTTTCTTCCTGCCTGAAAATAATCTCTTTTAAAACAGTTCCTGCTTTAAGAGCCATCGCTGACCAGGAGAGTAAAGATGGCTTGTACCAGAAGTGGCAGATGTTTCTGGCTTACATCATCCATATCCTGCCCTTCAGTATTATCAGTGTGTTCATCTTCACGTCTTTCTTGTACTGGTAAGAATGGGTGTGTTTGTGTGAGCTACTTGAGTTTATCAGAGCTCGGATCAGGGTAACTACAGTTCAAATCTGATGGGAATGTTCTCGGGATCAAATAAATGTTACTGGTTTTTGGATCATGACCTAATGCTCTTTCTCTGTGTGGTTTGGTGTTTCAGGACCGTTGGCATGAACCCAGATCCTGTGCGCTTTTTCTGTTTTTCAGCCGTGGTCATGGTTCCTCACATCATAGGTGAACTTTTAACACTGGTCTTGTTGGGGGTCGTTCAAGACCCCAATATGGTCAACAGTGGGGTTGCTCTACTCAATGTAGCTGGAATCATGGTGGGATCTGGATTTCTACGGTGAAGAAATTACTTCGATTTATTCAACATTGTCATAAAAATTCACCGTTCAGCTCACCAATGGATCCTCTGCAGTTAATGGGTGCCGTCAAAATGAGAGTCCAAACAACTGTGAAAATCATCACAATAATCCACTACTTGGCTTCAGTCCATCAGTTATTGTCTTCTGATGGTTTGAAGTTAAAAATATATTGATTTGTTTTGTTTATTACAAACATGCAGCTTTTTGCTTCACAAGACCTTAATTCATGGACTTGAGTCATGTGGATTATTGTAATGTTTTCACAACGTTTTGGACTCTCATTCTGACGGCACCCATTCACTACAGAGTATCCATTGGTGAGAAATGATGTAATGCTAAAATTCTCCAAGTCTGTGAAGATATAAGCAAAGATCTAAACAAATGTAGATTTTTTTGGACTATACTTTCAAGTATGAAGTGTTATAAAATGGTTTTATTATTCTTTCAGGAGTTTTAAACAGATGCCTGTGGTGTTCCAATGGCTGAGTTATCTAACCTTCCAGAAGTACGGCTGTGAGCTCCTGATCGTCACTGAGTTCGACGGCCTGAACTTCACCTGCAGTAAGACAAATCATCATCTTCTTCAATCTATTACATACTAATGGACCCATTTAAATAGCTTCACACGCATAGTTTCTGTTAATGTATTTATTATGGTAATAAGAATTGGAAGGGAAAAGCCAGTGGTTTTTAGTTTACATCATTACGCACAGCATGTCAAATGTTATCAATATTATTTGACTGTTTTCCCAGAACTGTGTACCTTTTTTTTCTCTCTTGTTTTTGTTTTTGTAAAGCTAATAGGCATGGACTAACTTGACATTTGATTTCATGGAGTCTGTAACATATGCACAAGTTGTCCACGCAGATGTCCTCTAACTAACTGTTCCTCTTACTCAGCGCCTTTAGCTGGTTTGCCAGGATCATGTCTGGTGGACAGTGGAAATGATCATAGATCAGGGTTATCCTGGAGCTCTTTCACGTTACACACAAGACTTCCTCCTGCTCTATGCCTTCCTGCCTGCGCTCGTGATACTGGGCATCATCAGCTTCAAGATCCGCGATCACCTCGTCCGACGCTAAGGTCCTGAGTGCGTGTGTGTGTGTGTGTGTGTGTTAACGTGAATGCTCTTTATTTTGTTTATGGAATATATCTGAATCATATATAGTAGCCTACACTGTATCCAGATAACCTCAACATGAAAGCTGAATCCATCAACCTTTTACACAGTTATTGATCAATTTCTCCACAATGTGGTGTACCATTACTGTTTGTGGTATATCTAATCATTTCTAATGTGTCTGTAAATAATCTGTTATACACAATAAATGTTTAATAGAATGTGTACCTGATGTTTTAAAATGTATTTAGAATGAAATGGCATTAACAGCATTTGAATAAAAAGGCCATTTCACACTAATGACTGTTTTGCTTATTTTCATAAACTTTTCAGTTTGTCATATGAATGCTGGTATCAATGCTTACATCATGCGTTTGTTCAAATGCTCTATTCCTGTCAGTTTTGACTTGTATTTTCATGTGAGGAAAGCTAAAGTCACTATTTGTGGTTATTTCATACAGCAACAAGATCATGTTGACAGTATCATATTATCAGTTTAGTCTCTTATGAAAATTAACCTTGGTTTTACTACAAATAAAACCAAAAAACATGAGCATACTCTAACCATAGTATTCGTAGTAAGACTGTGGTTATACAAATAGTAATCAATCTGTCAACAAACAAACAAAAATCACGGTTACTACACTAATAAAACCGTGTTTCATTTTCATAAGGGTTCTCTATTACTATTCAACCATTTTCAGTTTTCAAATGTATGTAGTTCAAAACAAATATTGTTTCAAAGTATCTATATTTGTCAATATGAAATTTCATAGAGAGTGTTTCTACAATATAATTTTTTTGAATCCCTGTTATAGTGTAATTATATTAAAGTGCTGAGTAATATTAATTAACAACATGTACTTACTATATGGTTAAGGTTTGGTTTAGGGTTACTTTCATGTAATTATGCATCATTTATTGTCATTATAATAATAAGTACATGTACTCACGAGTAACAAGGGCACCTTAAAATAAAGTGTTACCAAAAGACTTCATTTCCCATAGTACACTAGATGTCTTACATCATCAAACAGTGACGTTACCCCTCGCAACGGTAATCAAGCGTTCAGTCGACAAGCATCAGGACAGGACTAAACTGAATCAAAACTCGTTTCTTTGATGACTCAAGACGTATTTTTGTTACGTAGAAACAAAGAGTGATAATGCCTAAAATAAGGTAAACTACTGGTTGAGCTATTATACACATTATTGTTTTACTCCTATTTCAATGTTAGTTAGCATACAAGCTACCCAGAGATAGAGAGAGAGAGAGATCGAGCTACTGCTTTAGTAAGCATGCAGATGCTGCTATTCTGATCTGTAGCTCGGATACTTTATCATTGCTGCAGCGGAACACAAATGGACATGAAGAATGCTGAAGAGGACGCACACTTTCCCACGCAGAGAACAGTCTTCTTCATTGGCAGTAAAGCAGGGGTAAGTTATGCGTGTGCCTGCAACATATCACTCTAAACACTCAGGCCTATCTGAAGTAAAGCTAGGGTTTGATAATGTTTGATCATGTATGTGCTGATGCCAAAACAATGCAACTTTTAAAATATTTTAGCCAGCACTAAAACATTTTACATTGCATCTGTGTTTCAGGGTAAAACAACAATATTACTGCGGTTTCTTGATAGGTAAGTTTCAGTTGTCATACTGTACATTTGCTGTACACACCTCGCTTCATGGTTCTGTTTCACCCTGTAAACCAGAGATGAGGCAGCTAAACCTACTCTTGCACTGGAGTACACTTTTGGTAGACGTGCAAGAGGGCATAATACGGTATGTGTATTCTTACAGAAAGAAAAAAATAATTAATATTTTAATTGATATATAAAATTGATATATAATACTCTTTGCAGCCTAAAGACATCGCTCACCTGTGGGAACTGGGAGGAGGAATTTTCTTATCAGACCTTGTGCAGATTCCCATCACGGCTGACAATGTCAGGTTAGACTCGTAAACACTGTGCACTCATTACAGTGAGGCTAGATTGACATTTAACTCAAATTACTCTGAGATAGTTTCATGTGGAAGCTGTAAAAATGACAATAAATGATTGTGACTTTATATCTCAAAATTCAGACTTTTATTCAATGGTGGAAAAAAACTGTTCCAAATGCCACAAATTCAGATCAATTGTGCTTGTTTTTGCAGTTCTTCGTCTGTAGTACTTGTTCTGGATCTGTCCAAACCCAATGCTCTGTGGGAGACCATGGAGAAGCTGCTGGATTCAGCTCGAAGTCAGGTGGAAAAAGTGTGTGCCTCCCTCCAGAAGACAGGAGATTCCAGATCCGGCATCCCACGAGTCCCACGAGTCCTCCACAAAGACTATCCGGTCTGAGAGAGTAACATGACGGCTATAAATGAAGCCTGAAATTGAATGTTTCAGTCTATTACATGAAACTATCTCTTTTTAACAGGACAGAGAGCTCATCAGCCCTTTCCCTGTTCCTCTTCTCATAGTTGGAAGCAAGTTTGACATCTTTCAGGTAAAATCTACTACTTTCTACAGTATACACTGAATATTGCTTTCTGTTATTAAATGATGATTTAAATATCAGGAAAAACAATGCAATATGCAACAGTTAACATGTCAAAGCATTACCTTTTTTCCTCTTTACCTCTTTGCTGCCTCCAATCAAATATGAATTAAAAGTCATTCAGACTTACCTAATATTATATGCATCAATAAAACCCTATCTATCCATCTCCTTCTAGGACTTTGATTCAGAGAAGAGAAAGGTGATTTGTAAGACTCTGCGCTTCATAGCCCACTTCTACGGAGCCTCATTAATCGTAAGAATTTCAGAATGTGGTTCATGGTCATTGATCATAACTTACAGAAATCTGTAGCTTCAGAAAAATAATAACTGAGGAACTCTAAACTGTCATCAACTAAGCTTTACTAAATCACCCTTTTAGCATGTCTGTTTCTCTGGTCAGTGTAATGTTTGTATGCTCTTTGACTCTCCACAGTTCACTAGCAGCAAGTCAGAAGCTATAATGTCTAAAAGCAGGAGTTTTGTTAATCAGCTGGCGTTTGGGACTGAAAGACCGTATGAACCTTTCATTATTTTCCTGTACAGTGCCTTTGTGCCCTCTTTCTGTTTTTTGTGTTGTTGTTTTTTTTGCATATTTGTCACATTTAAAAGATTCAGATCATCAAACAAATTGTAATATTACACAAATATAGTGCAAGTAAATACAAAATGTTCAACATTTTTAAATGATGATTTCATTTATTAAAGGAAAAAAGCTGTCCAAACCTACCTGGCCCTATGTGAAAAATTAATTCCCCCCTCCTGTTAAATCATGAAAGAACTGTGATTAACCACATTATTTTAGAAAGCGGTGTTAAATTTCACTAGCTGTACCCAGGCCTGATTTCTGTCAGACCTCTTGATTCAAGAAATCACTTAAATAGAACCTGTCTGACAAAGTGAAGCATGCTTATAGAGCAACACATCACGCCACGATCTAAATTCAAGAACAGATGAGAAACAAAATAGTTGACATGTATACGTCTGGAAAGCATTATAAAGTCATTTCTAAGGCTTTGGGACTCCACCAAACCACTGTCAGAGCCATTATACACAAATGGAGAAAGCTTGTAACAGTGGTGAACCTTCCCCTGAGGGGCCGGCCTACCAAAATTACTCCAAGAGCGCAATGACGACTCATCCAGGAGGTTATAAATGAACTCAGAACAACATCTAAAAGATCTGCAGGCCTCACTTGCCTCAATTTAGGTCGGTGTTCATGATTCAACAATAAGAGATAAAACGGCATCCATGGAAGAGTTCAGGCAAAGGCATGCTGAAAAAACACAAATTATCACATTTCTAAAAATATCTTGATTATCCCCAAGACTTTGAAATATTCTGTGACTGATGAGACAAATTACTATTCACAGCCAGGAGGTTGGACAGCTTTTTTCCCGTAATAAATGAAATCACCATTTCAAAACTGTATTTTGTATTTACGTGGGTTATCTTTGTGTAATATTAAAATTAGTTTGATCTGAATCTTTTAAGTGTGCTAAATATGCAACAAAAAATATAATAAAACATTTCACGGCACTGTATTTACTACATTACTACATTTTTTAGTCACTGTATTAAAAACTGTTTTCTCTTCCATTCTATTAGAAAGTCGGTCTCTACTGACCCCAGCAAACCTCTGGCTATTCCAGCAGGCTTTGACTCCCTCAATCAGATCGGTAACATATGCATTATACTTTTGTTGTGTTTATTGTTAATAATGTTCAAATTAGTTTGTTGCATATTGTTATTATTATTTTTATTATTAGACATATTGTTATACATTCAGTTTTACCTCAATATATAAAATGGTTAATTAAATTTAGCATCTAAAATGCACAATTATAAACACAAGTATAAGCCCAATTACAATATATATATATACATTTTTCATCTAATGTGGGTATTGAAAATATTTAAATTCATTCATTTTCTAGGCCCACCTGTAACCTCTGATGTTGACGTCGGGACTCTTCATGCCAAAAACCCCCTAGACCTCTGGAAAAAGGTTTTTGAAAGGGTTTTCCCACATGAGGTATGGTTTCCTCTTTAAACAATAGTAATGGTTTAATAATGTCCGTCTGACCCCTGACCTTTTTGTCTTCAGAACACCAAGGAACGTAAGGAGCTGAAAGATCCTGCCAAAGACCCTCAGTACAGTGAGCCCCTTATAGACTCTATCAGAGCCCAGAAAGACCAGGTAAAAGAAGCATGTTTGTCTTCTAGTAACCTCTAGTCATGTGTGTGTATATATAACCCTGCAGTAAAACGGACTCATAGTTATTACTGTATTCATTAACTGATCTTCTAGACTAGAGTACAGTATGTGACTGAGAGTTACCCTGTACCTCACACTCACTGCCCTTCAGTAGCTTCTCATCTACTTCGACCTGCCTGAGTACTTAGTGACTGCAATAATCAGCCGATATGTGGCAGAGGGTTACTATTGCACAGTTTCACTTGCTCAGATTGCAGTTTTAGTACATTCAAAATCTAGAGTAAAATATGTTAATTTATGATATCATAAGATTAAAAATAATATAATCTCATAATTGAATGATTTTCTATACAGTAATCAACTTTGAATCAAAAGTTTACAGCATGTTTTTAGTTTTTAGAACGATAACCAAATCTAACTGACTAAAAGATCCAGATTATTTAATGTATTAGCAACTTTTTCCTTGTTGTTTTTCTTTCTAAGGAGCTGGAGCAGTATAAGAGAGAACAAGCAAAGTCGTGGAAAAGTTTGGCTCTGGATCCATAGGTTTCACTCAAAAACCTTTAGAAGACTACATCTGTATTAATATATTGTATAAAGAATTAAATGTCTTCATGTATAAATATTCATATAATGTCTAGTATGGCTTAATGTCCTTTAGCATATTGCTTCTTTGTAGTTAAATACAATTTGGAGAATGTATTTTTGTAAATAATACACAACACAACTCCACTTCGAAATTAAACAAAAACTTGTTTTAATATGCTGTTCCCCCCTTTATTGAGAATATGCAAAATGATGTAAAAAAAAAAGTGCCGTATCAATGAAATGATTTGAAACTAACATAAATAAAACATACATTTAAACAATAATAATAAAAAAAACACTGTTATGATACACAATGTGTAAACCACACAGGAAAAATCAATGCACCAAGCACTTCATCTGCCGTCCATCCTCTCAGACGCTGCAGACTGTCACACAGGTTGTTTTGTCAGAGGGGCGTCCCACTGGAAAGGCATCTTGTAGTGAGTACAGCGGGATTTAGTGGTGTCCTAATCGTTTTAGTGCCCTGAATTGACTACGTCATTTCACATTACGCCTTTGATGTGCAAAATTAAACTGTATCATAATGAATCAAGTCTTGTCATCCTCAAAGACCGAAAGACTTAGCTGAAAATACTGGGCACTTAGTGACATCATACATGTAGAAAACACAAAAAAAGCCCACTGTGTGTATTCTGTCAGGTACCAGTCTGCACTATCGTCTAAGTCTACAGTTACACTATATGCCAGAAACACTACTACTGACTAAAGAAAGCCTAGTAAGTGGTTGTTTTTTAACATCCTCTAAAATATAGCAGAACAAGAAACAGAGTAAATGTAAAGAGGTATCATGCATTAAAGATGTCCATCTATGCAGGATGTTAGTATACACACGCTTATAATCATATCTGAATATTGCTGATAAATAAAGTGTAGCCTGTAGTTTACCAGTCCATAATGGCCATGATTTGTTAAGTTCTCATATGTTTTTTGTAATTAAATAAAATTTGAAAGACTTGAAATGGATATTTCAATTTCAAATGATACAAATTCTTCATTGCATTCCAAAAAAATTAAAAAAAACTTGTTATTAAGCTACCTTTAGAATAGCTTGAATGCAAAAAATGTAACATCTAAAACATTTTTCAAAAATGACAGTTATCTAAATAGACAAATTTAAATCACTGTTATGATACACAATTTGGTAAACCAGAACTGTTAGAAAGAAAAGCTAGGAGAACAGCACTTCATCTGTCCGTCCATTCTCAGATCCGTCCACACAGGTTGTTTCCTGCCCACTGCATCTTGTAGTGTGTTTTAGGTTTTAGTGCGTAAGCGTTTTCAGTCCTGATGTGCAAAATTAAACTGTATCATAATGAATCAAGTCTTGTCATCCTCAAAGACCGAAGACACTTGTGACATACACACATATAGACACAAAAAGCCCACTGTGTGTATTCTGTCAGGTACCAGTCTGCACTATCGTCTAAGTCTACAGTTACACTATATGCCAGATGCTCTCCACTGGGCTCTAAGAAAGGCCTAGTAAATGGTTCAGGTTTACGCAAGCCCTAAAATAAAAAAAAGGAAAAGATGTAATACATTGCATGAAGACAGATTAATCATGTTTGCCATTTCACAAACATTTCCAGGCTGAAAGCTGTGCTGATCAGGTGCAGGTTTAGCCAGATTCTGCCAGTTAATGAATGCATTTGGACAAGAAGTTCCTCTCTTTATGTTTTTGTAATTGACAAAATTCTTCACTTAAATCAGACAAATTTAAATAAGATTGTATTTATTTGAATAATTAATCATTTTATTTTAGAAGAGAGCAGAATGACAGCAAGAGAGAGAAAAAAGACTCGAAAAGTTTGCATAAATGACAGTTTCTAAAGCAATGAGTTTAGTTCAAAACAGCGATTTTGCCACCTCATTGCAGATAAATAAGGTTGTGCCAGTCAGTAGTTGCTTTGTTTGTTTCCGTGTTTGTTTTTCTGTGGGTGCTGCCCAGAAACAGGTGTTTCTTCATATAGTGGTACAACAAACAGACCTCATACAGAATCCTGTAGAAGGGCACACAGTACATTATACATACACATATAAGATCCATTCAGGAACAATTACAGTATGTAGTTGTATTAGTCCAGTTTACTAAAAGAAAGTCTTTTTATTTGCTAGTGATGGCACTCTCCTCTCCGGTGGGGTGTGTGCGGTTGAAGTTGAGTCCCACGCTGGGTTTCTCTGGGCCGGGGCTGATCGTTGGTGGCGGCTGAGGGGCTCCGTTACTGGGCAGAGGACCCCATACGCTCTGAGACCCAGGGGTGCTTTTGGGTTTGGGGGTGGTTGGACTGGTCAGGCCGAGGCTGGTCAGAGCGTCAAGGGTTCCATCAGGGTCCACCATCACATTTATAACTGCAGGGATAGAGAAACGCATCAGAAAGTGTGAATGTATGTGTATTTCATTTTGCTACATCTGCATATACTTATTTAAATTAGACCAAAAACATCATGAGTTGACTGATGTAACAGTCAGAAGTTAACTAAATATATATCAAATAATAAAAAAATGTAATAAAAAAGCTGTACAGCATATCGAAAATAGAAATGTAAGCAGATTATTAAGGCGAGCTAAATTTAGCTGCACTGTGCCGCTGTTGCATTTATTGTAGACTTAGTCTTACCTTGAAGCTGTTTTTCTACCCTCTTCAGCTCGGTTAGTATAGATGAAATTTCCTAGATGGTAGAAAGAATGATTAGCAGAAGTACAGATCAATGTCTATTACTGTAAGACATTCAGCATTAAGAAACGTACCTTGTTTGTAGTTTTGGGAAGTGAAACTTCATTGTCCAAACAGAGTTTACTCTCAATATCATCCCAGGTCCTGTCTTGTCCTTGAACAATATCCTTTACAAATATGAATAAGCAACTATATTACTAAATAGGCTTTTAAATGATTCAAATGGTTTCAAATGTTTAAAAGAACACAGAGATATTCATATTTTAGCAGTTATTGTATATACAATGTAAAACTGTAATTTAAGCAGTACGTTCCTTTAGAAAACCATGTTGTTTTAAAACAGTGCTTCACATACGTCACTGAAACTTCATGATTCCAGAACCTTCAACATCTGTATGTTCTTGAAAAGTTTTTAAAGGGCAAAATAAATTTGATTTCAGTCTTTATATTGATTTTGCACTTAATTGATTTTATATGTGTAATCTTAGCATCTTAGCACATGCAAATGTGTGTTACTGCTCCATTAACTATATTCTAGTACAGAATAATAAGTAGCAAAATGTTGTATAATATAGTACCTTTGACAATGTAAATGACTTGGAGTTATTTGTTTCCATTAACTTTAATTAGGTATGACACAAATTACTTTTTTAGTTCTAAAATTATTCAGTGTGACAAAAAATAAATACAATATAGTAATTATTAATACAGTATGTAGTAGGTTTGATGTAAGACTGTTTTATTTCTGTAACATTATCAGCAATTCTAAAATGACCGTTTATGTAATTTGGTTTAATGAGGAATCTATACACATCTATAGCTCTTCGACTGACCTGATTTTGCCAGCGGTTTTATCTACAGACTGTCGGATTTTGGAAGACAGTTGAGAAACCGACGTCAGCAATAAACTGTCTAGCACCGCCTGCAAAAGAACAACCATCAGGACCGTGTCAATCAATAATTTACCAAACAAACAACATCCAGTCAATAAAACACGGAGGTTATCACATCTTAATCACATCATATCAAGTTTTCACATCACCACTAACACGCCAGAGTACACTGAACAAGACGTTCTCATCTGGAGCCACAAACACACACTTACAAACAAACAACACACCTGAAGTCTGCTCAATCATTCACTAACACATATTCATAAAAACCTGAAAGATGAAAGAAGTGATTCATACCGGTCTCACCTCGTCACGGTTCCAAGTACGTCTGCGCAGGGCCGCCTGAGGGTCCAGGCTGTCCGGGGCCCGAGGACGAAGCTCCACTGGTCTGCCATTGATCTCTGAGGCTTTGGTATGAACTACAGGAGGAATCTTTCTGAAGTTTAGACTTTCGTCAAAAACTCTCTCAACCAGCTGCAGAAATGAACAAGACACGCATTGAGAAGAAGCACCATGCAAACTACTAAACACCTTGAAAGTGAGTAATGCAGTTTAGTGAAAGGCAGGCAGATGTACCTCCTCTCTGGTGTCGATGGCGGAGCCCGGTGTGGTCGCGGCTGTGCTGACCGTGGTGCTGGGCGCAGTGCCGGAGGAACTGACCGAGTCGATCTCACCAGCCACGTCATGGATCTCTCGTGCCAGGATGGCCAGGTCCTTGGCGAGGTCCTGACTGATCCTGCGCACACAGGGGAATAACCTGTAAACATTCAGATGGGTGTCTAGACTAGGGGTGCACAAATACACACACATCATGCAAATGACAACACAGACTCACATTAGGTAGTCCCTACTCTGCTCATGCGCATGCACATGCTTATATATGCAATACATAGCTAATTAACATTGTATGGATGACATGCATCACATGCATTATTTATTAAATAGAATTATTATAACATCAAAAATGCACTACCGTAAAGTTTTGGGGTCAAGTATGATTTTTAAACTGATCAAAAGTGACAGTAAAAACTTTTTCATTGTTCCAAAAAGATTGCTTTGTCAATTAACTTCTTTTCTTTAGAATCTTTAAAAGAATCCCGTAGAAAATGCATCAGGGTTTCCTCAAAAATATTAAGCAGCACAACTGATTTCAACATTGATAATAATAAAAATATTTATTGAGCAGAAAATCTGCATATTATAATTATTTCTTAAATATTATGTGACAGAAGAATGAAGTAATGATGCGGAAAATTCAGCTTTAACAACACAGGAATAAATTACAATTTAAAATATAATAAAATAGAAATTATATTAAATTATAATAATATTTCTTAGTTCTACTGTTTATATCCAATAAATGCAGATTTTAAGCATAACATATTTTTTCAAAACAAACAAAACTAAATCTTACTGACCCTGAACTTACTATTAATGTATATAATATTATAACATGGTAAATACATCAAGAATGGCTCATTATATGAATTGCACATTTGTTGTTTGGTTTTGATTGACGTTAATTATCATGGTGTTAAAATATTGAAAGAACCATTTATAATAACCACAAGGTGGCAGTATTGCTACATGAACAAATGTTTAACAACAAATATATGGCATTTAGGTTGCTAAAGTTGCAATGTGTTGCTTTTGTGTGAAAAAAATCTTGCTTAAAAACACATGAAACTTATATTACACATAGAAATTAAAAGTATGAATAGTGTTTTTAACAATTTCCACTTACATTAAGATAAAGACACCAGTCACAAAAGTAGACTAATAAAATCCGATTTTACATTGAGTGGGTTGCCTTGCTCTGAGGTCACATGAGCAGCTGAATTAAAGTACTTTGTTCCCCCACAGTTACTGGACACGGTCATTTACAGAGTAAATGAACCACAAACACTGCATTTCTAAGCTCACTAGTAACTAAAAGAACTTTTTGATTATTGAAATTTAAATAGTTAAATGAGAACAAGAAATCAAGGAAAGATTAAGACTAAATAAAAAGTCTAAAACAATATGAAAAAGAGTGAGAGAGAGAGCAAGCGAGCGAGTGAGCTCGTGATCAGCTTGCATTAGTGTTTGCCCTGCAGCAGTTGATTTGAAGACAGTCTCTCTTGTTGCGGTTCCAGCTGTAACTAATGCTACATGAGACATCCCCTGAGATAACCGACTATATGCCTGCATGTAACACCAGCACTAAGTGTCTTCTTTTTCAGTGGCCGTGCTTCTCTATGTATTTCACCTATTCATCTTTTACACAGGATTTCAGAAGACTTTTCATTAAAGAGATCTAAACCTTGAAGCACAATTCTGACATGAATCACAGCCTATGTTTTTGTCTGATTTTCAAAAAATGTTAACTTCAAATCTAAGCAATATCTCATGAGATAACACTGAAAGAACAGTTAAGCATAACATAAAGATAACTACATCATACGTTTTTTTTGTCAAGTAACTGTGGGGCACTTTAATAATATGATAATGTGTTTGTGTGTGTATTAAGGACAGAGTTGATAAGTACCTGGAGATCTCCTCACTGTGGGCTGTCCAATCTCGTATGTACTCCTCCTGTTCTTTCATCCTGTTCTTGAGGAGGAGACCCCCGGGGCTGGTCGTGACCGGAGCGGGACCTCCCAGCCTGCTGGTGCGAAGGGTGGTGCCCGGCCGCAGGCGAATGTGTTTGGAAGAGTTACGGTTAGAGCCAAACTCATCCTCAGAGGTTGAGGCATATTCAGGAGGCAGCCGTCTCCACCGGTTAGTGGCTGAAAAAAGAGAGAGGTATGACTGAAATGCTTACAGAAACACAATTAATATCGAACAATAAAGTTCCATATGAATTGAGGGCGTGGTTACAGGTATGCATATTTCAAAGACCTTTAAGAGCAGTTAATGTGTGAGTAGTTTGTCAGTATTACACACACAATCTCCAAACGCCTTGCATCTCTGTTACATGATGCAAAAATCTTCTTCCCCACTGGCTCAAGGTTTATAAACATGGAACATATCTATTATTGTATTCAAAATTCAAGTACAACAATCTTCTTAATGCATCAAGTTTGTATTTGTACTTTACACTATATTACTGTACACAGTTCTCATAAAAACCTTGTTTCAAATGGGGATGGAGTAGTTATGAACTGTAGAATACTGTACAATTATGAATAATGAGTTAAAAATAAACCACTCAGCACAAAAGAAGTTGAATATTGCAGTTACCCTGCAGAAATCTCTTCTGACCAGCTATCTCTTAAATATGACACTAGCAAGTGATGAAAAGGATATTTGGGATGATGGTTTTGGTTAAGATCTGGATTGGCATTGTAAGGGTATTATTCAAAATGAGTGTCCTTCATAAACTCCAGAATGTTTACGCCTGTAAAGCTGTTTGCTGTCATGTTGTTTTAACTTTACGCCACCAGGGGGAATGAGTTTAACATCCACTGACCCTCATTTCTTATTGCTCAGCGCTTGCATCAGCATATGAGACACAACTTTGCTCTGATTTTGACTGTGTGGCATTAAAGGATAAACATCTAAGAAGTCATTATTTCAATATTAACATAATTCATTACTCACAGTTCCCTCAAAGCACTGAATCTGCAAATATCCATACAAATATTTACTCTTTAGTACTTAAATATTAGTAGGCCAATGTGAAAGCAAACAAACTGAGATCCTTTTCATCACAGCTGAGTTTAAAAAAAGAAGTATAAATTAAAAAATGAAATAACACAGATTGTAATAACATTTAAAAGCATGCCGAGATTTAGTTTCCACGCATGCGCACACACACACACACACACACACACACACACACACACACACACACAGCCCAGATATATTACAGTACCCATGGGCTCCTCCTCTGCGAGAACACTTTCAGGCTCAAGTTGAGTTTCTGTGTAAAATGGGATCTTTATAAATATCACAAGCATGCAGAGACAGATAATTACAGACAAACATAACTAATGACAGTGATCCAGTCCACATGAAACATCAAGAAAAATGCACTGCTAAAATCTGCTGAATGCTAAAGGTCTCGTTATGAACAGCTAAAATAACTAGACAATTGTGTATTTTTATTGGTTGCAGAATTTTTTATAGAAAATAGTTATTTTAATGACTTGGAATGAGCATGCACCCTATCTATTTAAATGAATCTTGATGAACAGTGTTAACATTTGTAAAGCATTGTAACATTTTCTATTTATTTTTTATTTGAAATTTTGAAACAGAATATCATAACTCAATCTTCCAAACAGTTGACGGTAGCCATAGACTTTCATAGTATTTTTTCCATACTATGGAAGTCAATAGCTACCGTCAACTTTTTGGTTACCAAAATTCTTTAAATGTCTTCTTTTGTGTTCAACAGAAGAACGAAACTCATACAGGTTTGATATGATATATGAGGGTGAGTAAATGATGGCAGAAATGCAATTTTTGGATGATCTATCATCATGAACTAACTATTATATAACAAAAAAAAACATGCTACGTGTACTGCGTTAAGCTAACTGAGACTTGTTATAGCACTTGCGTATCATTGCTCTTTTGTTGACTTTGATTGCTTCCATTGTCATCAATTGTAAGTCGCTTTGGATAAAAGCATCTGCTAAATGACTAAATGTAAAGAAAATGTAAATGCAACTAACCCTTTGATGTTTTTATCGTTCATCAGCACATAAAAACTAATTCTGAAAGTGCTTCTAACGTTAATCTTCATGATAGTGTCATTATTGTTATAGCTGTATTATAGAATTCATAATTCTCCAAAATTTGAACAATTACTACAACTTTATAGTTATCATTACAGTAATCATCCTAGGTGTAAAAATGCAAAACTGAAGCACAGTATTCTGTCAGTACACTAATTTAAGCTCTGCTTAAATTATATATCTTATACGTATAGATATAAACTTGTTGACATGACTAGTGAGTTGTCAGACTACATAAACACAGTACTGATCTGTTTCTTTATCTCAAATTGGCAGATCACCTCACTTCTGCTTTCCGCACCTGCTAAGTAACATTTCCAAACATGCAGCAGCTACACGAGTAAATTAATATTACTATTACATTCCTTCTCACCTGATGGGGCGCTGTTGACAGGTGCTGTCTTCGGCTTGGGGTCTGTTAGTTTGGAGACACTATTAGCCCTCATGCGTGCAGTTAGCTTGCTGTCAGGTGCTTGCTGATTTGTGCTTCTCAGTCCCAGACGAAGCGCCGTCTCTGCAGACAGACGTGTCGCCGTGGTCCTACTGACCGTGGCCTCCGAATCGCTCCGTGCTGAAACTGAGCCGAGTCTTGTGCGCCGTGGCTGCGCTAGCATGTCGATGCGTGACTGCGCCTTCCTCCCCGATGGTGGTTTGGAAGTGGAACTGGTGGTGGACACCTCAGATGCCACAGAGACCCTGTCCGCATCCGCCAGGTCCGTATCCGATGTGTCTCCAAGCCGAGCCCTGCGCAACAGGTATGCCCTCGTGGGACGGGGCTGCGGAAGACCAGCCTGTTTTGCGAGGGCTGCGGTGCTAGTGCTAGTTTGCAGCGTCTTGCTGGGTTTTGCAGACCTTGTGGATTTGCTGGTATCAAGCTTGGACTGCAAAAGGTCATCGGTAGAGGTGAAGTGACCTTTGGTGAGTGAGCGACTGGAATACATCTCCTGGTCCGAGGACAGGATGTCTGAGATGGCTAACGAGGAAGTCTGATCGTCATCAGTGAGATCTTGGGATAGTTGGCGGCCACGGGAGGAGGTCTGTACTGAACGACGAGTATCTGAGCGGCTTTCTATGGTCTTGGTCTTTGTTTTCCTCTCAAGACGCTCCCTTGCGCTGGTTGTGGTTTTCGATGTGGTGCTTGCGTTGCTTTTCTCTCTATAAAGGCTGCTGAGGGATCGACGCTTCTGAACCGCCTTTCGATCGCCCTCGGCTGCCGCCTGGCTGACCGTGCTGGCCGTGTCAATATCGGATTCGGGGGATAAAGGGCAGGCTTGGGGCGCTACCGGGTCCAACTTTTTCTCATCTCGGAGTTTAGCTTCAAGGAAAGCCATGACAGCTTCAGTGTCCTTGAGAAGAGTCACCGTGTCCATGCTGCCCACCGAGTCGCTTCGCTCCCTTCCTCCGTTCTGCCGGTTGATGCGAGGAATCAGTTCTATGGGGACATTACCGCTGGGCTTCTCAATTGTAAAGCTACCCTGCCTCACCAGTGACTTCCCAGACCTCTCCCCGTCACTTTCTTTACTCTTGTCCTCAGAACGCCTCCTGCGACTCTCCTCCGATGCTCTCCTCTCTCCACTTCCCAGGGGGCGCACAGACGACTGTTTTCCTGCCTTCCCGTCCTGCTGGATGCTCTTGGATTGGCTAGACACAACGTCCTTGTTGTCCGGAGTGCCAATGCACTCGCCATCACCTTTATGTTCATTGTGGTTTTCTTTTTCTTGGGGTTCTGTGTCTTGCTTCTCACCAATCTCAGAGCGCTTGATCTTCTCCTCTGTGGGAAGCTGTGGTAGAGTCCTTCTTTTGCGCTCAGCTTGGCTGGAAGTAGTGGAGCCAGTGCTCTTGATAGATATGCCGGCCTCAAATGCATCACCATCTGAAGTTATAAAAAGAATATATGAAGAGTTTGGTTCCAAAACGCAATAAATCTATTTTGATTAATTTGAGTAAAAATTTGTTTTCTTTACCAAGAAAGTGGCAAGATGAAAGCTTTAAAACGTTCACATAGCATCTTTAGGTTATAATAACATAAAAAATTGAAATCCAGATTTAGATTTTCCAAGATTTATTATAAAAACTGATTATTATATTCCAAAATGCAATAAAGCCATGATGTTTTTTCCTTTTCTTCAAAATGCAATAAATCCATTAAATCAATAAAACAATTAATTTTTCATATTGAAACTGTTGAAAATACATGACAAAGTAAGTTGATCCACATATGACAGCCTCTGAACTTGGTCAATACTGCCCTATTCGGACTGGATTAGCTTTACAAGGGTAGATGGAGTGATGTTAATTTACCACAGGACATCTGTAATATTAATGGTCAATTCGCACGGGATTTACACACCGCCGTCACGTGCATGCTACATCGATCGACTTATTAAATTATGATTGGATTCTGTTTTTAATAGGCACTTACCTAAAGCTAACAGAAGTGTTGTGCCTCTAACAAGTGCTTTTGATCTGAATGGTATGCGTTGACATATGCAGAAAAAAATTGAGGTTTGCCACAGACTTGTCCCACCGCCTAGAACGCAACTGAATGCTTCTTAAAGCATGGAAAATGTCTCGTTATGAACAGCTAAAACAACTAGACAATTGTGTGGTTTTTATTGGTTGCAGAATTTTTTCGCATTTGAAATTTTGAAACAGAATATCATAACTCAATCTTCCAAACAGTTGACGGTAGCCATCGACTTTCATAGTATGTTTTCCATACTATGGAAGTCAATAGCTACCGTCAACTTTTTGGTTACCAAAATTCTTTAAATGTCTTCTTTTGTGGCGGAAAGTTTTTGGAAACTCAAAAAAAGGGTTTTGGAACCAAACTCTTCATATATATATATTAAATGCAACCATATATACAGTACCGTTCAAAGGTTTGGGCTCAGTAAGATTTTTAAGTAATTAAGACTTTCATTCAGCTAGGATGTAATAAATAGAACAAAAGTAATTAATTTATAATGCTACAAAAAACATCGTTAACACTGTAGTAGAGGGATCAATTCTCACTATTAACTAGTTGATTATTAGCATGCCAATTATTAACATACTGGATGTTTATTAGTACTTATAAAGCACAATCTGCATGACCATATTCTGCATCCCTAATCCTATGCAATACCGAAACTTAACAACTACCTCACTAACTATAAATAAGCAGCAAATTAGCAGTTTATTGAGGCAAAAGTTATAGTTAATTGTTTGTTAATAATGAGAATTGGACCTTAAAATAAAGTGTGACAAAAATTGATATGGCACTGAAGACTGAAGTAGTAGTTGCTGAAAATTATGCTTTACCTTCACAGGGATGAAATATATTTTTAAATATAATAAAATAGAAAACAGTTATTCATAATTGTAATAATATTTAACAATATTACAGTTTTAATGAGACTTCTCTAGGACAATATTACAGTTTTAAAGCGAACATTTCAACAGTAGTGTACATATACGTTAAAAATAAATAATACATAATAGAGCAGGTTGGTTAGTTCACAAGATTTTGATATAAAGACAATGCTGAACTGATTTAAATTACTTTTACTTTTAGTCATTAACAGACTAATCAAATTCAATTCTAAGATATAATCTATTAAATTATTGTACCATTCATTGGTGCAATACCAGTTATTGGGCGATACATTCATACAATTCTGTAAATTACCTCGCTCTTGATGGACAAAAGCCGGTGGTTCTGCCCCAGAGCCCTCTGGGTCTGTTCTCGTTTGATTAGCAGCTAACCTGGCCCACTGTGAAACCCAGCGAGGGCTGCCGACTGCAACCGAATCCTCCACAAGTCTCTATAAATGAACCAAAGACGTTTCTCTAGTCAGTACTAATCACTTGAAGTACCCTATAATAGTTGTCTGTGGTCCAGTTCAGCACAGAGCAGATGGGTTGTGTGATACATTGGCTTTCTGCTACATGATGTGGAGTCTGCATTATATTTTTAATGTCTTTTCCAAACAAACTACACTTATTTTGATTATGTTAGCCTTAGTAAGCATCATTAAAATAGTAAAACAACAATAATCAGACAATTCTCTCTGCTCACGCTAGTGTGAAAATGGCATGGATCCACAACAAGGACTCTTTTGTAGCCTTATTCTTGTATGTATGTGTGTGTGTGTGTGTGTGTGTGTGTTGCCTTAAGCCAGAAGACTACTACTTCTCATTCCCGAACTGGGTCAGTGAGCAAGTGGCCAGTTCTCAGCCTAACAAGGAAGTGGTCAGTGGAGGGAGTGACTGACAAATCACTGTCAGTATTCCTTAAAATCCTTTCCATGTAACACTAAACACAATCATTTATACTAGAATTTCAAATGCAGTTTCAAATACAGTGTAGTCATAGACCAAAACAAACTAGAAACACATTCGAAACAACCTGATTTCTGTTACATGTAAATCTGCTAATGAAATCAACAACATGACGCAGACATGTGTTATATAGGCGCTTCAGTCTTTACCTCAGACACAGTGGAGCGGAGCTTCTGGCCGTCCTTTACTTTTACACTGGCTTCTTGTTGTTCAGGGCAACCATGATTCTTAGAGTCCTCCACCCCAAACACCTACACATGACAAACACAAAACACATGCAGGGGAATGAAGAGCTGCTGCTCTTACTGGCGAGCTGTGACACAATGACAGCACCTATGTGGCACAAAGGTTCACTGCAGACTCCATAGCAACAGAGCCAGAACAACACAAACAGGAAGTATTAATGTCAGTTCAATAGAAACACCTACACAACAGGATGTTAAAAAGCAAACTTACGTCAGCTTTATTGACAGTTAGTCGGTATAAAACAAATATATTCTGTCTATCCACCTGACTATTTACTGATCCATCCACCAGGGCTGGATGATATTGAATATTCACCACATATGTGACTGGAGAACTTCATTTGGACAACTTTAAAAGGTGGTTTTCTCAATATAATATACATAAAATATATTTTTTTCTCAATATTCAGCCAAATATTGTCCTATCATACAAACCATACATCAATGGAAAGTTATTTATCAGATGCTGTATAAATCTCAATTTATACAGGTCCCTTATGACAGGTTTTGTGGTCCAGGGTCATATATTGTTAATTATTTTAGAATGAATTTAATCAGCATTTAATTTGGTTTTTAATATAACTTTTACGTTTCCTAAAGACTTAATTGTTCAAAAGGTTAGTACATTTTTTTTAAAGAAATGTATACTTTTATTTAACAAGTACCCAGTAAATTCATCAAACGTAACAGTGAAGACATTTATAATGTTAAAGTATCAAATATCACTTTTTCCACAAAAGTATTAATCAGCACAACATTTTTCTTGAGAAACAAATTAGCATATTATAATGATTTCTGAAGCATCATGTGACACTGAAGTCTGTAGTAATGAAAAGCCAACTGACAGCAAAGTAATAAATTACATTTTAAAATCTATACAATTCAAATAGAAAACATTAGTTGTAAAAATACTTCACCGTATTACAGTTTTACTGTACATTTGAACACATAAATGCAGCCTTGGTGAGCATAAAAGTAAAAAAATAAATAAAAAAATACAACCCCAAACTTTTGAACAGTAGCGTAAATATCGAGATATCTACTGAAAATCACCAGATGGCTGAACATTTTAAGAATTTTTTATTCACCCATCATTTATAGCTGAAAACAACCAAATGTTCAATATTTTTCAGTGTATTTTTAAAAACAAATGCATAAACATTCATAAACACTCCATAAGTAATAGCACACAGACGTGCATTAAAAGGCAACACTTAAAAACTCCCTGAAGATAAAATGAATAAAGGAGGAGTTGATTGGTTGGCCACATGAGAGCCATTATAAAGCCATTAGACAGAGAGCTTCACAGCAAGATGCACTCAAACTGCTTGATGCTCAGAGACACATTTCTAGGATAAACACAACATTCACAATGCACTGAAGAGAGCATGTTGGGGATCCGTACAGTTCTTCTAAGGCTGTATTGACATTCCCTAAACATTCTGACCTCATATATAACCCTGAGTATTAGACGTCTGCATTTAATATAGCCAGATTCAATTCAAACATTGTTTGTCATGATTTCAGCCTTGGTGGTATGTATTTTCTTTCTCTTCCACTTCTCACAAGGGGAAGTGACTCCCATGTTAATCTGCGAGTCTTGTGATGAGTGATGAGGTTCGATGACAGTGAACTACCATCCTCCACAAACCAAGCCAGCTGGGTAAGTGTTTAACAAAAGGAAACGTGTCCATATACTTATCTCTCAGACAATATCTTAAAGGCATAGTTGACCCAAAAAAATTACTGAGCATCATGTCATTCCAAACCTGTAAGCCCTACATTAATCTTCAGAACACAAATTAAGATTTTCCACAATGCATGCATGTGGTGCTGCAGACACCGAAGCCAGCATCCATGTCACATGGACTATTTTAACGATGTCCTTACTACCTTTCTGGGCCTTTAACATGGTAGTTGCGTTGCTGAAGGGTCAGAAAGTTCTCGGATTTCATCAAAAATATCTTCATTTGTGTTCCGAAGATGAATGAAGGTCTTATGGGTTTGGAACAACATGAGGGTGAGTACCTAGTTACAAAATGGTCATATTTGGGTCAACTATCCCTGCAAAACTGCCAATTAAAGGGACAGTTCACCCCCAAATGTAAATTCTATCATTATTTACTCACTCTCAAGTTGTTCGAACCTGCATGAATTTCTTTGTTCTGCTGAACACAAATGATGTTACTCTGAAGAATGCTTGTAACCAAACAGTTGCCAGTCCCCACTGACTTCCATGGTATGGAAAAACATACTATGAGAGTCAATGGAGACTCAATACGTGCATTTTCATCTTTGGGTGAACTATCCCTCTGAGACACAAATCATTCCCATCTCCTGCCTGATAAGATCATCAGGACATTCATTAATTAATTAATGAAGTATTTGATTTGATTCAGAATTGCTAATCAACCAGGGTTATGAGTAGTTCTCATACCTTATCGATCATTCGCCGTGCCTCCTCTTCCTCAGGGTTGCTTTTATCCAGTTCGATGGTGTAAGTTCCCTTGTCGCTCTGGTCGTCTTCTTGTTTCTGAGCCTCGTCTGTGGGACTGGGCTGACCGGTAGGGGCAGGGCTCTGCACCACCTTTGGCTCCTCAGATCTCTGCTTGAGCAGGAGTCGAGCAGCCGTGGGGGCGACCGCCGCTAGGGATGATGACATGCCCTTGCTGCCGTCCGCTGCCATGGCGACGACCTTAGGACGTGGGGGCGGTGCAGGGCAAAATCTCTCCCCTGCCACGCCTCCGAGCAGAGGTGCGTTCTGCGAAAACGAATAGGAGCGCCGTTTGCAATGATTATCCTCGTCATAGAACTCGATCATGAAGGCTGTGCGGCTCACAGAAGACGACCCCTCTGTTTTGACCTGGCCCACTCCTGCGGCTCTCAGGCGCTCCTCTAGAGCGGCGTGGCGTTTGCTGCCAAATCGCAATCCTAGGCCATTCTCGGAATCGCTTTGCGTACCATCGTCGTGTTTACTGCCTGTAACGGAAGATCGTTTGGATGGGTTACGGCAAATTTGAACACAGAGCAGGGCAGTGCTTTCAACCAAGCGTGCAACTTCAGATGCAAACCTAACCAAAGCTAACACAAAATCCCCCATGCGATACACCCTGAGGCATTACAGTGGACTACAAAACCGGTTAAGTCTCTGGACACTAACTAAGCCCTACAGGAAAGAAAAGGCGAGGAAATAAGAGGTGGAGGAGGGGGTCGTCTATTCTTCAGCTTGGTCGGCTGAGGAAGCAGCATGCAGTCAGAAGTGACAGCCTCTGCTCTGGGAGACTGGGAGAAACAACTACACCACTCCAACAGTGGCCTTTCATAGACAAACAGAGAAACAAAGCAGCTCTTCTGTCTCACAGCATGTTCTTTGAACGAGAAGAGCTGGCCCCACCAGCCCTTTATGAGTCAGACTGCATTTACTCTAACTAATCTGATAACACCAAGCAAACATGTGTATTAAATTATACAAATACAGGAATTAACATGTAGTATTGTTTCATTGCCTTTAGATCATGCTCCGTATAATGTAAGCTACCATTCAAAAGTTTGGGGCCAGTAAGATTTAAAAATAAAGAAATAAATTCACACTTTGGTAACGCTTTTGTATAGGGATCAATTCTCACTATTAACTAGTTGCTTATTAGCATGCCTATTATTAACATATTGGCTGTTTATTATTACTTATAAACATGCTTATTCTAGACCATATTCTACATCCCTAATCCTATCCAATACCTAAACTTAACAACTACCTTAATAACTATTAATAAGCAGGCAAGTAGGCGTTTCATGAGGCAAAGGTTATAGTTAATGGTTTATTAAAGGATTAGTTCACTTTCAAATTAAAATTTCCTTATAATTTACTCACCCCCATGTCATCCAAGATGTTTATGTATTTCTTTCTTCAGTCGAAAAGAAATTAAGGTTTTTGATAAAAACATTGCAGGATTTGTATCCATATAGTGTACTTCAATGGACTCCAAACGGTTGAAGGTCAAAATTACAGTTTCAGTGCAGCTTCAAAGGGCTATAAACAATACCAGACGATGAATAAGGGTCTTATCTGGCAAAACGATCGGTCAAAAAAAAAAAAAAACCCAAAAAAACGCCTGTTATGTGATGCGCGTCCCAGACTTACCGTAATACGTAATGACGTTGAAAAGGTCACGCTTGACGTTGGCTCCATCTCATCTTCTCCTCCAATTTCAAAATCGTTGTTTTACCTTGTAAACTCGTTGAGTTGTAACTCCCTTTTTTTGTAAACGGCGTTTGACTTAGTATTTGCACGTTCAACTTGTAAACACTGACTCGGTACTTCCGCCTACGCCAAGAGTGGCCTTTTCAGCATAATTACGTATTACATGATGGCATGAATGCACATCACAGAACAGGCGGGCATTTGTGATTATAAAGCATATAAATTTTTTTTTTAAATGACCGATTGTTTCGCTAGATAAGACCCTTATTCATCGTCTGGTATCATTTATAGCCCTTTGAAGCTGCACTGAAACTGTCATTTTGACCTTCAACCATTGGAGTCCGTTGAAGTACACTATATGGATACAAATCCTGCAATGTTGTCATCAAAAACATTAATTTCTTTTCACTGCTGGTTATACTCTGTATAACTGTGTATGTGACAAATACAAAATTCTTCTTCTCTGATGAATCATGTGACACTGATGACTGGAGTAATGACTGCTGAAAATTCAGCTTTGCCATCATAGGAATAAAGTACATTTTATATTAAATAGAACAAGACAATACCTAAAAATACTTTTCATATTTTAATAGTTTCTATCAAAACTGGATGGTCTGATGTAATTAACCTCCAAATCCTGACTTCAGACTGTGTATTTAATTAGACTGAAAGGGTCATCTGATCAATATCCAACACAACAATAGCTTTCATTTTGTAAGTGACGTTTAAGGGCATGCAAATCTGAAATCAATTACACCACAATAATAGAAGTGTTTAGAAATAAAAGTGGTTACAACAAGTAATGGTGCAGCTTAAATGTTGCCAATAAGAATATCAGTAAATATTAGAAAATTAGCTCTGCAAATGGACTCAAACAAAACTAAATTAAAAAGAATATATATATATAACATACACATTCAAATAAAATGTATAACTTTGATTAAAGGTACAAATTGAGTATGGTGCAATGAAAAACTTTACAGATTTTTTTAAATGAAACTCAAAATACTCAAAATAAAATAAACAATTTCAACACCACTAAAAAAACAACTAAAATTGAAATAAAATACTGAAAAAATATATATAATAACTTCACCATTCAAAAAACTTGAATTTCAATGTTTATATACTTACGTCTCAGTTTCTCTTTCTAGTTCTCCAAATTCCAATACACTATTTTCCCACCTCAAACAAGAAACAAGCCCTCAAATGATCAAAACTAAAATGCAACTCACCAGTGGACAATCGAAACAACAATCCAACTCACCAGTTCTTAGATCTCGCCCAACAAAACAAACAGCGCCAATGTAGTTTCCAAAAGACAACCGCAAACACAAGCACTAAAAAGAACCACGCCTGAGACTGGATAGACCGCATAGTCTACTAGCCTTCACCAATTATCAGCCCTGCTTAGAGCTCACACGTGGCTTTGCTGTCAGCACTCTTTGGCTGCAAAGCACACGCTCCTCATAAATTAACACACATTTCATTACAGAATCACACGATGGCGAGCAGAGAGGGCTTTCCTCTCCCAAAGCGGCATGCGGCAGTTTTTACTAATGAATAGTCCTACCGGAGGGAAGCATCCCAGGTGATCCATAGAAGGAGAAGGTTTTGTTTAAGAAATTAAGTTTTTACAAAGTAGATCTCAAAGTCTAGCTAAACCACTACACAGACTAATCAATAGCACAGAAATCGGTGCAGTTCTGCTACGGTTAGAGAAATGGCTTCTTAAGGAGAGTGTAAGGAGAAAGCGGAGCGTTAACGGCTTTCTTTGCTAAGCTCTGTCAGTGGGTGCAAGGAAAAGGGTTTTAAAAGTGCTAGGTGGCAGCTAATCCTCTGGAATGGGAAATTCAGCTGACGCTATACAACCCGTCTACTGGCTAGTTGCAGAGTTCAGTCAAATTTGATGTCATCATTATTGAGTCCCTTTAACAGCTGTGAAAAAAATCTTAAGTTGAATGAAAGTTGGCAGTCTAGATAATGAAAAGGAGTGGATGTCTATGTATGGGGTTGTAAAGGTCATGCCTCACATGTTGGGTATCTTTAGTCAAGGATTCTGTCCATTTAACTGTATAAATCACTGTTAGACTCCACAGTACCGCTTTTTAAACTGCAAGGATGGTGGTGGAGGTAAAGAATAGACACTGAAGCTTCGAGCTGACACAAAAGTCAATGGCATTGCCCTTCAATTGTCTTTTAAGGCTCCTACAATAAGGCACCATATACTGCTTTTGTCATTTGCTCCTCTCGTCTCTTCTGAGTGCAAATAATCAATCTGAAAGGGTAAAACATAAGTGAACTCCCTAGGCATCATTTTAAATTATTTAAAAACATGCAAGTCCAACTTTATTTGAACTGACCATTAAAAACTCTCGTGGATTTGAGAGATTAAACTCACAAGGGAATGTTCTGTGGATGCCTCAGCATGGTACATGGTCTCTTTCAAAAACCTTTGCACTCACTGTACCTCGGTGGAGGCAAAACTCCCAACCTTTATTTGAACAATCATCAAAAGACACCTGAAGACACATTTCTTCTAAGATCATATGACTAACTGCTATAACTACGCTTATTAAAAATAGTTCCACCCCACAAAAATTGTCATTATTTACCCACACTCTTGTTGGTCAAAACCTCTTGCTGTTACATTTTCTGTGGAACACAAAAATAATCATTTTGGAAGAATTTTTTTAACAAGCTTGCAGAGAAAAATTACTGGGTTTTTCTTTTTCACATTTTCTGGCTGGAGAGGCAACAAGGAATGATTATAGCACTTAAACATTGAAAAAGTCAGATGTTCGTGATATGCCATCTTTAACACTTTTACACTATATTCAAAGTCCTCTGAAGCCATTGGATAGTTTTATTTTTTCATTTCTGGACAGAAATGTCGGCTAGCAGTAAATAATGTCTTAGCTTTGTTTGAAGACCAGAGCAAAATGTATCACAGAGCCTCAGAGGACAGGAATTGATTCTTATTTTAAACCGTGACAGCTCTTGTTCATTATAAACTGCTGCTTTGTTTTGTCAAAAAATTATACTTTTGTGTTCCACAGAAAAAATATGTGTTTGAAATGATATTAGGGCGAGAAAATGTTTAGGAGCACTGTTCCTTTAAACAGGGAACAAATGTTTTTTAGCACTTACACTTCAGCTCTAGCTGAATTTGCTATAAAATTTGCTATGGTAGCACTACATGTATTGCATTCTCCCTTGGGTTTATTGCTTCTCCTTGTATTAACCTTTTTTAATAAGCTGCTTTCATAAAAGAACCTGCAAAATAAATAAATGTAAGTGTAATCGGCGTACCTTTAAGCCTCTTGAGGTAAACAGGCACATCACTCTTGATGCTCTTACTATCTTCTGTGGGCTCACGCCTCTCTAGAGGAGGGTCATTCTGGGCAAGCCAGTCTGCCACCTTGCTCTCAGAGGCCATGATGGCGGCCTGCAGGGTGCTAAGGTCTTTACTGCCAACATGAGGTGATTTTTTCGGTCGTGGGCGAGACACATGATCTTTAATGGTGACCTTCCCTGGGGAAGTATCGTCAAACTCGATGGTGAATGAGGTGTTGGCCTGTGCAGAGGCATTGGCCGTGGCTGATTTTGCAGCCCCAGTGCCCTCAGTGTCCTTTGTTGGGATTTCATGGATGCTGTTCTGTGCCATTTGTCCCTCCTTGCTGGGAATCTCAAAGTAGCTGGGCTCAGCGCCTACAGGCCCCAGACCATTTTCCTTTGATTTATCACCTCGCTTGGTCTCTTTGCTCTCTGTGGGGCCACAAAAAAGAAGAAAAACAAGGATCACCATCTATGAGTTAAGGGTCATGGCCTCAAAACGAACATAATCAGATCAGCTTGCTTTAAATCAAGACTGCGGACTTGAATCATTGTCAGGACAAAGCCACCATTTAATATCTGTCACATGACAAGAATTAATGGGACGGCTAATGGCACCTTAACAACTTAATGGGCTGAGGACACATGCTCTGACACCCTAGGCATGGTGCTGAATTTGGGAAATGACAAACTGTTTGACTAATGCTACACAGAATTACATTTTCATGCTATTAGTTGGAATAAGCAGAAATGACAGCGTAACATACAGATCAGAGGCTCTCAACCCTAGGGTTGGCAGAGATAAAAATATATTTACAGAAACTTACTTCATTGTCAAATATTTTGTGAGCTGTAGATTACATCCTAGGCTATATGCATACCTTTCAAAACTCACTTTTCATTCATTTGTAATGTAATTTTCACAGAAAAGATGAATACTAATAAACTGCAGTTACTGTCTGCTTGCACTTATTTGTGCAGTGCAGGATTTAGTGCTTTTGTCTAAATTAAGACCAAACAAACCTCTCATAATCATAATAATGCATACGCTTAAAACAAATAACGAATTAAAAATGAAATGTACTAAATAGTGCTGTCAAATGATTAATCGCATCCAAAATAAGTTTTTGTTTACATAATATGTGTGTCTGTACTGTGTATCTTTATTATGTCTATATAAATACACACTCATACAGATACAAACATAACTTATTTTTCTTAAATATATAAATGTGTATTTATATAGACATAATAAATATACACATATATTATGTAAACAAAAACTTGTATTTTGGATGCGATTAATCGTAATGAATCGTTTGACAGCACTAGTACTAAAATAGTATGTTAATCCAGCCATGTGGGAAGAGAGAAGGCGTGTAAGAATTTTGAAACCTAAAAATTAGTCCCAGCGCAAAACGTGAACAACCGATTTAGATTCTCTATTTAAACTGATATAGTTACAGCATTTCATTCAATTCATTGAGGTGTGACTTCAAAGCTCAATTTAAACAAATAGTAGGAATTTAGTAAATACTCTATTGTTAGCAACAGGTGCACATGCTTTTTACAGGCACAGCAACATTTTCCAAATATGATGTCATCATGACATCATCAGTAATGCATCTGAATCAGACTAAGTTCTACTTAAATTTCCACAATTACTTCACTACATCTAATGTACTGAAAGTCATGTCAATCCTCTGCACAGCACAACCTATCAGAGCACAGCTGAAACTTCCTATTTTTAAAAATACTTTTGCACTTCCTCTTTGAAGTTATTATATTAAGAGATACTTAAAAGATATGCAACAACTCTTTGTATTCACCATCAGCAACAAAATGCAACAGAAAAGCACTAACTACTACTAGAATTCCACTTAAATCCTTTAGTTTTTTACAACTAAACAGATAATCACATCTGTTTAGCAGAACTTTTGACAATACATCTCAGTAAGTTCATGTGAGGCACAAGATCTTGAATGTAAATATACACCTTTACTAACAAGCTAGCATAAGATTAACCATGTTTAATAAAGTACAAAAACTTTAATACTGAAAATACTTACAAATCTAGCATGTGTGGCTGCCTCTGTGATGAGCGGCACTGGTGTCACAGAGAAAGCAAACACGCCTCTGTGACAATAGAGATGAGGGGGCTGGGCCTGTCTACAAATCAACCTATTCACTTCTTAAGGGAGACGGTTCCCTTTACATTCTCTTCCTCTTTCTTTCCTACGCTGGCCTGTGAGTCCTTGCCTTCGGAAAACCAGCCTTGACTGCTGCCTAAAATAGCTCTGGGAGGTGTTGGCACTTTGATGTGGTGGACTGGTGCATGAATGATTTTCTCTCTCTGTGGCAGCACTGAGGTTTAGCAAGCCTGAAACAAATAATGCTGATTCATTTTGAGCTTCGGCCAACTTTGCCGTCTTCTGAACCTGAGTCTGTACTCTTTGTCTGAGTAACACTGAAAGGTTTTGTCAAACAATGCCACTCAGTGTGCCCGCACTACCCCTTCGAGATACATTTACCCAACATTCCCTCGGAAAGAAACAAGGCTTCTTCTGGGAGCCGATTTTGCATTTCTGAACAGAGATGTGCTGTTTTGAGTGAATTAAATTAAGAGGGCTCAAGGGCTTGAGTAAGATCTCTGATGGTCTATTCTGGGGTCAACGGTAAAACCGGCACACATTAAAAAAAAAAGAAACCTAAGTAACTAATTGTATAGTTATTTTGGTCTAATAACTGTTATTATATACATGTACATAATCTAGAAATGTAGCATCTATTCAGTACATTTATATGTGCAGTTATACTCAAGCTACAGTGGGTCAACGACAAAAATCACATCATAAATATATAAAATAAAATGTCACACTAAGTGCACAATATGTTTTTCTTGCTGTATCAAGACTATTTTGAGTACACTTGTCTGGTTTAGTGTCTGTGGCAAATGTGTGATGTCCTGTTGTGGTAAAGCCTTTGTAATCTACAATCCCATTACTCCCATACGGAGCAAGTTAATGGGATTACAGACCGCTAGATCACATGCCAGCTTCAATCAGAACCAAATTTCACACAGTTTTTATTTCTGGATTAACCAGCAAACTTTTCATTCTCTTCACAACTCTGACTAGTGTAGATCTGCTCAAAATGTGCTAATAAGATAATCTTTCTCTGACTTTCTAATGAAGCCAAAGTGTAACTTTTTTTTTTTACAATTTTAAAGATGTCCAAAATTGTAATTTTGTGTAAGCAGAGTGTTTAAAAGGATTCTGGGATATCTTACCTGCTCCACTGTTCTCCTGCTTCTTTCCAGATGTTTTATTCTCTTGTTTAAAGGAATTCTCATCATCTGCATCCCCATCGCCCCACCAGGATGGCTGTCCATACAACGGGGTTCCCCTGTGCGCAGTAGCTATGTCACCTTTTATATAAAAAAAGACTTTGCTAATGAGGACATGAGAGTTTATGTACATAAGGTATAATCACTAACACTATATGTAGCTATGTATTTCACTACATACTTTCCTTTCCTCTGATATTATGTGCGGTTTCCTCTCTGAATTTAAAGGAGCAACTCACAAATCTAATTTGCTTTCATGTTTATATTTAAATGTCACTTTTGACTGAACTCTGTTCCTCACAAAAAGCTCTAATATGGTTTCAAAAAACTTGGAATATAGTGCATAAGGACGAGGGTTTTTTACTTTTATCGAGTCTTTTGTACCTTTTGAAGTTTGATAGCCATGGTTGCCATGAAATGCCAGAGTGTATATCAATCAAAATCTCCTTTTGTATTGAAAAAAATAACAGCATACAGTTTACTTATCTATGTACATGATGCAGGATTGCAGCTAAACCTTAATTTCATAGAGTACAAACTAACAGGGCTCGCTGTATGCGAGATAAGCCTGTTTCTTTTGGAAAAATATTTGCCATTTGTACAGTCCTAATTCAAGTAAATTGTAGGGGGATCCTTTTGATGTTCATAACACTGATTCAGAGACTCCAGCGCTGCAGTGGATTTGATTTTCTTCAGAAATCAGTAGTTTCTTCATGTGCTGCACACAGTTGCATCATGTAACAGCCGGGGGCCAGGGGATTATTGGACAAGTTGACAATCAGCAGGATGAAATAACCAGGTGGCAGTGAGATAAGAGTCAATGTTAAATGCTACCGGCTTTGACACGCTGATGGCTGGAAAACAGATGCATGGGCGTAGGGCTGTTCACTTCCCTATTATTAAATACCCAGAACTTCACGACAGGGCTGAACCATAGTTCTAATTATGTAGAGTAACACATAAATACATGTGTTTAGATACATTCAAGTCTCAAATAAAGCAATAAGTTCCATGAAGCTGTGGTTTACAGTGATTTTAGAACAGCTAATAAGGGGCGTCATAAGGCATGGCGTTACATATTACAACATATACTTAGCGAGGTTTGATAAAACAAACACACAACAACAAAAATGTTGATAACAAACATTAATTATTTCACTAAGAAATGTAGTTCTATAGCATTGTTCAGGAGAACGGCTGCCCTCCTGTTTATAGAGTATTTTACAATGGCTTGAACACAGATTTGTTTGGTTTTTAGCATGTTGCTAGGTGTCTAAATCAAAAGAGCCCATCCCAATTTTCAATTACAGCATAACATTTAGATGCAATCTTCTCTTTAGCCAGAGGGCCGTTTTTCTCTTTCACAACTGTCACGTTTGTGTCACACGTTGCTACAGTGTGAGGAGAGTTAATGGTTTTCTGAATCTCGCCCTGGTGCTTGACATCAGATGAGATGACAGAAGGACACATAAACCTGTCACTAGTCAATGCCTCAATAAAAATAGATCATGATCATTTATGTCACCTTGCTCTGCTGAAACGGTACAATGGCTTAGTCAAATGGGGCACAGCAGCGGCTAGTCCAGTTTTACTCACTTTATTTAAAGATATCACATTATTTTGCATCACCTACAAAGTGGTTTGAAATCTTCAAACACAAATACAATTATCCATAACTTATACCCGAACATTATCAAGGTGATTTTTACCTGGCATCTTGTCATCTCCTTTGTTTGGCTCTGCAGGTTTGGCTGCTGGTTCAGGAATGGGCTCTGCATGTTTGCTCACTTTGGCTTTGTCTGGGGAAGACTTGGTTTTTTTTGAGGGCTCTGTACAGGTGGGCTTCTTGCCCAGCTGAAGTTGGCTGGTATACTTCTCATGCTGACAGAAAGGAGAAAGAAAAACACAGTAAGCGCCAGAAACCTGCCATTAAACATTACTTCAGGAAGATAAAAAAACTACATAAGATCAGCATGTGCAAATCTGATATACTGTTACCAGTATATTGTTAACTATATTAACTGATTCAGAGATGTAGTGGTTGTTTTACCTTCAGAGCCTCCTCTGACACATGTAGCTCTCCTCGCACCACAGTGAACAAGTTGGTATGTGAGTCGGGTTAAGGAAGACAGTTTCAGAAATAGCCAAAAACATAATAAATATCCATACACATTCACACAGGGCACAAAATATGGAACCATATAACTCTAGTTCTACTTTTTTTCTTTGTAATGCATATATACATAAATCTTTCAAATTATGAGTGTATAAACAAATTCAATCACATATAGATACACATAAGGACTTTGAAATACCAAATTAACACTAAATCTTTAAGGCTTTCAGAAGAAAATCTGATGACATTGAAGTACATTGAGCATTGAAGGATATCATATCCAAACCTCAGCTTGTCATCAATCTTTAAAGTGATGTACATCTGTTCCTGGATTCTGACCTCATTCACAAAAGTCTGAAAATTAAAAAGTAAAATTCACATTTTGGTGGGCTCAACTTATACTGGTCCAAATATGTTAAAATATCAAGTTAAAATCACAGAACAATAAGTTAATTTCTAGTTCACCATAGGCACTGTATTTTACATAGGTCAAGGGCCAGATTTACTAACAGCTTGCACCAGCGCAAACCTAGTACAGTCAGGTTTTACAAAAGACGCGCAGTGAAGAATTAGCACTGAAAAGGCATGGACACATGTTTTTTGCACCTGACCTTATTGAATATGCATTTGTAGGAGTTTCCCTTTCAGACACAAATTTATGGGAGGAGAATATTATAATGAATCACATTACGTGATTTGTAACTAATGTTTGCACTCAAATTACTGGTATTTGGGCCATTATTAACGACCAAAAATGCATGTATTAAACTATTTTGCACCTGTGTCGTAAGTAGATCATCGGCACATGATGAGCATCGGCTCTGCTTATATGCAACTACTGTAAATTGGGCTGTGCTTGGTATATTGTGCTGGTCGATATATAAATGAGATGTTGTGTCTGTGTTCTTTAATTTGCATGTTTGTCAGTAAATTACCCGCAGAATTTTTTACACCCATCGGTGCTGTTTTGGAATTGTGATCTTGCGCTAATTTGCCGTTTAGTAAATCTGGCCCTAAGTGCTTTGTGGAATGGATTTGTAATGTACTGTTTTACATAGACTTTTTAAAGACCCTCCCCCACACACACACACACACAGCTTTCCTGAAGTAAAAGATTAGACAGGTCAACAAGCCAATTTTCCCTTAAATCTGGGCTTTTTTAAAATCGAATTAATCATCTTAGAAATGGAATAATAACAACATGCTTATGGTTTAGTCTCAAAATCTCCTTGATCTGATCAAAATCTCCATCAGATTGTAGCTATACCCGATGAGCACCATACACACAGCACACACTACACTCCATTAACCTGCCATTCATTAAGGCAGCAAGACATCTGCGTATTTAACGAGTTCAACTTCAAAAGTTCAGTGCACAAATGGTTTAAAGATCCCTATTACAGTGAGAGTCACCTCACAAAGTCTGAAAACATTCAGGGTGATAATAATGTGCTTTAAGGTCTGCTCCGTCTCAAATATCAGCCGCTTCCTGCAAAGCCCAACAAAGAGAGGGCAAATCATACTGACAAAGCACTTTCTAAAGCATTCAAGTATAAAATTTCCCTTGAAAAGCTGAATCAATCTCTACTCTGTCCTTAAGATATTTTGCTGGAATGTTCAGGCTCTTCGGTGGTTGAATGCAAGTTATCTCCCTTTATTCACTTAAGTTTTCAACATGTGCCAACTTTAACTAGAAGAGTACGGTGATTTCATACAATGTCTGGACTTGTTGTAGGGAGTTTTGTTGAAAACTGATACCTGGTCAATATGAGTAGTGTAAACATACTGAAATAAAAAAAAAAAAAACAAAAAGGTGGATAATATGCTGCACATGCTATAATAGTAATTTCCTGCCAAAGCAGGACAGGAAGAGGAATTCTTAAGCATGACTCAACAGGAAGAGGTTGTAATTTGTGTGAACGGCCCCATGAGTTCTCATTTAGTCATAGAGTTTCTACTGACCACAAACAGAAGGAAATAATCTAACACAAACAGAGCACAGACTCAGGAAAAGCAGACTGCACCTCAATATATTACTAAGGTTTAGATTTACCACATAGTAAAAGAACCAAGTATGAAGGGAAGTTTGCATTTGAGTAAGAGGCAAACAAATCTGTGGCAAGATTCAGTAAGAGTCTGAATATACTGTACATAAAATGGAAATGATAAGACTAATTTGAAAGAACCTAGCCTTTATTTTTACAGTAATGACTGGCTGACTATACGTTAATTTTGCATATTTCACACTGAATCAATAAGTACATAGATTGATTTAAACTGAAATTATTTTATTATATAAGAAGGAAGCATGTAAATGTGGAAAGCACAGTTAAAATGGTGGCCTGGTAAAATGTAAAAATGATCAAATTTGTTGCTTTAAAATCAGTGGCCTTCATTTATCAGAAATGTACCATTCGAGTATCTTCCCTCTTACTCACCCCGTTCAGGCTTCCCAGATCCTTCACTTTGTGCTCATCACTGCTGGACTCATAGTTGATGACAGCGTGCTGCTTGTCTACACTGCGAGACTGCAATCACACACAGATAAAAGCAAGAGCTATGAACCACTGAGTTTTCATTGAGCATTATCACTTCATGGATTTGTTATTTTTGGAAGCTAGTTTAAATGCAGCCAGCCACAGAAGTATTTTACCTCATAGCAATGACAGAATTTGAAGGTGACATATCTTACAAGTGCAACATACTAGAACTGACAAACATCTGATAAGAAACAATATATCATGGAAGTACTGAAGATTGGCTGTGAGCTCAAGTTAAAGTCACATTAGTGAAATTTCGTGAACAAAAAAGGTCCATCGTCTACTGCCAAAAACATAGTGATGTATGAAGTACAGTTCACACAGAAGTAACTATCAAACCAAACAGCAAAACAACTTTCTGTTGGTCAACACAGTGAATCTGAGTGACCAACTTGAAGATGTTGCGAAATCTGTGTGGATAAATCTTTTGCCCTCATTCCTAATTGTGTGGATTCCTGTTGAAATTACTGGATTTTGATCATGAAAAATCAACAAACAATGGTAAATATTTAATGCTAAATGTTAAAATAAATGTTCAGGTACTGTATCTTCATTTAAATTATGTGATGATGGCAGAGAAAGGGCCAACCTCTAAAAGACATAGTTTGCAGACATTGTAATGACAAGTTGCTCATGAAATAAAAATTAAAATGAGCAAATGAATGCAAATGTAGAAGTTTAGAGTATAAAACATGCATCTGCTGATGATACAGCACCTGAAAGGAGTGTACGTGAGCAAAGTGGCTCTATTTTAAAAGTGAAATCATCCTCAGTTCAGTGATAAGAAATCTAATACATTACCAATCTATTTTGAGACAAGCCATGTGACCACTAAATGTATTGTAACACGATC
The DNA here is from genome assembly GCA_027564155.1 of Gymnocypris eckloni scoliostomus. NCBI lineage: Eukaryota > Metazoa > Chordata > Actinopteri > Cypriniformes > Cyprinidae > Gymnocypris > Gymnocypris eckloni. The sequence goes on from CM050429.1 coordinate 11,765,753, forward strand.
ACATGACCAGACTGAGTTTGATTTATGCCTGATCCTTACATGGAAGGGTCAAAGAGAGAAATGGGGGTTTCCAAACTAAACAAAGCCTATGTTTATGTCTACCAGAGACTAGTATTTGAACACTTGAAATCCCAGAGTTAGATTGTTCTCTACATACTCACCATTTTAAAGGCACTATGAGCATAGTATCCGTTATGTACCAGTAAGTGGATTTGAGAAAAGGCTTTTTGTTATTGCTTTGAGATGCAAAGTATTAATTTCCATTAAAGAACTAAATGTTTCCTCAGACCTCAGAAGGCCATTTCAACTTAAACTTTCTATATAGTGACTAAGGTGTTGAGAGGGGTTTGTTGTTATGTGGTTGCTAGGCTGTTTCATGCAGTTGCTAATGATTCTATGAGATACAGCTTTCCCTCAAACGGCTGATATTACATCTGCGTTTGTGTTGTGATATGTCAAGTTTGGCTCTCTAATGACGTGACTGGCACTCTCTCCCCTGTAATGTTTGGCATTACAGTCTCTGCTCTTGTAGTTCTACACTGTAGTACATCTAAAAGTACCCCATGAGCTGTTCGCCCCACTTTCTATTAATAAAGTTGCATGACTAACACGTGTGTACTGATGCTGCGGTATATAGTAACAGTCATGCCACTTAGCTGGAACACAACTTTCCTCCTGGGCATGGATTAATCTTTCTCCATCCTTGCTATCATCATTACAGATAACGTGTGATTATACTAGCATTAAGTTTGGGGTTGATACATTTTTAAAAGTTTTAAAAATAAGTCCTTTATGCTTCAGGCTCTATTCATTATTTTATCAAAAATATAGTAAAATTAGAAATGTTAAATGTGTTTACAATTTAAAATAACTGTCTTTAAAAAGTAATTTATTCCTGTGATGCCAAGCTGAATTTTCAGCATCATTACTCCAGTCTTCAGAGTCACATGATCCTTCAGAAATCACTCTAATATGCTGATTTGCTGCTCAAGAAACATTTATTATTATTATTATCAATGTTGAAAACAGTTGTGCTGCTTAAAACTTTGATAAATATTTGAAAGGGGTCATCGGATGCCCATTTTCCACAAGTTGATTTGATACTTTAGGGTCTTAATGAAAAGTCTGTAACATAGTTTGGTTAACATTTCTCAATGGTAGAGTAAAAAAACACCTTTTTAAATCTGTCAAAAACAGCTCTGGTCAGAGCAAGCCGTTTTGTAGCATTTTCCTTTCAATCTGAAAGAGCTCTGCTGACCCCACCCCTTTCTTCCGAGCTGCTCGCTGAGGGACTGTTTACTTTAGCCGCATTCATAGTGAAACTTGCTAATTAGCACACTATTAGAAAAGGCGATTTGCAAAGATTCATAAAAAAAACCTTTTACTGTAGGTGAAGCTGGATCACGAATGATTTGCACGAACATAGACTCAAGATCAAGGGGTGCATTCCCTTCAAAAATGAAAGTAACGTTAATCCTCTGCGTCTTCAGCAGCTCAGATGACGGGAGTAAATGACGACTGCTATATTCATTATTACATCCAACAACAGAACGCCTCGATCGCTTAATCTGAGACATCTTGTCTTCCCCTGCACCGGAGTCGACACAATGGTGGTCGGACTGTTTACAGCTCACTCAGCTCACTCAGGGCGGGTCTAAGGTAAGACGGCCGTGTCAATCAACTATCGTGGGAGCGGTCTGTACAGAACTACATCATTCTGACAGGAATCTCAGAACAGCCTGATTTGAGAAAGGGGATTTTAAAAAACCACGGGGTGGATTTGTATCATTATAGGATGGATGTGTACACACACTTTCAACACATATTTATGTTCAAACTATTTGTAAAGTGAATTTTGTATCCGATGACCCCTTTAAGTTTGAGACAGGACTACAAGTTTGAAAACATTTCACTGAGTGATGCTAACAGAACAAAAATACTCACTTCACCTAAATAGAGACTTTTGATTTAACACAATGTTCATAAAAGCATCAGGGTATTATAGCATATATTAATATTTCAAATGAGCTTTTATTGTTAAACTTTCAATTATAATTTTTAATAATTTTATGTGCTTATCATTTTTATTCGTTTTTTATATTTCTGATTATCTATAATACATTTTTATTTTAGTAATTTTTGTACTTAAACTTATTTCATCAAGTTGACATGCCATCACTTTTTTTCATCTAATTTGTATACTTATATTTTATTTATCAAATCAAACGAAGAAGATGTTTCCGTTTTAAAACTGAGAGACACCCTTCCTGACCTGTAGCATAAGCTCGCAGTCATCACGGCCCACAAAGATCATCTCACGGGGCAGCCGGTGCCGTGTACCCCCGCTGCTCACGAGGAACCAGGACGTGAGGCTCATCTCTGCACTCTCCTCCAGCCTCAGGCCCTACGTCATCCTGATGGGCAGATAAAGACAGAGACATTTAGGAAAAACTTTCTATCAGTGACATTGCATTTCACACTCAACATTACTTTTTATTCAACTTTTACAAAATGTAAGTTTTATTTAAATAAATAAATGAATAGTGGACTTTTATAAAGAGATATGAAGAGATTTATAAAGAGTTGTGTGAATTTGAACCGACAGTGGAATGTGGGTGGAGAGAGACAGAGAGGGAGATCCGTTAGAAATCTGCTGCATGCTGACTACACTTCCCTCCTCCCTCGCCGCCTATGATCATTGCCAGATGCGGCAGGAAGTGATGTAGGCAACTTGGCTGCACACCCTACTGGGCTGTGGGATTTTTTTTCCCCTTTTTATGAAAAGGAGGTCACATTCAGCTGCTCTGAGCTGCAGCTGCAAATGGTCTGGGAAGAGGAATTTAATGTATCCTCCTGTCCTGACATACAAACACACATGCCTCTTCTAAGTAACCCAGTGCAACTCCTCAACCTCTTATTTTTTTACTCCAAGGCACAACATGGTATATGTCACAAAAAACATGGTATTTCAATGGTATATGATATACAAAATTATAGTGGTTGGTTATGTAGTCTGTAAATTATTTACAGCAATGTGCAACCTCAAACGGATACAGATGGACAAAAAAAAGACATCTGACCTACATTAAGAAGTCTCTATATAGCTGTAATTATTGTAGAGAGCATGAATGTTTATCCTGGAAGACCCTCATGACTAGCACTCACAAGCAGCTATGGCTGCTTCACATTGGATATTGTGAAAGCCCTTTTTATTAGCACATCGCTATGACAACATCTTGACCAATAATGGGTGCCATTTTGATATATGGGCCCCATATTTGCTGAGAGTGCACTATGATTATGCTGCTTGAGAAGCTGGAACACAATATCCACTCATTGAAATATAATATAGCCGACCTCAACTTACAAATTCTAAAGGTCCACTTATGGATGGAAAGTAGATTGAGAAACCAAAATGCATGTAATGCATTTATTATAAGGGCAATATTATATTATGATTCTAAATAATTTAACACACTTTCTAAGAAAATCTAAATAATGACAATACTAGCAAAAATAACGGTGTAGATTTTTTTTTGTACATTTGTAATATTGTTTAATAATAAAGGGGAGAGAAAACAAACTATACACAAACACACACACATATATATATATATACACACACACACACACACACACACACACTGTAAAACATAAGTGTAACTTAATTGTACAATTTTGTAAAAACGCTACAAAAAAAGACTCAAATAATTTCAGTAATATATACAGGGCAAAATAGTAAAAGATCTAACCAAAAATGTCATGCAATTTTACAGTAATTTTTTTTTTATACATATATATACATATACATACACACACACACATTACACAATTTACATAAATGTTCTAACATGTTTGAGAAAAAAAACTACATACTTAGGTTTGTAGCCAGTACTACATACTTAAAGAAAGTTCTAAAATTACTTCCTGTGAGAACTTTTATTTAGCAACAGAGGTGTGATATTGGCTGTAGGTTTGGGACAATGTGTCTGACAGAAATAAGTTCAGAGAAGTCCTTCTCAACCTGGATAGATTATATCTTGAGAGCAGCTTGCAAGCAATAGCTGAATACTATAGCAGCTGGGTTTTCTGTTTTCTGTAACACAGGCTTTAGACGAGCAACCACAGGAAAACCTTTATACCCGTCAACTACCCACAGAATTCAGGAATAAGCACAACGTGGCAGAGGCGCCCTGATGTGGTGCGATATAAACCTCTCGTTTAATAAGACATGAAAGAGCTTTGGAAGCTGGAGAATGTTGGTCATCAGTACCTTCTAATGAACACATGCATTTCTGACAGACCTCAATCTTCAAACCCATCACACTCCCTGTATGCCTGCTGAGTCAATCTTGAGAAAAGAAATACTTTAAGACTTTATATATAAAGCTTAAAGCGAGACGGCAAATCTTCCGACTTTACTCTTGGAGTGAGCTTCACCTTCTTAGAGGCACAAGCATGCTTAAGATATCATGAATAGACACATCACTTTCTACTAAAGCAGTTTTGTGGCCCCCAAAGCTCTCCCTCTTCTTCCAAACTGAGGGACATATGGTGTTTTTAGTGGGTGAAAGGCTGATTTCACTATGCTGGCTGTGAGTGCATCCTCCTCCCTCAGTGTCTGAAGAGATGGATTGTTTTGGGTTGACTGAGCGTTTTTGCAAGGAACAGGAAGTGTGGCTAATGCTTCTTCCTGCTTCTCCAACTCATTTCTGAATCTCTGTCATCTTATTCATCTCTGAGAGGAATAAGGAACTGATTCACTCTGGAATAGATAAGCAGTAAAACTGGAAAAAAACAGTTTTTGACAAGGTTAAACTTAATGCTATATCTGTAGCTGGAACAATTAAAATGTGTCAGATTGGGATTTTTTCTGTACTGCATAGTAAAACCTGTTCATTTCAGACTGATGTTTCTCACATATGAAGCTCTTGCTTGACTTTCTGCATGAAGTCTACACACCCATCTAATGAGATCTCCAGCCAGATGATGAATCAACCCTGAAAGTGTCCTCCCTAATAAACACGACCTCATATCATGACCCATGAGTACTAGCCTGATCCATCCCCTGCGGTCTATCTGCAGCCCAGTCTAGAAAACAGACACTCCTTAAGAAACATTCAACTTCAAAATTAAAATTCTGCTATTTATTGACCTTCATGTAATTTCAAACATCTATGACTTCTGAAATTAAACACTTTATTAGCTAAAAATCATTGTATTTGCGTTCACACATATTTAATAACGGTAAATACGGATGTGTTGTGGCAGGTTTAACATCAAACTTATCTAAATATGTGTCAATTTCACTTAGTACCATACACATAACTACTGCGTGGATTTATAAAACTTGAAATATATGGCATAAGTTGACTGGAACAGTTTTATGTCATTTTCGGAGCCTGCCAGCAGCACACATCCCACTTTCCACTTCTATTACCATATTTTCCAGAATGCAAGTCACACACCTGAAACATGCTTCTGCAATGTATATTCCAAATTGACTGACACTTTCGGAAAAAAAAGCACAGAACAAAAGTTGTCACTGGGGTTATACCCTTTCAAAAAGTACTAATATGTACCATATAGGTATTCATATGTATACAATAGGTATTGCATTTAAGGTACTAATATGCACCTTTTAGAGGTAAATATGGCATAAGTGTATATCTTTTGAAAAGGCACCACCACCACCCCAGTGATAGGTTTTGGACCTTTTTATCTGAGAGTAATAATGCAATTGACATAAAGCATGCAAAACACACATTTGCATTTGTATTCATCCCGACTGAGCGAGGGTGCCTACATACACTCTATGATGCCATAGAAGAACCTTTTTGTCTAATGGTTCCATAAAGAAGCTTTAACATCTGAAGAACCTTTCTGTTTGACAAAAGGATCTTTGTGGCGAAAGAAGGTTCTTCAGATTATAAAAAGGTAAGAAAGAGATGGTTCTTTAAAAGAACCTTTGACTGAATGGTTCTTTGTGGAACCAAAAATGGTTCTTCTATGGCATCGCTTGAAGAACCTTTTGAAGCACCTTTATTTTGAAGAGTGTAGGCCCAAGTTTATTTGTATAGCTCAAGTTTCACATGCAAATAGTTTCAGTTTCATTTTAAATACATTTGTTTATGCTTAGCATTTATAAAATACAATTCTGAATACTCTTCAATTGAAATTTGTTGTTAGGTGAGAGGAACTAAAAAACATGTTTATGTCCATAAAGTGTATACATGTTAATTTTATTGGCTGGTATTTTACATTATTTCTGAATATAGTAATAAAATGTGATTTATACACCAATGCGATTTATCTGTGTTTCTTATTCATTCAAGTGTGACTTATTCTTCTGTAAACTGTGCTATATGGATAAAGAACATATTAATATTGTGCACCTTATGTGTTCCACAATATAAAGAAAGTAATAAAGATTTGGGACTACATCAGGGTGAAGTAAATCATGACACCAATTTTAATTTTGGTGTGAACTATCCTTTTCAAATGAACACTTCATGAAAGACAGGGTTTAGGTACAGCAGATGCAGTGTAACATATACGCCGCTCTTTTAGAAAATACATGATGTTGTGAGGCCAATGGACACTGGTGGGTAAGTGATAAAGTAAATGTCCTCACTGCTATCGTCAGTATCTCTTGAGAGAGGTAAAATCACTGAGGCATCACAAACTGTTAAATAATTAGTCTCGGTGCACTGCTTTTATCTAACTCATCGGGAGAAACCACACTCAGAAATCAAATCTCCATCATTCTGTTCCTTTCACAAAGCACTTTGTTTGCATTATCAAAAAATGGATTCTTATTTCCAGAAACAGATGCTGCAACAACAAGCCCGAGGGCATCTGAGCCTTCTGTTTTAAACCTTCTCACCAGAAAGTATAGCGCATATCTATATGCTAATGCTGGGAGAGAAATCGATCCACAGACCATCTCAGTGCTTGAGAAGAATACAGTGAGTGGGCTTGACATGAATGAACAATGGCTGGACTTTCATTCAGATAATTCAAGTTGATGTTTGCACTGGAATGGAATAGATATAGTGTCTTGTCTGCAAAATTTTGCAGAGCAACAGTACATGCGATTGCACCTGAACAGCTAAAGCACAGTTATTAAAATAACACCACTAAACATACTGAAACTAAAAAAATACTAATTGTTGTACAACCGTGATACTCCACAATGGTGTTATTTACATGCTCTATTGTTCTTACAAATCCACAAACTAAACTATTACATATTATACAGAAGATGAGAAGATAAATAAATCATGAAATGCAAACAGATTCACCTTAATTCATATCTACGGCCTTATCTCTGCACATAAAAGGAGGTCAATGCAGTAAAACATGCTGAGAGAGCAAATTTGGGGATGCTGTAAAGGTACCATATGGCCATGAAAAGCAGACATCTCATTTACATCATCAGCATGTGGCAGCAGAAGAAAGATCCATCATTAATCCAAATCTAAAACACTTGTGACTAGACCTTATCAGACACAACAAAATGTGCCCGTTGGGTGGAAATAAACATGCATAATATCATACTTGACCCAACAGACCCTACTTACTTATGCAAATAAACAACCAGTAAATGTTTCTGACCAAAGGGAATTTCTGCTACATGTTCAGACGCTCATAAAAGACAGACTAATTCAGAACAAAAATGAGCTTTTTATTATATGAATAAATTAAACTAACGCTGAAATCTTTGAGGTAAGCAATATTTTTTTTTTGAAGTCTTTCTTAACTAATACATTTTTTTTCACAATTTCATATATTTTAAAATATAATTTTTCAGTGCCACACAAACACAATCCTTGCTGCTCAAGAAACATTTATTATTATCAATATTGAAAACAGTTGTGCTGCATAATTTTGATGAATCCTGTTATATGTTTCAGGGTTCTTTAATGAAAAGCAAGTTCAAATGTTTGAAATCTTTATAACATTGTGACGTTATGAACATGAATGAAGAGAACTGTGTTCAGCAAGTCATCAATAAGCGTTTACTCTGACTGCCATAATACACCTTTAGGCATCTATTGCATGCACTTGAATTACCAGTTACAATCAGCAGACCAGATATAAGCGGGGGACAAATAATGGATCACAAATATAGGTCAGAACTAAAGAGCAGGATTAAGCTAGCCAGTGCATACAGAATCCTGACTGGTCTGAATGACCCAATAGTCTGACCATCAAACACAGACAGCCATTTATATGCATTTGCAATACAACGCTGACAGGAGAAGAGCCAAGAAAAGAATTCAAGCTATTATTAAGCTCCAAAAATACACATGCATCTTTTTGTAGGGTGTATGCTGGCAAATTCTCGCTTATATAGTAATTCTCAGATAATACTGTTTTTGTAATTAATGGACCGTGAGCATGTGATTCTTTGTGAATCCACATTCACTTGGTACTTCCGTTTCACAACAGGAAGCTCACTGGATTGGTCAGTCAGCATGATCCAACAAAGGAAGTGATGCTAACTTATGAATAATTAATGATTTGGGGCCCAGGGTTCACAAAAGAGATTTTCTTGTGAAAGCCCCGGACTCAGTGTAGGATATGTTTTGGTCTGGGTCTAGCTGTTGTCTCTTTTAGAAGATTTAAACTCTGGACCAGACATATGATGTCTCAAGAGCCATAAAAGATACCAGAATAGTATTAAATTCATTCCATTCAATTATCTGTTTTTCTTTGTTTTTGTGAGAAGAAATAATGAGAGAAGAAATAATGAAAAGGACGTTTAAAAAAATACAGACCTGCTGTCACATAGTCTGCTACTGTTACTGTGACAATACAGTGATCATTTTGCATTTTGGAACCCAAAACGATGCATTAAAAAGGGTCTGGACACAAAATGTATAAACAACAAACAACTGATTCATTACCTAGATTAAAACAAGAGAAAGGACAGATTAGTCAATCAAAATACATTAGAGGAAACATGCAAAGCAGTAACAGTTACACCCAAAAAAGACGACAAGGGTAAAAATAAACACACCCTGCCCATTACTTGTTTTTGTGTAAGGCTGTCACTTTCGGGCACTAAATTATTTAATATTGAAAATAAATATGGGTAGCTAAATGATTGTCAAAAAAATCAAAAGCTTACAGCAACTTAGAAAAAGGAAATCAAATCAATTAATATTAGGATATATTTAAAAGAAGGGTCAAACTGAAGCGTTCAACTTCAGCCCCGCAGAAAGAGGTGGAGGCTGCAAAACAATTGATAAAAAAACACAGCCATTAGTTTAACGTGCTCTCCAGGAGTTCAAATAACTGATATGCTCACATTTATAGACGAGAAATGTCAACATGACACCCAAAACTGCTGTCTAGGTAGAAAGCTGTACTCACTAGGTTTTGAGACACAGTCTCTATATGTAGTTTTAGGTTTATACTCTAATAACGTGCTTAAAATAAACTCTGAAGAAGTAATAGATAATACAGAAACCCCTTTTCAACTAATAATTCAATTTAGTTGCAAACCCTATTACACAGGACAATTCACTGTCAATGAGATCGGCTATTTTGACAGTATACTGTTTTTCCTCTAAAACCAGATATAGCAAACAATTTATAAGGTATAAAAAATTGCAGCGTTGAAAATTTTAATAGATACAGCAATCAAAATACATGTAACAGTTAGGCCAGATGTACAGAACAAAACAAGAGCCTTTGTCAAAACAAAGGATTCTGCGCAGTGCCCTTCACAGTGTGCACCAGTGCCCGGCACACATGCACATCTCCTACACATCCGACTTACTGAACTGAAATAATGTTGTTTTTAATGGTTCGCTGCGATCGAGAGCACATTTTACGATACTAAGCAAGATGCCATGCGTTCGGGCAAACCGGTGACCAGTGCTTGTGTCCTCTTCATGCATATAGCCAAACTCTCTCTTACATTACACTTAATACATAAATCAAGATTAGAATATCATTGAAGTGATACCAGCGTTAGGATGCACACCATTAATACAAAAATCACCCCTGAATCCAGGCGGTGTTCGAGCTAATGTTAGTGTTTAATGATTCAAAATGATAGAACTGGCTAGCTGTGTCCTGCTGTTTCATTCACGGTATCCTGACCACACGATCAGATCAGATCATAGGAAAAGCGTGAATTCTTTGCACCACAGCCTTATGGGAAAATACGTTTAACACGAGCAAATGCATTAATACGCTAACGTTAGCGTTATTATAAATGTCTTATTGTTATGTGCACTAACGTTACATTTATACATTATTATTTATAAGAATGTTCACTCACCCTTGCTCTTCTTTTCGCTGTCAGTTTTATCTCTGTCTTCAATGCAGCAGCTAAAAGGTTTTCGTAGCCCAGCCCAGTGTGTATCTCCACGTCTCCTATTTGCCTCAGTTGCTCAGCAGCACAGCAGCAAAATCGTTATTCCTAACAAATAGCGGCGACATACGGCAGCCTGGAATCAGGCAAGTAGGACAGCGTTTGCAGTTCCAACACAGTCGGGTGGGAGTGTCCTCCTACATGACTTGTGTTCAAAACAACAAGCATAAAATCTTTTATAGATTATTTATTTTATTGAATTTTTTAGAATGAAATCTGTGTGAAAATATTATGTTTACAATAATATACGTTTTTAAAAAGTAAACGTTCAGTCCAACACTATTGTGAACATCGGAAATGCCCATCTTGTAGTTTTTTACTCAATCTGCCCTTGCCAATTTGATGCTGTAAAAACTACAATTACCGGTTGCCTTTGCGTGGTTTACGGAAGTGTAGTTTTGCCATGCAACCGTTGACGTCCGTTTGGACGTCGTTCATAAGGTACTACAACACTTTCAGTAACAGCGAGCCTGAGAAACTGTGCGGTATATTTACAAACTGTTTTGGTTTAGTTACGCGTTTAAAGCAATAATGAAACCGTCCTTGGACTCTGACGAGGAGGAGGAATTAGGAGCTTTGCAGAAGACATTGAGAGGTGATGTTTTTAAGCAGAGAAAAGATGATGCTGCATTTCAGCACAGTGTTTATGTCCACGAAACTGTAATATTGAAAATGATATTACAGAAAACCAAAGTATTACCCAGTTTATAATCGTGTCAATCAATCGTGTTAAACCACAGAAAACAGCACAATTAGTAAATATTTAAACTTGTTACTACAGTACATATTTGATAAACTATACAATACTCAAGTCAGGTTATCTCATATTCATATTATGTACTAAAATCAAAGTGTTTGTATGATGCCAATGTTTCAGAACGAGCTAACCGCAGTATCCAGCACCTCTCCAGCATGCTGACCAGCCACAGCTCTGAATCTGAGTGTTCAGAACCAAAGCAGCAGCAGGAGAAGCTCAGTCCTCTGCTACAAAGCCCTCCTTCAGCAGTTCAACAGAGTGAAGCAGGTACAGGTCATGCAGGAAGCATGTTATTCTGACAAATCAATATAATGCAGGATTGAGTTGCATCCTGATAATTGTAGTTGTGTATTCAAATGCAGACATCTTCTGATGAGTAGCCTTATTTGTGCAAATTATTTATTTATTTATTTACGTGTTTGTTTTTTCAGTCAGTCAGCTGCGTTCATTACTTCAAAAGCAGTCCAAAGATGGAAATGTTGCATCCCCTTCTCCTTCCAAGAGGAAATTAACTGGAAAGGTACTGCAATTAAATCAGGGCTTCCCAAAATAGAGATTGCAATTGGATGAAATGCTCATTTTAATTGTAATCATAAAAATGTAACTTAAAAATAATAATTTATAATTAAAAATATATATAAATGTACTAAAAAACATCATAGAACTTTGAACATGTGTATATATAATAATAATAAAAAACATTTAATGTCTTTATATATAAATATGTCATTTCAATGTATATTTTACTTTCTAATTAAATTAAAATATTCACTTAAAAACAAAATATTTAACATCAAAGATAATTGACCACTAATATGCACACTCTTAGTGAACATGTTAATGCACCATACTTTATAATATGAATTTATGGTGATATATAGTGAGAACCATTAACTTTTGCCCATTAGGTTTATTGCCCTTACTTAAAAGTGTACACAATATTAATTGAAATTATATAATTGTGCTGTCTAGCAAAGAGCCGCAGACGAGGGCAATAGCAGTTTGCCTAGTGTTCACGACTTGGTTCCCATCATCCACAATCAGTCTGAGTACATTCAGCACCTGGAGGCTGAGGTCAAGTTCTGCAAGGTCAGTCCTGTTAATTAACAAGATATTATCAGTAAACGTATTACCTGAGACATTTTGATAATGGGGGTTTCCCCAGATAAAGAGACTAGTATTCAACTGGTCATGTGATGGGAATTTTGTTGCAATTTGACTGTAGTTGTTCATGTTCATGTGTTTGTACTGATTGTGTTGTTTCCTCTCTAAAGGATGAACTCCTTGAAATGAAACAGAGAGTGAGAGTGGTGATTGTGGAGAATGAGAAATTACACGAGGAGCTGAAAGCAAAGGCGGTTGAAGAAACTCTTAAAGAATACACATTTGTAGACAGCACAGTGCGTATCCGAGGCCTTTAGTTATGGTGCTGACAGAAATGGCAAATGCTGGACTATAGTTTATTAAAATATGAGTAATTGTATTGATCATTTTCAGTTAAACATGGAGCGCACACCAGAAAAGACTTCAAAGCAAAGACTTGACTCCATTAATCAAGCTGAGGACCACAAATGGAAGAAAGAAATGGTATTTGTGGTTAAACATTCATGTAACTGAAAATGTCACATCAATAAATGGACAAATTGTGCACTAAAATTGTAATTTCCATCTCTTTGTCGTCTTAGGAGAAGCTGAAGTGTCTCTATCAAGCACAAACTGAGACCCTGGAGGCTCAAGTGGTCTCCCTGAAGTAAGTGGGCTTCAATCAGGGGCCAAGCCGAAAACATTTTTTTAATCTTACTGAATCCGATCACACAAAAATACACTCTTACAATCTGAGTGGGTACACTGATTGAATTACATATTTTATTCATTTGCATTGCTAAAAAGACACCACATATAAAATATAATTTAATCATGCATTCTGTATGCTTATGGTGTTAGAGGACATGATTATAAATGCCTACTGCTGAAAATGTAGATTGCCAGAGTTGGTCTTTGTGATTTGTAGTGCTCTTTAGAACAGTCATACTGATTGTGCATCTGCAATATTTGCACTGTAATTCTGTCCACCAGTGGAATCAGTCGGTCATCATATATGCATATTGTAACAATGTGCCCTCTTACTGCACATGTCTGTGTAGGAAAGACTTGGTGAGCATTCAGAAGGAATATGAGGAAACGAAAGAACGACTGAGGCACAAAGAAGCAATGGCTGTGGCGGTGGGCAGTGGTCAGCGTGTGGGTGGTCTGTGTCTGAAGTGTGCCCAGCATGAAGCAGTCCTTGCAGAGACACACTCCAATGTTCATGTACAGAGCATTGAAAGACTTACTAAGTAAGTGTGTTTTTAGTGTTTTAATTTTCACTGTTAGTACGAGTCTTAAGGTCATTGCCCACTGAGACCGAAATGTTATATACAGTATATAACTATATTTATCATTTTGATGGCGGATTGTAATCCAGAAAGGATTATGTGCTTATGAAACTAAATTATATTCATAATTAAATTATATGTTTCTGATTGCAGATAGCCTGGGATTATACAAGATTTGTATTTTAAAGAAAAGTAGTTCGAAGGGAGCATAATTAGCTTTTTGGGTTAAAATTATTTCTTAATCTGAAAAAACTGACAGTGCTTACGAGGATACTTGCCAGGACGACAATTTTGATGTAATTTTGTGTGTATTTGGCCACTTAAGCCCAACAAGCTTTGAATGTTTGGTTTGGTACTCACAGAGCGCGCCTTGGATGCGACTGAACGCACAGAAAAGGAGAGCACGAGTACCGAATGGCTTAAAAAGACGTGAAAATAAAAAAATGTTGTGACGATGCAACAATGACCGATTAGGAAATTGACAATTCTGTCAACTGCACCGAAACGTGAGCTAAAGTCTTGTAACGCAGCAGCTCTAGATGTGCCGATGTGAAGAGACGATCAAAGAGAGAGGACTCGGTGCTGAATCATTCACGCTGTTTTCAAATGACTGATTTGATCTGATGTTTGTGTGAATTTATTTACTCATCTAACCTATATACGCTATATTGAATAAAAGTTTTGCAGTAATTTCCCTCATTTTAAAGTTGAAAGCTGCAGGAATGAGTAATGCGATATATGCGCAGTACCGCACTGAAATTCAGGACATAATTAAACATAATTCTATTATACAGAGGATTGTGAAATAGATTTCCAGGACTTTTCCTAAACTTTCTGGGTTTATTTATTTTTTCCAAATCGATACAGGCTTGGAAATTGCTGTTTTAAAATTCCATGACTTTTCCAGGTTTTTTATGTCCGTATGAACCCTGAATGTGGCAATCGGGTGTGGGACGGGTGCGGTTATCTAAATCAGACAAAAATATAGTTGCGGGCGGTTGGATAATTTATTTGAAGCTGCGAATTCGGGTGACGTTTTAGCTCATCCGCGCATCACTAATAGTCACGCAATGCTGATGGTGTTAACATTAATAATTTGAGAACAAAGTATAACAATGATAATAATTTGCACAGTTAGATGTGATATGAGCTAAATGATCTTTAGATTAAATCACCATTGGTAGCGCGATTTATTGTAATGCTTTTTTCCTCAGTTGGTCAGAACAAGCGTGGCAGACTTGTTACTTGTTCAGATGTCAATATACGGTGAAAATTCATATATTCCAAGACGTAGGCTAGAATCTGTGATTGTGAAGTACAGTAAATATTCACACCGATACAGTGACTCACAACTACACATTTACCTCAAATACATTAGATCCATCCGTGCTGGAGCCGTGCCGGTGTTGTGCCCATTTTCATCCCCTGCCAAATTATTACCCCCTCTCGTTGAAATCGCTACCTGATTGTCTAACTCCTCCCCCACACCTAACCCAAACCTAACAATACTAGAGGGTCAGTAATCTGGCGGGGGTCAGAATTTGGCACAACACCGGATCACAACCCCACGCATGGAAGATAATTCTGCAAGAAACTGCAATTCCAGGTTTTCAAATAGAGATGCGACAAAGAGGCAAAAGTTACTGACTGCAGCATTAACATTTTGGTGGAAACTGTGATACATTTTTTATATATGTGTGTGTGTGTGTATATATATAAATATATATATATATTTTGATACAAAGAATGGCTTTTAACGGCAGAAAAATAACAGTTAAAACATTTAAAAAAAAATATATATATATTTATTTATTTTTGTAAACAAATATTTTAACTGTTATTTTTCTGGCGTTAAAAGCCATTCTTTGTATCAAAATTTGTAGTAATTATTTAAAGATTAATTATCCAAATATATGTTATTTTCAGTACACTATTTTTGTAAGACTGATTTACTTTATTTATTTTTTTTTTAAATGTATACCGAATAACTTCACATGAGAGATATTGATGTTGTAACTACCTTGGAGCCAAACCTCTGGGTTAATTAATACTGATAGGCTCCTTTGACCACTTTAATTGATCTCTGTGTGTATTCAGTCAATTATTGTTCCTCACAGCAAGGTTGAAAGGAGTCTCGACTGATCATAAAGCTAATCAGCTGCTGTCCTGATTATGTGTCAGATCAATGCCTGCCTTCAGTAACCTGATGAGATGCTTGTGTTTGTGTGTGATTTAGAGAGCGGGATGAGCTGATGACCGTGCTCTGCTCTCTGAGGGCCAGTCAGACTGAGGCCCAGCAGAGAGAGTGGGCCGCCTATCAGCAGGTCAAACAGGCGGTGGAGATGGCAGAGGAGGCAAACCTGGAGAAGACAAGAGTATGTGCCAACACCACTGATTTGAATATGAATGTTACTGTTTTGCATGATATTAAATGCTAAATGCGATAGGTATACTCATTGATCTTGACCTCTGGTCTGTCCCTGTGCACCTGCAGGCGTTGGTGCAGTGTGAGCACTTCCACAATGAGCTGACTAGACAGAGGGAGAGGCTGGAGCGAGAGCTGGCATCTGAACAGGAGAAGATCTCCCAGGCCAGGGAGGCAGCGCGTTTAGAGAGCAAGAAAGAGAAAGATGAGCTCGCCCAGACTGTTAGTTTCTTACCATAACGATCATTTTTCTCTTAATTTGCATGTAGGGTCATATATTTTATTGAACTGAATATTTATGACTCTTTGTTCAAAAGGATTGGAATAATTCAACAAAGCTATATGCTGCCCTCTAGTGTCATTTTAATTATGGCACACAACTACAATTTTGAAAATGACTTCAGATTTAGTGCAAAACAAATCCAAAACATTAGCCTTAACATATTCTGCATTATTGCTAACTAAATATCAGGATTGAATAAAATCTTCAAGTTTAAGCCAAACTAAAAATAAGAAAATCGGCAGCGTTCAACATTTTTTATTTCATGTCTAGTTTAGCCTGTTATACATTCTTATGTTTTCGCATTTATTTATTAATTTGGAAGATGCTTTATTCAAAGTGACTTACACATTATTACAACAAGCTTGATCTCTTTTTCCTAATTTAATACATTATTACATAAAACATTTAATTAACTTTTCAGAAAAAATTATGTCTTATTAAGTTTGTGCACTTTTTGTTTGAATTACTTTATTTACTAATTTGTTTAGTGACCTAGAAATATTGCAGAATCTGAAGTATTTTTTATTCATGCTACTATGCAACTCAGTTTTTCATTAACAATTTTCACATTCTTAACACTTTCAGTTTATATTCAGGTTATTTCTTGGGCATCAATTTAAGAGTATAAATAGTCCTACACAGTGAACCCAAAAAAGTATTTGAACACTCAAGCCACACTTAAAAGATTAGACAATTAGCTCATATGAATTAATATCACTAATATAATTGTCATTTTCTCCACTGTAAGGTGACCAGTCTCTCTCAGAGAGTGGCTGAATTGGAGGGTCTGTTGGAGAGGGGAGAGAGAGACCGGAACTCGCTCAATAGCCAGCTGGAGGAAGCTTATAAGAAGCTCACAGCACAGGAAACAGACAGCAGCAAGGTACATCCCAGTGAAAACCGTCCCCACAACAATCAAAATTTGCTGATTTGGACTGTCCTTCTCCTAATGCTCTTCCGACAAGATTAAGTTCAAATGATTTGTGTTGGTCTCATTTGATCCCCCAGGTTTTCTTAAATCAAGTCAATGAAAGAAACCTCAAACTACTGTACTGGTGGTCACTTTAGCTAAAAATGACTGCTAAATGATAAGTGAGTAATTAACCATACAAAGTGAATTAGCTTTTGAAATTTCACTCTTATGTGTTTTGAGTCAAACATGATATTCAACAAGGGGAAAGACAGCTATTTTGTCCCCTTTGTAATAACATACACTGATAAATCTTTCACAATAAGCATTAAGGAAGAAAATGGGACAGTTTTGCTTTTAGGTTCAACATTATTTGGATGCCAGATTTGATCTTTTTTTATACACTCTATTGCCAAAAGTATTGGGTCACCCCCTTCTAATGAAAGGTTTGTCTACTTTAGTAATTTAGAAATCCCACCTTATTAGTTGAATAAAAACCCAAAATGTCGTTTTTTGTTATTATATTGAACTGAAAGCCATCTTATGCACAGTGTTGCACAGATTAAATTTCATGTAAATCATCCATGCTAACACACACGTCTTCTATTTTTATTTTTTAGACATTTCACTCTCTATAGATATATTGTTTCGAAGTTTCGAAGTTTCTCGCTCAAGTTCACATGAGACCTAAAGCGCATCCTGTTTGCTTAAAAGCGCAACGTTTCGTTGTTATTCTGAGTGCACACAAATAAACGTAGAGTCTTTACAGATTCGAAAGATGTATTAGGCTACTTTTATCTGTATGACCAAGAATTACGGAGATTTTAAGAGCAAGTGAACGCACCGGAGCCTGTCCTGCAGCAAACGCGCTTCCACACAAACACTTCAATAGCGCACATTTCTCTAGTTAACATCATATTGAGCGGCCATGTAAAGTTGCTACTACATACATCTTTCAGATGAAAAGCCATATTTGAGGTTGATGAATGATAGGTGAGCGTTTGGATGTCCTGCCCGAGTGTATTACCACATAGACCAGCCGTAACAATCTGTCCATCACGGACTGCGAGCCTCTAGTTCAAGACTGCCTCGCCCCCTACAGTGCAATTCGGCTAGGTATACATCCGCTAAAATATCAGGGTGAAAGTCATCATAGCTTGCGTAGTATAGACCCAGCTCCCAACCCAACTTTGAGAAAAGCGATATTTTTTTATCGCCCGATAAGAGTCTCACGTTAACGCAGCACGTTAACACCGATAACGGCCCACCACTACTTTAAATGCAGACCTTGAGCCAAAAACTCATCACCAAACACCAATGACATATGGGTACAGTCATTTCATACACTTCATAACTGTTGCAACAGAGGTGGAAATAAAAAAATTAAGTACATGAATTATGTTTACATCTTTACTGCCACAGTTTGGCAGTGCCTTTTTCTCTTCCAAAGAAGGGGGTGTCCCAGTACTTATGTTCATATAATGCATGTACAAGTCATTGGTGTTTGGTGATGAGTTTTTGGCTCAAGGTCTGTATTTAAAGTCACACCAGAGGTGTTCAGCTGGGATTAGGACTTGTCTTTCTGCAGACCAGTCAAGTTCTTCCACACTGACTGAATCATCATTTCTCTTTGATCCTTGTCTTATACACAGAGACACTGTCATGTTAGAATAGAAAAGGGTTCTGTCCAAACTGTTTCTATAAAATTAGAAGCACACGATTCCCTAGAATATCATTATATGCTTAAACATTAAGATTTGTACTCATGGAAATTACTAAAGTAGTCAAACCTTTCATTAAAAGTGGGTGACCCAATACATTTGGCAATACAGTGTATATAGGTTAATTGGTTCAGTCATCTTTGTATGGAGAATGTTTCATCACTAGATGGCAGTAAAACTATATTATTAGCAAAGCTGATAGATTTAATGCTGCAACAGCTCTAGTAGAAGTTTATGGAGCAGATAGAAAGGAACAGATAGAAACATCTCCTCAATGAATCACTTTCTAGTATACGAATTAACAGTTTTCTCCTGAACAGCGGACAGAAGTATTGAAACTTATCTTGGACTTGTCTTTAAGCTGCATGTATGCTTGTGACAGGTGTGTGCGGAGCTGCGTTTTCTGTTGAGCCAGGCCCAGCTGAAGAAAGAGGAGTCAGAGAGAGAGGTGAGAGACATCAGCTCCAAAGTAGGACGTCAGCTAGACCTGGCTGAGCAGGTAAGAGAAACTTGATCATACAGAGAGAATCTGCTTTTTTTATCTATATATTAATCAGTTTTGCAATTTACAGTGTTTCTGGTACCAATTGGTATTTGTTTTGTATGTGCAAAAACAAAATCAATAGGCAATTTTTTTAAGTTTCAGCGAACAGTAAGGACATGCTTTAATGCAAAAATGAATTATCACTTGGTCTCTCCCTCCCCTCTCACGGGGTTCAGGAAGTACAGAAGTTGGGTGTGGAGCTGAACGGTTGCCGGCAGCGTTTGGAGGAGGCCCAGAGGGCAGAGGGCCGAGCCCGGACGGAGACAGCCGGCCTGGCTGAGGGGCTAAGCCGCGCCCAGCGCCAACTGCACCTCACCAGGTAACCCCCTTAATCCTATTACATGCCACAACACTGCGCCCATCCACTGGCCCCAGTGCAGTGCCAGCACGCCGGCAGGAGGGCACCCACAATTTATTAAATCGCCACTAGCCACCGGCTGCCACCGCCACAGTCCACCACGCACCAGGAGAACAGGGCCGGAGAGAGGGGAACATGCTGTCTCTCTCGATAACGTCACTCAGTTTAGCGGCGAGTAAAGTTGAAATCAGTTAATACTTCTGACAGGTTTTCACCTTTCGAACATTGTTATTAATCTGATTCACGTTATTTGTGTAAATCAGTGCGGAGTGAGTAGTGCATATGTGGCTTCTCATACATTTATACATTTTCCACATATGTGCACATTTCACTCGTATTCGTAGCCATGATAATGAGCTGGCGTTAAACATAAATATATTTTGGTTGTTAAATTCGATTCACACCGTTTAATTAAATCAAAAGCAGACCTCTACATTGAGCTAACACTGTTTTTTTATTTTATCTGAAGATATTACAGCAAAGATGTTGTCTTATGAATCAGTGGCACCTTTTGTGCTGAATGCTTGTTGTCTGTATGCGTTCTAGCTTTGAATTTTGAATTGGATATGCATCTCGCAAAAATCCCCCTAAACTCTGATGAAATTCAGACCAGAATAGGTGATAAGCGAATAAACAGTGTTTTTCAGCAACATTTGTTCAACTAATCCCGTCTTATTAGAAAGCAAATAGATTATAGCTCCAGATTAGGAAGAATAGATCAGATTTAACACCTCCCACCCTTATTATTATATATGAGAGAGAATGTTTTTGGCACAGTAAGACACTTACAGGGACATTAAGTGCAATTTAACAGTTTACAGTTCATTACGATGAATTAGACTTACTGCCAGCAAAGCCCAAAGGAACATTCTGTTCTTTTAATTATTTTTTTTAATTACTATATATATAGTGGCCCCAAAAAGTATATGGACACTTACGGTAAGTCAAAAATGTGTGAATGTCATTGCATATGTTCCAAAATATTAAACCAGGTGTAATCTGCATTCTGCAAATGATGCCAGATGCTTCTCTCAGAACGAACTTTTTTAGACATTTTTTTTGCACTTACTTTTAATCAACTGTTGATCAAACTATTTTTGGTGAATTTATGAAGTTTGTTCCCCTCAAGTTCACACAGGTGTCCAATTAGAGTTGTAGTTCATCACATTAACTATGCATCATGACAATTTGACAGCTTCAGAGGATACAATATATATTTTTCTGTTTTCATTTTGAACAGTATATCTAAAAAAAACTCTAAAAAGTGTGTCTGTCCTCTCTAAATGCCATATAGTTTGAAATAACAAAATAATTATAATACTGATATATACATTACTAAAAGTTTGATGGCAGTGATAAAAAAAAAGAAATGAATACTTTTGTTCAAAAAAGATGCATTAAATTAATCAAAAGTGACACTAAAGACATTATTGTTACAAATTATTTCTATTTCAAATAAATCCTGTTCATTTGAACTTTCTACTCATCAAAGAATCAAAGAACGCACCTCAGTTTCATCAAAAATATTAAGCACAAGCAGTATATGAAATAAAATGAGGAATAATTTCTAAAGGATCATGTGACACTGAAGATTGAAGTAATGGCTGCTTTGCTATCACGGGAATAAATAACATTTTAGTAATGTTGTATTTAAAAATATGAATATATACTATAAATATATAGTGTTCCTGTGGCTCAGTGGTTAGAGCATTGCGTTAGCAGCGCAAAAGGTTGTGGGTTCGATTCCCAGGGGGAACACATACTGACAATACAAATGTATAGCCTGAATGCACTGTAAGTCGCTTTGGATAAAAGCGTCTGATAAATGTAAATGTAAATAAAACTGTTTTACTGTCATCTTCAACAAATGAATGCAAGACTTCTTTCAATCTTAGCGACCCCCAACTTTTGAACTGTAGTGTATATTTTCATTCACTTAAACTGACAATGCTGCCACATGCACAATGGTTTTATTTATGGGTTTATTGACATGAATACGGGAAGTTTTATTTGAATTATTGCTTATATAACTGGAACGTGGTGCATACACACCCCTGGTTATAGGAATCACTGCTCTAGATTTCCTGTTTGGGCTTTATGGCATTTCTGTGCCCAATGAATGATTGCCCACAATGAAGCCATCCATGTCTCCGTGGATGTGTCCTGCCCCAGCAGTAAGCGTAGGCAGTGCTGAAGCCTCAGTGGGTTTGAATGGCACTGGGGTCTCCATTCCTCTGGAGGAAGTGGAGATTTTACAGCATCTGCCACAGCGCTGCACAGCTGCAGAGGAGGGACAGCATCTGTTCGCAAGGGAATTCAGTACTTAAGTATTAAGACTCGGTCATGTATTGTTTATAAATTACCATAAAGATGCATGCTGTTGCAGAAATATTAGTGAATAATTTGAGTCATTTGTTTGCATTTGGAAAAGTACCACTGTGCATGAAAATGATCCAGATGGTTTTTGTGGAGTATTGTTTGCATCAGCAGGGCTAGACAAACTCTTGTATTTGATGTTATTACATAGCAGAAGAATGTAGTCCTGCATTGTTAGTTTAGTACACCTGCTTATTTAATGTACATTTACGGTCCTGCAGACTTTGCATTAGTTTGGTCTACACCTCTATTTGAGTTACCGATGTGATTCAGTTTTGTATGTGTATGTCTGGTTCTATTCATTCATTCAGAAAAGAGAAAAACAGAACATACAATAAACTTAAATACTTAAATACCCCTCTACTACCACTAAAGTTATAAATTATATATTTAAAGATTATATTTTATAGTTAAAGATTATATATTTATATTAAACATAAATGTGTTAAAAAATAAAGTAGTTGCAGGTTGCATTAAATTTAGAAATATTAAATCAATAACATTAAATTAATTAATTTATATTGAATGTAAGTATTAAATTAATTGCATTATTTTGCCGTATTAATGCAGAGTTTAGAAAAACAAAACAGTTTTTTGTTCACTAAATCAGTCAGTGTAACCTTAAATAGACCTCTTTGTGTATAATCAACAAGCAGAACCTTTTTGCTGTCATTTGACAAGAAATTCACAAAACGGGAAATTGTGAGGACTTCTGTAGACCCAATATCACATATGACCTTTTTATGACATAAAGTATATATTTCAAGAAAGCATGATGCAATGTGCTTAAATACATTTGCACTTATTTAAGGTTTAACTTAAATACGTGTATACAGCTTTAATATATGAAAATATGAAACACATCTCTAAGTACTTAGCACATGCATTGTGAATTTATTTTATTATTATTTTACATTTTTGACTTCTTGACTGTATCCTGGAGGCTGTCAGAGATGAGCAGATGAGTTTCCATATTCTTGTAATGGCCATGTGATGTATCTATTTATATATTGAATTTCTGGTGTGACCAGAAGTTTAATTGTCTTTTGACAACTTTTTGCAGTCAAATTATTGAAGAAAATTCCGTGTGAGTATATTACAGCTGTTCACTTTCAAGCAGTCCGTAATTCAGTTTTGATTAGGGCATTATTGAAACGTA
Source organism: Gymnocypris eckloni scoliostomus (assembly GCA_027564155.1). Taxonomy (NCBI): domain Eukaryota; kingdom Metazoa; phylum Chordata; class Actinopteri; order Cypriniformes; family Cyprinidae; genus Gymnocypris; species Gymnocypris eckloni. The sequence goes on from CM050429.1 coordinate 11,789,051, forward strand.
AGAGATTTTGCATTGATGAAATGAGATTGAATTAGCATTAAAAAGCTCGGGCAGGATGCTGGCTTTTAAATGCTCTCTGCCTCTTTTAGATGAGGCAACAAAATGGCCTGCTGAAGATCAGAGTGTTTAAGCCGCTGACAGGCCCTGCTATTGGCAGCAGAGAGTCTTTCAGCCACTGTATGCATGGTGTGGACGTGGGCTGCCAGGGCAGGTTCTTTGGGCCAGCCGTAGTGCACAGATGCAGCAGACATCTGTGCATTCTTTCTCTCTTCCTTGAGGCTAATCCTTCTCTTTCCCATCTCTCTGTTATCTTTACTCCCCTTACATGTTCATAAACGCATGTGTACCGACCTGCGGGAGCCCCTGTGACTGAGCTGCCCAGGGGATGGTCATGTAGGGACCCTCTCTGTGTCACGTCCCCTTTGCTGGGTGCTCATACAATCAGGCCCTCTGAAGCCAGACTTTGACTCTTTCCGTTCTCGTCTCACAGCTTGAATGATCACAGCTCCCACCAAACGGATGGGCAAAGCAGTTGTCTTTTGCTTTTTTTCTGGGTTTTTTTCTCTCGCTCTGGCCCCCAGGCCCCCCGTGCACATGCTGGGGAGGGCCGGCGGCTCCAGTATTGGATCATCAGCCAGCTGTGCGCTGGGCAGCAGAGGATCTATCATAATCCTGCCGCTCTGTTCTCTGCCTTCTGACGGCTTTGAGCCCAGGCTTTATTCGGTTTGTTTGTTTGCTTTTGTGCGCTCGTGCCTTTTTGTCATCCCTCCCCCACTCCTTCCTTCTCTTGCACCCACCCTCCCACCTCTCCCAACATTCGGTAGACCCCATAGGGTGTGAAAATAAAGAGAGAAAAATGTGCGAAGATATAAAAAAAAAACTAGTTGCGTTGTTTTGCTTTACCAGCCGCAACAGATTTTCCTCTTTGCCTTTCTGTGTTTGCAGGAGTTCACTGTGGTTTGGAACGGGACACAGGGGCTCATTTTGTTCCAAATTCCCTCTCTTCTTCAGCAACATAAAATTTTGCAAGCAAGCAGTGACGCTGGCAGCAGGGCTTGAAGTTTTGATCCAACTAGAAGCATGTTGCGGTTTGTAAAGGAGAACCTTCAGGCATAAGTATGGATCTGAAAGTAGGAAATATTCACAACTTCTCTGTCGAGAGCTTAGCGAAGAACCTGGCCCTGTGAGCACAGTAAACCCTCATACTCTATGCTTCATCCACCATATTGGCTACTGATTGGTTAATTGTGCTGTTGCGGGGGATGGAGAATTACAAGAAAAAAGCCTGCTAGAAGTTTTGGGGATATGAAATGATCAGCGTCGTCTCACTTTGGCTTATTTTTGTATGTGAAATGGAATTATTGCAGAAAAAGTCTCTCATTCACGAGAGGCTTGATTGTGCTCGATTGTCCACATAAGTAAGGCTTCACTGTGAGCTGTGAGAGAATCTGGCTTAAATTGACATCTGTGCTGTTGCTGAACATTCTGTTGCTTTATGCCCGAGTATCTTTCTATAGTTTGACCTTATAGCATTTTGTAAATGGGTCAATAAATGGGTAATGCTTTTTTCTATCTATTAATTCATTCAAAAACTTTACAATTTCATAAAAAAACTACTTAATATTGTATTGATAAGAGTAAGACTTTAATATATCTTTGCTAAGTATATTTTCATGTAATTAAAATTAATTTTGTTAAAAATATGACTGTGATAAAACTGTTGTGATATCATAACGAGAAAAAGCTAATTAAAAAAATAATTCTTGACCCAAATGTGTCTTAAAATATTAATAAAATAATTTAATTATTTATACATATATATATATATAAAGAGAGAGATAGATATTCAACTTTTTAAAATAATGATTAAGATTTGTAAACACACACATGGAAAACTTGGGATTACTTTTTACTTGATGGCATAACATGTTAAATTTTTATCAAATGTATTAATATTTGTTTATTATTAAGTCATTACATTGAAACTTTTCTTGAAAATGGTATTAAGGTTTTAAACCCATATGCAACCAATATGAATACAATGAGAACATTATTAAGAACTTGGAACATATGATTTAAACTAGATTTTCTGAACCTTGGGGAATTTTTGTATGTCATTGATCCAAGTATTCAACACCACTTGTCTGGTTGTCGGGGTGTGTCATTGACTTGTCCTCTCGCTAAGTTCTCGTAAGTTCTTGTGACTGGCCGACAAGAACTGTGAGACCAACTGCAGCGATGGCATTAAAAAGTTGTTCTTCCCACCCCAGAATTCCATTAAACTTTGCACGCTTCTCTGCTTTCCCTCGGCCGCGTGTGAACTCATGGAGGATGACAATCCCCTGAAAGGTGGAGAATCGGAAAATGAATAAAAGAGCGAGCAGATGCAGCCCCATGCCAGAGGGAGGCTGCCGCGGTGAGCAAAGTCTGCCGTGCCACCAAACTGCTGCAAACCAAGTCGGCGGGAAGCACATGTACCATCCGACAGCAAATAAAAGAGCGTAGCCCGCCGCCCCTTGTCAGAAGTAGTAGCGAACTAAATGGGGGCCGCCACCAGCCACGAGAAGCCGTGTTAGCGCTTTGGGGTGAGTGCGGGCGCGGGCACTGGCAGGTAGCGGGGCGGAGTGCACGGTGCTGGGCGGCAGCCATCTTGTTGGGGGAGCAGATGGCGATGGGGCATGGAGGGGAGGGGCTGCTTAGCAGAACTAATCAGACAGTAACGGATGGGGCAGCTGGGACCGCTGCCGGCCAGGCGGGAGAGTGCCGGCGAGCCGCCCAGTGAGTGTCATGATGTTGACAGTGGTGTGCCCGTTGGCCTGGGATGAGACCTTGCCACGTCTTCACGCCTCGCCGGCAGGGCTGCTGGCCTCCGGCTCCTCCTCCACTTCACACGACAGAGGGCAAGAAGAGGGCTTTTGTCTTATGTTATCCTCAACGACTTAGAGACGACATTGCAGACTTTGTGAACCCGGGTCACGCGGTATAGCAATGTAACAAGCTTAACTGCTCCAGAAGAAGTTGGTCCATTAGATATCAAGTCATACCAAGTTGAAATCTGGTTATTGTAGTTCTACTTGTGTTCTTAAATCCTAATTTTCTTTGCAATGGGAAACCAAAATTACTTTCCAGTTTTCTAAACAAATGAATGAATCTCTCAGTGACTGTCATATCATATTTTACTGCACCAGCCAGTAAGTAAAACATTCACTCTAGAATATAGAGTGAGTAAAGTATTGAAGAACCTGTCATTGAACAGCATGTAAAATATGAATATCAAACTCGGTGTGTTTGTGTAATGTTTACATCGATCAGCAGTGACCCCCCCCTTCTTGTCCATGCATTATGTTTCTCCACTGGCCTATAAGACCAGATGCAATGCCAGAGGCTATGCCCCTCAACCAAGCAAGCCCTCAGCTCATTGCCAGCAGTTTGCTCCATTATTTAACAGTGTAACCAAGTTCAAGGCAATTACATTTGTGTCATTTATTTACAGGCCCCTAAGAGGACAATGTAGTGTACACAAGAGAACACACTCTCTCGTTCTGAATATTGCCGCTACAGCTAGCAATGTTTGCCAGCAGAATGCATATGTTTGAAACATTGTGCAATTTGCAAAGAGGGGAAAATATATCCAAACATGGCACACACTTTCCTTTTAATGATGAGCATTGACGGTTAAAATGACTGTAATACTGACATTGCTAAATTAATGAAATCTTCATGTTTTATGGAAATGTTAGGCATGTCACTACTACAGCCACTTGATGTGTAATAATTCCTGTGATGAAATTTCAATATGATTACAGAATATAAGTATCAGTTACTATATAATAATAGCTAATATAAAGAAATGAATGTATAACTTAAGAACTGTTTTTTATCATAACAGTCCAGTTCATATTAATATGAATTGTGTACCATGAATCATTTATATTTAAGTGATTACATTTATATACTCCAGTGTTGAAAAGTTATGGGGTCAGCAAGTTTTTTTTGTATTAATTAATGTATTTTTAAGTAACTTTTTTTCAGCAGGTCATTACTGTCATTACTTTCTATTTCTAAGAATCCTGGGAAAAAAAGACATTCCATTCCAATAAAATTAAGCAATTCGAAAAAACTCTTTAAAAACTGTATTTTCACCATTAATAATTAAAAGAGCATTAAATCGGCATTCTAGAATGGTTTATGAAGTATCATGTGACACTGAATACTGGAGTAATTGCTGCTGAACATTCAGCTTTGCCATCACATTAATAAAATATTTTAAAATTAACTATATTAAGAGTTATATAATATAAGAGACTTCTTTCAAAAACATAAACAAATCTTACAGACCACAGACATTTAAATGGAAGTTTATGTGATGCTAATTTTTGCAAATCAAACTGTTATCAGAGCAAATATTTAAACCAGTGAAGCTTCAGTTTCAACCCTTCATCGTGTTCAAGATCTCAAGATAAGATTTAATTGTTCAACTTTTAAACTTTCAGTCCTATTAAAACTATATGTCCTTGTGTCTTGAGAACTGCTCCAGTGCCGTGGCCCAGCTCTGTGTCATGATGGTACAGGACAGAATGTTGCCAGTCCCCAGGCAAAGTGGGAGCAAATCTGTCGGGTGCAACTGTTCTCACTTGGGCCAACTCTGCCCAGAGAAAGTGCCCTACTTACTGTTTCTGGAAGCTGGGTTGTTCTCCTTCTCTTTTTCGAAGTCTCCATGACACTTGTTTCTTGGTCATCACAAGTGCAATTTCAATAATAGACTTCCATCTATTATTATTCCAATAGGTTCCATATTAGCAGTAGCTGCGGCTAGAGTGCTGATTTCTAAATAAAGGTGTCCACATGTTTCTGGAGGTGTATTTTAGTGTGCTTTGCTCGCTGGCTCTGCTGTATATGAATTTCTTCTCAGTTTTGGAGTAGGTTTAATCAAGTGTCTTTGGTCTGTTTAGCCAGAATGCATTAATTGTTTTTGCGTAGTCCATTTGCTAGGTCCCAAAAAAAAGCATTATCAGTAAATTTATATCTAAACATACAGTTTTAATATCATCACTGCTTTCTATATACGTCTCCTCTTTTCACTCTCCCCATCCACTCCACTCTCCAGATGGCATAAGGAGTCCATCACAAAGCGGGCATCCTCCCACAAAAACCTGCCATGAAAAAGAAGCGGAAGAGATGGGCACAACCCTAAGACCCGGCAGTCCGACACCCTGTTGGGTTAGAAGCGCTGTTTGTTATGCTCCGCGCCAGCCATGCGCTTTTTGTGGTGGGTTTGATTTCTAAGCATGGGCTTTTGGAGAGCGTGTTTGGTGTGCGATGGAGGGATGATGAAGGCAGTGCGGTTTAGTTGGGCCTCCTGTGTGAGGTGACACGAGTGGGGGGTCTGGCACAAGCCCCTCCAGGTCAACCCGAGCTGTGGAAATGCGTCACGCACTTAGAGCGCGAGCCTCAACAGCGCTTGTCACAGGCTGTTTCACCCAGGGATAGCACTCTGTCTTCCTCTCTTCCTCCTTCTCATCTTTGCGCTTTCATTTCTGTCCAGTTTGTGCATTTTGTCCCAGAATTCACATCACAGAATCCTCTTAAATATTTTTAAACTGAGGTTTAGTTCATACTAGGATGAAAAAAAGAAAGAAATGTCTTTCATCTACTCATTGGTGTCATCATTTGTTATTGTTTTTCACAAAAAATCTTTCTTGGTAGCTTTGGTCACCATTCACTTTCATTGTATGAAAAAGAGCAGCTTAGACATTCTGCTAAACTTCTCTTTTTGAGTTCCATGTAAGAAAGAATTAGATGAGAAAGTCAAACAGGTTTCGATTGACATGAAGGGTGAATTTATGATGTTTTTCTTTTGAATATGTTTGGTCAAAGCAATTTTTTTTACAAAAGCTATTTAAAAATCCAATATGTTTTTCTGTATTTCTGTTGAAATGAAAATCCTGGTCTTTATCCTGGTCTTTATCAAAATCTGCAATTTCTTGACCTAATCTGAAAACGGATATTTATTCAGCATATGTGAACACATCTCGGCTTCCTCTGTGTGCGTTTTCAAATCACAACAGATTCTCTACGGATACATAAGAAAAAAATTATTATCGTGATTAGTTGGTTTGTTGATAGGGGTGTCTTATAGAAAGGGAGGGGGTTGTTTGTAAATTGGTGGCGTCTGCAATTCGTTTTGCCTCTGACCTTGAGGGGGTTTTGTGCTTCTTGAAGAAGAAAGCAGAAGCTGGCGGTAAACAAAGTTCACTTTTGACAGATGGATTGAATGACAGAGAGGTTGCGAGTGCCAGAATAGCCCTGGCATCCGAGGAAATGTTCAATGCGGTCCAACAGGAGAGGAGGTGTGAACAGGTGCGGGGCTGCTGAAGGAAAGGGGACCAGATGGAGGGAGCCAGAGCCAGTTTAGTTAAAGGAAAAAGGGTGGGAGGGAGCAGCGATGGGGGGGGTATAAATGAAGGGGGTGATACGGGCGAGCAGCAGAGAGGCTGACATGCACGCTTAGTAGATGTGGTTTGGATGTCGAGTAAATATAGGATGTGTACATTTTACAGACGAGACTTGGGTGGCCCAGGTTGGGCCGTTTCATTCGCTCCTGGAGGGATGGGGGGCGAGCGTGTCGGTGGGAGACAGGAAATAGAAGTGCGATTGACACTGACCGAGTGCAGCTGAATAAATGCTATAAAACATCTGAGGTTTGAGAGTGTGAATACTTTGCCGTACTTCCTGTGTTAGCATACATGCCAGCCAAGTTTTCTTCAATATCTTGATAGCAAAAATATTCTAGGTGTTTGTACATAACTTCACGTGCTTGTAAATGGAATTGTGCTCTCTCTACTGCTTGAAAGATGAGAATATCATCCTAAAGTCCGTCAAACTGTATCACAAAACCGGGATGAATATTAAAACACCAGATTAGCACCTTCTGTCCATTTCCCTTCTTACCCCGCAGAGTAACCTGTACTTTTTTAACTTTTGAAAGTTTCTCTCGCACATATATTAACATACAAACGGTGGCAAGTGTCCTTGTGTACTGTTGAGTGCTCATGAAGCCAAACGGCTGACTCCAATTTGCGCACATTTTAGGAACGGTAGCATTTGGTCATTTTTGGCGTTGGATCATGGAGCACCACAGGGTGCTGCAAACTCTGTGCTCGAGCGGTCTGTGGTAGTCTAAATCAAATGGGCAACAGCTTGAATAGTACCCACTTAGGCAGCCCTCGGCCCTCGCGCTTCACCAGCACCCAGCTACGGAAACTGCTTTCTGCGGCTCAATGCTGCTCCCTACCAGGCAGACCAACCAGCCCGGCTATGACTCTTGACCGGAGGACATTAGGCCTCGCTCACATCATTACCAGCAGTGAGCAAACACACACTGACCTGCCATTGTGCAGTGGCTGGAGAGGGTGCGAGGTGAGTCAGAGCTGTCTGACCTGGCTTCACAACTGTTCATGCCAGTGCAAAAACTCGAAACGCATGATATTTCAGTTTTTAATCAACACAAATGAAATGAGTTCAAAATGCACCAAGAAGTGTTATTTATACATAAACCTAATAATATGTCATATATATGTATGCATATATGTACGCTACCAATCAAAAGTTTGGGGTCTGTGTGATATTTTTAGATATCAACACTTTAAATGTAAATGTATTTAACAAAGGTGCTTTAAATTAGTATATTAAATGATTTCTCAAGGATCATGTTTCACTGAAGACTTGCAGCTAAAAATTCAGCTTTTCCATTACAGGAACAAATTACATTTTTAAGACAATTTATTTTAAAATTGTAATCATATTTCACAATATTTCTGTTGTCAGTCACTGTATTTTTGATCAAATAATTGTAGCCTTGGTGAGCACAAGAGACTTCTTTCAAAAACATAAAAAAATCATTAATCAGATTTTTCAACATTGAAATCTTATCGACTCTATTTTTCTTTAAGTTTCATAATTTTCACAAACCTTAAAGGGATAATTCATCCAAAAATTACTCATTCATAGTTTAATAACTCTTATGTCTTTCCAAGCCTGTATGATTTTATTTTTTCAGTGGAACAGAAGATATTTTGAAAAATGTCTCTGTGTTGTTGTTGTTTTTTTCAATGGTAACCAAAATTTGCTACATTCTTCCAAATATCTCGAGAGGTACAAAAGTCATACATGTTTGGAGCGACATGAAAGTGATTATTTGATGTCATAATTTAAATTTTGGTTTGTAATATCCCTTCAAGTCCTCATAATGGTTCTTAAGTTGTACATGATTGACTGTAATGACTTGTTGTTCACTAAGTGATCTTAGTGATCAAGACTTGACTGATTCAGTCAATGTTTCAACAAACTGATTCAAAATGAAAACTCATGACTCGGGAGTCTTCTTGAGTGATTCATTGAAGAAACCAGCTCACAAGAGTCATTGTTTTGTCAATTTTACTGCACTATTCCCAATGTTTGTTATTTTGTAGTTATGTTTATCTCATCACATTAAATTCAGTCAGCAAACTTTTGGTAAAATATCATTTCATCGCTGCCACTGGCTCCTAAATGAATACATTCAGCAATAGCACTGTTTGATAGTTTGCTAGATACACGCGTGATTTCTAGTAAATCTACAGTACATATGACATGTTATTGATATTCCATATTGAGTATATAAGAATCAGTCTATGAAAACTTCGAATTATATTATTTGTATACTTAGCAATCAATGCACGATTACACCTAGGTTTTTCTGCTAGCTGTATTACATTAAATATTCTTTTACTTTAGATACACAAAGTTTTGATTTGTTGGTGTCCACAGTATCTCGCTCGAAGGCCTCTCGCTTAGCCAACTTTTTCCCTAAAGTGCTCTCTGTAACTTTCTGGCGGTCTCTCTCATGCTAATTGGTCGACAAACACCCGCCCCTCAACCTCCCCCCCCCACTCCATCCACACCCCCGCACCCCAGTGAGTGGCTGGGCCCCCTGGAAAGCCACAGTAACAAATGGCTGGCTGTGAGGCCTTTGTGAGCCCCTGCTGAGCGCTGGTGTGGATGGTGTTTTAGGCCGCTGTTCAAGCACAGCGGGGGCCGAGCGCTCTCCCCTGCTCGCTCGCTCTCTCTCACACAGCTCTCGCAGGCGGAGCGCCTTCACACTCCAGACGACAGCAGGCCTGCAGAGACGGTCACTTCTCCAGCTACATTCCAAACCCAGTGTGCGAGAAAAGTTTTCAGGCTTCACTGTTAATTAACACACTTTGACTTGAGTTTTGTGGGTGTTTTTTTTCATCTTCTTGTCTTACTTTCTTTGGCCTGCATTATGTCTGCTCTTTTGTAGTGTTTATTTTTGCTGATCATTAACGTGATGCTCTTCAACCTGGCGGCTGAGTAAAGAATGTGTACCTTTGTTTCCACCTTTGAGTTGCTTTAACGTAGCTCTAATGATCTATGTTGTATCTCACAAGTCATTGTGTAGTGTGTTGCAACTTTCACATTCTCTTTATGTCTGAGAGTCAACAAAGCTTTATTTGCATATCTGTAGAGTGATTTACAATACTGCCAGAGCATTCCAGGAATTGCATAGCACAGGTGAGTGAAATCAACAGTAAAATAAAGGAGGGTGCCATAAATGAAATGATACGTGGGGTGTGAATATGTTGGAGTGACGAGAGATGTGTTGATGTATATTCTATACGTTCGATTCAAAATAACCTTGTTGTCACACCTGCCAATACCGGGCGAACTGAGTGATTATATCAGCTTTAAATGCTTCTTACAGACTGTACAAATGTACTTTGCATATTTTTTTATTACAAAAATATTTTTTGTTACTATGGCAATGGAATAGCTTTTTGTTTCCTTCCATATTTGTGGCAAATAATGAAGTTCATTTTGATGCTAGCAGTATGATATATTCCCCATGTACTCTATGTGAAATGCTAGTTCTCATAAAAACATTCAGACACATGTTGATGGCTTAAAATGAGGTATATTCTTTAAATTTGTTGCCAAATGTAGTTCTGGAGAGAAAAAACAATCCAACCATATAAGATTTTTTGGGGAATGTCACTTAACAGCCTTACCTAATTACTAGCGGACAGCAGCTCCACATTTGGAAAGATCCAAGAAGAGAGACTGTATATTAACACGAACACTTTTATCATTATTAGACAGATAAAATACCAGTGAGGCTCAGATTATCTTTCCATGCATTATGTTGCCATTCCTAATAAAGTCGCCAGCCAAATTGCCAGTAGGCTAACATTTTATTTACTCGCCAACTTTTATTCTCATTTGGTGCTCAGCGAGTGTTAATTTTGGACCCTAGTAAGTTCTGGTCCTGTTTTTTGATTTGTCTTTATAGCTATAACACAAAAGACATAATTCATCCCAAAATGAATATTCTGACATCATTTACTCAATCTCATATCATTTCAAACTTGTAAGCATTCTTCTGCAGAATACATAAGAACATGCTATGAATAATGTTTGTGAGAAAACATTCTTCAGAATATCTTATTTTATATTCCACAGAAGAAACAAGTCATACAGGTTTGAAACAACATGAAGGCAAGTAATTGATGGCAGAATTAAATTTTTTGGGTGAACTGTGTCTTTTCTTAATAGTTTAGTTAAATTTTGTGTTTGTGTTGTAACATTTGTATTGTGCTGTTTTTGCCCATTGTTCTATATAGAACAAGTTCTTGCACCTTAAAGTGCTCACATGTGATTTGTGTATGTTACAGTACTCCTACTGCAGCTTGAAGGGATAGTTCATCCAAACATGCTGTCATTAATTACTCACCCTCATGTTGTTCCAAACCTGTACGAACTTTGTTCATCTTCGGAACACAAATTAAGATATTTGGATGTAATCCAAGAGCTTTCTGACCCTGCATAGAAATCAACAGAACAGAAATATAGTAAGGATATTGGTAAAATAGTCCATGTTCCATCAGTGGTTCAACTGTAATTTTACGAAGCTACAAGAATACTTTTGTTCACAAAGAAAACTAAAATAAAAAATTTATTCCAGAACTGTTGAATAAAGTTGTCATTTTTGTTTTCTCTGCGCACAAAAAGTATTCTTGTAGCTTCATAAAATTATGGTTCAAAAGACACCGTTGCTGTCTATGGGAGGGTCAGAAAGCTCTCGGATTTCATCATAAATATCTTAATTTGTGCTCTGATGATGAATGAATGTCTTACGGGTTTGGAACGACATGAAATGAGTAATTAATGACATAATTTTCATTTTTGGGTGAACTAACCCTTTAAAATCAAAGCATTGTTCTGTTTGTATGAGCAACCTGGTCCAGCCCGGCACAGCAGCGCTGGCTCAACCAGTGCCGTAAATTTGGAGCAGGGTTGTCTGATTGTCTAACCAATGACAGGGGGAGTGATCAGGAAACCTGTTTGAAAACATTCATTTTGCAGTGCCGAACGGTGATGCTAGTGGCACAGAAATTGCACATTTCACTGTTGAATCTTGCCAGAGCTTCATGTATATCACTGATCTACATGTGTATCGCTCATTTTTTTTTTTGCACTCTCTCACTCTGCAGGCAGGAGAAGGAGGCGGTAGAGCGCTGCTGTGGAGAGGACATGGCCGCTCTGACCTTCCAGGCACAGCGGCGCGAACGTGAGCTGACACAGACACTCCAGCAAATGGAGGCGCAGCACGAGAGGAGTGGTGGGTGTTCGCCGGTGCGCTGCCCCTTGCCAGAACAACCGCCTCACCTGCCCTTCCGCCTCCCTCACCCCCACAGGCTCCGGGCATGAGCCACACTGTGCGGGACTGCATCAGGAACACCTGTAACCTTTGGCTGGCCGAAGGGAGCAGATGCTCGGCGCTCCAGAGCTTCAGCGCTACGTATTAGTTAGCGTTTAAAAATGGGGGGGGAGGTGGGCCGTGCTGCCCACTGTCTGCTGATTTCAGATTGCTGTTCTCACATCTGTTGCACCATCTGGATGGGCGAGTTTAGTTTATTTACCTGTGTTTCCAGAAACTTGAGGCATGCTGATTGCCAGAACAAAGCGCAGAGAAAACAAAGAGCTTCTTTCTGGCGCGGCTGCACAGCACACATGTTGTCTAAAGAGAAATGGCATCAGAGGCTCAGCAGGAAGCTCTCTGGGCTTATGGAATTAGTCCTTTAATACAGCAGACCACTTCCCTTTCTAAGCATATAATGGCTACTCTCAATAGCTAATTATTTTTGTCCTGCATCCCCCCGTTCCTGTCTCTCTAACTCTAAATGGATTGATTTTTAGTAGTTAAGACAGAATTGCCTCTAGATGATACCACTTTTTTTTTACTCTGCCCCGTTTGTTTACAGTCCAGTTTTTTTCTTTTATACTGGTTTGTGTGTGGTGTTTTCTCTGTGGCCTGCACATGCCCAGCTAGTTTCAAAGCGCAGTGACGCAGTTGGATTCTTTTAGTGAACTTTTCAACAGCTTCTGAACTTTTTGAACTTTTATGAAAACTAGATTTAATTAATACTTCAATACACATTGGCACTACATTCCTGCATTCTGTCTGCTTCTCCTTTACTCTTTCTTTTTAGAGAATAGCTCAATGTATAGCCTATATCAGGGTCGGCAACCTTTTCGGCATAACTTTTCTGGTTAACCACTGTGCCAATACCCCCCAACGTTCAAACATTTCTTGAACAACAGCTATACAGTGCGACCGTACTGAACTCCACTGTGTGTGTGAGAGACAAGGCCAATATATTAAAACCGTTCAGTTTAATCACCGTTCTCTTAATTCACTTGCACACAGAGATCGGAGATCACATTCAGAAGCTCATCAAATTCTTGTCAGTGCTGCCACACGACTTTAATTATTGATACTGAATCGCTACTTTATATTTCTCAGCAATGAGGGGGTAAAATTGCTGTATTTTAAGTAACTAAACTAAACATTGTTTGTAGAGAGAGATGGATGCTTACAATTCTCACATCTCTCTCAAAATGGCCATTTTTGAGAAAACAAAATTCAAGTAGTTTGCATCACCGGATATACTGTGCATCTGTGAATGGTAAACCCCGCCTTCTTTGATTTGATTGGCCATCTCAGTCATTTTGACATTGACGAGCGCTCGCTGAGGCTTTGATCTGAAGCACCTATGTGCAGCGATCACACACATCTCCGTAGACTACCGCAAGTTAATTCTAACACTTTAATAGTATTTATAGCTCCTAACAGGCTGTGTGACTATGAGACATCAGCATGCAGTTTTCCCCATTGCTCACGTACCAGCGATTATCCCTCTGCATGCCACTGTTGGCACGCATGCCGTAGGTTGCCGACCCCTGGCCTATATGCACAAAATATAAAGTAGGATCCCTGACCAAATCCCTGAAAATCTAGAATTTAAAATCCCATTTAAATCTGGAAATAAACAGTTTTTTAACACCTTCAGACAAAGAAACGTGATGATGTCAAATCAATAATAAATATGTGTGATTCTGCACTATTATATTTGAAGTCAATAAGAAAATGTGACAGTGGTAATATGACTCTTTGTACACAGTCAGATGTTCCTCCATTAAAACACAAGATCATCTCTTTGAATCATCTAAAACCTCAATTTCAGATTTTGACACATGACCCTAAACTTTTGGACCCAGGAAGAACATTATTTATTTGTTTGTTGCTTTGTGTTGCTCTACCGGTCTTCTATATTTTAGCACGTCTGTGTGTTTGCAGTGTTAATGAGTCAAAGCTTTATCTGTTTTCAGTCAGAGAAGGAGATGCTCTTCTGAGTGCTCAGAACAGCCTGATCGGGAAACTGAAGGAGGCGTGTCAGATGCTCGGGGCAAAGCTGGAGGAACTGGCCCAGAGCAGCAGGTACAAAGCACTTTCAGATCATGTGTATCCTATTCATTTTTTTCATTCATTACAAACTCAAACCCAACAAAATAAAAACTGAACCCAATCAAGTTCATGCCAGGTACAAGATCTACATTTACACTTGTGATCAAGGTTTTCGATGGCTATGGAAAACCTGGAAATGCCAATTTTCCGAGGTTTCAAATTGTTAGTCTTCCTTGTTTTTGTTTTGCTCAGCTGTGAAATATTTAATCGACTATAAATTGCTATTTGTGAATCATGACTGACAAAGTTCACTAACGAATGAAGTAGCCAGCACAAATAAGTGGAAATTGATTGGTCAAAAGATGTGGAAACCCTGGCTGTCTTGAGACCAGTATGTGCTGTTTCAAATACCAGAGCTTCTTTGGTCATGACTCTGACGTCTAGCATATCTACAGCTGAACTAAACATAGTGCTCACTGTAACTGTGCTATTCCAGATCTGTGCAGTGAGATCAGTGAAAATGAGTTTCTATGTTTGAAATGCAGATTGCTTGACATCGTCTTCTCAACTGTTTGATCTTGTTGATGCTTTGTGAATTGTGTATCTTCGCGGAGTCCGACATTCAGCGCGGAGCCACTCGCGGTGTGTTATCCAGAGCGTGGCATCCTTTCCGTGCCATACTGCTCTAGTCTGTGCCCCAGTAAGGGAGCTGTCACTGTACCCTGGCACACGCCAGCCTGTCCTCCGCGCAGGCTTTGCTCTCTGCCCATCACATGTGCCTCTCACCTCAGGCCTCTGGGGTAGTCAGCTGTTAAAACAGTGTAAAGCGCATTACTCACATCGCAGCTTGCAATCTGCCATGGTCAGTCAGCCCAGCTTGGGAAGGTACAGGCCACTGATGCTCCCCCTCCCCCTTCCGCCCGCACGCTGAACTCAAGAAGACCTCTGAGGAAGATAGATGCGGTGAATCATCTCCACGTATTAGTGTCCGCACTGTATTTACTGTGTTTTTAGTATTGCTGTCGACGGATACAATCATGCACATGGATCCTTGACAGTGTCAGGCAGTGTCTCTCACTGTGGCATGCTTTACTTTATAATTTATCTTACTTTTATAACTATCACGCATGTAGTTTTTATGACCTTATATTGGCTGGGGTGGAATATTAGCATTTTTAAAAATGTATGTCTTGCCACAGTATTATTTAAGTGAAACACAAAGTGTGAAGAAAGCTGTATTTGCATAACTTCTGCAAACAAGGTGAATGAAATCAACTTAAAGGCTTAAAATAAACAATAATGGGTAGTTGGCATAAGGTATAATGTTCACATTGCCTCCTGTCAGGGTTTATTTTGCGATTAATATTAAATACATTATTGCATTTGTTAAAGGGCTACTTCCCAAAAATAAATAAAGTAACATGAAATATTGATGCAAGGTAAATTTATTATATTATCTTATTTATAAAGACAGTGAGATTTTAAAATGTAGAAAAAGAATAGTGACCAAAAATATGTACTTTCCCTTATACATTTATAGTAAATATAACCTAAAATGCTGATATTAAAAAAGAATAATAATAAGTTCTGGTGCATGTTAATTGTTAACTACTGAAATTATAGGATTATTGTTATTTAGTAGCATTTACATTTTTAAAGAAGGCAGGTTTGTGAAAGTCTAAACATTTTAATAAACCATTTCTAATAAAACAATTTTAGGGCTGTATTTTATTATTTTAGTTAGCTTTACAGTGATACAAATTTATTTTAAGTTACCTTTCAATTTTTATTTGTAATTATTTTGAAATGTTTATATATTTTTTTTGATTTTTTTTTCAATGAATGAAAGTTTTTTAAACTCCCTTGAAACAGATGTAAACAGTCATGTGAACATCCAAGAACAGGAATGGTGTATGGACTGTGTATATACTCATAAACTTGATTTATTTCCCTCTACTGATCACTCTGTCCTGTTGTTTTATATCCGGTGACAGTGTGGCCTTCTGTTCAGTGTTGTGTTTTAAACCTGAAGGCAGACGAGCACGCAGCACGCTGGCGATAAGGTTCATTCTGCATAAGACTCGGATGAAGGTTGCTCTCGTGTCTGATGCAGCACATACAAGCGAGTTGTGGTGGTGGATTGAATTACTTGTATTTGTAACAGTTTGATCAAACACAACCTATTACGATGTCTGTTGATATATGAGCACATTAAACAAGTTTACACATTAAACCAAAGATCCGTTTTCTTAGAGCCGATGTCTTCCGTGTAGGCTCTTTAACTTTTGGAGAGCAGGGTGTTTACAGTGCTAATGGAGTTGACTTGGCAGGGCTTTACCTGATGGCAGAGTGCTCAGGTGTTTCTGGTGCAATGAGAGTGTAGTCTTGGTAAAGAAAGAGCCACACATTTGCTGGAGCCATGGCATAGTGGTTAATGCAAGTTCAAATCCCAACCCTCCTTCTCTCTACTCTCTGTTGAGAGACAAAAGTGGAAAAACAAACAAACAAACAATTGTTTCAGCTTCCTGATAGGCCTTCACACATGCTGCATTTACAAATGTAAGGAAAAAATACATTTATCATATTAAAAATATTAGATTAGTTCATAACTGCCAGTACTTGCATATTGTGTATTAACAGTAATCTGTTTTAGTAAAATATGCTGTTTTGTTTATGCTATGTATGTAGGCTGCTTTGGTATGTCTAAATGATTTATTATCAGACCAAGCATTATTAGTTATTAGAGTCATTATAATAGTTAAAGTGTCTTTATTTAACACTATCGAAAGGTGGATTGTAAAACCTAAGCATGTGTGTGTGTGTGTGTGTAGAGCAGAGATCGAGCAGTTGTCTCTGGAGAAAGAGCACCTGCAGGAGAGCGCTGGGAAACTGCGAGGTCGTTGTGAAGAGATGGAAGAGCAGTGTGTGCAGCACGGGAGGATGCACCAGCGCATGAAGCAGAGGTATGCACACCTGCAGCATTGACCTCAAGTCCTGCATCACTCCCTAGAGGAGCTTGTTTAGTGTATCACACCATGACAATACCGCATTTGCATTATGATGGACTAAAGCTAAAACCAACAACAATTTGGGGTGTGAATCTTTGGGGTGACAGTGAGTCAATTTCACTTAAGATTCACAGATTTTCAATTAAGAATTGATTTAGAAGTGTTTTAAAGTGCTTTGTAGAATTCAGGCTTTGTGCACCCTGCACAGAAATCCAATTTGGATTGGTAATTTCATATGTGGGGAAATATAATACATTTGTTTAGGTTTGTAAATATGAGACTTAATGAAAAAATATAAGGTGTTTGCTTCCTTAATGAACCTTGTGTACAAATAATTAACTAAACTCAAATGTTTGGGGTTTGTAAGATATATTGTATGTATATATATATATATATATATATATATATAATACTGTATATGTAATTTGTTTGTATATATTTAAGTATCTTATGCCCACAAAGGCTACATTAATTTGATCAAAAATACATAAACAATTTACAATTTAAATAATTGTATATATATATATATATATTATTATTTTAATGTAATTTATTACTGTGATGGCAAAGCTGAATTTTCAGCATCATTACTCCAGTGATCCTTCAGAAATCATATATTCTGATTTGCTGCTCAAGAAACATCTCTTATTATCAGTTATTTTCAGGATTGATAAACATTTGATATTTTGTAACATTTTCAATGTTTTTACTGTCACATTTGCTCAATTTATTGCATCCTCCTTGAATAAAAGTATTACTTTGTTTCAACAAAATAACCTTACTGTCCTCAAACCTTTGAACGGTAGTGCATGTTGTTCTTCAGGAAATCCATTTTATCAGACTAAAATGCTTCTGAATTAAAGAAGCCATTGATTAGATTTACAAGCTGCAGCTTTGTAACCTCTCAATATGTCTATAATATTATTTGGAATCAGATTGTGTTTTTTATATCCGATACATGTGAGCGCTCGTACCGCTTCAGACCGTGTGCGTGTGTGTTTCATGCAGGGGCACATGTGGCCACTGAGTGTAGGGTTGAGGGGCGTCTGGCACACCGCCCGAGCCAGCATGTGGGCGAGTGAGTGAGTGTGGGTGTATCCACAGTACCTCCAGCCTGAACCGAGCTTCTGCTGGGAGCACAACATCCTTCTGTTTCCTCCACAACTTTACATATTAGCGAATATCCACCTCCTCGAACCAGAGAGAAGCAGATACAAAGAAAAGTTACGTTTCCACTGCCGCCCCGTAATGAAAAGGATGTTGTTTTTAGATAGTTGTGCTGTGTGGGCATGTAAGTGAGCTTTCCTCACATAACTGGAGCTGTTAAAATGGTTCGTCACCTTTGCAATTACGCAACATTTCTCACAAGAGCTCACAGACCGAGCTCAGAGGTGAGATGGAGCGATTAGAGAGAATCTATACGTGTGAAATATTTATAGTTTCGTTTACCATAGAATAATTTTTTTTTTTAATTATGTACACGCCAGAGAGGATTCGCAATGAAATCTTTTTTGTTGTGCTTTTATGAACTATTCAAAATGGATTGAATATGTTCTAGCTAATCAACACAAAGCCAAAGTTAGAATGTGCATGATTTCGTGTGCTGGCCAAAATAGAGAAAAATCAATTTGTGAGAGTTTACCGCATCGCACCGTTCCTCTCTCTCGCTGCTACATGCTTTGTTTATTGCGACGCTGACACACACATTTCTCCTGCTGTTGGCATGTAAGACAGAAGGTGCCGGAGCCAAACTTCAGCCCTCGGCTCTGAGTAAGAGACTGAGAGGTCTGGTCCCTCCCGCGTCTTCAGTGCCCCGGGTGTCTCTGCTCTGTAGGGCACTTCACCCCACCGCCCGTGGGTTAAGGTGTACGTGTTAATAAGTTGGTGCAAATGGCTCCGGCGTACATGCAAATAGCCCGGGCCCCACCTCAGATATTCTTGATCGGGCGCACAATCTGTGCTGCGAAGAGCTGCAACAGCGTGGCACGCATGAAACATTTGGAAAATCAGCTTGATTTATTTTTACCATTCGAGCCAACGCCAAGCTACACAGGGGTTTTCGGCACACAATGTTTCACTCCTGCAAGTTATTTATTTATTTTCCACGTGGCATTCGCATATTTTCTGCCTAGAGATTAGGGCCAGTGATATATAAAAGGCTTGGAGTGTTGGCCAACGATTGTGCGCAATAGCCTCGGCTTTATAGAGAACATCAATAATACATATGCATATCAATCCTATTTTTATTTTGTGAATGCATTCTGGGCATCGTTTTACTGCTGTGTAAGATGATTGACATTAGCGTGGTAAAAGCCACTTTACTCTCTTTAAGGTCAAGTAACAAAAATATGTACATTGTGTTAATGATTCACATAATTAGAGATTTTGTAAATAATGTAGGAATGCTGTCCTTGTAATTTCTAATATAGAAATGAATTACGTTTTCATTGAAATGAGGATAGAATTTTTGTACTATAGCACCAGACATATTCAATATACTTTAATCCTAATATTTTAATTTATAACTCATTTACCCAATAAGTTATTAGAACCAGACTCTGGTATGTCTTGGGTATTAAATATATTATTAATGTTATTATTATTCATATAGACATGTATTACGATGTCTTAGTATTGTAATTTCGCATTACTATGTATCTGTCTGTTCTTTGAAAGCTGATGCATTTGGGGGTGAAAATATGCAGAAATGCAAAACTTATAAATAGCAGATTTCTTGCTTGGAAATAATGAACATTTCTATAACGGATACAAATTATCCTAGTTATGCTGAGATAAACACATAAGCCAGAATATGCTCTTATAGAGCAAAACAGGCATAATGATGTCCAGTATGTTACCAAATCAATATTTTGATTATTTTTAATGAATCAATCAGAATGGCTCACAAATCAGTCGGAAGGATTCATTACTGAATTAGTCAATCAAAATAGTGTTTTAAATCTTTATCCTTTGTTCGCAAATTACTGGAAAGCTTTTGGAAAAGTCATAGAAATTAATTGTGAATTTCATTGTGGGAAGACTGAATAGAAAAAGCATAATATAATGCATAACCTGTCAAAAAGAATTAATAGGTATTTAACTTAATAAAAGTTTTTAATGAAAATGACATGTCCTGCGGTGTGGCATGCTATGCTCCGTCTAAATGAGCATTTTGCTAATTCTTTTATAATTATTATGCATGCTGCTTTTACGCACTTGTATTACATAAGAGACATGCTTTTTAAAATGTATGTCACTATAATTAAAGTTAAAATATCCACTTGTACATTTAAATCAAAGTCTCAATGTTGATTAAAATGTTTGTCAGCTACACTGATAGAGAATCATTTTAGGCTGTCTAGAAACTAAACCCAGCTTGACATCTGATTATTTGTCCAAAATTTCACCTGCTCCGAGTCCCCGCTCACACAAGCTCCTCAAACGTTCTCTCCACTCCGCTCAGCCCCACAAACACACATCTGCCACTGAGCGTCTTTACCAATTATCACTCCCTCTCACCAACACACACAGAAGCAAACACGCTCCTGTTCCTTAAAGGAGTGTTGTAGCGTATACGCAGATGTGTGCCTAAATCTACAGGCTTCTGTCAGCCATATGGCGGCATAAAGAAAGATGGTAGCAGCGTGTGGATGTGCGCGGAGGGGAGCGTGGATGGAGAGCCATGTGTAGCGGTAGCTGGAGCGCTCCTGAAAAGGCTGGAGGAGATGGTGCAATGGAACAAATGTCCGCCTGTGCCGGGGCAGAGAACAGCCGCGCTGCTGCCGGGGAGACGGCTGGGCCTCGGGCGAGGGCTGCTTCATCTGGTTCCCTGCCACCCACCCCCGCTACACACCCCGTCTTCACTTACACACAAACGTGCATTTAGTACTGTGTGTGTGTGTGTGTGTGTGTGTGTGTGTGTAAGAGAAAAAGCTAGGCCACTTTTCCCTTAGTAAACTTTTCACTTGCAAATGAAGTTGGCAAGGAGTGAAGGAGATGGCTTGCGTGATGTGGATGATGCTTGTCACTGTTTCTTTAGCATCCGCATGCTGATCGCTGTATTTTCTGGGTCAGATGTATCTTTTAGTGTTTTTTGTTCCAGTCTGCTTGGAACAAAATAGGTCAGAGTTATTTGGACTTCTCTTCTTCAAATCAAACGCGAGTCTAGACTCTTGTTTATAATAATTGTGCTTCTAGTGGCATGACTTATTACATCTATTAAATCTGAGCTTTGCTGGCAGACAATAGGCCAATGATTGCTATACTTTGTGGACTAGATTATATCTTTACAGTTTCCAGCTGAAGTTGGTAATGTTTGATGTTGTGGTGCTGTATATTTTAAAATGTAACTTCCAATATGCAACGCAAACCTCGATGCTACAGACACGAATCATGTCTCAAATAGTGCTGCTTGCTGAGGAGAGCTGTGACCCTGTTCACATTTCTGTGTTTGGAAATTTAGTACATAGGACATAGGAGACTGTAGCAAACATGATTTTTGATTTCCCATTTGCGAGAGATGGATTACAGCAGTCAGAAGAGAGAATGATGTCAAAGCAGCTGAAGTGTTTCAAAAACTGAACAAGAAAATGTGCGTTTGCTAGAATTACGAAGTAATACCCACTTCAGATAATATAAAAGTCTACGTAACCTTTGTGATTTGATAAGTGTCAGAAATGTGTGATTGGGATCAACTGCATTAAGTATATCAGGATATTATTTAATCTTTATTTTATCTTGCTAATCATCATCATCATACACTACCATTGAATATTTTAGGTCTGTAACATTTTTTATAAAAACAGTAATGTTGTGAAATAATATTGCAATGTAAAAGAACTGGTTTCAATTTTAATATATAAATGAAATGTGTTCCTGTGATGGCAAAGAAAATGTTTTACTCCAGGCTTTAATGCTACATGATCCTTGATAATCATTTGCAATATGCTGATTTGATGCTCAAGAAGCATTTCTTATTATAAGCAATATTGAATACAGTTGTGCTGCTTAATATATTTTTATAAGTAAAAGTGTAAAGGAACAGCATTTATTTGAAACTGATTTTTTTGTAACATTATAAATGTCTTTACTGTGGATTACTGATCAGTGAATGCTGAACAAAAGTATTATTTAAAAATAATAATGATACAAATATCTTACTGCCCCCAAACTTTTGATGTATACTGTACACTCTCAGAAATAAAGGTACAAAAGTTGTCACTGGGTGGTATCTTTTCAAAAGTTTATTTTTTGTACCTATTAGGTTAAAAATATGTATCTTTAAGGTACCAAAATGGACCCTTTAAGAACAAACACACCTTTTGAGAAAGTACTGCCCCAGTGACAATTTTTGTACCTTTATTTCTGAGTGTGTACAGTAATATAAGTTAGTTACATACTAATCCTAGTGTGATTGACTCTAAGAATAAAAAATAGTAGATAAACACATGCCCTGACAGTTCACATTCTTCAACCCTAAAACACATCACTATACTTTATGCACTAAGCATATTTCAAAATACAGGTAAAACAACTGTGAAAAAACAGAATTTTACTTTCTTAGTTTTTTTGCATTTTCATAAACATACATAACTTTCTGGACTCACGGATTAAGGATTCGTTGATTATCAGTAAGTGATTGCTCGGTGAAAAACTGAAACTGATGCCAGGTGGCTCTTAACATTTAAAAGTCACGGTGTAACTTCACGCACACTCCCACTCTTCACTGTGCAGCTAGGGGGCAGCAAGCAGCCTCTCCACCCTAATTTCCCTCTTTCCTCTACCCTTCGTGGGCCAGCTGGCCCACACTGCCGGGGGCAACAGCTCCGTGGCCTGCTGACAGAGCCTTGTGGTGCGGTGGCTCTACTGCTCCTGCTTACGCGGGTGCTGGGCACTTCCCAAGGCATGCAAACTGTAAAATGCTACGTGGTGCATCCAAGCGTTCCCTATCCAGCGCTAAGACCTCATTTATAACATCAAATAGTGCTCACTTTGCTCCTTTCACAGGCTCTGTATGCAGTAAAAGCTGATGGTGGTAACAAACTTTATAAAGACCTGACATCACATATGTTGTATAGCCTAATGTAAATGTGTGCATCACTTAAGAGCAAAACTTTTTACTGACATCAATAACATTGTGTGATGACAAAGTCATTTCTACGTGTGGTCTGAACTCAGTCCTGTAAGTAAAAATCACAGAAAGATGAAGCAGAGATCATGTGCAACAATAGATTGGCTAGTCTTACAGGATAAGGCCTGAGGTCAGTTGATCTGTGTCTGGCCCTGGCAGAGGAGAGAGGGACTGCGTCCTAGCTAACGCTGCCAGGCCTGTTTTAACTAGACAAGCCAAGACAGATTTCATATATTCTATACCGCTTATCCTTCCTCCAAGCCTCGCGTACCCGTTCCCGCCACTATCCGCAGCATGCTGCTGATGGGAGCCCCGTAAATTCACCGGATTTAGTGATTTGTGTTCCATTTGTTGAGATCTTTTTCTATTGGTTTGTTTGTGCGTTGAAGGAACTAAACCTGCCTCATTTGTTCTGATATGTTGTACTAAGTAACCGCTATTGTTGCTGTATTTGTGAGCCCTGTTCTCATTAGACTATCGCAAAAAAGAGAAATGGTTTTATGTGTGTAGTATTTCATGTTTATTTCACACATGTAAATAATTTAGTCTAAAATGTTGTTACGTTCATTTTATGTCAATTTATACATTCTTTATTTTGATTACTACACCATATTTTTCAGTCTGTATGTCAGCGGTTTTTGGGGTGATTTGTTTTGCGTGCTCGCAGGAGCTGAGAGTGTATTCTCTGCTTCTTGCCAATTCATTCGGCCAATGCTAAACAGATGCTAAGCACTGAACATCGCTCATAAAAATCACACACCCTGAGGCCACCGCAGGCCACATGAGCGGAGGAACTTCAGTCCAGTCCATCAGCATCAAGACTCGCTGTACAGGTGGCAGCACCGCAGGCCGCTCGCGCTCTCGCACTGTTTATTATACTAACTCATCACTGGCAGATAATTCTGTTTTAAACCAGAGAAATATGTTTTTTATAATAACTTTTTTACTCACAAAATGTCCATTGTGAGTTAAGCTGCTTTGTTTTAGAATCCAAGGCATACTTCAGCGATGAATTTAGATTCACATGAAGAGCCAAGTTAAGGCAAAGTAAAGAGCTAAAGTATTTGTGTTTGAGGAGTACAGTTAAGCAGGAATTGACTCTTATTACCTCCTATATTTCATTTGAGGGTCTAATTCAGTGTCGTTCTTTAACTAATCCTGCCTTGAGCTGCCAATCCATAACTGGACTGTTGTTTTGTTTTTTGTTATTTCATTGGAATGAACTAGATAGCTCCACATGAATCTTACCATCCTCAAACTTTTGAATGATAGTGTATGTTTTTGGATTTTTTTTCAGTTATGCTAATTCTATTTAAGTTCTTTTTTATTTAACCATTTAGCTTCAAGGACCACCAGTGGTCCACAGTTTGAGAAGCTCATGATATTTTTTTATTTTTAGAACAGTTTGAAAAGCACGTTCTTATTTGTTTTAATTGCAGGACTGGTTTTAAGTGTTACTTGTACACCGTTTGTAATGTTTCCCCCCCAGTGAATCAGTTTAATGTCTAATAATTGGGTCACACTTTATTTTAAAGTCCAATTCTCACTATTAACCAACCATTAACTACAACGTTTGCCTCAATAAACTCCTAATTTGGTGCTATTAATAGTTAGTGAGGTAGTTGTTAAGTTTAGGCATTGGGTTAGGGATGCAGAATATGTGCTTTATAATAATAAACAGCCAATATGTTAATAACAGGCATGCTAATAAGAAACTAGTTAATAGTGAGAGTTGGTCCCTATACTAAAGCGTTACCAATAATTGCTTTAAAAAAGTAAAGCCCAGTATTCTCTAATTTGAATTTATGTGTGTTTCTAAATATGTAAATGGCCAGTACAGTTACCTGAGTGCTCATCTCTCTCATCAGCTGTCGGGTTAGCCGCGTATGTGTTGCGCTGGCTTCAGTTAGCCTGGGAGCCAGCAGATGGTGTCCTTTCACCAGGGTCAGCAGGGAAGCTCTATTCTCCCTGAAAACCCTTCTCCAGCTCTCTCAGTAGCGGGCAGAGGCAGCAGTGTCCAGGCCGGGCCAGCTCTGCCCAGCTCCATGCACTAAGCTGTATTAAAAACCTAATTAAGTTGCGTGCCAGTAAATGGAGGGAGGTTATTGGATTTGCAGCCTTAGCTGCTGGACAGCCTTCTAATTTAATCAGACTCCCGTTGTGAGTCCAGCTTCAGAGATGACTACGGGAGTTTTCTCTTTTTTTTCCCTTCTTTGGGACAGTTTGTGGGAGTCAAACACAAACTAAGACGGCCCTGAACAAGGGCACGGGTCGTGCACATTGGACAGATTTGAGACTTTCCCTGAGTGGCTGTATAGCTGATACATGTTGGGGAGATTGAGAGCTGTTTGACATTTGCTGATTAAGGGCGGTGTGATTGTATAATAGGTTAATGCAGCATGTCTGTCTCCAGAGGGGCAAAGGTGCTGCAGATGGCTTGTGTGTGAGGTGAGGGAATTACACACAACCTGCTTTAACTGCTTCAGGATGCCTGACATTACACTGCCTGCCACAGAGCGGATTCTACTCAGTTCAACACACTGACACGCTCAGCATAAAGAGCAAGCATTTGTAATAGATACGTGACATTATGTCAGGCTTAGAATCTGATTCGGCAAAATTATGAAAATTCATCCATTAGTTCGTAATCATTCCATTAGTTCTTGTTTAATCCTGACTGCTTGAAAAATACTGCAGTATTATTAAACTCACACCATTACAGTGAGTTTATACTAAATTGGTTGGTAATGTTTTTTAAAGAAGTCTCTTATGCTCACCACAGCTGCTTTTATTTGATCAAAAATAAAATTAATACTTTTTATGTATTTTAAATCTAATTAATTTCTGTGATGACAAAGCAGATGCTATTCCAGTCCTCAGTGTCAAAAGATCCTTCAGAAATCATTCTAATAGACTGAACTGGTCTTTACAAAATATGTATTTTATTATCAAAATTGAAAACCAGTGTGCTGCTTAATATTTTTGTCTAAACTGTGATACTTTAAGGATTCTTTGAAGAATAGAAAGTTCAAAAGAACAATTTATTTAAAATATAATTATTTTGTAAAAAATACTTTTGATAATTCTAATGCATTAATAAAAGTATTAATGTTTTTCAGAAAATCCAACCTTTTGATCAGTAGTGCAGCTTACAAACAGCTGTTTCATAGACTATGAATCTGATCATTTTGTACATAGTATTTATAATTGTTTAATAAATCAATTATTACTACTGTTGTTATTATGATGATTGTACTAAATTAACTATTAATAATAATAATTATAACCATAATAATAATAATAATAATTTCATTTTACAATAGAACAGCATTTATATAATATTGTAAATTATAAATATATTTTCTTTCAATTTTGATAAATTTAATGCATAAATAAAAATATTAATGTGTTTTAAAAACCTAAGCTTTTAATTGGTAATGTAGGTAGGTTTCAGAGGTTTCATAAACTATGAATGTGATTATTTTGTACATTATATTAATAATTATTTAATAAATTAAGTAAACAATTATTATTATTACTGTGGTTACTATTATGATGATTGTACTTAGTTAACAATTAATAATAATAATAATAACAATTTCATTTTATATTTTTAAAATGGATTTTAATCATTTAATTTGTAAATTAATGTATTTGGATCTATATATTTTTTTTCCAGAAATCATAAGCAGTCACAGATGTCAGTCACATATACAACTCCTTTCATATACAGTAACTCATAACTCATACCGTATGTCTGCACACAGTTTATACATATTTACTTTGAGTGATTAAAGTCTGTATTTCTGCATATTAATGATTGTTTTTTTACTAATATTGAATCAGTCTCAAACAATAAAACTTGTGTATTTGGAGAAGAAGAGTAAAGCCGGTGTCAAAAAAGCAGATGGCACACTTACAGAGCTTAAGCGGGTTTACAAATAATGGACATGTTCTTGCAGCTCTCACTTCTGAAGTTTTTCTTAGTCTTCTATCTCTTATTTATTTCTCGTTTTGGTAAACAACAGCAGATGAATGGTACTTTCTGAACGACCTGAAGAACA
Organism: Gymnocypris eckloni scoliostomus; assembly: GCA_027564155.1. Classification (NCBI taxonomy): domain Eukaryota; kingdom Metazoa; phylum Chordata; class Actinopteri; order Cypriniformes; family Cyprinidae; genus Gymnocypris; species Gymnocypris eckloni. Next base: position 11,816,057 of record CM050429.1, read on the forward strand.
GCAGAAATGGTAGATAAAGGTTTGGATGGTGCACTAATACAGAAGAACATTTGGAGCTAAGTGTGTGTGTGGAGGAGGTTAGGGCCAGTGTCAAAGCGCTGCCAGACTCTGGAGGTGGGCGGCAGCAGTGGCGCCAGCTCCCTACACAGCAGGCCCGAGCATGGGACAGGATGCCCACCACAGCCCTGTGATCAGCCCTGTCCAGCTCACACCAGGAAGGCCAGCAGAGAAATGAAAGGAAAGAAAGAGGGCGACAAAAGAACAACAGCGCTTGACTGAGGCCTGAGGACAGGAACCTCGTGCATTCATTGCTTTTAGAATCCTGTACAGAAGTGCATCGACTTTCTGAAACATCATCATTTACAATGTTGCTTACCCTATTTTCAGCATATTTAGACTGATACTAAATTTGATGTTTTTTTTATTAAAACGGACATTAGTGAGGGTAGCACCATATTTCATTTCTGACATTAATGAAAATGTGGATTGTTCTATTGTTTATTACTTATTCTTCAGCTGACATGAAATTGTTTTATTGAGTTATAGAGTTGTGAAAACGACGCAATCTTGGACTTTTATACAGGGCATTCATTGTAAAGACTGTTGTCAGAACATCACTGTGTGAATGTTTGACAGAAACAGTGATTCAAACATTGGTGTGAGTGTGGGGCGGGACTATCTGTTTGTCCAGCCAATGGCAGATGGGGGCAGAATCTACTTTTATGGTCCTTTAAGAAGATTAGTAGCTCCGGTTCATATTTACTTTCTATGAATGTAAAAAAAATCCTAGACTTTGTTTTTAATGCTTTAAAAGAAAAAAATCTCATGTTTTAATTTATATAATAAATGACAAAATTGACTGTAAATAATGGCATAATTGATGTTTTTGGACTGTCAGAATTTAAATTTTGACACTGTCCCTTTAAGATAATGATATTCTGTTAAATGAATTTCTGTGTGTGTGTGTTTTATCAGACTGCAGCAGCTGGACCAGCACTGTCAGGCCAGTTCCCAGCAGGTGCTGCAGCTCCTCAGCCGACAGAAGCAGCTCATGCAGGAGCGCCAGCAGCTCGTTCACGACATGCACAACCTGCAAGCCCAGGTCAGTCTCTGTTACACACTGTACTCAGACCTCCGCTCGCTCTTTAACTTCAAACCTGATGATTGCCTGAACGTTTCAAGTGCTTTACCTACTTCAAGGATGGAAGCTTTAACATTACTCTCATTACTGTCATGCAAAAAATATTGTTTCTATTACTCCAAAATAAATCATTATCGGTATATTTGAACTCATTTGAATTATATGCCAGAGCTGTACTTTTCTGACATGCTGAGCTCATGTGACAGATGCAGGTTCAAATCTATTCCGTTTTATGACTTTAATACTTTCTTTTGCCTTAAAATCCTTGTCATCTATCCACTTTCTGTTCTAAAGCTAGTGGAGAAGACCGCACAAATCTTGAGTCTGCAAAAGTCTTGATTTTATGAAACATAAAATATAGTATGATTCCAATTCTGGAAATCACAATCCAATTCAAAGCCAAAAGATTTTGACTGACTTTGAATATCAAATTAATTATTTTATTCAGTTAGTTACATATTTATAAAGTAATTATAAATCAAAACAGTTTTATGTCAATAATTATAGCTTCAAAACAAAGCTCAGGATCAATAAAGAGAGATTGCAATGCATCAATTATTTTTCCTCTGATCCCTTATATATATACAGTAAAGACAGTCTAATCAGTCACCATTCAGAATAATGATCAAGTAAAATATCTGGATGCATTGTTGTAATAAGAATTTTGGGGGGAAATGTGCTTAAATTGACATTTAAAAAAATGCCTAACAGGTATAGTGATGATAAAGTAGGTTTTATTTGAATTATGCTTAATATAATTGCTTCTGAATCTTTAGATTTTGTAGTAAAATGTGACCTGCATCCAGAGAGAGAGAGAGTAGAGCACACAAGCAGCACAGCAGCTGGTAGTCATGGCTGCACATCACGCTAGACTAGGCACCCACAGATGCTCATCCAGATTGCTGCTAGAGGCACGTCAGCAACAGACAGCGAATCGCCGAATGCTGACATTCGTTGGAGATTATTGCAAATGGAGTGATGCTCCTCAAAGCGCAGCCGCTTTCGGCTCTGTTAATACTACCATGCTGTTGTTTTGTTATTAGAGCGAGTTAGTAATTCAGACTCTCTCTCTGAGCATTTGTGTAAGAACACCCACATGCTGACCGCTCAGACCGCGTCCTGCTCGCGCTCACAGCTCATTCCACAAGGACAGTTAGGAATTATGCTTGGCTGTTTGAAATAAATGAAAGCGTGGCATGAGACAGAAGAGCGGTTCATTCCTCTTCTTCTGTTGAGATGATTAGAGTAGTTTGGTGCTGGGTTTCTTATTGTCCTGTGTGTCTCCTTCTCCTCAGGTGCATGTTGAGAAGAGAATGGACACGCTGGCCGTCTCCATGAGGTCATGTGATCAGTCATAAAGCGAGAACCAATCATTGTGACACATTCCATATAACTACACAATGAAATGCAATAAGAGTCAAAAGTCAAAGTTGACTTATTTTAAATAAAATGCATACGAGGAAATGTGGCTTCATAACTGGACATGATTGAAAATTCCTTTTTATGTCTTGTATTTTTAATAAGTTATATATCTTTTGTATTTATTTTATCAAAGATACCAATTAAAAAATGGAAACTCTGTCTGTTTTTCTCTCACTCTATATATATATATATCCGTCATAAAAAAAGTAATATAAAATGAGGATTATTTGTAATTTATATATATATATCCTCACCTATTATTTTTTTTTGTATGACCGGGACAGATTTGATGAATGTTGATTTTCTATATAGGGTGTAAATCCATCAGCAGGTTCTGAGGTGTGTTATGATGAATCATAAATGTTTTGTCTGGAGCAAATAAGTCAGAGACACGACTCAAGCCAAAGCAGATTGACATAGTGCTTTATTTAAGCAGTCTGTAAGAAGGAAAATAATGTGCATCCCTATCATATACATTTACGTGTAAAAATACTAGGATGTACAGTGTACAAAAACAGTTTCTTGCAGATAAGCTTTCCGCATCCGCGTGGGTCCCTATACTGTATTCAAGGAAATAAACTTTGTTTTTAATATGATGGATGGTAATACAGTTCTTTATTTGTTCTGTGTTAATCCCTTCCCTGTAAAATTCTTAACCACATGACTAGTTCTTAACATGGATCTAATGACAGAGCTAGCAAGGTCAAGAAATCACAAACTCTAAAGCTACATGGACATAAAATGTCTTTTTTTGTTTTTAAATAAATACTTTACAATTCATGCTCATTCATAATACACTACCAGGAGCGCGATATAGAGAAAGTCTGTTGTAGACAGTACAAACAGTAGCAGCAGTGTGCACACGGATGTGCGTTTAAGAGGCACGGAGCCCGTGCTGCCCATGTCTCCATGGGTCCCTTCCTCACACTAGTTCAGTATTCAGGGAATAATGACTTTAGGTTGGACTTACGTGTGTTTTTATTGTCCTCTGAAGTGATGACAACAGTACAGCTCGACTTTTCTACAACACTAGAGCATTAGGGACTCTTGGGAAATGTCTGTGTCTCCTGGCAGCATTTCAGGTCTATCTGCACCCACACCGATACATATTACAGAGCACAATCACTCGGGAAAGTAAAGTAGCATGAGGACTATGAGGGGCGAATATGTGCTTTCAAGTATTTTATTTCCTCTCGTTTTCTTTTCTTTTATTCTTTTTTTATTCAAAGCAGGGACAATTTTTTTCTTATGCTGAGCTATATAAAAAGAGCAACGGGTATGAAAGTGCTACTACAGGCAGATACAAAGCCAAGTGTTAAAATATGGAGTTACAAAAGTGTATGATTGGTTTGACCAAAGGCCCTTCTGCTGTTTAAATAAATTATCATCACATGCAAGGTAGCGCCCCAATGAACATCACCGTTCTCTGTCTCTCCGCGTCTTGAGGAAAACCCTTCGGTCCCTCACAAGTGCATATTAAAGTTAATGAAATGGACGAACAGCGTCACAGTATGATTGAATAATCCTACTAAGTACAATCACAAATTTGAAGTGAAAAAGCAAAAACCTAAACAAAATGAGTGCTTCCATCTCCTTATTGAAATTAGAAATGTTACCTAACCGGAAAATGTCAAACAAGACACAAATAGTTGAAACATAATCAAGTTATTCACTGATAAATAAAAAAGTAATGAAACAAACAGAATCGAACACCAAAAAAACTAAACAGTCAGCAGTGTAAGCCCATTAAATGAAATCAAGTAGTTTAACTTTGTCTGGCTTTCTCTCAAAAATATTAAATAAATTAATGGGGAAAAGACGAGGAATGATCTAAAGGAAAACGTGCAAGTTGGAAGACAGAGAATGACACAGACAGCGGATCTTCCCGCAGTACCTGCGCTGTCAGAAAGCATTATTGGGTTGGACATCACAGTTCGAACGCAAGAACATCCTCAAATCAAATCTGGCAATAGAGCAACAGTACCATGCTACAGCATCTCACATTACACCATCGGACAATTCACAATGCTCACAATCAACGCAGGCATTTTGGCGGAAATCTCAGTTTGGCGTGAGGGAGGTGGACCAAAACTTTCTGAATCGTCCTTAACCAGCCGTCATCAAATCCATCTCAGTCCTCAACAAACATGCAAGAAATCCCAGTTCAGACGTCCCACTCTAACAGACCTTGTACCACGTCACATTTCATATACACACCATCCAGACTCACTCCTTCCTCATATATCACTTCCCTCTTCACTAATGTCCATGTTCTCACCCCAACCTCATACCTCAGGGCTGCACTCGGCCAAATGTCCTCAAAAAGTGCCTAGGCAAATACAAATGAAAGACTTTGCCATTCCTGCCCAAATTAAACCGACACGCTGAACGCAACAACAACAACATGCACAAGAGCCATCTTTACACTCAGAAAACAAACAACACAGAGCAGGTTGTATTGCCAAACACTTTCAGGAAATGTTCTGCATATATCAAATTATTACTCAATAATCCAGATATTTCCCTTTGATCCCATTTCATAAAACACTGTCCATTTCAACTGACCAGTTTTTCTCAAGCCTCATCCAAGTGAATCCTCAGACTGTATCCACCAGAAACATCTTTGCTCATAATTCATATAGACATCCTAGTATTTCGATGTTTAGCGAAGGATTTTACAATTTCAATCTAATTGGCGTATTTTAGGGAGGAAAGTAAGCATGATATTAGATGCAGCGAAGCACTCAAAAGTGTTTGAAAATAGCATTTGACTTATCAATATCTGCATTTAAGCAAAATTATTGGTTAATGTTCACAGTCCTGCCTCGAAATACCAACGAGAATGTGCTGCGTCTTATTTAAAAGCTCATTAAATGGTCAAGCAAAGCACGTGTCATGCACTGTTACAAACTTTAACATACAGCGACCCATCTGAATGAATCAGTATGGTCTTTTACAGCCCTTTCATTGGTGGAAAGACAAGCAACACATTTCAACATCACTCCGACCGCACACAATGTTGAGGAGGAGAAAGAAAGAGAACAACACTACACTGGCGTAATAAGAAAACAGTTCAGGGAAAATAGAATAAAAACAAACGAAGGTCTTTGCAGTGACCCATCTACATTCGTAAAGCCTTTTTAGGAGCATTTATTTCATTCAAAATAAGAGACTCAAATAAATGCAAGGACAAACGACAACCAAAAAATTAAATTAGCTTAAATAAATTCTCAATAAAAATAGTGCTTTCTGTCATTCTTTCAATTAATGCTGGCTTTTTGTTGTTGTTTTGTTACACTATGATTGAACTATTGAGCGTTTAGTGGAAAGGCTTTCTCACGAATGTTCAAAACCAGTTTGGGCTTTGGGGGAATTTAATCTGACCGTCAACTGTACATCACAGTTGTGTATCGCTGCATAAAACACTCCACATCAGTCAAACGTGCCATTTTCCCCAGGGAACGATATGTAAGAAATAAAGCCTTCGGTGAATACATTTGAGAGAGCATTTCTAACGGGTAGTTTTGGTGAGAGTTTAGCGCTGCATAGCTCAGGTTCACAGGGCTTTGTATGGAGGAATACTGAATTGTGGATCGATGAGGGGTAAAGCTAGTCCTGAACACAGACGTCCTCTGTGAAGCCTGAGTAAACCGTTTATGGCAGTTTTGACAGAAGTTGAACCTTAAAAACAGTAACGACAGAAGCAGCTGAGACTGGAGCGGTTTGAAGTCGTTACGCTACCTGTACCCGGAATCTCAAAACCCATGTGAATCTCTGGCCATGCAGTTATATGTATTTATCTGAACTAATGGATGTGTCTTTGATACTAGTCCCACTGAATAAGGAATGTGGAGTAACATCTCAAATCAAAGAGAGAAACACAATAAAGACAAACGGTAAAAGTTCTCTCATCATGACCCAACCTTTGGGCTGGAGCTGTGAGGATGTTTGAGCGGGCTGGACCTCGGTCCGACCCGACGTGCAAATTCCCTTCACCCTAAATCAGAAGTTTCCCTTGGTCTAGCTAAACTAATGAAAGAACCAAGATGGACGATGAAGGGTCAAATGGGCCGGGGCTGTTAGAAGCTGAAGACCTAATTTGTTCCAGTGGTAACCTTGATGAGGACGAGGCAGTGTCACTCTCTCCCGCTGGCAGAGTAGGAGAACTGGGGGAAGTGTGGCCGTCGCTCGTTGTCCATGCAGTCCATCCCATCTTCATCGACTGAGGAGAGGAGCACAGGAGCAGTTAGACTGACACTACCAGTCAGTTTCAACCAGACTCGTGTAAAGAAAATGTTTTCTGCAGTTAGCCGTGAAGAAAACTTTATCTGAGCCACTTTTACACTTCCCATCGGGTCACAAAAAGCCTGCAATATGCCAAAAAACTGGCACCCACACACTTACAGGAAACAAGCTGTTGAACATGGAGTCTGCGGAAGACTTAACAGTTTGCAGGCGAAAACAAGGTTGTTATTTTTATTAAAAGGGTTATGAAGACAAGATTTAATTGGTCCCACACATTCTAAATATCGACAAGACCTTCTATAAGCTTTGGCATTGATATTGAAAATATTACTGCCTTGTTTCACCTCACCGAACCGGTTTAATTTAGCATCATATTTTACATTAGCATATCATTTAATAAATATGTGCATAGTCAAGGTCGCTGGTGGAAAAAGAAGTTTACCTCTATTACAATCACCTTTCTTCTGACCAAAAGATTTCTGAAAACGACAGGACTCAGATGGAAAGGCTGAAGGAATTGTTTTTAAGTCTTCTTGGTAGGGATTAAAAATAAAAACACATGTAACAAATATATTTATTATTCATGTTGGTTTTAAATGATTTTGTACAATAAAATGTTATGTTTATTTAGATAAAAGGTCAAGTGTGCACTACCGGTAATACGTCTGGGGTCAGTAAGATTATTTATGTTATTTGAAGGTCTCTTAAGCCTGCAATTATTTGATTGCAAATACAGGAACATTTGTAATAATGTGAAATATTATTGCAATTTATAATAAGTGTTTTCTACTTTAATATATGTTAAAATGTAATTTATTGCTGAGATGCAAAGCTGAATTTTCAGCATCATTACTACAGGCTTCAGTGTCACATAGTCCTTCAGAAATCATAATCATTCCTTATTATTATTAATGTTGAAATAATTGTGCTGCTTAATATTTTTGTGGGATTGTGATATATACATATGGAACTATAAAACATGGCAGATTGCAGAAATCTCAGACATTGATAAAATTGTATAACTTTAAAAATGGTTACTATGAAAATGCATTCTGCTACATGTATAAGAGTACAGTAACTCTGTTTGAAACATTTTAACATCCTAAAATATATATTATGTCTGGGTCTATGTATGCGAGATGAAAATCAGATGACACTTCAAGAACAATTCATGGATATAACCAGAAAACTTCTTCACAAACCTTCTTAATAATTGTGTGTGAACAAAAAAGTAACACCCATAGTTTTCAGGTGCTCGAGATTTGTGCCAAAAAGCATATGCCTTATGACTGAGAAGATAATGAAGTCAGCACAACATCATGCATGTTTTCTTGCAAACATTTGTGTCATTACAGAATTGTCAATGTATGCAGAGATAAACAACAGACAAACTCACATTTTTCAGGAGGGGTTATTGTAATCGTCTGAGCTGTGAACTCTTCATCGAAATATCTGGTATCTGTCTCTGACGACACCTGAGGCTTGAAGGGAGGTATCAGCTGAGGAAGGAAGAGAGGGGGATGAAAAACACAGAACACCTGTTTGTGCAGATCTGACACTGCATATAGTATGGCGAGCTGGAGGGCTCAATCTAACGCCTCTGATCTGCGCCTCCATTGTGCTATTTGTGAAGGCTGTTCAAGTGACAGTGACCTATTAGTGCATCGAGTCGCACATAACCTCTGTCTTAACATGTACCATTAAGAGGATTTTGGTTGTCTGCACTTTTAAAGTTTTACTCAAATCTTTAAGTTTTTTTCCTCAATAAAAAGTTGTACAAATACAAAAGTGAATGGCACTTTAAAAATATTTAAAATGGTGAAAAATGATGTCTAACTTTTCTATAATGCATCAGTGATTAATACATTTGAGATTTTCCATGAAGTTGCATCCACATATAAAGAGGTCAAAATAAAGACCACTGTTATGCAAATAAAGATGCAGTTGTGAAACATTAAGTCACAATTACAAGAAACTGTCGCAAATACAAGAAAAAAGTCAGTTTTTAAAGTTGTTTTTTAACTCTGATGTAGAGATGGACATTAATATCGTCAAGTTGATCGTAGAGACCTTTGGAGGCAATGGATCTACAATCTACTTAGGCTTACGATGCTTTTGGGAAACGCAGCCCAGGTCAACATTAAACAAAATAAGTGTATCTTCATATGTATTGGTGAAGGCAGGACAGCATCAATTCTGAATTACCTTTTTATCATAGACATTCTGCCAGTCAATTCCAGCAAAGAAACTATGTCGCATAATTTCTTTAGCATCATCCGGACCTCCACCAAGTCTGACAGGAAAACAAAAAGAAGCGATATGTATTTACTGTAGTCACAAGACAACATGATCTTATACAGCAGTTAGTTCCTGTCTAAATAAGTGCTGTGTTTAGAAGTCAAATAAAGAAAGACCAGTTGACATGTATTGAACATAGACCATACAGATCAATATTGTGATGACTGACCTCTTATTGGGATCTTTGATGAGCAGGCCTGACAGTAGGGACTTGGCATCAGCAGAGAGGGTCCTGGGGAACTTGATATCCTCCATTAGGATGAGCTCAAAGAGCTTCTCATGGTCCTGATTGTAGAAAGGCAGTCGGCCACACATCATCTCATACATGACCACACCGAGACCCCACCAGTCCACCGCACGGCCGTAATCATTGTCCTCCAGCACCTGAGAACAAACACACATTTGAAAACATTCATGCACAAAAGAATTCATGATCAACCCAAGAAATATCAAAACATGTACAAGCGCAGGTACACAGGTGGACCCCAAAACGTGCCGGGACACTTTATACAGAAATAAAAAAGAGCATTCTTAAATGTTAAATATGTTTGTGTTAACCCGTTTAATATGTAATCATTATTGTAGAAACACTCAAAAACCTTAAAAATATGGATGTCTCAGCACCAGTGTTGTGCAAGTTTCAGAACTGAAGAATTGAACAAAAGTGAATTTGAATTGAATTGGACACCCCACAGGAAGCTGAATTGGAATTTTGATGACAGAAATAGGTATTTAACGCTTTGCAATTTTACTAAAAAATTCTAAAATCCATTTATCCATATCCATACATCCATTAATCTAGCCATCTATCCATCCAACTGTTTGTCTTTCTATCCATTCATAAGTCCTATAAACCTTCAGACAGCGCTCTCCCCAAAACAAGACAATGCCTCTTTTCTAGTTAAAAATTACTGTCATTCTAGTTCCTTTAATGAAAAAAAAAGATATATACATTTTAAAAACTTAACCCTGTTTGCTACCACACTTTAAATTCAGGAAATGAATTGTAGTTTTAAAGGCATTCTCAATTCTGTTCCGAATGATGTGCAATCCTATGAGAGATTGGCAAATATATTTCACAATAAGTTGCTCATGTGTAACATAACACTAAATCAATGTCATCTCCATAAGAGTCATCACAGCTAAGAGTTCCTACATGAATGGTGGTCAGGAACATCAGTGCTAATATATGAATATCAGTGGCTGATAATGGCAGCACTTCACACACTCTTATTGCAGTGCTTCTCATCACCAAACCCATGTCAGTGTGAGCCAGCTCCGTCTCTATCAGTGCTAGACTGATAAAAGTGTCTAAACATTCATTCTGCACCGGCACAGCAGGTCAAAGATCCAGTTGGAACCTGGAAGTACAATCCTAAAAGTCTGATATCGTTGGATCAAAGCTATGCTTTTGGGCAAGCGTCCCGGGCCCCAATTACACACCTTACCGGTAGCTCTTATAAGTCTATGTGGCGGCTAGAGTTAGTGTGCGATGTAGAGGAGCTCTTCAGAGCGAGAGTCATGATTAATATGTTTGACTAATGACAAGGCAAGCTGGCATAGAGCCAGTTAAGCATATGCTCAGAGTGGTGTTATAATGATGTCTCCTCTCTGATCTTTAAAAACAGGCAGACCTGCATGAGTTCATTACTCTGTCTGATTAGGGAGCACAATGTGAACGCCAATGTGTGAACGCAGGGCTAACAACATCCATACATGAGATGGGTGGATATGACTACTCCACTTATAAATGTCAGAGCAAATCTTCTGAATGGTACATTGTGTGCTTTGAACTACTCTTAACATTCAAAAGTTTGAGATTTAGAAGATTTGTTTTTTTACCCGCAAGGACACATTAAATTAACAATAAGAGACTATAAGGACATTTATAAAGTTAAACAAATCATACATTTCAAATAAATGCTGTTTTTAACTTTCTATGTATCAAAGAATGACAGAATCACAGTTTAATAATAAAGAAAGCAGCAAATCAGCATTTTAGAATGATTTCTGAAGGATCGTGTGACACTGAAGACTGAAGTAATGGCTTCGCATCACAGTAATACATTACATTTACATTACAATATATTCAAATAGAAAACTTTTAAATTGTACTATTATTTCACAATATTACTGTTTGGTAACACTTTAGTAAATGGGGCCAATTCTCACTATTAACTAGTTGCTTATTAGCATGCCTATTATTAACAATTGCTTTTTATTAGTACTTATAAAGCACTTATTCTGCTTGACCATATTCTACATCCCTAATCCTACCCAATACCTAATCTTAACAACTACCTCACTAACTATTTATAAGCAGCAAATTATGAGTTTATTGAGGCAAAAGTCATAATTAATGGTTTGTTAATAGTGAGAATTGGACCGTAAAATAAAGTGTGACCTACTGTTTTTACTGTTTTTATCAAATAAATGCAGCCTTGATGAGCTTAAGAGACTTATTTTAAAAGCATTAACTTATCAGCACCAAACATTTAAATGGTTGGTATGTTATTTGAGAGAATAAATAAATGTGCTGAATGATACTTTTTGCATTGTTGATTTATATTACTTATTATTTATTGTAATTATAACTAGTAATTAATTGAATTATTTATTGAACATGGTTATCTTTTACCATATTTCCGTTGCAGCTTCTTCATACAGTACATTAAGTGTCATCTAAAACAAATCGCTTAACACTTCTTTCTTAAAAAGAAACTGCATGTATCCTTTATTATTTCCATTGCAGAAGTTCATGTGCGTTACAGTGATTTTACCACAGCTAAATAATAAGTGAGAGTTAAAGTGTGTTTAAATTACACCGACAGAATGTGTGTTTTTGCACATCTAAGTCCAGGACTGTTCAGGACCGTGTGTTCTGGAAGCAAACAGGAGCGCAAGCGAGGATGAGGACACCGTTCATGTGTGTGCGCGGCACGTATGGGCGGATTGTGCTGTTTGTCCTGGGAGTGTACGTGAGCAGCTCGGCTGCAGGCGGGGATGCGATTAATGCACACAGAGCCAGTTGGGGTCTCCCTGTTCCAGAGCCACAGGCGAGAAGGAGCGGCCGCAGGGGAGGAACAGGCCCCTGCTCGGACAGCCATGTGGCAGGGCTGCTGCTCCCAGGACTGGGCCCTTGGCAAGGCTGGCCGAGGAGGGATGGGACAGAGAGCCTGTGGCTCCACCAGCCCAGTTCCCCAGCAGGGCAGTGGAACAGACAGCCTCTATGAGCTTATCCCACTTTGGCCGGGCTACACGAGGATGCTTACGCACATGCACACAGATAGGGGTGTGCAAAGTGCATACAAATATATGCGCGCATACTGTAAACACGCACGGATCGCCGTATGCACGCTTACCTGCTGCTAAGCACCTGTACGCATCCTTCAGAAAGACGAACGCTAGCCACACCTGTACGCTGACAAACGCTCGTCCTGTAGACTCATTTACAAAAAGCCAATGTGCTCGGAATCACACCTGGAAACTAGCGATAATGTGTTTTATTGATTGCAAACATGCTGTAGAAATGCTGCCATTACAAAATGCTAAAGATGTGACAGATGAGAACTCAATGACAGATGACATACAGCTTGTGAAAGCGAACTGTTGTTAGAGAAGTATTTCTGTAAATACATCTTCATTCATTCTCATTAGCACTTAAAACATTTGGTGAGGGCCAAATTTAAGCAAAACTATTCCAATTTCACTTCTGTAACCCTAAAAGAAAATCTTTTTTTCCTCGAAATATCTTTCACACCCTCTCTCTTTCTTCTTTTTCTCTCTCTCTCTCTCTAATCCCCCTCTACTTTGCATCTCCAGAACTTGGCTCAGTCTGTGCTCTGTTATTTTTACACCAGTACGGCAGTATAGATTTCCAGGTTTCCCAGCCACCTTCTTCCAACCTTCCCCATCTGCCACCATCTGCCTCTGTTTAGCATGTACTTTTTTGTGCAATCACATACTCTTGTGAAAAATAACCAACACTCAAATCATCTCCTGGCAGCGGCCAGGCTGAGCAAAACAAAATGTTGCGCCAAATTGTCTTCCGTACTTTTTCGAGTGGAATCTATATCCCCCCTTCACTCCCGCTGCCGCCCCCTGCCCGGTCCCCCCTTCTGTCTATAAATATGGATTTAGCCACTGCAATCTGGGCACCGTGCACACCTCTGCTTGGACAGAAGGTTGAACAGCAAACTACTGTTCAAAGAAAATAATAGTGATAATTACTTTTGCTATTTAAAAGACATGATCTGTGATCTGGTTTAACAGGCTGTGTTTATATTACTGATAGAAATATCTAGAATTTACAACACGTTCTATGAAGCTTATACATGTAATGGATAACAATGGTATTAATATAGGATTAATTCAATACACTGCCATTCAAACATTTGGTGTCAGAAGGAGGAAAAAAATAATACATTTATTCAACAAGGATGTATTACATTGATCAAAACTAACAGTAATGTTACAAAATATACTATTTTCTATTTTAATATATCCACAAAAAACATTTTGGAAACAATTATATTTTTTTTAATAGCATGATAAATGATATCATGATAGCACACACACACACACACACACACACACACACACGAATATATATATATATATATATATATATGCATGAGTATATATATATGTGTGTTTCCTTTTTAATAAAAGTGCAAAGTTGTGATAAATCAGTTTTTTGTCATTATGGGCAATGTGAGCGGGGAGTAGATTTACATGGGGAAAAAAAGTTATTTAAAGCAGTTTAACATAAGAACGCAACACAACAAAAAGGGGAAAAAGGCACTGTATATATATATATATAATATTACCACTCAAAAGTTTGGGCTTAGTAAGATGTAAAATGTTTTTTAAAGAAATCTCTTATGTTCATCAAGACTGCATTTATTTGATCAAGAATACAGAAAAAACAGTAATACAGCAAAATGTTATTACAATATAAAATAATGGTTTTTATTTTAATATACTTCAAAATATAATTGTCCTGTGATGCAAAGCTGAATTTTCATCAGCTGTTACTCCAGTCTGAAGAGTCACGTGAACCTTTAGAAATCATTCTAATATGATGATTTATTATTAGAATTATCAATGCTGGAAACAGTTGTGCTGCCAAATATTGATTAATAAAAAGTAAAAAAGAACAGCATTTATTTAAAATAAAATATTTTCTAACAATATACACTACTGTTCGAAGGTTTGGGGTCAGTACATTTGTATTCGTTCTTTTTTTTTATGAAATTGAAACGTTTATTCACCAAGGATGTGTTGAATTAATAAGAAATGATAGCATATATCTACATTCTTAGAAAAGGTTTATATTTTGAATAAATGCTGTTCTTTTTAACTTGTTTATAATAAACATACTGATAATAAATCAGCATATTAGAATGATATCTGTGATCTGTGACTGGAGTAATGATGCTGAAAATTCAGCTCTGGGGAATAACAGGAATACATTACATTTTATATTGAATCAAAATATAACAAGTTATTTAAAATTGTAATAATATTCCACAATGTTACTGCATTTTTCTGTCTATTTATATTTATTTATAATGTTTTATTTACAGCATTTGTTTTATAATTTATTTATTTATTTGTAATACATTTTATAATCAGTTCAATCTTTTAAATAATTGTAACTTATATGACAAGTATTGCTACACATTAAACAGTGATTCCAATTATTTGTAATCACTGTTTGATACAATTCTTTTTAAGAACATACACCAGACTGTATTACATTTGTCAGCGTGACTGCATCAGGAACGTTTGAATCATGTATTTTATAGAGTCTTCCCAGATATTAGACGCTTCTAGATCTTGAACAGTTCACTGATGTACAGTTCTGTGTACTGTAGGAAGCTCCTGATCATTACTGTATCTTTAACCAAACAAGCTGTGCAAGACACATCTTAATTCAATATCACTCTAGTTTAAGAGCTTGATTATTATTATCATTGCAGTGTTTGTTTTGCTCTAAATCACATAGAAAGCAAGTTTTGTAAAATATTACTTCAAACTCGCATGGAAGGCACTCCATGTCATGACAGCTGTAACTAAATATTTCAATAGGACCATTTAATAATTCAAGACACAACAAGACTCATGATATGATCTGAAATCATAAATGTGTCATTTAAAAACCGATGGGCATGTTCATGGTCTCCTGCATATGCTCCATTGATTACCTCTGACAGTTTTTGGGATAGTTGCAGGTTTTGTTAATGATCAGAGGTGTCTTTACCTCTGGTGCCAGATACTCTGGCGTCCCACAGAAGGTCTTCATGGTAGCAGCATCAGTGATTCCTTCCTTGCAGAGGCCAAAGTCTGTAATTTTGATGTGACCATCTTTATCAAGCATTAAGTTCTCCAGCTGGGCAGAAAAGAAAAGAGGGTGGATTTGTCACTTCTCAAAACAACAAACACAGAAGTTGGTCATTAACACAAAGTTCTTTTTGAATCTGCTTCAAATTAGTACTTTGCATTGATTGGATTGAATTCATTTATAGAATGCTTGGATTTTCAATTAAAGCATCTTAATAATACAACGAACTCATACTGTATGGCTTTTACACATGTTGAAAAAATACAAATCCTTGTAATGGTACCTACTTGTGTTTGTACTTGTACCTAAAATGAACTAGTATTTTTAATTCATGATGTTAATAAAGTCTTTTTAATAAGTGTCTGAAAAATGTAGAAAACTACATGGATAATATATTTATTCACTGGAAGTGAAAAGAAACTTCAAGCCACATTAATTTAACCTTTTAATTTTAATGGCTAAGCTGTTTGTCCAAGTTTCTTGGCACTTCCACAACTGGCTTGATCCAAGGCTGCGAGCAAAACACTGTGTCATCATCCACAGCCGCCAGAGTTTGGTGTTTCCAAAAACCAAAGAAAAAAAGCCCCAAACTCTAGAGCTTTTAATTACATTTGCCACGTCCCGTGACATACACTCGGATAAAGGCATCGCGACAGAACAAAACCTTCTCTCTAAATATATGAGTTCTTTCCCCTTTTTCTGTTTACCTTGAGATCCCGGTACACAATCTTGGCAGAGTGCAGGTAGTCGAGGGCGGAAACGATCTCGGCGCCGTAGAAGCGCGTGCGGTCCTCGGAGAACACCCGTTCTCTCGACAAATGGAAAAACAGCTGCAGGGTAAACAGCAGGGACAGGATTGCAATAATTACTGATTTATTGGAGGAAATTAACACAACACAAACTGCCTCACATCGCCATATTGAGATGATAGATGGCGAGGCCCTCGGAGGACGCCTAGCGAACCCAGACAGCAGCTGGCACATCATCCCCGGCTTTCCAGAGACAGGCCGGCGCGGCCTGTTAAATCAGCATTTTAATCAATACACCAATCTTGTTAAAGGCAGCGCTGCGTGCTCATGGGCTAACGCTCCATTAAAGTGGCAGGAGCACCCCGTCCCGGCAATCATCTCCGCCGTATCTTTTATGGAGTGCCCTGTGCTTCCTCTCTCCTCCCGTGTCAGATGTCAAGGGTTTTTGTCAACTGTCTGGCCCTCGGCTCCACTTGAACCCGGCTTATAGAAATTACCCAGAAGCCTGACGAGGAGAGTCTGTCTATTAATTGCTGTGGGATGTTTGAGGATGGCTGTCCGGGGAGAGCTAACGGCTCCGCTGATCAGCCGGAGGAGGAGGTGGCCGAGGACAGGTGTGCCTTCATCAGAGCACTGGCAGCTGTGAATGTGGCGAGGCTGAAAGGGGAGAGACTGATGGGCTCTGCGCAGCGTGTGGAGGTTAGGGGCTCTGGCTGGACCAGGCAGGGGGAGCAGGTGACATTGCAGGCTGAGGGAATGAGAGCGAGATTGCCGCCTCTCTGATTAAACAGCACCGTTGGTGGTGGAATTTCATTTATCAAAACTTGAGCCCCTCAAGATGGAATCCTGCGCTCTGCCATATCAACAGAGTGACGCTGTCAAACTACTACCGAGTGCATCCTGGGCGATTACAAGCATTCAACACTAAACTTTTCAAACTGCTACTAGTTGTAGCAGTTTGACTGATATTTGTTAAACAATATTCACATTTATCTACAAGCAATTGGCTGTTTAATATCTGCTGCTGATAAATGGCACCATTTGGTGAGCACTACTGCAATCGACAACAAACTGTGTTCACAGGTAAAAACTTTATCCCTTGTTTGCAAAATTCCTCAACTTTTTATGTCACAGCCATTCATTTTCAAGTGAAATTTAAGTTACACACAGTCCACAACAATTACATTTACAAAACTGTGTTAGACTAACCAGGACTTGTCACAACACTTATAAATGTGACCAAGACCACAAAACCAGTCTTAAATCACCTGGGGTATTATTTGTAGCAATAGCCAAAAATACACTGTATGGGGCAGAATTATTGATTTTTCTTTTATGTTAAAATCATTAGGGCATTAAGTAAAGATCATGTTCCAAGAAGATATTTTTCACATTTCCTACGGTAAATATATCAAAACTTAATTTTTGATAAGTAATATGCATTGCTAAGAACTTCATTTGGACAACTTTAAAGGCAATTTTCTCAATATTTAGATTTTTTTTGCACCCTCAGATTACAGATTTTCAAATAGTCGTATCTCGGCCAAATATTGTCATATCCTAACAACCATTACTCAAAAGCTTATGTATTCAGCTTTCAGATGATGCATAAATCTCAATTAAAAATAATTACCCTTATGACTGGTTTTGTGGTCCAGGGTCACAAATTGTTGCTCTTTTGATTGCTTATATTGCCCTCATTTGTAAATCATTTTAAATGTAAGTTTAAATTGTAAATGTAAATGCTAATAATAATAATAATAATAATAATAAAATAATACATTTTTAACCATGTATACAACAAAACAACTTTGCATAAAATAATAATATTTGTTGCTATTTTTTAAATAGTCATTTAAAAAAATGACATTTAGGTTGCAAAACAAATGTGCATAAAATAATATTAACAATACATGTAAACCATTTAGATCGCAAAACAATAATTTAAAGTACCACCTAAAATAGCGTAATAAATTAAAATGTACATATTGCTATTGATTTAATATTAATTTTATTTGCATCCATTTAGGTTGCAAAACAAATCTGTACAATAATAATAATACATGTCTAAACATTTCGATTTCGCAAAACAATATTATAAAGTAATGCATAAAATAATATAATAAATAAATAAACAAATAAATCAAATATATGTGTTGCTATTGATTTAATATTATTATATAATTTTTTTTTATCCATTTAGGTTGCAAAACAAATGTCTATAAAACAATACATTTCTAATAATTTAGATTGCAAAACAACTATGCATAAAATAATGTACAAAATATTAATAAGAAGAATAATTATTATTGTTGATTTTATTAGACATTCATTTTGTGTTTTATCTATTTAGATAGCAAGTTAAATTTTTCAACGGACAAGAGAAAGTCTCTTCTAACTGTAAATGCATCACAAGATATGATCTTGCACTTAACTTTTCCTGATAACAGATTAACATGTGTAGCTCAGCACAGCCTCACAGTGAGTACGTAGACATTAGTGACGGCATCACTACAGAAATAGACTGTCTGCCAACCCGGATGAAAGGACAGACACAAAACACAAATACAGACACACACGTACCTCTCCTCCATTGACATACTCCATCACGAAGCATAGGCGGTCTTTTGTTTGGAACGAGTACTTCAAAGACTGAAACAGCAGGTGGATACATCCATTAGAGGAAAAACAAAAGCAAAAAATAACTAAAACAAACGCAACGTGAGAGACGCTCATCAAAATGTATGTGGTGAGAGAAGCGTTTGTCTCGAGAGGAAATGAAAGGAGCGTTTGCTCTTTCTCGCAGGCCTTGATGCTAACTTTGAGGGAAGGTGAAGTTTACGAGGGAACACCAGCTTGACTGACAGTGGTAAATTGTTTTGCTAAACCTGCTGTGTATGTTGCGTGGCATACAACAGCATCTGGAGTGTCAGAAAATTACCTCTCACTGGCGACTTCTCAACAGATGCACAGCAACATTTAGGCCGCTAATTTAATACATTTGATTCTCTACATTATAATGAGGCTCCAGGGAAAAGCCAATCATATATACAAAAGCACTGGGAAACATTAAGGTCTCTGTAAATCCACTCTGAATGATAGTTCATTATAAAATGTGCACTCACGGTTAAAAAAGGATGTCTCGTGTTTTTTAGTACTCTGCTTTCTGTAAGTGTGTGGGCCACTTCGTCCTACGGGAAGAAAGAGAAGGTGGATCATGAATTGTGTTTTCTCAAGATAAACCAGGTTTGCTTACAGTACATGTGCACGGTGGATTTAATGAGGATTTTATTACAAAGCTTCTCAAAAAAGCATGGGATTAAAATTACACTTTTATAACTGCGTTAAAATGTCAGTGCCTACACCTTTGAGATCTGAACCTAGATCAATAACATACAGAATGAAAACTATTTAAATGTATTCGCTCATGATTCTTACCTTGGCTATAATAACCTCTTTCTTTAAAATTTTCATTGCATAATATTTCCCGCTGGCCTTCTCCCGTACGAGAATGACTTTTCCAAAAGTGCCCTTTCCCAATAATTTTAAGTAGTCAAAGTCATTCATTGTCTGCAAAAGAAAAACAGAAAAAGCAATAAATTGTCAGACTCACTGAAATGCAATGCATATAATTTTGGTCTACATTTCTATTTTGTTAATGTAACTCGACCAGAATACGTTCACGTCTCACATCTCTGTAATCCTGCTGCTTAGAGACTTCACGGCCACCAACACACTGACATGTTTGTACATTAGCTTGGTGTTTAAAAATGATGAAACTCACAGAAATACACAGCCTTAAAAGACATTATCGAGAGAGACTTTCCTAATTTTGTGCAATAGAGTGGGGGAACTATGACGTCACTCTGTAGGCGGATCGGCTGTAACTGGTTCCCTCGACAAAAAGTCAATAGGATTTTTCCATAGGCTTTTGGATTATCGCTAAACATAAGCTCTGTGTTCAATCATAGTTCATGAAATGTACACGTTTTGTCCATCAAGATAATCTTCACAAAATAATTTAACGTTGACGAATTTTGAAGCCTAAATAAAAGTGCCAGACCTGAAAAGCTAAACTTAGGCTATAAACGAACTACTGCACCACGGTTGCTCACCTTCAACATCACCAGCACCGCACCGCTCCTGACAACTTTCTCAAACTTATTTTTAACGTTCAGTGAAAAGGATTTATACTGTATGAATTTTAATCCATATGAACCTTTTCATATAAACTGGAATAAATACAAAACTAGAGCCAAACTAAAACTGAAATGAGACATTAGTTATAAAGTGAATAAATGAAATATCATAACAGAAGGACATATGAAAGCACGTATTTCTGTACATTTCGAAATAAGGTGCATTAAAAATCAACAATATCCTTAATTAATATGAATCAAAAACATATTACCGCATATTCAATCTTTTAAATAACAGCATAGTGAGCGAGCTTTTGGATATGGAAATATTAAACTTATTTTAGTGAACTAAGCACCACATTTCAGCTCATTTTGTTAGGGTGGGTACACAATATGTTATTTTATCCTTGCTTCGAGGAAATCCTCAATCAATATGCTTTCTAACAGATTCATGTGGTCGTAAACATTTAATTTTAACGTGGCTTTAAGCACTATGCATCATTAAAGTTTCACTTTCACCACGTAAAGCTGGTAAATGTGGTGTTTACATGTAATAATTGTAATATGAGTTTACCTTGTGGTCCGAACCCAGATTCTCCGCATCAGTAACGTTTAGTGATAAAACGAGCATCTTCCCTCCGAAGACTGTCGCATTTCAGTACAAAGCACAAAAATAAATAAAAATTGTCGAACAACAACATAAAATGCCGGAAACTATTCATTGGTTATTCTAAAATGAATTATATTACAAATTATACTACAACTGGAAAATACTGTAAATTGATCAAAGTTCAGCGTGGTGATGTTTAATGTCTCCGACAGCGCCTGTAGTCCCATTTAACCAAAATCCCTTAAATAGCATCTTGAGCTTGTGTGAACCACGGACCTTATTTAAGGGATTTAACCAAAATCCCATTCAAAAAACCCATTGACTCTGGGATGATGGAACCGGAAGTGCTAAAATGCTAACTTGCTTGGGTTTTCGCCTACAAAGTGACATCATAGTTCCACCACTCTGTTGCGTCGTAAGGTCTGTTTCATATATCCTGAGTCTGCAGCTGTAGGCGTGCACTGAGCTTTCACAGTGACAGCACTTCTGCTGCTGCTCGAGAAGAGTGATTTCTGGGTTACTACATTAAGTGTTTCTTGTATAAATTAGAGTGTGCTAGAACAAAACTTGATTATCATGAGATCCCATTTACATCAAATTTAGAACCCAAACTCTAAAGAGCAGCTACAAACTGCTTAAATTATCTGGAATCAAACAATTCCTGAGAGTTTGTTTCACAACTTTATATTGCTTCTATAGCAAACAAATCATGTTGATAAACAGGTTTATTGTGCATTTACATTGTCTTTGCTGCTTAGTTCATCATGTGATGTTGGGTTCAGCATCCAAACTATAAAATAAATGAATAGTTCACCCAACAATGAAAATCTGCAGAAAATTGACTGAATTTAACTGAACTGGAAGCTAAAGTCAAATCGCCCTGATGGCTCGAGTCAAGTTGATTACTTGTGATGTTTTTATCAGCTGTTTGGACTCTCATTCTGACGGCACCCATTCACTGCAGAGGATCCATCCAAGTGTGGTAATGCTATTTCTCCAAATCAATAAGCAAACAAACTCTACATCTTGGATGGCCCTGAGGATGAGTACATTTCTAGCCAGATGTCATTTCTAGGTGAACTATTTTCTTTATAATAATTCTCTATGACTTTTGCTGGTTCCTGTCATTAAGCTTCCCAATGTCCCAGGCTTATGATGTCCATACATCAAAATCTGTATTTGAAGGCACCTTGCGTTTGTGATGGCTGATAGATGTGTCCATCTCCTCCTCTCCCATGTTGTCTATCTGTGAGGTGGGACTACATTGGATACGCTCCTCTTCCTGTCTTTGGAGTTTATCTGCCACCATCTGGATCGCCTCTGCCCACTCATCCCTTTGGAAACACACACAAAGCCCATGTTTTTAAAAAACACTGCTTAATACTTCAAGAACACTTTTGAGACGAACATAACAAATACATGGTTCAGGTATAAATGTGATGTTTTGACTTTATTGAAGACATGAGGCCAGAGCATCGGAGTAATTCACAAGGCCGTTCTCACTAGGTGACAGCACAATCTAACATGAGTAGGGAAGCCGCCCCTCTCTGAGAATAGTGTCTCCCTCCATTGAGTTTTCATTTGTCGTGCAGCACAACATCTGTTGTGTAGAATCAGTGGTGCATTCATGTTTATGAGCATGTGTTAGTTTAATAATGATGGATTCATCTGAGCGAAGCTAGCAGTTTCTCACTGTTTCACAGAAGCAGACTGAACTAGACAGTAGGGCTATGTGGTACAGCACAGTACTACACTATAATTTAACACATTTTAGTACCCAGCATAAACAACGTCACTAATCAGCACATTTTAGAAGTTCACCATGCTGATAAAAAAACTATAACTTAGTTTAAGGTGATTATCTAGTCTCCTTGCCTGCTCAGTCTAGCTATGCCAGACTATTTTAATTGTTTTAGAGAAGTTTTAGAGGAATTTTGTATTAAACACATACAGTATATCATACAGTATACATACGTCACTGTTCAAAAGTTGATCAGTAAGATTTAAAAAAATTATACTTTTACTTGTGAATACGTATAATAATTCAATACTTTTTATTCAGCAAGCATAAATATTTCTTGAGCAGCACATCAGCATATTAGAATGATTTCTGAAAGATCATGTGACATTGAAGACTGTAGTAATCTGTGATGAATTAATTGTGTTATTTGTGTTCATTTAAATGTAGCCTTGGTGAGCAAAATAAACTATTTTAAAAATATTAAGAAATTTGACCAACCCAAAACTTGAACAGCACTGTATGCTACTAAGTGGAATAAATAAAGTCATAATGTGCTGAATGGTTTTATTATTATTAATAAAATATCATATTTCTGTTGCCACTGCTTCTTACAGTAAGACATCACATGCTTTAAGTGTCATCCAAAATGAACTGAATGTTTTAACAAAAACTTATTTAAATGTTAAAACTTAAATAATATATATTATAAATATATATATATGTTTTTTCTTTACACAGAATTATTGCATCAATTGACAGCCAGAGTTGCATTTCCACCATTGGCCAAGGTTGTTCAATAGTTACATAAGGTACAGATTTAGTATTGATGCAGAGGTACCAGAGGCTGGTATCGTACCAAAGCAAAAATGTTGGTATTGATCCAACCCTACCAGGCAGAGTCTGAAAACTTGCACTCTTGTGCATTGCCATTTGTTAGTGCGGAGTCCTCAAAAAGAATAAGAGATGGAAATAATTATTATCTCCAACAAAATGTATGGATTTCCATTCTGGCTCTTCTTTTCAGTGGAAGCTACAATCCTCATGGTGGTGCATTTGAAATCCCAAGTTGAATTTCAAGATCCATTGGGTTAAAACAGTAACATATACAGTACGAAGGGCCCTGCGCACCCTCTCAAGGTCGTGTGGATGAATGGGTGTGGAGTGATTTGGTGTATAATGAGCGGTTTTTGCTAATGAGAGATAAAGGCTTTGAATACAGTCTGGCGTGATGCCAGCTGTCGCCACATCTCTCCTCCTCACATGTAGGCCTGCAGTTTCTGGGCCTCTGCCAGTACGCTGTGTCCCACTCCTGTTCAGAGCTGTGTGTGTGTGTGTGTGTGTGTGTGTGTGTGTGTGTGTGTGTGTGTGTGTGTGTGTGGAGTAAACAAAGTGTGCATTGGACTGCAATGCCCTGCGATAGATAGACAAGCAAGTTAGGAGTACGAGGATAAACGGCTCAGTGTCTGCTCATATCTTTTGTGTGATTAGATGTTCTCTCGGTCTCTTTCAAACGCTGTTATAAGGACTGCTCAACCATTATTCTGTGACCCCAAAAATATACTGACAACAATAATAGGCAAATATTTCTCAGCTTCTTGAACAGGGGAGATAACAAACCCTAGTTTAATGGTATCAAAATCAATGAAAATTAAATAGGTTTGACTATTTGTTTTAAATAAATTCCCTAAAATATGGTGTTTTTCTTGCACCTCAAATTAAGACACAAAAAGCGTATTTGTAAAAATAAGCTAAAAGAGGACTGGATAGCACACTGTCAATAAATGATCATCATCGGAAACAAAATTATAATGATTCTACTGTGTACTTGCATCAAAAAATAAGTAAAATGTACTTATTGTGTTCATATTGTATTGGCAAACACTTTTGCTGCTATTGAGGTGGGATATGTTAAGGTTAGGGACGTGTTTGGTGGTATGGGTAGTTTCAAAGGTGGGTTAAGGTGTAAGGGATGGGTCAACAGTGTAGTTATAAATGTAATTACAGAAACTATCAACAGATGTAATTTAACGCAAGTATTTTTTTAAATATAAACAATGTAAAAGCATGTACACAATTAGTGCACTGTATCAAATATCAATTTAAATTACATAGTATTTAAGGCCACCTAATATCAAGTGGGACCACAAATTTTAAATAATAAATACAGATCAACTTACAGTAAATGGACACTGGTCAAATTGTCTAACGATTCTGGTTCTTCTGTACATGCAAATAATAATGTGTGATGTTTTTCTGTCTCTCTGACAGCTACAAACAGTTCATTATCACTTACATTCTTATGGGACATGCTTTGTTGTCTATAGATTTTAAAAGAACCGACATATGAAAGAGGAACAGCTCATAATGCGAGTCAGTGTTTTGGTAAAAGTGTTTTTGGTTGTCTTTTCTCACGCTAATAGGAAAATCCGCAAAACACTTAACCACTCCACAGGCTTCAACCAAAACATGTACACACACACAAACACATTTACTTAGTTATCTAAATGAGAACATTGCATAGATCTATATTGTTCTTATATAGAGTTAGTTAAAATACTGTTAGGGTGTAACTGCCATAACCTACAGCCTGACAGAAAATATTTACACTAAATAATTTTTTGTTTGTTTGTTTGTTTTAACAATTTTTTTTCTCACAATGAGGTTGTCAGATTCAGTTTACTTATTGGTACAAATGTGTAAGCAAATGAATCATCTTTTCTGCATTTCACCTCTGCTCTAGCTTGTTTCTTAATCTAGCTTTCTTATAAACCTGGCATTCACTGTGAATATTTCTGGATCTGTGATAGACTGTTTAAAGCATCTGCTAAATGTATAAATATAATCACTACATTATCAGCCAAGCAATTACTGAGGTATATCATATTTTCCACTATGGTCATTATTAATGCTTTAAATTAAAATGAGTATGTAGCGTAGTATAGTTAGTAGTAGTAGTTAATAGTTAGTAAGGAAAATAATAGAGTTCTCATTCAAACTGTATTTTCTTTTTTTGAATGAAGTGGTGGCAAATCAACAGTTTTGTTTAGTTGTAGCAACTATATAACGTTAAAAATGGTTTCCAATGGTACATTAATGTTGGAATGGACATATAATGATGCTCGTAATGTTTTCTATATTAGAGACCGTACTCACCTCTCTTCTAGCGTGTCCACATGGAAGGTCCTCTCTATGACTGTAGTCCATTGTAGACATCTAATAATAAAAGTGTTCGGCTTTGGTCGTTCAGTTTTCATCAGCTGGCATTCTGGAATGACAGACCAAAGCAAATTGTAGCCACATTAAATTTCATCTGCACAATAAAAAAATGAAAAAAAACACTATATATATATTTTTCATATTTGGCTCCCATGCTCTGGAATAGCCTTCCTGATAACATTCATGATTCAGACACACTCTCTCTATTTAAATCTAGATTAAAGACACATCTCTTTAGCCATGCATTCATATAATGCATCTCATAATCTTGTACTGCAGTTATATCTGATCAAACGCACATTATCATTCTTTAGCTTGGGTTGAACAAATAATTTTAGCTTGGATGGAATAACAGCTACGTTAATTATGTCTCTATTTGTTTCTCTGTTTCTGACTAACATCCCCTGGTAGGAATTACACAAACTTTAGTATAGATCCAACCCTTAAATGATCTGAGATGACCAAACACATGAGAAGAGATGATACCAAACCCTCGGAGGACCTCAGTGGATGCAACCTCTCAGACAGTATACAGAATTAACCAAATTTTGCCATAAGTAAAATAAGTTAATTTCTGCAATATATAAATCTATTGTTGAAACTTAATTCCCTGTAAAGCTGCTTTGCAACGATTGTATCGTAAAAAGCATTATACAAATAATCTTGAATTAAATTAAATATATACACGTCAATCACAGGCAAGGAGAAATCTGACCTGAATACTAAAGTAAACCCAGCCCACTTCTTAACTCTCTCCGGCTGCGAGTGTTTGCCATTGTCAGAGTGTTTTATTTGATAAACAGAGGGGAGCAGCGAGTCCGATGTAAAACAAATGGCCATTAGCAGAGAGGAGGCAGCGGGTGGGAGAGTGCCACGGTGAGATGAACGAGCGAGAGGTGCATTTGCTGGAATGTGCCGCAACATTTCATATACAGCGCTTAGCTCTGCCACATCAGCCACTGTCCAGTCAGAGGGAAGTAATGCACATCTCGGATACTTTATGAAAGTAGCAGGGGACAGAGTTGACATTCAGACTGTGCTCATCACCGCTGTAGATTTTGGGGACAATGCCCAGACGACAGGTGAAACGCAACAGCAGCCTGGGCTGCCAGTCCCATAATGAAGGCCCTAAGCTGGCCAATTTCAGCCGCCTCTGAATGACGACAGGGCCTAAATATAGACAGGAAGGTTAATGATGACACCGTTAAGGTCACGAAGCCACGCACTGTACAGAACATCTACCTGGGCAGTAGGGGGAAAATCGAGTCCCACGCTGAGTGCAGGAAAACAAGGTCACAGCAGCCAGAATGTGACACCTCAGGAGGAGAGGAGGCAGAGCCGACAGTATTGTTTGCTTTGCCACATTAGATCACAGATGACGAGCACTGCTTCAAGCAAGAGACGCTAAGGAAAGCTAGCATGCCAATTAAACAGCCCAGAAGCTGCGACTTCCGCAGCTCACGACATGCAACTTCTCTTAAAGGTTTCTCAAGTCCAAAATAAGGTTGAAAGGGTGCTAATGCAAGAAAACATCAGGAGACAAAACCTGGCAATGAACTGTGTACATTTTAACGAGAACTGGCTTTGAAGAAAAAGCTTAAACAGTACTTAGTACTTAGAAATGTACTTTTTGTATTCAAAAACTTTCATACCTTTTTAACCGAAAGTGTTTGAATTTTCAGCAGCCATTACTCCAGTCTTCAGTGTGACATGATCCTTCAAAATCACTCACAGGATCCTATGAATTCCGTTTCATTTATTCCCACAAATGCAGTGAAATTAAACTGTACCAAAAAGCATTTACTTAGACAATTTAAAAGCAATTCATTAAAAGTTTAACAAAAATTACATTTTTAGGGCCCTATGACATTTTATTTGTATTTTTCTCTCTCAAAACTAATTTTTACCAAATTCTGTTTTTCCATTTAAATTGTTCTGGGTTCCATTTTAACGGTTTAATAAAATTTTAGTAATAACTGTATTTATTTATTGGTTAGTTTTTTTATTTATTTGTTTGTTTGTTTGTTTAAACTTATAAGGTCCTCTGATTTGACTTCTTTCAGAAATACTGTTGTATATTTAAATGTTTCAATAAATGAAGGCATAAGACATTAATTTACCTTTTAAGTAAATGAAAATTAAACAAACTATTCCATTTTTTGGCAAACAAAGTGCTGCACAACAGAGGTTTACAGCTAAGATTAAAACATGGAAGGAAAATTGTGTGATTATTCTTGATTTTTTTTTATAATAGTAAGCAGTAGTAGTACTTTTATTGTGTTGAGTAATATATTTCTGTCACAATTTCTTCAAGTAAAACCAAACTTTTATTTTTATGGGTAGCTTTGAAAACCATAACCAGAAAAAGTTTCTGTTAAAAATGTATTTGTGTAGTAAACAAAACCGCGTGTCTGCGCTATTCATTTACAGAAAAACATGCATGATTCATATAGAAATAGTGTTTTTGCAGTTTAATATTCACAGACACTAGTCCCTACCACATTTGATTTAAGTGTACTGACCTACTTTTGATTTATTCTTCCGAAATTTGACAAATTCCGTGACATTCTCGCATTATACAGTAAATTACATTTTATGACTGGATTCTGTGATTCCGTCTGTATTTTTTGCATCAAGGATATTCATAGGACCCTACAAATATGCTGATTTGCTGCTTAAAAAAATATTCAGGATTTGTTGATGAATAGAAAGTAAAAAAAAAACAGAATGTATTTAAAATATAAATCTTTATACAAATATGCACATATATAAACATATATCAAAATGTCCTGTGTCAAAAAACTTATATAAGGCAGCATTTCCATCTTTGGTGGTGGAAGCTCTAACCAGGACAAATTGGTGGATCTCACCATGCAAAGCGATTTGTCATATGCTGCAATCATTGTTAAAAAAGACAAATTGGTCAATATGGACTGCGGTGTACTAGGGAGCAGATGCAGGGCTGGTCAGGCTGTGTACAAGGCTCTGTGAGAGCGGTCCGGAGGAAGGCAGTCTGGTGGCAGCTCGTTGCACAGGGGGTAAGAGCGATGCCATTTCAGAGAGTGCATTAGGCTATCAGCCTCCCAGCACCACCTGGCCTCCCAGCTTTCTACAACAGATGTGGCAATCCTCTCCCACTGCCAAGCGGCCAAGGCCGGATGTATGGCCACCCCTCGCTCCTCCAGCCTTTAGATTAAAACCTGGCTGGGTCTTTTGACGGATGGAGGGATGGGGAGCCGCTCGCAGCATGTGTCCAGAAACCAGCGCTGAAAGCCACACGCTTGAGTTGTATTCCAGAGGAAATAAGTCACTGCTTTCCATGATTTTATTCCATTCAAATATAAATGTTAATCCCAAAATCATTTTAAAACAAGATGAAACAGAACTGTGAAAGACTCCAAAGAATTATGGCTAAATCAAAACCATTTTTGCACATCTGGAAGGATCCCGACAGCGATCCTTGATCATTTCAGATTTGCCTCAACAGTTTGAGTTACTTGTTTTATGAGCCTTTAAAAATATACCACAAACTTTGCATAATAAAGGTAATTTTACATGTTTGTAATTTAAAAGTATATTAGCAAATACAGACTGTTATATTCTAATGGTTAGAGAGAAATTAAAATTACAACTAGCATTATAACATCTCAGTTCATAAAAAATATCAAATGAGAAATTACACAAAAGACCATTCAAAACCACATTGTGCTGATCTGTGCTGGCAATATTTAGCTGTCAAATTAGTATATGAGCATAATTTTGGATTTAACACAGATCAGTGAATCCACTCTTGAGTTAATTCAAGTAGAATGAGCTTCTTTGTTGCCTAACAAAAGAAAAAAGAATGCACAAAGTTACTTGCTTTGAAGGCATCACTTACTTGCAACAGAGAAGTTATTGAGAGGGTAGGGAAGATCTGCATCCTGTGGCTTCTCCTTGTATCCGATAAAGGACCCATCGGTTTTTAGCAGGAAGTAGCGAGGTCTCCAATTCTTAATGTATTCACCTGAGAAAAAAAAAGATCCTTTAAATGACAAATAACAGAACACATAACCTCAAACGGCTTATGCAAACACACGCACACTAAAAACTCAATCTCCCATGCACACTTTCTTTTCTGATTAAAAACCCACATTGTTTCGGGTAGTGATATCACAAGATTAATATACACACAGCATGAACACGATTAGATGGTGCTTATCTGTTGAATTGACTTAATTTTGACTTTGCAAATGACTAAACACAGGATTAAAATGTTAACATGTTTACCACTGCTAGTCCAGCTGTCAGCTACTGCATCATCTGCCTAAATCTGAGGGCAGGTGTTAGAACAAACCAAACCAGGGCCGGCGGCACCAGGTCGGCCCACAGAGAAACGCATGCGGAAACGCACCACGGATGGGGTCACAGAATCCTCACAGGGGGCAGCAGAGACACCTTTAACCTTTCTATGTTAAAGCCGCAAAAAACAACATCTGCTGAGCAGCTGGTCACGCCATATTATCATGCAAAACTTCTGGTGCAACAGCCTGCGCTATCTAATCATAAACAGCAGGATTACAAGGGTGTCAGCATCACCATGCAGGGGGCAAAGCCGCATGCACACACAGTCCAATAACAGGCTTCAAGAGTGATAATGCACACAACATCTGCCTGCTGAGTGATGCATGCTGGATGCTGAAACCAAGCACACGTGTTCATGTGCAATTTCATACAGTGAACAATGAAAAGTTTGATTTTCAGAATACGAATGCATTGCATTTTGTCTGTTGCTTGTCAATCAGACCACGTGGTAAACACAAGGAAATACTAAAGTCAGAGCTGGGGAGTAACTGATTACATGTAATCTGGATTAAATCATCAGAATCCAAAAATTAAGTACTTGTAATTAGATTCAATTACATTTTAAAATACTCAGAAATGGACTACAGTTACTTTTTATTGATTACATGATTGCATATTATTTACACAATAGCAATAATTTATTCATAATTTATTGATTATCCCTAATTCATCGTTTCCATTTTTTTAATGTTCCTTTCTAAAATAGCCTACAACTCATATGCACTCAGAGAGTCTTCCAGTTTTGCTGACATTCACACATAAAACAGTAATTAGTCTATAAAGACACTGCAATTTGAGAGGCCATACAGCATTTGACCACTGGATTTACAAAAATCATTTCAGTTTTACAAAGTGTTTTCTCAGCATTTCAACATTGCATCAACTGCTGCATGAACACTCATTTCTATATGAATAATCACTCAGTTGTTATTTAATGCATTACCATGTTTTTTGAAGGCTTTTTTGTCTTTCAAGCACATTAAAATTCACATTATTTTTCATTTATTACACATTTCTTATTACTTTGTTTTGTCATCTGAACCTCTTTCGCCTAAAATATTTACTTCAATTGTCCCTGAGATTTTTAAATTAATATTTTAATAACTAAGTAACACATTTGCATGTTTATGGTTTTCTGTTGGTAAATGGTCACGTGTGCATGTGAAAAAAATAAAAAACAATATTGTTTAGTAAGTGTGATTTTACAAATATTTATTTAAATTTGACATTGTTATGATTTAATTAATTATTCATGAATCTTCAGCAGGTCCTTCACAAACCCCATGTAATATCATGTTAAATGCACCTCATGTTGTTAACAACATTGAATGGAATATGTTTTCTTTAAAATGATACAGGATTATATTCATTAATATGATACAAGATTATCCTATTTAAATCAATGTGATAAAATGAGTTCGGTCAAAAAAGTAGTCTGAATATATTACCTAAAATGTGAAATGTAATGGATTACGTTAACTACAATTTTGTCATGTAATTTGGAATCAGTAACAGACTACAAATTTCAAAAGTAATCTGCATATATAACTCAAGATGAGATGATCATTTTGTTCCTTGTGTCATTCAAAACTGTCAATACCAAAGCACTCCACATGCTATATTACAAGCCTTCTGAAGCCATACAATAACCGTGTGAGAAAAAAATATGAAGAGAGTAAATGAGCAAAAAAAAAAAAAACTTATTTAAAAATCTTTTAAAAGTTTATAAAAATGAACTCTGGGAAATCAAAACAGAAAACACAAACGCATCCTGTTTTTGTCATCGTTTAAGCCATCACGCTACCCAGTCTAACCTAAGGACTCAACTGTTTAAATCTGTTCTTGCTGATCATATTTATTAAGATAGACAATCTGGTATTCATTCAAGCGCAGACGCAGGAGAATCCAGACATGTAGTTTCGGATTCTGAACTCCTGGTAATTAGCCACGATCTTCTCTAAGTGACACATGAGCCTCGTGACAGCTCTGATCACTTTTTTCAGCAGAAGAGAAAATAAACAACATGTTCTATTTGTAACATCCACTTAAAGCATAATGACACCAGCTTCTCCTAATTAACACATCAGAGAAAAACACCTGCTCATGTTAATTTGAGGAGACGGAGGTCTTTGCCGGTATGCCTCAATGAGGAAGAGGAATCGCTGGGTAGAAGGCAACAGCTGAACAGAGGCATCCGCCTTCCAATCAAAAGGTACAAAAAAGAAGGGAAAAGGGACGAAGGATAAAAGTGGGCTGTGAGGAGACATAGATACATTTATGCATGATTGCTATGATGACCGTCTATCGCTGACCAAGGTATTTGTCTACAGATCAAACTTTAGATTTAACTTTAATAATAAAAAGAAGCTATAAATGTTTTACTGTTGTGAATTGCAATTGTCCTGTAAAATAGAAATATATATAATTATTTTATTTTATATTGCAGGTTACAATGCTAATGTTTACGTTAAATCTTTAAACCCTTAAGCTTTTACTTTGGCAGAATATTGGTGAATGCTGAAAATCTATATATAGATATATAACAAATATCATATAATAATAAACACTTTTGTCCTCTCTAAAGTGAGGACAAGCTGTCACACACATCATTGCTCTTGTTATTGGAGGATCAGTTATGGACAAGCGCAAAGAAAAGAGTTTAATCAACGATCTGATCCTGGACCAGTCCTGGTTTCATGTTAACAAACGTAGAGTACAATCACCGTACCGCTGACAGAGCCAGGGGTTGAACAGAAGGGGCTGCGTGACTAAAAGCAAATGTTGCTCGAATCCAGCCAGTGCTGTTTCATCAAACCATGTTTACTGGCTTCTCAGTCGTGAAATTGGTTTCTTTAGATCCAAAACAGTAGGCGGACAGTTGGTCTGGCAGGTGCCGGTGATGCTTCAACCA
This sequence comes from Gymnocypris eckloni scoliostomus, assembly GCA_027564155.1. Lineage (NCBI taxonomy): Eukaryota > Metazoa > Chordata > Actinopteri > Cypriniformes > Cyprinidae > Gymnocypris > Gymnocypris eckloni. The sequence goes on from CM050429.1 coordinate 11,849,219, forward strand.
TCAAGTTTCCAGAGCGTTTGGTCAAAGTGAAAAGTCCTATCGGTTAGCATTATTACCAAGCACCAGGGTCATGAACACCTTTGTGCAGTTCAGATTAGCGATCGATCAATACGGTTGATTCTTCAACGATTACATCTAAGAAACTGCACGGTGATTCAAATACTCTGACTATCAAGCTTGCAGGTAATACCTGAGCAATCGCCGGCAATTATGCAACAGGACATCCAAAGTCCCTGCCGCCCCATTCCAATTAAGTTCTGAGATCCAAACAGCTCCAATTGAACAATTAAAATATCATACCGGGTGCCATTCAATTACAAGCCCAGATTAATTGTTCATTTGTCTGTGGTCTGTGACAGCCTGATGGCTGTGGGACGGAGAATTGGACGGGCCGCTTTCTAGACAGACGCGATCCTGAGCAAACTTCCCCTCAAAACATCCCAGCCACTCCTGAGACTTCCCGAAGGCTCGCTGCCTCTGCCACGCTCGTTCCGACGTGATGGAGCTTCAGCAGGACAGGAGGAAAAAACAAGCCCACGGAACACAAAAAACAAGGCCATTTGTTAATCAGCCCAAACAAGGATTTAATTTAATGCTTTGGCGGGAACTGCTCTACTTTGCAGATGGCTTAAAGATGGGCATGTGATGGGTGCCCTGGGACCAGCGGGCTGTCGCGTTCCAGCACACGCCGGGCACTCCAAGCGGCACCAGCTCGCCTGGGCACGAGCGCCCACAGCCGCTACAGCGCAGCCTGGGCACCGGCACGTGGTCCGAGACGTGGGCAGCATTAGGTGGTGCGGTACGGATGGAGAATGCGCGGGAGGGAGAGCTGGCCGCTTGTGGAGATTGGTGTGTTTTGTTCACCATGTACCGCAGCAGCTTGCCGAAGGAGAGCGGCTGGAGTCACTTTGTCAGTTTGGCAGAGACGGACGCAGCATGGACACACTCACACTCTGACTCATTCGCACACACACGCTCGCAGCAAACAGTTGCTCTGAGAAACTATTGTCAGAAGTATTGCTTCTTGTTTGACTCGTTTGAACTGCAGCACTTTTATGCTGCAGACAAGGTCGGACTGGGACTAAAAAGTGGACTTTTTGGCACTGAGTGGCCCACCAAACCCAGTCCGCAACACACTGCACCATGAATGAGTGGCATTTTCTTGACATTATAATGAGTCTTTTCTGGTGTATATGGCAAATGGTAAATAACTGTAAAGAATTTTTACGAAGGTCAGTTTAATATCACTAAAGTACGTATAACACAATGCTCTGGTATTGTCTAGAATCTAGAAGACTTGAATAGTGCAGAATGCAGAATGTTTTTATGGTGCTTTTCTTTTGGTCATATACAGTATTTGTCCTCTTGCAGGAGCTTGACATCTATCATTTTAAGGAATATAGCTCCAATTGTGGAAAAGACTATACTAATTATTTTGATGATGAAAAATACAGTAAACAGTACTGTGAAATATATAATGTTAAAATGTAAAATAACTGTCTTCTATGCGAATATATAGTAAAATATAATGTATTCATGTGATCAAAGCTGAAATTTCACCATCATTTCTCCAGTATTCAGTGTCACATGATCCTTCAGAGATCATTCTAATATGCTGATTTGCTGCTCAAGAAACATTTCTGATTATTCTGAATTTTGAATACTGTTATGCTGCTTCATATTTTTGTGAAAAATGATACAATTCAGTCTTGTGTAAGATTAAAACATATACATTTATATTTTTCTTCAACAATGTTGCATTAAATCAAAGATTATGAAGTGACGTGTGGCCAAGCATGGTGACCCATACTCAAAATTTGTGCTCTGCGTTCCCATCCAAGTGCACACACACACAGTGAACACACACCCGGAGCAGTGGGCAGTAAATGCTGCGGCGCCCGGGGAGCAGTTGGTGCCTTGCTCAATAAGGAGAGAGCACTGATTATTCACTCCCCCCACCTACAATTCCTGCCGGACCTGAGACTCGAACCCGCATCCTTCGGGCTACAAGTCTGACTCTCTATGCATTAGGCCACGACTGCCCCATCAAAGAATACAAAAAGGGACTTTCATTAAATTATTTTATGTGACAGTTAAGATATTTACACTTATTACAACGTACTTCTAATTCAAATAAATGCTGTTCTTTAACTGAGAACCATTATGCCAATAATAAAACCATTATTGATAATTGGTCACAAACAATAACTGATAATTAAGCAGCAAATTAGGCAGCATTAGAATGATTTCTGAAGGGACACTGAAGACTCGAGTAATGATGCTGAAAATTCAGATTTGATCATAATATTATATAATATTTGATAGAAATGAATTACATTTTAAAACAATTTAAATAGAAAACCACTATTTTAGGTGTAATATTTCATAATATTAGGCTATTTTTACTGTATTTTTGATCAAACAAATTCAATCTTCTTCCAAATAATTAAATAAATAAAAAACCTTAATTATTTCAAGCTTTTAACCACCAGTGTGTATATAAAATAGGCTAATGCATTTGAATTAATAAGCAAATTATATTTTTATTAGACCTATGATATAAATCACTTTTATGCACAGCACTCAAAATTCTTCAGATTTACAATGTTTCAGAGTAAGATTGAGAATGATTTTTAAACATTTTCTTAGACACGTGAAACCACAGAAGAAAACTGATTTACATTAATGTTAACTCTTATCTCATGTCTGCTGTAAACTGCATTATGTTTCCTACATTGTGACGATTCGAATAACGGCATTAAAAACTGAGAAGTTTGAAAAGGCCAGTAGTAGTTTGCATTCCTGAAAATTAACGTCTGTCGTTTAACTAAGCGGTTGGTAAATAATGTTGATTTGTCTCGTCATGTTTAGCTGCTTACATCTTACCTCAGCTCGATATACGTACATTTACTACAATCTATTATTTATATATATATTACACAAAGGGCCGGCCCACATTGTACAGCGGCCCAGTGCTCCAGATGGCCAGTCCGCCACTGGCTGCAGATGTTCATTCAGTAACCGCTATGATGACTTCGGTGAGTAATTCGGTTGACTAATGACTTAACTACGGCTACTTTCAACCCGTGGACTTTTTAAAAGAAATAAACATACTTTTTCCACTCAGTAGTTTCATTTGTCCAATAACAATTTCCAACAGTAGACATAACGTTACACATCACAGGAGAATTCAGTCATTTTTCTAAAGTCATATTTCCATCAACTCTCAAATTATGTTATGTGTTGGACAATAAAAATACAAAACTTAATTTACCTTGATTTTTTTTCTTCTTAACACATCTCATATATTAAGCATGGTCTTTGTTTCCTTGGTAACCAAGTACACAGAATTTGTATTTGTTTGTTGTAGCAGAATAGATGTCGCAATTTGCATAATTTTTTTAAATAATTTTTACAGAATAAATATTAAAATGGTGGATGATTATTTCGCAAGAATCACGTAGTTTTAAAAATGTAAAACAATAATAGTACATAATAAAATCATATAATATTTTTAGAACAAATCAAATATAGTAGTAGCAGGTATTTACCTTGTTAACATAAAAAATAAGTGTTTATATTATAATATGTTATAATGGAATTAATTACATACATATAATAAATATTGAGCACATTTCCTTACTTTAGTAATAACAGTAAAATATGCATAATTACATGCAATAACCCTAAACTTAATCCTATAGTAAGTACATGTTGTTAATTAATATTACTCAGTATTTAAATATATAATTATTACTGAAACAAGGACACCTTAAAATAAAGTATAACCCCTATAGCAAGTAATGTTGATTAACATTACTCAGTATTATTATGTGTAATTACACTGTAACAATTAAGCAATTAAAAAATGCTGTAAAGCGACCTTCATGTAACAAAGAAGATTTCAAAAGTTTTTTTTTTTTTAATAAAAGCATATTCTCAGACATATTCCCACAGCTGAACAGTCATTTTCTGTGCAAAACCGAGAGTAAACTGCACCTAAACCGGTCTCAGCACCAGTCTGTGGGCGACAGAACAGTAATGACCAGAGTAAAGAGAGAGACTTTTACAGAGACCAATCTGGACAGTGCCAGTGACTTTCAAATGACTCAGCTGTTCCTTTTACATAACTGTACTTGGTCGAACGTGACCAACACCAGGACAGACTCAGACATGCTAATCAGCTCCATTGGAAGGCGATACAGCTGTGAAGTTGTCAAATACAATTTCAGGGCTTAGCCAAGATGGGGAGGAGTGGAGTAAAAGCAACAATACTTAGCGACGCACTGGGGATTTGCTGTATTTTCACCAGAATCGCCGGCAAAGACTTAAACACTGATCCCCTTACAGAGACGAAGGTCATATCACCGGTTAAGACAGCCAGACACAACAAGACAGATTGGCGCCTGATTCACCACGTCACACCAACCAAAAGAAACTGTAAACAAGGGACGTTACCCTGCGGTGACACCAAAGTGACCCCTTAAAGACGAGATAGATAAGACGACCAAGCCATATCCACCAGCCGTGAATATTTCCTTCTTATAGAGTTACATACTGCTATCAATGTAAAACAATGTAAATGCTGATAAAGAGAGTGGAATTTACTGTGGATTAGCAGAAAAAGGGGGGGGGGTACCCTTTCAAAAGGTACTAATATGTACTTGTTAAGTACTAATGTGTACTTTTGAGGTACTAATATGTACCATTTGGGGATAAATAAAGTACAAAGATGTACCTTTTAGCTTTTGTACCTTATGGCACCAGAACAGTGGCAATTTTTTACCTTTTTTCTGAGACCGTAAGATGCTGAAAAACAACCACATGCAACTTTTAAAAAAACTAATATAAATCAAATATATCACATTATAAGACCTTTGTCGTCTTATTTAAAGGCGTTTCAACGAGTAACGGCTGTTAATATACAATTAATACACGTTTAATGGTATGCAATTTAAATAGCATATCATGTAATAAATAAAAAATACATTTTCCAATAAAAGACAGCACTTGAAGCAATGTTTAAGTATGTCTTCCACTGCAGGCATTAGTGTGTGTCCTCTGTGTGTCCTCAGGGAGGGCAATAGTGTGAGCCAGTGGCGCTGCAGCCGTGGACTCGACACGAGGCTCTCAGACAACTTAGATGCAATCCAGGGCTGACTCAAGCCAATCCACTTAACCTGAATTAGTGTCATTAGACTGCAGCAGGAAAGAGTGCATACTGTGTGTGTATGTGCACATGCATGACAAACCCCTGCTGCATGATACCTCTAAGAGTATGTGTGTAATAGAGACTGTATGCATGGCTGTGAACACCTGGGGTTTATGGTCTGATGAACTAAGGATAGTGTGAGAGTAGTAAATGACCGGCTGGATCCTATACATCACAGTTACAGTGGAGACCAGCAACTGTCCAGCATCTGCTACTTAACCTACATACAACATGTAGTACAAAAAATAATAATATTCCAGCAATTTCGTTTTCTCCTCAAATGACACCAATCACCTTTTTAGTTATTATGCGTACTGCAAAATAGAGACGGGGGATGAAAAAGCATGCACCTCAGCCAAACTTCCTCAAGGCCGTTTTGTCTGTTTAAGTGAGTGCAGATGCCTGCTGCAGACTCTTGCTTGATGGAGGCATCAGACAATGGGCGGCAACGGAGCAGAGAGATGTCAGGCCGGCTGGGGGGGTGAGGGAGGGAGACGAGGGTGCTCAGGGAGCCCAAGCTCCCATGAGGCCTGCACATATTTCAGTCCGCCAGCTGCACACAGCTTGCCCTCCTGGTGCTCCTCCAGCCCCCCAGCTGGTGCAGAGCTGCCGCGCTGGGCACGTACAGAGAGGCCATCCCGCCAACACACACATGAAAATCACACACACACGCACTCGAATGTGTAACAGGATAGTTTGAGCATCAGCAATCTATATGTGACAGCACTGCAAACACATGGTGCTGCGTCAAAGGTTTACCTCCCTGTCGATTAAACACACAGAGAGTGTTTCTGTTCGCAGTACACTGAATCTGCTTTACTAAAATATTATGGCTTGCTGTTATTTACAAAATTGTTCAATATAAGAAAACAATATTATTTTACATATATTATGTATATGGTCATTTACTTTTTTCAGTATGAAAATAATGTAAATACATAAATAAAATAAACTACTAATAAAAGAACATACAAATAACAATAATAATAAATGAAATCAGCTTCTGAATGTTAAACAGATATCTAACATTCCTTAAAGGAAACAACTCAAAGTTGATATCTGGCCATACGCTGAAGTCATGTAAACTCAACACTGTTAACACATTCAGCCACTAGATGGCACTGAACTACAGATACAGATAGTCTGCTTGTTTAGCAGGAGTATGAGAGAGTTACTCCCACTGTGTGTGAGAGAGAGAAAGAGAGAGAGAGAGAATGAGAGCAAAATAAATGCTTAAGAAGTCATCCAGCAAACAAACACCTACAGAGGCAATTCATGCTGCATTCTCAGTTCTGCCGCAAGGGCTGCTACATCTTCTGATCCGGTTTCCCTGTCAATATCATTTGAAAAGCATCTGCAGAACAGCGACTGAAAATTTACTTGAACAACTAAATGACATTTACAAAAAGTGAAAGTGAGCAATTTCTGTACTACTAGCAGTAACTGCAACAATAAAGAATATTTGCACATACATATATATATATTTATGTATATGTTTGTGTAAGGACATACATATACACACACACACACATATATATATATATATATACACGTTAATATATTCTAATATATTCTACTCTTTTGTATGTTCACTTAGAAAAGAATAAAATAATACCATGGAATTGCTTGTGTTTTAACATTAGAGTTAGATCTGAAATGAACACTTTTTCAAACAAGGCACATGAGATTGCTCAAAAGTGACATTTATAGTGTTATGAAATATATATTTCAAATAAATGCTGTTCTTTTAAATTTTCTATTCATCAAATAATCCCGAAAAAAAGATGCACAATTGTTTTCACAAAAATACAAAACACAACTGTTTTCAACTAATTATATTAGAAATGTTTCTCAAGCACCAAATCAGCATATTAGAATGATTTCTGAAGGATCATGTGACTGATCATGTGACTGGAGCAATGATGCTGAAAATTCAGCTTTGCCATCACAAGAATCAATTGCATTTTAAAATACAAGTTTATAAATATTTTACTATATTATTATTTACTGTATTTTTGATCAAATGAATGCTGTCTTTGTGAGTTAGTAGAACATCAAATCACAAGTCAAGGACAATGGTACTGTGTCATGTACCTGCCCTTCACCCCTGATTGTGTTTCCTGCATAAAACACGGCTAATTCATGAGATTATTGGAAGAACTGGCAGCAACTTTGATCAGTTAATCAAATATCAGCAATTGAGCCCAATCAGGCGATCCGTTTCGCAGTCTAATTTGCCTGTTGTTCACGTTAAATGGGCTGCAGGCAGCGTAATGTGCAGTCCTGCAGTCATGCTCAGCGGCTGCAGTCTTCTAAGAAGCCCAGGAAGGTCAACTGAACTTAAAATAGTGGGAGACACAGGTGTACCTTCATTTGTCATAAAGCAAATACACATATGAAAAGTTCATCACAGCACATTAAGAGTTATAATTAAATGTAATGCACATTTCACGCCAATTAGACACAGTGTAATGTGAGCGAAGGTAAGCGTAGCAGGTCACACCAAACAGAGGTTTGTTGTGAAAAGCCTGACCCATGAATCATTTAGAATAAGAGACGAGCGCAACAATGAAGAACTTCCCAACTGTTGCCATAGCAGCCAGAGGTCAGGGAACGATCTTTAGTGAAAGGCGTGTCCCCCAGGAGCAGACTGGATTACTTTACACTGTGCCATTGTGAGGGGCCGCACTGACAATACGTCTGTCCGCGTGTGTGTGTGTGTGTGTGTGTGTGTGTGTGTGTGTGTGTGGATTACAGGACTCTCCAATGAGAGTAACATTGCTCTCTGTCAACCCTTTGAAGCCGAGACGAGATCAAAGGCATGAGGAGCTTTCTTGTCCATTTTACTGGTCGATTCCTTTCACGAAACGGCCCACGCCGAATATCAACAAGTTTCCTAAAAACACACATGCCCTGATGGGACTGTCATCAAAGACATAATTAATTAATGCAGTCAGGATGGCCTCACAGGGTGACTTACACGTGTTACCGTAGCCTCTGGAGCATGCATAATGCATAGACTCCAAACATCTGAAACTCAGGGAGCATTTGAAATGTAGTTCATATTCAAAACACACAGTCAACATTCTGAGCATCATAAATCAGAACTGTCAGCTAGTTTTGTCCTTATAGAATGAACTACAACAAGGCTGATAATGAAGTCTGGGTTAAATACAAGTTAATGAAAGTATTAATTTATTTTAAAAAGTAACCCCCAGTAGAGTATATTTAAGGAATACGGAGGCGACTTCATTAAAAGGGTCTCAGTCTGAGGGGAACAAAGGGCCCTAACACAGGGGCCACACACAAGCAGACGGGAACAACAGCTCAGGTCTTAGAGGCTGCAGCGAGTCGCACCATCAGGCCAGCGGTGAACAGGTGCAAAGGCACTCCCCGGCCTCTGAATGGCTATTACAGCCGAGTGGCAGGGGTTTCTGCTATTATTTATTCAGCAGCGCATCCACCAGAACCCGGCCGCTGCGCTGGGAGACAGCTGGCAATAGGGGACAATACAAGAACCCCTCGGCCCTATTGTCTGACCAGCCCCTGTCCCAGCCTCTGCTCCCACACACACACAAACACAAACACACACGCACGTCTTTGTGAAGCATCCTAGAGCTTCTATTCTTTCAATAACCAACATCGCCTCCCATCTCCCCCAGAGACACACACCACAGCTGAAGTAAACGACTATAGCCGTGTAATTCTGCCTGAACTCGACCATCCCACCCTCAGCCCACCAGACGCTGCCACACACACAACGCCAAACACACCCAATACGTCAGTCTAGAACGAACACAACCAGCAGCTTTCATTCAGAACAGACCCATTAAGACGCTCAATGGAGGCTGGACAGATATGACACTTGAGTTCACAAACTGCTGTTTTACTTTGAGCTGCTGTTCTTGATGTGTTTGACTTTCCTTTAGGTTTAAGGGCTGAATGGAGCCCTGTTAATAAAGTACATCATAGTACCAGTAATTAGAGACAGAAGAATTATTATTGGCTAATATTTCATGATTTGGATACCTAACCATTATGCCAGTAAAGATATATCAAAATAGATAAATAAATGATAAGTCAATAATAATTTAATATAATATAAAATGTATGCATGTTAAAACATTATTAATTAATATTAAATACATTTAGTATAATATAAAATATGTCATGTAAAAAATACATAAAATATAATATTATTAATTAATATTTAAAATTCACATATATTCCTTATATATTGGATATATGAGAGTGAATGTTTTCAGATACATTATTCCATATTCCATTATTCCATAATACTGTTTTACAAATATTACAAAATATAATTTGTGTAAATTATTATAATAAAATATAAAAAAATGTATAATAATAAAAAGCTTACAATCAAAAGCATATTAAACCCCCAGTTTTTTCAAAAACTTTTCAAAACGGAATAATATAGTACATAATTAATAAATAATACTATAATAATACTACTAATAATAAACAATAATAATAATTTGTTTGTAATTATTATTATTATACATTTATTTTAAGAAGAATTGTAATAATAATATTAAGAACAATTCATAAATGGGAAGTTTTTGGAGAGTCATACAGCAATTTTGTATTTAGGGAATCACACATTTTTGTATATTATTAAATAATTACTTTTGGCAAATTATTTTATACTTTTGGACACTTTGACACAACGCCTGCTGGGTCTATAAAACATCATGTTTCATGTTGTTGTTGTTTTTGCATGTTTCTGCTTGTTGGCTGCATCACAAGACTTTGTTGGTAAGTAAGTCAATCACCAAATCAACTTTTATGAAAAGATTTCATTTACATATATTGAACAGGGTGAAAACATAAAACTCAATATTGCTTTTTTGGTCTCCAAAATGTCACTGAAATGGTAATATGAAATACAATGACCTGTCCAATTGTAGCTGCATAAAATCATTTTGGCGTAGACTCCAATGTCAATGCCTTTCACTTAATTGCAGCTGGCAAGCTGGCCGACTAAAACCGGGAAAAACAGCAGTACTGAATAATGTGCTCAACGCCGTCAAAACAATCCTGGTTTAGCGCACAGAGAATTATGAATAATGCTATAAAAAAATACAAGTTTAACCATTCAGCTGGCACATAATGAAAATGGAAAGTTACAGTGCCTCTTCCTCTGTCTGCTGTAGTGAGTATTACGGAGGAAATTGAATGTGCAGACAAACTCAATAAAGGAAAAAAACGCCTGTGTCATCAATTACGAATCCTGTGATCAATCTTACGGCCTTTGATAAATAAGTTATTACAGCCTCGAGCTGTTGGTGTATCTTCGTCTGACCTTTATAAGCACAGTTTGGGAAGAACACCCAAGCGTGAGACCCCTCGCCCTCGCCTGAGCCCACGAGCTGATGAAAAGAGTGTGTAAGTGTGTGTGTTTGTCTGAAAAGACCGCTGTAGGTGGCACAGGGGGTGTGGGGTAAAGAAGCAGTGCAGAAATGAGACAGTCGTCAAACTATTACTCATAATTATATTTAAGGATGTCTGCTATCAACTAAAATTAGACAATCTATAACATACAGCCAAACAAATATGACTTAAAAATAGTCTAGTGACTTGTCCCACAAGGTAAGCTATGTAGAATCATTGAGGTATATGTGAATGATGCACATTTTAATTAAAACATGAACACAGATGAGAAAAAAAATATTATTTACTAATGCACGATACAATTGTAAAGTCTTTTGTTGCACATTATTTGCATTTTATAAACCAGCCAAGAAAAAGGTTAATAAACAGAATATATGAAATCTGTACAATGATTTTCAACTTTTTTTAACAATATGAATATTATTAATATTAATTAGGGCTGCAGGATATATTGCATGCGATTGTCATGCGTATCTCATCAGTAAAGCCGGTTCCGTGATTAGTAATAAATCTCCATCACGAGCATTCAGATGGAGCAGCATTTCCTACACAGAGCCGTAGTTCTCTGACAAGCTACGCAAATATCACGTTCATTATCGCAGGCGGTTCATCTGTGATTCTGAGCGTGAATTGCGTAGCTTGTCAGAGAACTACGGCTCTGTGTATTAAATACTGCTCCATCTGAAAACATGTGATGGAGATGTATTACTAATCACAGAACTGGCTTTATATCGTGCATCCCTAATATTAATTATTAATAATTATAGTACAATAGCATTTGGAAACAGTGCTTAATACCACCATTAGTTGAGTCATTGGCCCAGATTACCCAAAAGCATCTGACACACTTGACCCATCATCTACTATTATGGAATAATGCTTCATTTACAAATCTGTGGTTAGCTCAACACAGCAAAGCAAAGCAAAGCAAAGCAAAGCAACACACAACACAACACAAAACAAAAAAACACAACACAAAACACCACAAAAAAAAAACTGATTTAGGGCAAAAATGTATATAAATTAATTCATTAATATTTAGCAAAATAAAAAATATATAAATATTAATAAAAAATATATAAAATAAATAAATACAAACAAAACTAAAACAAAATAAACAGGGCATTTTAAGCAAAAGTAATATTCGATAATCACTGGGTATTATTCGATTACTATTCGAAAATCGCACCCCTCCTGCGCATGTACACACACACACACACACACACACACACACAGAGAGAGAGAGGGGGAGAGAGACCATCCAGGCTTTCAATCTGTATGTGTCAGACTTTGTCTTCCTCTGCCTTCGTCTCCTCACCCATATTTGATCCGTCCTGTTCCCCATTATTAGTTGATTAGTCTTCGTCTGTATCTTGATTATGTCCCAGGTGTTTCCAGTCATGTCTCCCTATATCTAGTCTGTTCTGCCCCATGTTACTGGTGGATTATTGTTAATGTCAGCGTGTCAATGTTCTTACCTGTGTTCCTGTGCCTCCGCTTTGTCATCCATTAAATACCCTGTTTGTTTCTATCCTCGCCTCCTCGCTTCCTGGATCCCCGTGTACCGTGACAGAATAATCCACCGCAAACAACGATGGAGTTCGCCGCCTGCGCCTCGCCTTAGCCGGGCGGAATCTCTCCTTGTGGAGTTCGCCGGAGGATTCTGCAAGCTCGCCAGGTGACGGAGCTCCACGACGCGCAATCCTCCATCTGTTTCGGCTCGGGCAAATTACCAGCGCCTATGGATCTCCCAGACACCACAGGATTGTGTTGGAGAGAGGATCTACCGGTGTCTGGGAAGTTACCGGTCCCAGTCGAAACCAGCTCTTCTTCGCTCTCCGCTGGTCCTGCGGAGCTCTTCTTCGCTGGTTCTGCCCAGCTCTTCTTCGCTGGTGCCGCCCAGCTCGCCTTCGCCTCGGCTGGTTCCCAGCGCGCCACAGCCCGCGCTTCAGCGCCGCCGCGCGAGCCCGCGCTTCCGAGCGCCGCCGCGAGCCAGCGCTTCAGCGCCGCCGCGAGCCAGCGCTTCCCGAGCGCCGCCGAGCCCGCGCTTCCCAGCGCCGCCGATCCAGTGGCTGCTCCCGACAGCGCCCTCCGGTGCCTGCTCCTCGCCAGCGCCTCCAGTGCCTGCTCCGAGGCTGCGCCCAGTGCCTGCACCTCGCCAGTGCCCTCCAGTGCCTGCACCTCGCCAGTGCCCTCCAGTGCCCGCACCTCGCCAGTGCCCTCCAGTGCCTGCACCTCGCCAGTGCCCTCCAGTGCCTGCACCACGCCAGTGCCCTCCAGTGCCTGCACCACGCCAGTGCCCTCCAGTGCCTGCTCCGAGGCTGCGCCCAGTGCCTGCACCTCGCCAGTGCCCTCCAGTGCCCGCACCGCCAGTGCCCTCCAGTGCCCGCACCGCCAGTGCCCTCCAGTGCCTGCACCTCGCCAGTGCCCTCCAGTGCCTGCACCACGCCAGTGCCCTCCAGTGCCTGCACCACGCCAGTGCCTCCAGTGCCTGCACCACGCCAGTGCCCTCCAGTGCCTGCACCACGCCAGTGCCCTCCAGTGCCTGCACCACGCCAGTGCCCTCCAGTGCCTGCACCTCGACAGCGCCTCCAGTGCCGGCTCCTCGTAAGTGCGCTTCACCCCCCGCTGGTTCCGTAGACAGCTTTTCCGAGCGCCCGAGTCAGCGGCACCCGAGCGCCCACGCTGGCCCACGCTGGTCCCGCCCAGCTCTCCAGAGCCCCTGCTGGCCCCTGCCCAGCTCTCCATTGCCTCCGCTGGTCCTGCCCAGCTCACCTTGGCCCACGCTGGTTCCGGCCCAGCTCACCTGGGCCTCCGCTGGTCCTGCCCAGCTCACCATTGCCTCCGCTGGTCCCGGCCCAGCTCACCTTGGCCCACGCTGGTTCCGGCCCAGCTCTCCAGGGCCTCCGCTGGTCCCGCCCAGCTCACCATTGCCTCCGCTGGTCCCGCCCAGCTCACCTTGGCCCACGCTGGTCCCGTCCAGCTCACCTGGGCCTCCGCTGGTCCCGCCCAGCTCACCATTGCCTCCGCTGGTCCTGCCCAGCTCACCTTGGCCCACGCTGGTCCCGGCCCAGCTCACCTGGGCCTCCGCTGGTCCCGGCCCAGCTCACTTTTCCCTCCGCTGGCCCTGTCCAGCTCGCCCACGGCTCCTGAGCGCCCCTGGGATGGGGAGCTTCCCCATGAAAATTTTGGGGGCTACCCTCCATGGCCACCCGAGCACCCCGCTCCTCCATGGCCGCCCGAGCACCCCGCTCCGCCATGGCCTCCTCAGTTCCCGGACCCTCCGTGGCCGCCTGATCCGCCGTGGCCGCCGGAATCCCCGGATCCGCCATGGCCGCCTGATCCGCCGTGGCCGCCTGAGTCCCCGGATCCGCCGTGGGTCCCGGAACGGGCACCGCCCTGGAGGTCACCTGTCCGGTCTCCAGGTCCTTGAGGCCTCCAGAGTGCCCACCCCCCCCTTTCGATGTCGTACGGCGCGGGACGCGCCTATTGGAAGGGGGGGGTAATGTCAGACTTTGTCTTCCTCTGCCTTCGTCTCCTCACCCATATTTGATCCGTCCTGTTCCCCATTATTAGTTGATTAGTCTTCGTCTGTATCTTGATTATGTCCCAGGTGTTTCCAGTCATGTCTCCCTATATCTAGTCTGTTCTGCCCCATGTTACTGGTGGATTATTGTTAATGTCAGCGTGTCAATGTTCTTACCTGTGTTCCTGTGCCTCCTCCGTTTGTCATCCATTAAATACCCTGTTTGTTTCTATCCTCGTCTCCTCGTTCCTGGATCCCCGTGTACCGTGACAGTATGATAACAAACTGTTTAGTTAATTAGAGAATAGTCTATCTTAACCCAAGAAAATGAATGGTTGTAAAGTATGAGTGCTGAAACATATTAATATAACATAACCGAAGGACGGCATTTATTAACAGAACAGTCCTCGATTATCAACTGCTCATAATGCTATACATTTCTATTTTAAAAATGAGCATGAACATTCATATTATTAAAAAGAAAATCTTAAATCTGATTAATGCATCAATGAATATTAGGCGTAAAACATATTGCGCGCTAAACAGAATATCATTCTTAAAACATATTACGCGCTAAAACATAATTTATGAGCCGCCTGAATGGCGACACTTATTATGTGAACATTAATTTTAACGTCTGTCTTCATAACAATAACCTATTTCATATATATAAATAAATTAAATGAACATGTTCACATGCTCAGGAAGAAGACGGGAGTGTTGTTCACAATTAGTTCGGTGAACTTTGAATTGAAACAAGGGATCGAATATAGATCCCTGCAGCTTCTCAGAATTCTCCGTCTGAGCCTGACCAGAGCCCGTGTCTCTCTCTCTCTCTCTTGCTGAGCCATTTAAACAGTTCAGTTTTGGTTTTTAATAGCAAATTGGTCATTATTTTGTTTCCTTTCTTTATTAATTTAATTTAGAAATATGATTGGAACATCTTATTTTTGTTAAATTCAAGTTTTAGTTTTTTTAAGTACCAAGCGGCCAGCGCAAATTTGATCAGTTTATCCTTCTCAAATAAATAACTAAATAATTAACGTCATAATATTTTAAGAATAAAGTCAAAATTACGATCATGAAATCATGTTACAGTTAAAGTGAAAACTACACCTGTATACTCTGCCAAAAAAATTATAATAATACGTGTGGCATCCAACCTGTCATTCTTCACATTTAACACGAAAAACAACACAAATATTTTGCATATAAATATAATATATCAACCAGTGGAATATTACGTTATTATTTCAGCAAAAAACTAATAATTTGAATGCAGGGAGCTCGCCACGGCTTCATTAATGGGAAACAGGACGTGAAGGCGGCAGAGAAGCACTCTGTGGAGTGCATCGTTTTGTTAACTTTGGTTTATTATTTTGAGTTGTTTGGGACGCTGTAACAAACGGCCCTCTTGCAATATATTGTTTAACAGGTCTATTGTTCACGCAATCAGGCTGAACGTATCAGAAGTTCGTTCTCCGGAGTGGTTAGCGTTCACACATAGTGTGTGTGTGTGTGTGTGTGTGTGTGTGTGTGTGTGTGTGTGTATGTATGTGTGCCGCGCCCGAGTGCCGACAGTGCAGTTTGTGTGCAAGCACGGAACAGAAGATGCTCTAAAATAAAACAAACAAATATCCTGTTGATCTGTGCATCTGTACTCCAGTATATAAATTCAATATAGATTAATTATTGCTAAAGTTACTTGCCAAGAGGGGTAGTTTGACATACTTCATGTATTTGCCCGTTCAGGCGGCTCGCGCGTGTCAGAGACGCGGCTGTCTGTGCTCGCGCTGTTCACACAGAACAGAACACAGCGCGCATGTACTGAAAGGAGTTGTCTTTCGCGCCCAAATGCTTTTTAATCACTTACATTTTTAAACAAACAAGGCTTAAAAATGCATGCAAATGATACAATTTAGTGACCACCTGCAGTGGCCGGATCTGGCAAGTGACAAATCCGAGCGTCCTTCACGCCATCGGACAGTCTTTATTGTCAAGCCCTGGTACACCTTTAGAAAATAATCACACAACCTAATCGATATTCTATAATTAAATTGAATATTTGAATATTCGAAAATCGTGACCCATCCCTATTAATTACTTTATTTTACTTGACATAGTACGGTCCAAGTAAATGTTCTATCTTAAACAAAAACAAAAAACTCCTTATGTGTATCTCTCCATCAGAGATAGACGCATATGATGGGCTTTTCAAAATCATATCAATCATTTGCTTAAACAAAATAATGCATGATTTGCTCAATTAAAAGGAGGACACAGATTATCCCACTCTCCCCTACTACAATGCCAAAAACAAAACCAATCCAGTTTCAGCAGGTTTTTCCAAAAGACACTTCTGATGCAAATGTCTCAATCATAACAAACAAAACATCTACACAATAACAAGCATCCATATCATTTTCAAATGTGTTGAGGTGATGTGTACCGTGCAAACACGACTCTAGTATAACACACACCAAATCTCCCAGTCTCCTCCCACACTAGTCATGCAAACAGCGGCCTGAGATTGAGTCTGGAGTTACAGTCATTATGCCGTGCGACATCTGCATGTTTATGCGTCTCTCTCTTTCTCATTCACTCCTTGCCTCCCACCTCGTCTTCCCGCGATGCAGACTACTCAATACCAGGCTACAGGGAGCGCACGCATACACGCACTTTTCTTGATGGCAGATGGCAAGTCAACAATCAGTTCCAACAGCAGTGGTGGCTCATCACCCAATCAGAAGTGTCCCCAACACACACTCGCACACACACATAAAGCCCCCGTCTCACCCCTCATAACACCATCTCACCACAGACACAATAATAACTCTTTGTTTGTCTCCCACAATACAGCTGCGCAAGAGCCTCTGCTGAAACACATGTGCCCTAAACGTCCCCACACACACACCTTCTGTCAGCTCTGGTGTGTGTTGCAGAGGCCGGGATCGTTGCACAGCTGGGCAGAGATTCTCCGAGAGGGTCTGGGTGTGAAAGAGAGACCATTAATGAGTGTGAAAGAAAGAGACGCACCCACAATGCTTGAAAGCGCTCGTGGGAGACGGTGTTAATGTAACTGAAACAACCTGAACAGGAGGGGATCAGGTGAGTCTGTAACAACTTCAGAAGCTAATTCAAATGTGAATCCCAAGTCCTTTACAGTGTCACACTCCCTGATTCTCTTTGGTCCGGGTGCAGGAGCGGCAGGCGCGTTCCCAGCATGCCGTGCAGGGGGCGTGCTGAGACGTTGATGGATGTGGCAGGAGGGTGAAGAGCGGAGGTGTTTGACCCCAGGATGAGTTCACTGAAACACAGCTGCATTGCACAGAAGCATGCGTCCACCCCGCTGCAGTACGGGCCTCGTCTCAAATGACCCCGCTGTTCCCTGCTGGACAGACTGCAGCCTGCATCACGATGCTGATGATGAAGCGTCAGAAACGGATTCAGAGGGATGTCACGCAAGACTGTGAAATGACACTCTGTGATTCAAAAGCTGCTTGCGCTCATAATCCAATCATCATATTGTGATATTTACTGTACATATAAATGAGACTGATCTTCTTTACTATGTATCATTAATGCTGTTTTTTTTTATTTTAGGAGACCAGCCAACAATCTGATTTAAAGATTTTTTTTCTTTTGAAATCCTCTTTCCGCAAATAATCTGATGTAATCTGGATGTTTTGTGGTCCGTATGGAGGGATCCATGGAAGGCAGTGGATTTAGTTCATAAATGTGGTACAGGTCACAAGCCAGACTAATGGATTAAAAAAACTTTTTTTCAAAAATATTTCCTCTGTCTAAGTATACATTCAACACTTTATTTTCCAATGTAGAGCTGTAGCTATAGCAGAGAGTAATTTACTGTTCAGAAACATTTATATTTATCTTTAATTAACAACATCAATATTTCTTGAATATTCAAATAATGCACTTCAAGTAATAACTATTTTTTATTTAAATAAATAATAATAAATAATATATAACAACAAAAAATATAGAATTATAGAAAGGAAATATCGTAAACAAATAACATGTCACATTCATACTTATATATAAGATACCTGTAAGTCATATTTTATAGTAAACAACTAAATATTATTAAAATAATAATAATATTTAAATGCAATAAAATAAATATTATAAAGATAGCCTAATATAAAAATAAAAAAGTGATACAGATATAAACACTATTTCATGATAGTACTTCAAATAGTAACTGAATAACTAAAATTAAATATAACAACAATGAAATGATACAATATGTATCACAAAATGTAGTAAATACATATTTTACATTAGTACTGAAAACAATGACTATAATTTATAATTTGAACAAATAAACAATAATAGTATATTCAATTAAATAAGACAATAAATAAATAAGTATTGCAAATACAAATAATTACTTAATTACTTAAAATAAATACATAATTTTTTTATCATCCCATAATATTTCAAATTTAAGACATTATCTACTGGTGAAATGTGACATTTATTCAGTGCTAAAATATTTGTACTCTCTAGAGCAGTGGTTTTCAATCCTGGTCCTCGGGACCCACTGCTCTGCACATTTTGTATGTCTCTCTTATCTGACACACACAAGTCAGTCCATGGACCTCTCTCCTAACGAGCTGATGATCTGAATCCGGTGTGTTAAATAACGGAGACATACAAAATGTGCAGAGCAGTGGGTCCTGAAGACCAGGACTGAAAACCACTGCTCTAGAGGTTGACTGATCAGTTTTGCTTTAACATTTGACAGAACTATTGGTTATCAGAAAAAAGCACGTCAGTGTCTTAGAGAAGGAGAGTTTAAATGACTTAAGGCCACTCAGTGCCACCCTGTTAGAGGAGTCCTGCATAAAACAGCAGGTCACATATGAGATCAATATTTTAAAATCTCGAACAAAATGGTTCCATTTCCACCTAACCTTAAGTAATAGCCCAGTGTAGCCAGAAGCTGCCAGCCAGACTCTCAGGAGCTTCCAGAGTGAGTTAGTGCCAGCGCAGCTTATCTGCTAATTTATGGATGCGTGTTTATCGTTCACACTCTGAGGGAACAGACTAGTCATTGGATGAGAGACCGTCAGCCTCCACCTCACCCGTGCAGCGGACGACCCCCCTCCATTAGGAACAGCAGTAATGAGGGGGATGAGAGCCGCTAATTTGAAAACTTGGACACGGCCAGCAGACCATATGGCAAGCATTTATCCCTCCTGAAAGCCATGCTAACCGTCATCTACATGGTTAGGGAGAATTCAACTATTCCTCTTTCCCATCTTTACTCATAACTAGGAGCCAAACTAATAACTACTTAATTGGCAAGTGATTCAAGGAGAGAATTGCTAAGGGATTTCTGTATTTCGTATTCCCCTCCTCTTTAGTTCTCCCCTGAAGAGGTGCATAAGAAGATAAAACCTGAGCCTAGTACACTGCTTTGCTACATTGTGCCCATGTAAAGTGGTACAGTCATGGCTTACAATAGTATACCATAGTGTATATATCTCAGATATAGTCAATTTGTCAACTAATGCTAAACTACAAAGAATGTTAGTTGGTATATTAATAACAAAGTTTAAAATGATCAAGTCCAAATTCCTTTGCTATTTAGTTTTATATATAATAATCAACACTTACTGTAACTACAAACAGTTGTGAACATTTTAATTGGACATAAGGCAGTTTTAATAAACTTTTTCGTGATTATAATCTGCAATTCAATGTTGTAATATAAACATTTCAGTTGATTATTATAAAAATGTGTTTTAATGGCCGATTTATTCAAACATACAATAAACAAGACATCACCAATAGGTTAAGTAAAAATCTAAAGAATATGTAATATAGTGTATATATTTAGAAAGTGCTTCTCACTGGAGCTATTTTTAATAGCTTTCCTATTTTAGGTAAATGCGATGTTACGTGACATTGTATACAAGTTGTTTTACTGACGTCTTTTCTTAGTTAAACACTAAGCAAGACATGAAACATTTCAGTAAGATGTTCTTTTTCTTTCTTTCTGATCTTCATTTATGTTTATTTCATTCATGTTTATTCTGTGCTGAAACTAGTAGTGAAGAGAAGATACATACATACATTTGAACTATCATTTAGCAATAATTAAGCTTGATAATATGTCAAAATTTAAAAGCAGGTAATCAACAGTTGCTGGTCCCTTATTGACTTCTATAGTATGGGAAGAAATACTATGTATGCCAATGGAGAACAGCAGCTTCTTCAAAATATCTTCTTTTGTGTTCAGCAGAAGATAGAAATTCAAACAGGTTTAAAATGACATGAGGGTGAGTAAATGAGGTTAGGATTTTCATTTTTGAGTGAACTGTCCCTTTAAGTAGATAGAACTTGCTTCATTAAGAACAAGACTGACAATAATGGTAACTTGCAGTTCAGTGTCATATGCTGAAGTTCTAAATGATAATTTTTAAATCAAATTATTCATTTAAAAAGGAATAATTAAAACTCCCTGATAAAAAGAGTCATTTGTTTTGTTAATTAACATTTTCTTGCCATTATATTTTCATTTCACCACATTCAGACTACAATTTCACATTCAAAAGTAAGCAAAAAATGTATTTCTTTCACTGTGATTTTCCGATTATGGTAATGTGATGGTCTTTGAATGGTGAAATAAGAAAATAAAATCAAAAGAAGCCAAACTGACAATATGGCCCAATGAGTCAAGCCGCACATAATGTAATTGGAGAGCAAAGCCTCTTATACCAAGCATTTACTGTAAAGTAAGTTACTACAATATACAGCACACAGCACTCAATTTGTCCAGCCAACAAGCATCTCTAAATGCAAACATACAAACCGAGCCAGAAAGTGAGAATCTAAGAGTTTTCCTTTCTCTGCTCGTCTGCTTGTAAATCTGAACTGTGCAATCATTTCTAGCTGGGCATCAATAAAGGGTGAGTGAATTCTTCTCATACAAGAGTCATTTTCTACTTCACCAAGCAAGTGAATGAGTAAAGCAGAGCACTTTTAACACTAGACAATCAATTTGGACATAGTATTATCTTGTAATGTACAAACTTAAACTTGGCAAATGCAATAAAAGTCTAGGAAGAAGGTTCAGCTTATGGATACGCCCACCGGAAAAGCCTCTGGCAGAGCAATCATCACTAAAAAGAGCACAGTCACCGAGACCCACCGAAGACACTTCACAGCAGAAATTAAACGCTGTCTAACATCTACAGTAGAAAAGGAAGAGAAATGAAAAGCAGAGAGTGAGGGCAGGGTTAGGTAATGAATGTAACTATGTGAGAGTGTCACAGTGTACTGTATTGGGCAGATCAGAGTGACCTGACAAGAAAAGAAAGGTATTCAGTGAGTGACAGGTGAAAGACTGAGAGCAGAAGAAGAAAGACAGCTGGGCCCAAGCAAGAGATATGAAAAATCTGGCTGGTGTGGGTCTACTTGTCTTGTTCACATGCTGTTAAGAGAAATTCTCATTCATACTGAATATTTAATTTGCTCATTACCCATTTCTCCTGTTTTTAGATCACCTTTGCCGTCATCTATCACTCACTTAAATTGAATCTTTAAAAATGATCATTTAATAAAATCTCAAAATGAATAGCAATTTCTCAGACGATAAAGATGTGGTCACATTTATTGTGTTCAGCATATTATCATGTGAAATCCACAAGACTGGGAATTTGTATCATTTCATTTCCCAGATTTCATAGGTCAGACACAGCAGTGTTTGGTTTTAAAGTGACTTCTGACTCTGAGTGCTCTGATTCAATACATCTCTACACTAAAAATAGACATTTTTGTGACCGCAACTTAATGCTGTGATGCCTGAAACCTTTTAGCATTTAAAAAGAATGATTTTAGTTTATAGTGTTTTATTTTGAATGCATTTAGACAAGATCATAGAACTTTTGTGCAACATCACAAGGAAGCTGCAGTGATATTACAAATATATGTACAGACTTATGATCAAACCAGTACACTTTTAAAGATTTATGTCACCCAAAAATAACATTTCTGTCATTATTTCTTCACCCTCATGTCATCCAAACCTGTGGGACTGACTTTCTGTGAAACAAACAAGAATATTGGCAACCAAACATTTTTGGTGAACAGTGACTTTTACTGCATTGAGAAAAATATATTTATCTAAATATATTTTGGAATGACATGAGGGTGAGTAAATAATGACAGAATATTGCTAAACTATTGCTTTAAATACTACAATGCTTGACTATGTGAAACAATGAGACATCCACCATGATTAACTCTCTTCTACCTGGTTACCAGCTACTAAGTCCTCTTCCCTTTGGCCTAATTACTTGCACCTTAGGCAGGACCCACATGGACCACCACAACTCAAATCAAATTACCATCAACACACGAGTGACAGGGTCAAATTTTGCTATGACAGAATTAAGGTCAGGACTGGGCAGTGCTAATCTATCACTAATGCTTTGCTGCGTTGCACTGAGGGGGTGTATGCTAAATGTAATTATATTTGCACTCACAGCAACCCAACTGAAAACTGGCTCAAGTACTGATGAGAAATTTCCATCATCATCCATCCCTAAACAAGCTTTGCATCCAACATGGAGCAGCCGAGCAGCATTAAACCTGAGGTGGACATGCAGACTGTACAGCACACACAAGAGTAAAGCTTCTCTGAAGCCCCTGCTTGATACTAATCCCAGCAGCCACCCTCACACCTGCCCACCCCGCATACGGCAGGATTGGCCGCTGCCCTTTATTCTGCTGCTGAAATTAGCCTGCTCAAATATCCTGGATTACCAACCTCTCTGTGTTCTTTGCAGTAGCCACTTTTTAGAAGGTTAAAAACAGATTCCACTCTCTTAATCTAGCCCACACAAACTGTAGCCTTTTAATCCCAGGATTAGTCTAGCTTTTCCTCTTCAGACATGCTCTACAGCGCTGTTCGCTGAAGACTTCAACCTAGTGAGGAAGAGGGACGGAAAAGCATGCAAAGTGAACAAACAAAGCAAAACAGTAGTGTAAAGCAGGGTTTGAGAGCTGCAATATATGAAATTAATCAATCCAGCTGCATTGTCAGAACAAACAACATGAAATATTTCCTTTCAATGTGAATGTGCACCAGGTTTAGTATTTATTCACTTATTTACAATAATATAAATTAACACTTTTATTCAGCAAGGACACTTTAAATTGATATTTGACAGAGTATACAATTATGTTAATTTCTATTTTAAATAAACACTGTTTCTATTTATCAAAGAATCCTGAAAAAAGCATCATGGTTTCCACAATAATTATTTCTGAAGATCATGTGACACTGAAGATTCAAGTAATGATGCTGAAAATTCAGCTTGGCATCACAGGTCTTATATTGACAGGAAAACAACATTTGAAAATATATTACAATTGAACATTTAAATTGGATTAATATTTAAAAGTATTACTGCTTTTACTCTATTTATGATCAAATAAATGCGGCCTTGGTGCGCATAAGATACTTCTTATGAAAAAATCTTACCAGCCAAAAACATAACTTAACTTGAAAGGTGGTGTATCTAAGACTTCGTTCACACTGCAGGCTAAAGTGGCCCAAATCCGACTTTTTTGCCCAAATGTGACCCATATCTGATTTTCCTATGACAGTCTGAACAGCACAAATCCAATTTATTCAAATCAGGCCCAGGCCACTTTCATATATGGTCCTAAATACATATACTGTATATACATATCATCTTTCACCGCATATACATTTCACATGATACATATCCGATGTTTTGCAATGCAACTTCAGTCTGAATGGCCATGTCGCTGTGATTTTTACGTCATATAAATGCGACATCACAATTCTGTGCTGCACACACGGGAAGATTAAAATCTCAATGTTAGACAATATATAGACAAAAATATCACATTTTTATTTCCACAAACAGTGCGCTGTGTCTTCTTCTGTGCATGCGGGTCACTTCAGGGCGTATACGGTTCACACATGAGACTGATGGCAGTCACATTTAAATGACAATGTGAACAACAGCGCAAAAAATCGGATCTGAGCATTTAGACCTGCAGTGTGAACTAAGACTATCTGTAATTTTTTGAATTATTTTTGCAGCTCCATTTGGTTCCACCGGTGGTGCCAACAATTGCATACTTTGCCCTTAAAGACAACTTAAAGTCAATAGGAAATTTCTTAAGTCGCTGGGGTATATTTGTGGCAAAAGCCAAAAATACATTGTATGGGTCAAAATTATCGATTTTCATTTTATGCTAAAAATCATTAGGATATTAAGTAAAGATCATGCTCCATGAAAATATTTAGTACATTTTTACCCTTATGACTGGTTTTGTGGTCCAGGGTCACAAATGTCATATGTAATCCATTTAACCCATATATTTCCAAGAGTGAATGTTTTACATAGCATGTTCTATACCAGAAAATATTTTTTCCCCTTTAAAATAGCATGCATAGATGAATGCATAACATCTTCAACCATCTTTAAAAGGCTCCCTAACAAAAGGGCAGCCTTTCTCACAGTGACCCCTCCGAACTAGAACGAAATATGATCTGTGTACCCCCTGCTTTAGAGATATTCCTCTACAATAGGATGTTAAAAGTACAGTTAAAAAAGTTAAGTGTCTGTTGTCTTTTTTTTACTTTTTCAGAGCAGAATAAAAATAAAAAGCCAAAAACACGCAACAACGCTTGGTGAGACTAAAAGAACTCATGCCACAAAAGTTCTTGTGATATTAATGTCACATGAAAAATACCAAGCGGTACAATAATTCACTGATGGATAAAAATAGACCATGGCAGAAAATCTACAACCCAGTCTGTCAAAGTGACGAATAATGAATATTATTAGTGCAACCTCTGGTACAGACAGAGCTTTGAGAGTTTACTAGCTTGCTGTGGCGCTCATGTGGGTAACTCATTCTAACATTTCCTGATTCAGTTCAACCTGCTTTCCCCTAACATTTCCCATCAAAAAGTGGCAAAACTGCAAAAAGAATAAGCGAAATGCGTTCGCATAATCTCACGGGTACAATCATTGTCTTTTGGATTTACAGTATGGGACGCAGCCAGAGAAAGTGAGGGAGGAGGGAATAGTCGACAAAAGCCGAGTCTGCTGCGGTATTTCTGGGGTGAGCCAGCTGACCGTCTCATTCTTTTCTCCGAGCGGTCGCGAGACGGATCAGCAGGGAACCTGTGCTAGATTTGGGAAGGGGTGGGAGCCGAGTCCTCTTCGCTTTCCCCCATCTGTGGGCTTTGACAACAACAGTCATCTGGAGACCCCACAACAAACAGGTGTTCCATTTCACACACACACACACACACACACACACACACACACACACACGCACACACACGCACACACGCGCACACACGCGCGCACACACACACGCACACGCACGCACAACCCATAGAGAAAGCTGTTAGGGAGGCCACTCTGTAAGCAGCTGCTGCTATAATTGCCAAGAGAGCGGTGGCTGCTGGAGTCTTTGTGTAAAAGTTGGGTTAAAAGATTTCACAAAAAAGGGGAAGTAAATTATTGACCGTGCAGGAGGAAAAGTACATCCACAAAGAGCTGCATGACTCGCTCGTGAATGGAAGAACAGCAGTCTGGGAAACAGAATTAACAAACCCAACACAACTTTATGAGCACCAGGATGGAAAAAGTTCATTATAATACCTGTACGAACTTTTATTTCCTACTAAAACAAATTAATGTGTTGTATCTTGCATGTAATTCATAAGCAATGCCACATACTAAGTTTAATTGAGTCTGATTGTTTTATGATACAGCTCTTCCCACAATTATAATTATACTTACAACGTGCAGTTAGGAACATAAAACGGTGTCGCACAGAAAGTGCACAGAGGGACGTATTTTTATGAGACCAGGTTGCTACACACACACATTCTTCAAGTAATTGTGCGAAAATTACGCTTTATTAATCAAAACTCTGTAAATTTGTGTGAAAAGGAGTAAAAGGTGTCAGAGTTTTACTGCCTCTAGTGTTTGTTTCTTTTGGAAACTGCAGTAATGTAGTTATTGGTACATATTTCGTGTCTCGCTAAAACGTGCACCCAGGTACATCAATGCCATGAGACAAGGTAGCAACACACACACATATATATATATGCCAAATCACAAGTCATATGTGACCAAAAAAAACTTATGATTTAAATTATGAATTAATGACCAAAAATTATGAATTAATAATTAAATCAAAAAAATAATAAACCAATAAAAAATTACATTTTATATTTGAAAATATATATTATTTGAATTATTCAAGTTGTATAAGAAAAACTCTAATATTTCCTTTAACTAAAATGATATCTATAAAATTCTATCTAGGAGATACTTGAATATTACATTTTCAAACTGCTGTTAAAGACCCAGCAGTCCCAGCTACAGATGTGCAAAGAGCAAAAAGAAAACCTCCTACTCCAACAGTTCTGCTACTGTACACCCATAAATGTGAGCGAGGGTTACGTGGGATGGATAGTAACCATATGTGAAGAAAATGCCTGAATTCTCTGTCATTATGTCAATCTTGTCGTGGCCACCTTGTCCGGGCACTAGCTTTGCATGAACAGCACCTTCTGTTCAAGTTCTTGCACCCCATCTTCTTAACACTGCTAAACAGGACAGCCAGTTCTATACAGCACGACATGAATCAGCTGTGCTGTATACACTGCACCAGTGAATGAACTTAAACTTAAAGTACATTAGATACAGCATCACCCATCAAAGTATAGATCTCAACGTCCTGCGGGAAATTTCACATTCCCCAGGACAGGAACAGAGGAATCTGTGCATAAAAATTGGTTTTGGTTAAAGTTACTAGAATAGTTTTATTACATCCAGGGTATAAAATATTGTCACACTCACACCTGGCAATAGTAGGTAAATTTAACGTGAAATTATATTTTGTATACTTTTGGATTCAAAATCTTTGCACAGAATGATGACACGATATTTGTACTATATAAACAACTGACAAGAAATTTCTCCATGCATCTAACAAGCTTGCACACTTGACTGTCAGTGGTAAAGCGAAACACGGCGTGTCCCCTTCACAGTCCTTTCAACAGCTTGGACAAAGCAGGGGTGATAAAAGAGGGCTGTTGTTTCACCCCCCTTTACAAAAGCCTGTTTGTCTGTGCACACTTAACTGCCATTAAAAGCACATTGACCCTTGTGTGTGGACGGAGCCACGCGTGCAGCATCAATGGCTGCCGAAGCAGGCGTGGGCCAGGGTTGAAGCCAGGACGGGTGTGTGTACCCACACCACCACAGCCCCTCTCTTACACGTTCAATTAAAAGCCCTCTCCTTCCTCCACATGCTGTCAAACAGACCATGCTGGATGTTATAAATCAAACTGAAAACATTCTCCTGACTAATACAACAAGTGCTTTCAATATTTGCCATTAATTCTTTGTAAATGCTCATCTATGTGACTAGCACAATTATGTTGTTCAGTATTGCACCCATTCTTTCTCTTGAGGCCTTCTGATTGAATTGAAAGTAATCTACAAAAGATTTTTACAAATTCAGAAGTTTAAGGTGTTCTAAATCATTTTCACCATGTTGTTAGGTTTCAAGGGTGTTCTGGGTGATTGCGATTGCAAATTGGCCCAGGTCAAATAAAGGCCACCAACAAGCCTATAGTCTCTAGATGTAGCTCAAGTACTCTCTCATATTAAAATCTATAACATTTTCTTTAAACTCATCATTTACTCAAGTGGTTGCAAACCTGATTCTGATTCAATATTCTGAAGGTCAAACACAAAAGAAGATAATTTAATATTTAGCAAATAAATGGTGTATATTATAAATACATTTGGTAAAGCCAATACAATTCAACTAATTTTGACAATAATAGGGATGTAACCATTCTAGATGCAATACCCTTCACAATACAATTTCACGATACAATTTTCATGTTTTATTTATATTATACTTATATACCTACATATTATTATTATTATATATTTTTTTTAGATTATATTTTACAAGTTATAAATTGAAAAGTGTCCTTTTGTTATTTCTCAGACAAAATGTTGCACATTCCTTTATGAAATTGAAATATCTTTTATTTAAAATAACAAATAAATTGTATTTTAAAACCCAAATTCAATGAATAAATAAATTGTAAAAATACTAGAAACATCTGCATGTCCACATTTTCTAACAGAAAATGCATTTAAAGTAAAAACAAAATGGTCTGACTTTAGCTTTGTGAAATTACGCTACATAAAACATATGCACAAAATAAAAACTGCAGACGGGCTGAATGAAAATGTAAATGAACTCTCTGCCAGCAGGTGGCGCTTATGAAATAGCGGCAATATGGCATTTCCTTGGTTACCGCTGTAAACAAAGCAGTGCCGTGATTATAAATACTACTTTAACATGCATTATACAGAGGCAAGATGAGAAGAAAATATCATTTAACTTTTCAACCGGCTCAGAATGCATCATTACATTCCTACTTAATAGCCCCCCCCCCTCCCTTCACACAGCAATTCCAGTATATTGCCATAAAATTACCAGAACGACTTTACCGGTAAATACAAAAAAGCGCTGTTCACACAGGCAACGACGTTCTATCTGTAAAGCACCATTCACAAATCACTTTCAAAATACCAATACATTCTGTGATATAATTAATTGTAAAAGACCTATAAACAGCTGTGCCTCCCGGTTTTGTTTGTAAACATGGAGGGGTATACGCGGTAGGGCTGTGACGGTGGCAGATTTTTACCACCGCGGTGGTAATGGACCAACTACCGCCGGTGGCGCGGTATTGTGATATATATATACACATATATCATTCTGAAACGCAAAAATAAATAAATGAGGCTCAATCATCTATTAACAAACATACGTGTTTATTTTAGCACTTACGTCAGTGAACACTCAGCCTCCAAAACACTAAAATAAATATCAAATAAATAATACAGTTAAATGAGAAAGTTAAATACACCCGGTCTACCTCACGCGAGCGGCACGGCCAGAACCCATTATAATCATTGATGCTGTCTACACTAGATGCGCGATACAACACGACAAATCGGTCGCAGTAAACTGTCTCGCCCTATTTATGACTTAACTGAAACAAAGTTAAAATGTCCTGTGGACAGACTCAACACGGCATCCGGTTTAGACACTGTTCTGCCACCAACGCGGGCGCTAATCCCTCGCTCTGCTGCACGCTCTCTGTGGAATAGGAATCGCGCATGTTGCCACATTTCTTGTTAACATCTTCCATTTACCGCGGTCTTATTCAGATTTGGCCAATTTGAGAAATCCTCACCAATATACACCTGATCATCCGGCGCTTTGCGATGGCGTGAACTTGAAGACTTGTACAAACGCGGATGGGTGACATGAATGGAGATGATTCCAGATCAGCGATTTAGTATTTGGTTTCACAACAAGGTCCATCGCTCATCACGAAATAAATATGCTGAATGCAGAATAAACAGTATTTTCTTGCGCTCAAACCTGCCAATCTAAAGGAAGCGCCCTGTATGGCGTTTGAGGTAATTTGTGAATTAGCAGATTTATAGTCTAAATAAAACAATTTGCAACTGTTACTATTATTACACTTGTTTACAAAACTTTGTATTATGCTTGTTATAGAGTGTGTGACGTCACGTGCACTACCGCCGGTGGCAATACACAACCGCGGTGGCAACCGACCACCGCCGGTAACGCGGTTGTCACGGCCACCGTCACAGCCCTAATACGCGGTCAGTGTTTTTGTTGATGTTTTCTTTTTTGTGTCAAACGTTAACATTCATACAGCTGCTTTTGGCCCAGAAACATGCATTAGACGACTTCAGACATTTCTTTGACGTCTGTTAACAGTGCGAAGTAAATGCGTCATCTGCGTCAGAATGTTAAGATTGGCCCAGAGTAGACGTCTTACATTAGTGTGTTCTGAGCTTGTGCGTGTTCATAACGGCAATCTCGTTCTGTGTTCACACAGAGCACATTACTGGTAATGTTACAACTTCTCATACTGTTAAACTGCCAAAACAAATTTATCAGTATTTTGGAAAATGTCCTGTTCAAACATCATCTCCTAAGGGTAATTTACCAGTAAAGACTGCATGTGTGAAAGGGGCTAATAAAGTATGCTAGTGCTTCTATTAGTTTTGGTGAAAAACAGCTGAATATTTAAGAAATTTTACTGTAAAATTGTGGCAGCTACCATTTCGCTCCTACATTATTACTGAATTCACCAAAACCATTCCTTAACAAGTCTTTTTGTTTTCCACAAAATTTCAAAACAACATGACAGTGAGTAAACAATGACAGAGTCAACGATGGAGTCAACTAACCCTTCAATTGAAAAATCATAATTCCAATAAATATAAAACATGTGGGAAATTGTACCTGTATTGAATTTAAGTGAGCAACAATTATAATGATGCTTGCCTTATTAATCAATTGAGTTCAGTGATTCAGAATGCAGCGGCACGACTGGTCTTCTGCGAACCCAAAAGGGCCCATGTCACACCTCTCTTTATCTCCCTGCACTGGCTCCCGGTTGCAGCTCGCATCAAGTTCAAGACACTGATGCTTGCATATAGAACAACCACAGGCTCAGCACCCGCCTACTTCCACTCACTTATAACAATCTATATCCCCTCCAGAAATCTGAGATCTGCGAGCGAGCGTCGCCTCGTGGTGCCATCACGGAGAGGCACAAAATCACTCTCCAGAACGTTTTCATTCACCGTTCCTGGCTGGTGGAATGATCTTCCCACCCTCAGCAAGCTGAATCCCTGGCCATTTTCAAGCGACACCTGAAAACTTATCTCTTCCATCATCACTTGACTTGAAAAAAAAAACCTTCACTCTCTTTCCTTAACTTTGCTATTTTTTCCCTAAACTCTCACTGTCTGGGTAGAATTTGCTCTGAACAATGCCTAGAAATTTGTATTACAAGCAATTCCTTTGCCTGTTTGCCTCTTTATAATGTATTGCTTATTGTATTCCTCAATTGTAAGTCACTTTGGATAAAAGCGTCTGCTAAATGAATAAATGTAATGTAAATGTAATCACTACTACTGTACAACCCACATTGCTGGAGTTATTGTTGCACACTCAAAGTAGGCAGCTGTTTTCCTTCCTGGACTGATGGTGGCGCCATGCATTACTCTCTCACTGTGTTGGCTATTATGAGTCAACCTCCTTTTAGTTGTGGATGTGAGGTCGTGCAGAGGTCATGCAGCTGGCCTGTGGACTTTGCATAAAGGAAAATACTGTCATGCCATCAAATAACTGAATAAAAAAGGGTTACTTGCACTTACAATAATGTTAATGTTGAGCAGTATTTCATAAAAGATCCTTTCTTATGTTAAACGATTTGCACTAAGCGATCTCCTTTACTCATCCTCAGGTCATTTTACATTTGTATGACTTTATTTTTTATCTTTGGAGGATAAAAAGTGCTTTGAAAAAACAAGATGATGAAGTAATCAATTCTGCAAAAGAAATATATGTCATACAATTTGTGTGTGAGTAAATGATGACCTTTTTTGTTGTTTTGCTGCTCAATGTCTGCTGATTTCAGACTGTCCATAGTAGCAAATTACAGTGTCCTCAAGGGCTTTGAGTTTGAGTCTGAGGTTTGACGTTGGTGCTCACTGAAGGTCATGAGCAAACAAGAACCGTCTGTTTGAGCAACTTACACACGTCAATCCTCACTCTTGTAACACGAGATGCTGATAAGAGGGATCTCTTCACCAGTCAAGGAGCTTGTTTAGCCTGCTTTTGGAGGCCGTTTTGAACCAAGGCATGTAAAAGTGCGGACTGCCCTGTGACCGCAAACAATGAAACACTGGCTTATTGTTCATGATGTTTTTCCGTTGTCCCCTTCATTATAGTAAGTCGTCTAATAGTGGAGTCCCATTGAAAACAGGAAATTGTGATTAAAAAGAAACGTTTGTTTTGTTGAGTTAGACTGGCACCGCAGACTTCCTCATTTGCATTGCAATGGGAAAACAAACTCTTGTGAACACAAAGGCAGTTGTGTTTTTTGAAAGGGGTGGAGTTTAATGGTATATTGGAAATGGGAGGTTGGGGGTGTCAACAAGAAACACCTCTGCTTTTGAAAAAAAAACTCTTTGTCT
Organism: Gymnocypris eckloni scoliostomus; assembly: GCA_027564155.1. Lineage (NCBI taxonomy): Eukaryota > Metazoa > Chordata > Actinopteri > Cypriniformes > Cyprinidae > Gymnocypris > Gymnocypris eckloni. The sequence continues at coordinate 11,881,527 of CM050429.1, forward strand.
AGTCTACCCCAACTATTGCTCCAGGGTAGAAGGAACACCTGAGTCGAGCACAAACATAGTTTTAAAATGACCAATACATCCTTTTTTAAATTGAAACTTTCAACTGCATAAGGCCAAAATAACCACTTCTCATTCAGTTGTTTCAGCAGCGAAATGTCTGTTTCCTCTTTGTTTTACTCAGCTTTGCACATCATAAAATAAGTCCTGTCAACAGAAATGAACAAATCATATTGCATTTTTGCTAGTTGAGTGAGTTTCTTGCAAAATAGCATCTTATCTTAGTCAATAGATCATTATAATATGGCATTGCACTCCCAGGCGTAGCTTATGCAACTTTCCATATAGGACAGTTTAGTATAGGTAGAGTATTTGGAGAATATTGTCAGCGCAGGTGCAGTCTATAAATAGACGACATTGTTATCATTTATCTCAAAACAGATTTCTTTACCTGAAATAAATTACATGAAACACAAAATGTATGGTGTAGTCCTTGGAACCAAAATATCTGAATGCACTGAACTGTACAGAGGCATCATAATTTTTTTAAGAAATTAATTATTTTATTCAACAAGAAAACGTTAAATTTATCAAAATTAGCAGTAAAGAATGTCACCTTTTCCACAAAAACGCTTTCCAAAATAGATGATAAAAAATGCTTCTTGAGCACCAAATCAGCATTTTGGAATGATTTCTGAATTAGACACATCATGCTAAAGAGAGATGATTGGTGGCTTTGTTGATGTTACTTGTTTTTATTGTTGGGCAGACTTCCTTCATTGAGACCCTGAAAGCTTCTAACGGCAGTTACACTTCCTGTCATTGAGACAGTGAGTGAGGTCTTGTGGTTTCTGAGAGTAGGACAACAGCTAGTCCAAAATATAGCAGCCCAACTAACAGGAAGTGAGAAACAATGAGGCGAAGACAGTTTTTATGAAGCAAAATTGACACAATGGATTTAAACAACATGCCAGTTTGTTGACCAACCTCAGGTTTTCAAGAATCTAACAAATACCATGTAGTCCAAACATCAATCTACTTAAGCAGCAATTCCCATGACAGCAGGACACTTGTGACTTACAGGTTTAATCAGTGGAAGCCACTGTACCTCAAACAACATTAGGTTTCCTTGGCAATGCATGGAAACAATAGGTAAGGTGACTGCATGTGCGTCGCAGGTGCTAATCTTTAACTGCCTGGATAGTATTGGGAATTGCGTCTTCCAGGAAACATACTATTCTAGGGGTCATTAACAGTCATAAAAACAAACAGTACCATGCTCACTCTTTACATCATAAACAAAACACCTCTAACGATCCCGGTAAAATATTATTATGCATAAAAGCAAGTTAAAATAAAGTTTATGAAAGAACCACAAACTACTACAGATCACTAGACCATCTTTATTTCTCCAGAGATGCTCAGCTGCCACCTGGCCAGTATGCTTTCCTCAAAACTGCTTTTGTGCTTTCCTCTGTAGTGTGCTGGCGAAAGAGGCGTCTGGCACCCCTACAAGGGACACTAGGAAACGACAAAGACTGCTCATTTCAATGCATCTGTTTTTATCCGTGGCAGCACTCACTTTAGTTAATAGCTCCAATGATTTAAAGCCTGCTGGACCTTTAGAGATCTTGATGGAGTCAACAAAAATTAATAAAAATGAACCCGAAGAATATGTGCTTACAACAACCAAGGAATATTTAGACATCAATGTCAACGTAGAATGATGGAAACGTGGAACGTCAAACAACTCCAAACAATGCACAAGTGAAACTGTTTGTGTTGTGCAGTCAGACACTTGAAGGGAACAATAGAGCCGAACTCTGGAAGATAAGCATCTCCTTGGCAACGTCATGCGGTGCATAATGCAGCAGAATTCCGGGCACTTAACGCACACTTTTGGCACAAGAGTTGGTTGAGAGCAGATGCGCCGCGGTGCCCTTCGAAAGGGGTTAACCCCATCCCAGACACACTGTACAGGAGTGAAGGAGGCCCAAGTGGGCTTAATCCGTACAGAGGCCCAGCTTTTTGTCTGCTGTCCATTATTATTGATATGGCCCCTTCGCTTAGTGCCATCTGTGGGCTTTATACATCCGGCTGCCCGCTTTGTTCCTTGAGGAGCTGTTATACAAAAGGGGTCCGCGTGCAAGAAGCAGGTCGGCCCCTTCGGCGCTAAGGGGAGCTGTCCCATCTCGTCTCTCTGGGGGCCTACCCACCCTATCCAGACTTCGTCCGTCGCGAGGCCACAACAGCCCAGCAGCTGCCACGCTGCTCCAAAGCTGGGCCCAGGACAAGGTGACATGACAGGGGGGCCCAACCTGCCTAAATTATGCAGCTGGGTCAGCCATTAGAGGCAGGGTGCTCCTCATGGGGTAGTGGATGTTAGAGCCTGTGCCTGTTTATTTGCATGACAGGAACAGTTGAATAAACAACTGCGTAAATGAAGTCGGCACTACTGAATAGAACAGCAGGGTTAAACTGAACATCCCGTGCAGTTAATGCCGATTCCTGATCCCCGGGGAACAGCCCGAGTCTGATTTGCATGGCAAGAAATTATGAATATGGTATTGTAGCAGAGTGACCTAGGAAGTATTTTAAAAGGAGCAAAATGACTCCAAAGTAGTTAAAGACGTTCGGCATATTCCTAACTGTGCTTTTCCTGGAACTCCATAAATGTAGACTTCAATCTTCCAGTGCAGTGTGAGCACTGCAGCACAGTATACAGCAATAATAATCCTGGCTAAAAATAGCCCCCCACAGACAGCGGCTCATATCAAAAGAGCTAGCTTAGTGCGCTTGATGAAAACACCACGTCAAAATCCTTCGCTACTCTACTCTCTAATGTACAGTAGTTTAATTCTGTCAGTTCGGGCTGCCAGGGTCAATGCATTTTGAAAACTAATAACAAGTCTGATTTCATGCTGTGTGTAATCTGGTTTCTTCGAAAGCAGCATCAAGTTGGAATGGTGACCTAGTGCAAACTAAAAACTGGTGTGCTACAATGCAGAAAAGCCCCACAAATGCATGCTAACTTCACTTCTCATTTTCAAGTTGAGTTCCTGTCGTTGAACTTGAACAACAATGCACAAAGGCCACTGATAAAAATAAATATCTTAAACACACTGAATGCAAAGTTGCTTCAAATATTATAGAAAATCTTTCAAATTAAGGCCAATACCGACTGTGATTATTTTCATATTTAATATTGTTCAATGTTTTATATAACTAATATTGTTTTGAGCAATCATTCTTTTCATTAATTTTTTATGTAAGTCTCACTTTGTTATAATCATTTCACCAAGAGTAGTTGTTAAAACAAAAGTGAAACTTATAAATATGCATATGGACTTGTAAACGTTGTACTACTGTGAAGGATTTATTGTTCTTATTTTTTATAACATCTGCATTTTATGAAAATTCTAATGATGATCCTATTGTCAGCAATTCGTCCTTGTACTGTATGTTTCCTTTTTTATTCTTTTATAAAACAAAATTGACCTTGCAATGTTTAATGTTTAATCAAAATATCATAACTCAATCCTCCAGTGAAATGCCAGACTTCTCTATGAAGGACTTCTCCAAACCTTTAATCCTAAACGCCCCTTTCTTACAATTGCCTTCGGTTTCACAGATCTACCTCCATACAATCAACAAACAATAATTTGAAGCATGTCCCTGCCACTTTTTTATATTTTTTTCAATAATCAGTTTCACTCAGACATACATGGCAATACAGAAGAAAAGGAGCACCACGTCAATTTAATCATGACTTTAACCTTAACACAGTGTGAATTCTTAAAATGTAATTCTAGAAGCACAATGACAAAAAAGAGACACGCTGCAACTTTATTTTGCCATTCAAGCCTTTCGAGGAGAACAGCAGTGGCATATATTGGTTAATATTTTATGAGTGCTCCTCAAAATACTACCTGATGTCTAAGAACGCTGAGCTCGATGTTCTGATGTACTGTGATGCGCTTCAAATATACACACACCCTTAAGGGATCCGGCAGGCTTCCTCAGAGCACTCTAGACTTTTAGGTCTAAAGCAGAGCCTTAAGTATTCATAAAGCCTCCAGGTCAATGGAAACGACAGGGATCAGGCCTCATGATGCTGGCACAACAAAATAATGGAGATGATAAAGTCTGCTTGGGAAAGAAAGAGTCAAACAGTAATGTGTGACATGACCAGAACTACTCAGTTTTCATTTCATATATTTAGTTTTTGGTTTAAATAACAATAACCTTGGTGACAGTGTGATGCTAGCAGGGAAGTAATGAACATGAGTCAGAATAAAGGCACATCTGGTGAATAACCTTCAGCGGCACGAGATGTGTGATAGAAAGTGACAGTGGATCGTACCATACTGTGACTGTGAGAGGAGTGAAACATCACCGCGCACGGCCCCTGCGGCCTGCTGGGATGGACACATGTTACAGGGTCAAGTGACCTGAAAGTCTCTGTAGCTAACACTTCAAACATTAGCAGAAAATCCTATGGGAAGACACCGAGATGCACTGTTTTTCTTAATCAGTAAGTCAAGGAAGTATAATTTCACTGTTACAATCTGCTCATAAATCAAATGACATCTTAATGGTTATATCTAAATACGTTGTTTGATTTATTAAACTCATGCAGCAGTAATAAGGAGAAAAACATTTAACACATTATCCATCACCCCAGTGAAAAATAAATATACTAAAATGTACAGTATATGAAATACATTTATTTCAAGCTAAGTATACTACAAGTAAATTTTCATATTTATGTACTTAATAAAAATACCCTGGAACTGTACTTTTGGTATACTAAATTGGTATATTTAAAGTCTGCTAAATTGGGACAACTAATTTCATATGTATTTTAATTGTGGAAGTAGTAATAATAATAATCCGTGACATTTATATAGCGCTTTTCTGGGTACTCAAAGCGCTTTACAACAGCTTACTGGTGGAGAGGAGACAGTGATGAAGCCAATTAGTGAATGGGGATGATTAGGAGGCCATGATGGTCAGCGGCCAAAGAGGCAATTTGGCCAGGATGCCGGGGTTACACCCCTACTCTTTTTCGAAGGACATCCTGGGATTTGTAATGACCACAGAGAGTCAGGACCTCGGTTTAACGTCTCATCTGAAGGACGGTGCTTGTTGACAGTATAGTGTGTCCCCATCACTACACTGGGGTGTTAGGACCCACACAGACAAGGGTGAGCACCCCCTGCTGGTCTCTCTAACACCTCTTCCAGCAGCAACCTAGTTTTCCCAGGAGGTCTCCCATCCAGGTACTGATCAACCCTGCTTAGCTTCAGTGGGCAACCGGTCTTGGGCTGCAGGGTGATATGGCTGCTGAAGTCTAATGAAAGATATACTGAAGTATATCTGATTGTGCTAAAGTGGAACTATTGCAAGTATACTTCAGGAACACTTTAAATATCTTGAATTTAAAAACATTATTATACAATCCTCATCAATAGTGACATTAAAACACACATTAGGCTTATTATTAAGAAATGTGCATTGTGCACAAGTAGTACTCAAATTAAAGATTAATTCTTATATTTATATCAGTATGTCTTAGGCGATATGTCGATAATTGTTAATAGATTTGAACTATATTTAAGCCCCATTCATACGAAGAACAATAACTATAACAGTAACTATAAAGATAACGATATTAGCATCCACACCAGCAGACGATATCGTCTGTTTATTCTAAGCGCACGCTCGTCTGCTGCTTTAAATTCTCCAGCTTGTTATGGCAGGATTGATTCTTATTGGCGGTCAATATTTTTATCGTTCATCAGCTGGAAAAAATAGATCTGAAAGTGATTCCAACGATATAGTTTCTCTGTGCCTTTATCGTTATAGTTGTGGTGTGGACTGTATTTTAAACTATAACTTTTAAATAACTATAATTATTAAGTTTATATAACTATCAATGTAACTATCAATAATTAATCATACGTTTTTAACAGAAATTATTTATTTTATTTAATCTTGGATTTTTGTTATATTATTTAATGTTATCTCATATCTGATTCGATTTTTATTTTATGTGTAAAAAAAAATCTAAATGTCTTCAATAAATATTATTTAATATATTTTTTCATGATTTATGATTAAACTGCATGAATTGTATGCAATAATCAAAAATGTATTTGTATTATGTGTATCAGTCATTCCATTGCACAAAAGGTTTTTTATAGTGAAAACGGTTCTTCGGATATTTAAAATGTTAGTATTATTTAAAGGTTAGTACTCTGTGTCAGATTGAAAAGAAAATAAGCGGTTTCACACGTCCCTAATCTGTGTGCTTTCTACATTACCCAGCTCCACTCACCATATTAAAAGTAAAAAAATGCAAATAAAATAGTGAAAAATCAGTTTGAAAGCATTTCTGTTTCATCTCCGGCACAGGAGGAAAACAGCTTCCTGATGGCTTTCATGATGAGTGCATTTCCTCTGCCCTTTCTCTCTCTTCATCATCTCACTCTCTCTTGCGCTTTTTTCTTCCTGCCAAGCAAATTATATCAGTTAAGGAGGAGGCGTGGCTCCCTCAGGCATTGCCCCATGGGATTCTGAGGTTTCACAGCTTAATGGACTCTCTTCCTTCTGCCTAACCTCAAATGACTCCACATTTCTGGAAAGAGGGATTTCCCAAGAAATCTTTCCAAGAGAGACATGTCTGCTGGAGCAGTGAGAAGGTGAAGACAGGATGAAAGGACATGAGTTGTCTTGCACCTGTCAGCAGTTTTTATCTTGCTAAATGCAAATAATCGGTGCGAACAAAGACCTGAGATGTTTCTCACTTCAAATGAAGTGTTTAAATATTAACGTTCAGGAACCTCACTTTAAAATGAATGCAATGCATGTGGCTCATAATTTCAGATGTTCAAAAGCATGCTGATGCTGCATTCATATAGCGGCAGAATATGGATGATAATACATAGTTTCTTTATAAAAAGACAACCACATTACATTCTAAGTGACTCCTTGAAACTTTTAGGATTCGGAACCAGAACCAGAATCAACAGGTCAAACTTTTTTTGTTGTCAATCTGTAATTTTATGCTGTTGTATCACATATAACTGTAGCCAATGAGTAAGCTATATATATGATAGACAATAATGGTCCTGAAGGCTTAGAGATGATGATGATAGCTGTGGGTTCACATTGGAAAGCACTCAAGAGCTCAAGCAGGTAAGGTGAGCGGAGCAAGTAAACAGATCCTGAGCTGCAGGTTGTCTGGGGTCAACACTTCTCCATCACATGCCTCATGCTCACACGAAGGTACGTCCACGCAAAGGACTCCAACGTGAACTGTGCCCAGAGCTTTCCACCAGCCATACAGCCATAAATGTGTTCTTGTGCATGTAAGGTTTTATGTTGATTATGATACAAAAAATACATTTTTAATTAACGGCAAAAGCTCAATAAAAATGTATTAATTAAGCCTATTGTTGAGCAAACGGTAATATGTGTAAGCCTCATTTGCAAAGAATTATACACTAGTTGACAAACTAAATTTCTATCAGATTACTTTGTTTCAAAATCTTCAAAAATGTCACAATCTTACCAACCCCAGACTTTTGAATGGTTACACTGAAACCCAAAGTGCTTGGCTATAATATTTATGCATTCTTGCTGTAAGGTATTAGAGTGACTACACAATACAAATGTATTTTGTCCGGAAGTGTTAGCTCAGTAAGGGGAGCCGTTCAGGGTCCCGGTGCTCTATATTGAGCGCGTGGTGCCACGGTTGCCAGGGGTCAATAAGGAACAGGCTGAACATTCGCTGCCCTCTAAATCAGAGCAGGACAGCTACTGACGTAAATGGAGGGGCACAGGGAATTCAGCATTAGCCTGAGTCCACACGATACCTTTTAGTGACTGCAGCTGAAGACAATAGCATGTAGTTGAGTGTTTGTGTAAGACCAGATACTACAGAACTCCAGCGCTCATTAACCTGAGACATCACAGCTGGAGCCTCCCCGAATCAATGCGAAGCTGAAAATATTACGGCACACTTCGGTTTTTCAAAGACATCCAGGCATTTTTATGTATATATATGCGGTGGGGATGGGAGAGAGATGTATATGAAAAACAGGGATTGCTGACCCACTGTACGGAGTAATCTCAGCAAGAGATTTGATAATAAACCCACAGAAGGCTTCCACACACACGCTCACTTTTAATTACTGAAAGTAAAAGGCTATTTTCATACATTTTAAATGACTATTACATTTATGCATTTAGCAGACGCTTTTATCCAAAGCGAATTACAGTGCATTCAGGCTATACATTGTTTTGTTTTTTGGTCAATATGTGTGTTCCCTGGGAATTGAACCCACAACCTTTTACGCTGCTAACGCAATGCTCTACCACTGAGCCACAGGAACATTTTCATTATTCAAAGCAAGACTAACCCAATACTTACATTAAGCTTCAAATATTTATTACAGTAATATTAGGCAGTAAGGAGACACTATTTGATAAAATTGGACCTTAAAAAAAGTATGACCCATTTAATTTTCTTTATTTACACAAACATGTCAGTTTCTTGCTCATGCAAAGCTTGGCAAAATGACACTAGAGTGTTGAGTAATTAGAGTATCATCGAGTATCAAGTGTGATTTTTTTGGCCATACAAGGATTTCCCAAAAGTATCGTTAGCCATATGGTCACAAGTTCTGTCAGTAGTTCAATGAATCAGCATTTTTCTAAAACTACCGATCCAATGAACATTCATGACAGCTGTGTGGCTTGAACCATAAACATATACATAGATGCAGCCACACTCTTCCCCCTGGAATACAGCAGCTGTTTATATGGGCTACTATACGTAACAAGTCCACCATTTTGGATGAATGATGTTGAGTGACGTATGTATGAAGATCTAAATCTTCAATAAAATTCAGCATGTGTTAGTTAACACGACATCAAAAAGTTACCATAGTTTAAAAACCTGTAATATTGAGTTAATACATATAAAACAAAACAACACAACACACTCTCATCTGTGAAAAGTTATCTAATTTATTAAAGAATTTAAATCTCAGCATTTTTTCCCCACCATAAGCTGTGAAATGTTGAGGCATCTTGAAAAACTAGCTGACGACACGTTGACCGTTCCAAGATGGCGGATGTGTTGTCGTGTCAAGAGCAGTCGAATGTGGAATCTACCTATACATATTTATGGCTTGAACTTCTTGAGTTTTAATCCATGTATTTTCACATGGCCACTTAAAATCTTTATTTTCTCCACTATGTTATTTACCTATAATCCATCCTTCACTGTGGGAATGTTTCTAAAGCAGCGAAACACATTTTCCCGAAAATTCACTAAAATTAACCAAATTACTTCAAATGTTCATGTTAAACCTCTGGTCAAAACCCTGACCTAAAGTTTGAGTTACAGTAAAAGTGACTGGTCACCATTAATAAAAAATGTGTTAAAAATAAGGCAAAAAAAAATCTAATGTATCGTTAGTAAAAAACAAAACATACTTAACTTATTCAAACAACTTGGATAAATGTAAAAACTGAAATATTGTCAGACATGTCATACACAGGTAATGTGTGTGCTGTGACATTTCTCAATCATTTTCATGATCCCACTTCCTCCTCGTTCCCCTATCAACTTGCTCTATTTCCGTCAATAAAATGCCAAAAGGCCAGAAATAAAATGAAAAATTACAGACATTTTTCCTCAAACTGCATCATCTTACAAAGGCCAATCAAACCATTTGCAAAGTGCACCAACCTACCAGAGACAGAGAGAAACCTGGCCACCTGGCCAAACACGTCCCTCTAGATTGGTGCTAAGGTTATCAACTTGTAACATGTATCTGCAGAACAGCAAGTATCATAAATTTGACAGGTCCCTCAATCTCTAATGACCCTGTATGAGTGCTCCCAAACAGTAGCCACCAGGCCAGCGTCGTGATGGATGTGTGTGCGGCCTGAGCTCTTGTTTGGAGTCGGGCTGCCTGCAGTGGCTAAAGCCTGCTAGCAGGGCCTGTCCTTGTACCTCTAGTCATCACTTCAGTTGTTGCGTAAACAAGCTGACAGGCATGGCCAGTGGGCCATGCTGGACACCCATGCCCTTCTGAAATACACACACACACACACAACAGCACCAGCAGCAGATTCCGTTCTTTCGGATGGTAGCGGCAGCCCTATCGATCGATGAGCCCCTTGCCGTCTGCATGCTGATATGAGGTCTGGCTGGTCCCTGCATGTCCGCCACAGTAATAGGCTAGTAAACTTTTAGTACTCTGGCGATTGAAATTTAAAGCGCAGTCTTTTATAAGGGGAGAGCCGGAGAAGGGAGGAGTGATGGTGAGCAGATCCAGCAAATTTTATACCAGATGCTTCCAGCTCTTCTTGTGCTATCTAAATTCTGTTCGCTGGTCAGGACTGGAATAGAAATTGCACAGTGGGTGAGAAGAGATGAAGGTAATTTAATGTGAGGGTAATGGTGATGGTCACAGCAGCCACTCAGGGGACTGAAGGCTGTGGCTGAGATGATGTGTATTTTTTTGTGTGAGTGTGTGTGTGTGTGTGTGTGTGTGTGTGTGTGCGCTAGCAGTCAGACAAAGGACAAGCTGAAAAGACAAACACACACTAGGTCTGTAACATCTGGTTAAAAATGTATTGTGCTTTATTTTAGGAAATATTGTGTTTTGTTTGTAAAAAATATTTATAAATGATGTCTTTGTCCAAAAATGTAAGGAGAGTTCAGCTCAACATGAAAATTATTAACTAAGCCTTATGCTGTTACAAAATTATTGATGGATAATTTCCCCCTCTGCCAATGATTAAAGGGACAGTCCACCCAAAAATGAACATTTTGTCATCATTTCTGCCCCTCATGTTGTTCCAAATCTGTATGACTTACTTTCTTCTGTGGAACATAAAAAAGGTATTTTGAGAAACGCCTCTTTTTTATTGCCCATACAACAGAAGTCAATGCAAACCAAAACTGTTTGATTACAGTCAGAGTTTCCTATTTAGAAGCCAAATAACCACCTCTGGAAATTCATTATTGCATGTCGTGTTTACACGTGACAGGTACTCTCATGAATCTATCTGAAGAGCACAGTCATATATTCAAACTCGATCATAAATGTGTGCTGGTGGATGACTAATAATAAACCTTGTGAGTAATGGTAGCCCAAAGCAAAGAGGACAGCAGCCATCTTGGCACACATGAACCGTCAAGAGCATATGAGGACTGAAGTATTCAGCAGGACAAACAGCGGTCAAGAACTCTGAGAATCTGTCATCTGCTTACTAGTTGTGAGCTCCTTACACTATTAGCCTTTTGCTCTCTGAGACCTCTGCAGTCTTTAAAGGTAATGAGGTATTCCTCCTCTTTCAGGACACAGACATACCACAACCGGAGCACAAACCCTTGACGGAGGGTTGACCCAGAGAGGTGTGTAAAAAAAACAAAGAGATCAGGCTAAGAAGCTTGCCTGCTGCTGCTGAAGAGCCCGTGCTGGCAGTGAATGCTTTGTGATAGAAAGCACATGCTCGGAAGGCTGAGCTGTGTTTACACTACATCTATCTGCAATTTTTTTTTTTTTGACCTTTAGGACTGACAGTCCACCCTTTCATTGTTCACGTAATCGGATCTGTTCAGACTGTGTGGTCAATATGTTTATCTACATCACTTACCATTTTAATAGCGTGACCACAACGCAAAAAGACCAGTTTTAGATGCATTACTGTACCATACACATTTATGCATACACTATGTCCAAAACAGTTTGTTTGTTTACTCAGAATTGATTGTGAATGGCACCAGATCTGAAGCGGTGCATACACTGCCATTCAAAAGTTTTTAAAAAGTTTGAAATGTATACTTTTATTCAGCAAGAATGTATTAAATAGATCAAAAGTAACAGTAAAACATGTATAAATGGTACAAAAGATTTCTATTTAAAATAAATGTTATTCTTAAAAATGTAAAAACACACAAAAACATTAATTTTCAAAAATGTATTACTTTTTTAACATTTATAAAAATAATAAATGTTACCAAAATATTAAATCAGCATATTAGAATGATTTCTTAATGATCATGTGACACTGACAACTAAATAGAAAACTAAGTAATAACTACTGAAAATTCAGTTTGACAACACAGCAATATTACATTTTAAAACATAATCAAATAGAAAACAGCTCATTTAAGTTGTAAAATATTTCACAATATTACAGTTGTAATGTATTATCAAACACATGTTGCCTTGATGAGCAAAGAAGACTTAATATTACAAAATATGTTAAAATATTACCAATCCCGAACTTTTGAATGACAGTATATTCCACAAAAATCTATGCAGGAATTAAAATGACAAAAAGAATGATATGAAATTAAAATAAAATATTATTTAAAAGTTTAAAAATGTGAAATTAAATTTAAATTAAAAAATGATACACTTTGACATGACTATTACGAAGTTAAAGGCTGTATTGATGCTTCATATCATTTGCTTTGCATATTAAAACAGAATTTGGGAGCAGAGCTGCTCAGAGCAGTTTTATCTCTGTATAAAAGACAATGTTTGATGGACACAGGTATTTTTTTCACAACACACTGGATCCACAAAGCAGACCCAATTAAATGACTCTACCTGTCAACCTATATGACTGAGCACAGATCAGCATGCAAACAGTTAAATCAAGCTCTTTTAAATGTAAAGGTGACCAGCTCTAATCTTTATGCCATGCTTTTGACTGAACGGCCTCTGATCATTCACAAAAGAAAGAATAGAAAAGCATTGAAGAAGGGGTGACTGTCTCCAGTTGAAAATGAGTCACCCTTTCAACAATGGCTGTAAAACACTGCACTGAATCCTTTCCTCCGGATGTGAGTGTGTATAGCGATGCTATGTGTGTGTGCTATTGACTACAAAACCCCCAGTGTCTGCAGCCTTGGCACAATCTGTGTATGTGCGGTGGACTCACGTCTCAATATATGTACAAGCTGCACTTCATGTATCTGTGTGATTGCAAGCTAGAAGCCATCTATATGAGGAAGAGCAGAAATGAGAATGCGTAAAAGAGGAAATGCAAAGAGAAAAGGAGAAACCGGAGGTGTTTTGACAGGTGATGCTGTTGAGAGGAGAGGGTGACAGAGAGACAGCGGAGGGGTGATTGATATCGCAGTGCTCTGGCACGGTCACCTGATCGGCGCCGGCTCCGGCAGCAGCAGAACTGAACCCACTGAACTCTCTGCGGCCCAGAACTGGAGTCAATGGTTGCCTGCACTCACTCCCCTTCACTCTGAAACACACACACACACACAGCAGCATTCTCAAGCAACCACTGATACGTGTAATTATGCGCAATATAGTCCCAACCTCCAGCTTTCAGGGTTTTGTCTGTTTATACTGAGGCAATCTTAGAAATTCTCGCCAAAAATCCTTTGCATGTTTTTATAAATTCTGTGGAAATACGACAGCTGACTAATGTCAAATACTTTTATGAGAAAACTAGATGACAACATGAATGCTTAATGTCACAATACCTGTCAAGAACCTGTCCAGATTTTACCCCAGAAATATGAAATCATTATGATTGATTTGTGATTTGTGAGAACCTCACTGGTTCTCATAAAACAGGAACATTTGAGCTTCCATTCACCATATTAGATGAGCTCTATGTATGGGCATTGATTATGAATGAAATCTGAAATCTATTAATCAAAGTGATTGTGCCTCTTCAGAAGACTCGGAATAAAGGGTTAGTTCACCCAAAAATGAAAATTAGCCCTTGTTTTACTCACCCTCAAGGCATAGGTGTATAAGACTTTTTCTTTCAGATGAATCCAATCTGAGTTATATTACATATTGTTCTTTCTCCTCCAAGCTTTTTAAATGGCACTGGGCGGGTGTTTCTGTGCCACAGTCCAAAAGAAGTCAAATAAAGCGCATCCATCCATAATAAAACTTGCCTCACATGGCTCCAGGGGGTGAATAAAGGCCTCCTGTAGCAAATCGGTGCATTTTTGTAAGAAAATATCAATATTTTAAAATTGTATAAACACTTTTCTCTCACTTCCGCTGTCATACGTGCAAGCCATTCTGGCAGATGACGTACAGTAGGACATGTGCAGCGCACGCGCCTGTGAGATATGCTAGTCTTGTGAGTTTGTTTACAGGAGCAAAGGAAGAAAAGTTTCCTTACTTTAGCAAAGGAAAACCAGTCTCTTCTTGGCTTATATCTAACTCCTCCAACATTTTTCTTTAAAAATCCTCATTTTGTACTTCTAATTCGTAACCGCCATTTTTGTTTGCTGTCTCTAATCTCCCAGCGCATGCCCCATTCGTCCGAACAGCTTCTGCATATATGACAGTTAGCGGAAGTGAGAGAAAACTGTTTAACGTTTTAAATATGGATATGTTTCTTTAAAAAAAACGCATCAAGTCACTACAGGAGGCATATTCTCCCCCCAAAGCCATGTGAGGCATGTTTTATTATGGATGTATGCGCTTTATTTGACTACTTTTGGACTGTTGGAAAAAAAACACCCGCCTACTGCCATTCTAATGCTTGGAAGAGCAAGGACAATTTTTTATATTTCTCGATTGGATTCATCTGAAAAAGTCATATACACCTAAGATTCCTTGAAGGTGAGTACAATATGGGCTAATTTTCATTTTTGGGTGAACTTACCCTTTAAATTGCTGGAATCATATGGATTACTTTCACATCGTCTGAACTTTTCTAAAGAGTGAAAGTTCTGATGGAATTGACTTTCAGCTGCATATCAGAAATCTCTCAGGTTTCATAAAATGATCTTTGTCCGTGTTTTGGCTTGGGCTTGGAATGACATGAGGGTGAGTAAATGACAGAATGTTCTTTTTTGGCTGAATTAACCCTTTAAGAATGAGTGAAAAAAGCTCAAAATTTGGAAGATACTGCACTACCTCTTCAGATTGCAAATTTGTTGATATGTCTAATAGTACTCAGCTCAGACAATCTAATCTTCACCAGACAACAACATAACCTAATTCTAATTCCTAATTCTAAGTTCTAAACTAGGCATCTGCGTGTTTTCCTAATTAGCCCAGAAAATTGCATTTACGTCTAGTACGTCTATACGGCAAGGCGATATCCATTGGAAATGCATTTTTAAACAAAAGTTTTTTAAAGAGCAAAGTCAAAAGTATTGCCTGCAATAAAAGATATCAATTTCTTATGAATGCGGAACATGGCATTACCCAAGTTTAACCACCCTAGACTGTGCTTTCTAGTAGTTCAATTCACAATTCATGCTGATGGGCTTAAAGAAACCTGCCACATGAAAGACAAGTATTTAGTCCAAATATGATCTGGACAACCCTCCACAAGCCTGTGTACAATTTCACATAAAAGATTGATCAAACCCTAAATAAAGAGAAGGGAAGCCAGGAAGATGCTCCAGAGCTCAGTACAGCCACGTGTCAACACTGGGTGACAAGCCGAATGGCTGGGGATCCGTCGCACGGGGTAAGATGATCGCTTGCAGCCAAAGGGCATGTGTGTGAGAGTATGCGACTAGCATCACCAATGAGCCGCTCTGTCATGTTTTCCCAATTTTCCTAATGGGCTTGGGCTCATTACAGAGTTATGAGAAACACTACCCTCCGATTAACAGCAAAGGGGAAAGCCTCATACAAGTGGACAGAAGAAATTTAAGACAAACACCCACTTATGCGAGCACACAAACACACATTTACAGATGCCTCTAGCCAAAGCATCCAACATTCAATGTATATGTCACAGTCTAGCATCTGCTTTGTCTTCCTTCAACTATTCTTCTTGTCATTTTCTTTGAGAGGAGAGTACAGAGATGACCATAAATGATGCTCTTCAAAAAGTCATTTTCTTAATCTGTGTTTTTGTCTTGTTTTCCCTTTTAAAAAATCTAAACACTCCTAAAACAGGGTGTTATTATCTTTAGCAGGTGTGCATGTAATTCTTTTATTACAATATTTTTTCTATACCATCTCATTTAAGGTACTCTTATGAACATATGTCAAAGACTTGACATGGAAGACAAGAAACTGTTGAATAGTCATTGTTTTTGTTTATTTGCGCACAAAGTATTCTTGTAGCTTCATAAGATACAATTGAACCACTGCCACATGGACTATTTTATGATGTCTTTACTACTTCTCTAGGCCTTGATCTTGAGAAAAGCTCGCAATAAACAACTAAATGTACAGGTATCGAATTGAACAGCACATTCACTGTACACTGAAATATGAACACAAATAAATGTCATATTTTCCAAAGGAGGGGATGAAGGATCACTCCCATATTTGGCACATAATGGAGACAGACCATGTCTAAATCTCAATCCAGCTGATCTCCATTATGACACAACAATGCTTGGATCCAAGGTTTGTTGGAGACACAGCCTGATAATGAGCTTCATCTCTATCATCATACATTCTTGGAATGCAGATGTGCTGCTGGAATTCTGAAGGGCTGGTCAGTTGTTGGTCCGGATTGCTCCTGCCTAAACATACACATACTCTGCAGGCACTCCTAAATTCTCAGAGGCACACACACGTTCACACGCCCCGTGTATCGCTGTCTCATCACTAAAACATGTGAGATGTGAGACAGTCAGATAGATCACTGCAGGGCTTGGAAAAACGTTACCAAACACAGTTCGCAATGTTATCTCCTCTCTCTCTCCTCTTCTCTCTCTCTGTTTTAGAGGAACCATATCAGGAACACAAATATAGTCCTCTAGTACCCTACGTTATGCTCTAAAGACAGACTTTACCTAAAAAAGACAAATCTGTCATCATCTTGTTCCAAACCTGAGTGACTTTCATTCTTCAGTGGAGCACAAAGGGCGAAGTGAACAAGTGAAAGCAGGATGTCTGTGCTGCTCTTTTCCATAGATTGAAAGTGAATGAATCAGAGGCTGTCAGACTCCAAAAATGATAAAAACACTATAAAAGTATCCATACAGTTTGTGATAAACTACATGTCTCCTAAAGTCAGACAATATGAGGGGGAAAAATAATCATCATTCACTGAATATCTTCCCCTCTGCTTAAACTGTAAAACTTAAATCTCATTAGTACAGTTTGAAAATCCACATTCAAATTAGGACAATCACATTTTGTTATGAGATGTCAAAACTAATACATATAATAAACAAACCTAATATGCCATATCTGTAATATTTTCTATGAAAGTGTACAAGATTTAAGAGCTTCGGCAAAGATTAATATTTTCAGTGATTAAATCTATGCACTATACCGTTAAATGTTTGGGGTCAATACGGTTTATATAGAGAGAGAGAAATTATTATTTTTATTCAGTAAGGATGCATTAAAATTGAGCAAAAGTGACAAAAATATCAGTTTCCACAAAAATATTAAGTAGCATAACTGTTGTCAACATTGATATAAACAAGAAATCTTGAGCACCAAATCAGAATATTACAATGCTATCATGTGACATTGAAGATTCAACTCTGCCATCAAAGGAAATACATGTAATGTTAACAACTGTTTTAACTTTAAATCATAAATATATTTCACTGTACTGTCGTTTTTAACATCAAAGACTAAGAGATGTATTTAGAAAAATATTAGAAATTCTTACGAACCCCAAACTTTTAAAAGGTACTGTATATTATTTACATGTATATCATTTATATACATATTTGAACACATTTATTTCTTTTCCTGAACAAAGCTATCAACTTCAGAATGAATCTGAAGTACCTTCATTTTATTTAAAACATGGATAGACTCTGCTGGTCACCATTTACTTTCACAGTATAGAAAAGGAGCTGCATCAAAAAAATCAAAAAATCATTCAGGTTTGTAACAAAATGAAGGTGAGTAAATGCAAAAAGTATTTTTTATTTCAGGTGAACCATCTCTTTAAAGTCTAACTTTAAGTACTTAGAGCCTAAACCACTTCATCCTTTTCTGTTTTTGTTCTCTATCTGCCTTTCCTTACCTCAAGGTCTCGTTCTTTCTCTCTGGGATGGGTCTCTGCACGATTCAGAAAGATGACTAACTCTGCAGTCAGTCAGTCAGTTGGAGGCACGCAGTGAGTCAGCCAGTGACCCCCAGACTGCTGCTACAACACCACTGACCCCCAGAGCCATCATCCCCTCTCTGAGCACGTCATCCTGTCCTTGTTCTCAAACACACACTTATACAATAACCAGAAAAACAACCACAAACAAAAGCCACTGAGTCGTGACTGAGAGGGCTGCAGTATTTTCTTCATACGTGCTGACGCTAGTCTGAAAGGCACACTGGCAGGAGTGGGAAAGAGCCGTTAGCGTGTGAGCGCAAGCGTTAGAGACTGTGCAGGTGTGCCTCCTTTAAAGGAGATGGCAGATCTGTTTGGGTATGTGGAGGCTTTTCTCCTCACTGCTGAGGGGGATGTGGGAGGACTTAAGACGGATGACTGTGAAAAGCTGATGTGAAATTAAAAGCATCAGGATGATACAGGAGCGGCTCGTGATCCTCCACAGTTCTCAGACTCTATTTGGCACTCGTTTGAATACAAAGCTTGAAGCGAGGAACATTTCATCAAAATTACCCTCAACTCTGCTACTAAACGATAAAACACAAGTAAACAGCCATTTTAAAGCTGAATTATTTACAGAGTAAATAACATCCAACTACCAACATTTTCAAGGCAAAAATAGTATTACTTTTTACATCTTTGTGTGAGGTTGTTTGGAATGTTTTTTAATGTAATTGAATTTTTTCCTGTTCTCTTTTTGGATCCAACATGACTAATTCATGGGTGTAACACTGATTGACCTGTTCCCTGTTGTGCTTCATAATTGGTTGGATCCTAATTGGTGGATGACACATTATCTTATCTACTTTTCTTGGCTGAATCTTATGATTGTTTATTATTATAGTTCCTCTTTAACTTGTTCTTTTAAAGTCTGCATGAAATGGAAATTATGACTGACTTTTCATCCCTATTGTGACTTGTATCCGAGTGAAATAGCTTCATTATAGCCAGGACTTAAAAATGCAAGCAAGGTTTTGATTTTGTCAACCAGGAATTGACTAGAAAGTGGGAATTGCGAACTGAATGGATGATCGTTTGAGTGGCAGACAGCTGGAGGAATTCAAACTCATCTGGCCATTGGACAACTTTATTGGCTAGCCCTTGAACCAGCATACACATCAGAGACGATAGGTTTTAGTGAGGGGGAAAGGATGTTCATGTTTTTTTATTAAATATTATACATTTTTGCAGGGATACATCCTTTATAACAAACACTGCAACTATCCACAAAAAATAATAACTGGCCATTTTGATTTCATGGCGACTTTAACCCTCATCAAAAGTGTGTGCCGCAACAGTTTTGACTGATTTAAAATAAATCCCTTCCTTCAAGTGTTTCTGAATTTACCTTTAGAACCGTTTGTTCGTGCATTTTTCTTACTGATGAAGTTGCAAGAATCTAAAACATTTTTTCACTGTAGTCCAATGTCATGTCATAATAGTCATAATTTTCCAAACTATTACTGACCCAGTGAATAGAACATGATGTTCTTGCCACTGTACTGTACAGTAAGTCTTCAATATGTAAAATTACCTTTCTTATAATTAGCTAACCTCTACACACCAGCATAGATCATACCGCCATTCAATAGGGATATTAAATTACCTTTAAAAATTGTCCGATCAAAAGTTGTTCATAGTTAAACGTTTCATTGTGATGTGTTATAAGATGGGTTTTAATTTATTCATTTTAATTTATTGTATTTTTTATATCCTGGAAGATGTTTTTAATTGTATTTCATTATAGTCAAGTGACTTCAAAGTATTACTTTGGGATTCATTTGGGGTGGGTTTATTAAAAGTTGTGTTCTGAAATATGTCTGAGAATCAATTCAAAAACTCTTAATCTGTAAAAACTGAGTGATCATATGTTAATTTACTCATGGTTGTGGCCTCAGAAACATGGTTGCAGCTTACATCATGTCCAGACACGGTCAGAATAGTTAGGAATCTAGAAACACATGCTGAAAGAGAAAATGCTGTGTAATTAAACAAAATTACAAACAGAATATATGTAATATTTAATATAGGGTTATAAGGAGAGGGATATTCCATCAAAAATCATTGAGGCAGGGTTATCAGAGTAATGTCGCAGAAAACAAAAAACAAACGACCATCAAAATGTCCTGACACTTGTCAGGGTCACGGCTGTCAGGAATCAGGATACAGCTTCCATAAATGTCTGACTTGGAATGAGATATGTCTCTAATTAACCAACACCAGATATATCCCACAAGCACCAGAAAGAGTCTCTGTTTGTTTGTGTTGACCTTGCATGAGGATGCTCCTGTATCTGTACTGCCACTGCAGTCCGAGCTGATCTGGTGTGCACTCAGATGCACTTTACATATTGGGGAGAGGGGGGGCAGGAAGGAGATAATGAGGAGATGGCCGCAGTGGTCATCTGAGAGCAGGAGATTGCTGGGTATGAGAAAAGGAACAGGAAGTGAAGGATATAACGGTCAGCAAGGTCAGAGTTTGGTGTGTGTGTCTATGTAATCCATATGCTAGTACTGTACAAGCAATTGAATGAACGAGCGCATCGCTGGTCATGTGATCGTGCAAGAGAGAGTGAGCGAGCTTCATTCATGCGCCTGTATCCTTTCCTCAGTACAGAGTGTTCCAGCGGTCCTGCGGGAGAGAGCAGTGTACCATGTGACTCCTCTGCGCTGCTCTTCAGCTATGGAGCCTGACAGCTAACCTCAACGCACACACACACACACACACAGCGCAGACATCAAAAGCATTTTCATCAACAGGTCTGCTTGCAATCAGTGCTAATTTACCGCGGACCAGCGATCTGGAAAACAAAACTGCATCAAATTAAAGATTCGAAAATAAAACGTCATGCTATTTAGTTCCATGACATTCCAGTATGTTGCGTTTTGCATGATTTTGCAGGCGTAATCGCTAAACAATCAAACTTTGGTTGATGCATTAAACAGGTTGCGGTTTAGACAATGAGATGTGAGAGGGGGGCGAAATCAGAAACAGGGGGTTTCAGTGTCTTAAGCTGGCCCTTTTCTTTGTGGTCCATTCATTAGTGGAGTAAACAGGAAATGATGTCACCCCTTTTGGTTATCCTCTCCTCACACAGCTCTTTTTCCCTAAAAAGTCACAGCTCAGAAGACAAGGAAGGGGGGCAAAACTTTTACTGCGACACAGGTGCTCTAGAGGGAGGGAGAGAGAGAGAGAGATGATGAGACTGAGAGAGACAGCAGCAAAATGGAAAAGTAAAAGTACAACAGGACACAGACAGAGAGAGAGAGAGACAGTAAAAGCTATAATGGAAACAGAAAGTGGCGGAGACAAAGTGGAAAAGAAGAGGGTGATTGGGGTTGTCCTGGTCGTCAGCCAAGGCAAACAGAATGAAGCCAGTTTCCCAGCCCAGGGCTGTACCAAACTCTCCCACTACACACACACATACACACACACAATCCCAGACACTAACCCCTCCATCCTCAAGCCCAGCCCAGACTGCACACACTGGAGGGAATTTCAAATCTGACTCAACGTGGATGCTGCACACATGAGCTCACAAGTACAACACTCACATCCATTAAAAGGGTTCCAGACGATTTTGACTGATTCACTTTTGACCAATGACCTTTTAAGTTGTTCTTGTTTGCTAACAAAGATAGTGGGAAAAAATGAAGCTACTTTACAATTTAATGCAAGACTACAACCTATTGAATTACTCAGGTTTTGTTATTGTTAACTACATCTAAAAAAAAATGTATTTGTTAATTGTTAATTTATTTTCCGCAACTAGCAGAAGTTGAAATGCTAACAGAAACATAAAAAAATAATACATTAAATTAAATGTAAAAGGCACAAAACTAAATTTAAACAGGTTATTATAACAGTGGTTATTGCTTTTGTGTGACACTGTATCCACACCAAGTCATATTTGGCAGAACAACATAAATACAAAAGTACTGAGTGAGCTTTAAACAATTACATTTGTTAGTTTACAAATGTCTCCAGTAAGACCCTCAACAAACAGATTTGTGTTATATGACATTGGTTTAGGTGCAAGTTTTACTCTATATCCAACCAATGCAGTATTTTAAAGCAAAACAAAACTTTCTTTATTCACTACAGATGCTTTTCTGTGATATGCCATTTCTTTCTAAGGTGTTTTATGACTATGGGAGCCCTGCATTGAACTGGTGAATAATTTTTTTTTTTAAATGTGTCCAACAGACATCTAAATACTGTAAGCTCAAGCATGTTAGACCAACTGCAGCTCATCCAATCGGAGGGGAGTACATCAGCCCCAATGTAGCATAAACATTCAGAGTTAAGGCCATGCAAACTGAAATAGTTATTGTACTAGTTCTGCTTGACTGCTGTACCAGATGTCAGACTCCATGAACTTCACATTTACTTGCACAGTTATATTTGAGTGGGATGCTGCACATCTCTGTCAGCATGGATACTTATGGATGCATATATTGGGAAGCCACAGGGCACTCACTCCTATGTCTTTACAAGCAGCAAGACAGAAAAACAAAACTGAAAGAGAGCAGGACAACCTGGTTGAAGTATCCTAGATCCCATAAGAACACCTATAGCAGCTTCTCACGTGGATGTCACGTTAACTTTAACTTGAGTTGAGTGAGTGTCTATTTGTATACAGCAGCCCTTGCAGTCCAATGAAAGACTAAAACATAACATGCTTTCCAGACGTAGGCTACTGATCAAATAAATAAAACATCACCATAATCTACTCAAACCGAGCATAATGCATCAGGAGGAGTGCAAGCATGTGCAGAAAACCCCATCAAACGTAGTAGTCCGGCACGTCAGAGCAGTGCAGTGAGAAATGATGGACACCGTTCTGAATGCAGCTGCTTCTCCAGCAGACGCACACAAACACACACATGCACGTTCTGTGAAACGCCACACCAGCACCAAACACGGCTCATGAACACGCCCGTGAAGAGGCACACCCACGTGCCGGCTTCCTCAAACACAGACTGAAGCCACGCCGTGGCCCGCCCATGACGGAGAGAGCCGTCTCTGGAGACACACGACCCGGCGAGCTGACCAACACGCAGACAGAGACAAGCTACTCACCTCTCTTCTGGACCCAGCCTTCCTTAACGATGGTGACATCGCTCATGTTGCCTCAGTCACACAGTACCCGCCGCCGCTCCTACACACCAGCTCCTGAAGGAGTGAGGAGGGGGGAGGAGAGGAGAGGAGAGGGGAGGGGGGTCAGCTCTCCCAGCCTCAGCGTCTCTCTCCCTCCCTCACTGGTGCGCTCGGTCTCTCTCTTTCCGTCGTTCTCGCTGGTTGCCTCCTTCTCTCTCTCTCTTCCCTCTCAAAGGCGGTGTGTAGCGGTTTTCCCCTCCTTCCGTTGCTTTTCTCTCTCGCGCTTTCTCCGTGATGCTGTCTCCCTCTCTCTCTAGATCTTCCCACTCCTCGACAGTGACTCAGCCTGAAAGAAACATAAAAAGGAGTGTGTGGATTTTTCACTCTTCTCTTCCTCTTTATTCCCCCCTTTGTTCTTACACAATCTGACAGACAGTCATTGTAAAAGCAGACGTACAAGCCCCCTGTCGCCTCTCTGATTTGCCTGTCTGTCTGTTTTTCTCTCTCATTCTCACTCTCAACATGCACAACTGTTTAACATTTACCAGCAACACAGACACTTGCAACAAAGTCTGATGAGGACGACTGTGAGAATAAATAAGCACACGTGAAGTCCCATGGTAAATGCAATGGTGTCTGAAGGAGAGCATTAGGCACAATGAAAATGCATGGTTTCGTTCATTAAATCAGAAAGCTCATCAAAATATATTGTGTATGTACTGTCAGTCAATTATTATTTTTTTTTTTATTGTAGTTAACGCACTTTCAAAGTGAAGAAAACAATGTGTAATTATAGTGTTATTATCATGTGTACTGGATTATTTATGTGCATTCATATCAGAATATGTGTGTGTATATATAGACATTAGAAAGAGGGAGACTTCTGCAAAAGTGCCTTTTATCAACACTCTCGGACAAAGAAATATAGATGAGCATATTGCATACTATGATATATTTAATGCTAACATAACTTACAAAATAACTTTACATATGGAACTGTATGAGTAAAGTTAGAATTATGCAATTGAACAAATGAGATTTGAGGAGGAGGGCAAGATTATCAATAAATAATGGCTTCAATTCTTGTGTTCATAATTACAGATTTGGTTCCTCACAAAAAACTATTCTGACTTCAGATGACCTAATATTGTGAAATATTATTACAGTATAACTACTTTCTATTGCTTATTGCCCTTTTTAGAGCTTGACATATACTACGGCGATTTTACATTTCACTTCTGATTATACCCTGTATAATTTATTATGTGACAAATAAAGAAACCTTGACCATATTAAAGGTCCCATATTGTCAAAACTGAAATTTCCTGGCTTTTTTCATGATAACAGAGGTCTAGGGGATTTGTAGCTACCATATAAGTTTCAAAATGGTAAAATGCACACAGCCTGCATAAAGTAGCTGTGCTTTTTCACAAGCCCATGTGACGTCCGTAAAAATGTGATGTCAGAACTACTCAGTCACCGCCTTCAGTCACCATCCCGAGCACCGCCCACCGTTCTTTTGCCAAACCCCAGACAGCATCACGTCCATGCCATGCTGAGCAACAACACGGAAACATGTTGAAAAGGTTAACTTTAACGGACGAAACCAGATCGGCGACCTGTAACGTTACACTCTCACTCAAAAGATGGATGATCTGACAGGACTGTTACTATGAGGTGGATCACGTCTAACATGATGTATAGTAAAGACAAACTCACTGTCTGTCTAGTCATGATGATGTAAATACATTTCAATTTCAGCAGGCAACTATTTTTACAGCTATATTATTATTCCAGCCACAATTAATCACAACACTGTATATACAATTACAAATGATTATAAATCGTCAGTTTGTTGTTTTACACACATGCACACAGACATAATTTCATACACAGCATAGTCGTGAGACGCAAGAAATCGTCAGAGGTGCCCATAACAACAAAAGACAATACTTTATTGAACCTTTTCTGATTAGAAGTGTGTGCTGCAAACGCGATCATGTTTGACGACCGTTTCTGTCCAGTCCGCTCGTTTTATCTCGTTTAACCACAGCTGTTGTCGTTTTTTTTGTCTGGCAGTGGCAGCAGGTATACGATCAAATTTCTAATTTGAGGCTGTATTACGTCGATTCTGGCACACAACAAGATAACTTAGCCGAATCTGCGCTGGTTTGAATGGGCCGCCTCCTTTGTTTTGCAGCTAGCGCTGTGACATAATTGTGACATCGGCCCTACATGACCCTAGTTCCCAGTGGTTGGCCTAGCCTAGCCTAGTTTTCAGCAGAGCTCCTGAGAAAAGAGCGGTACAAATATATTGAGATGGTTTTTGGTACTTCTACCGCATATATATTCTTAAGGACATCAACACCCAAAATAAAACACCAGAAAGGTGTACAAAATGGGACCTTTAAAATCACCTTTCACAGAGTAATTTAAAAAAATCAATACAATCTTAATATCTTAATATCTTAAAACAAAACGTGAAAGCTGAATCATTTTTAGAATGAGGAAAAGGACTTCAAATTACAACACTGATAAAGTGTGGCAGAAAGCCAACACATACCATCATCCAAGAGAAAGACCAAGCAATGGAATAAATAACTACAATTATCATATGAATACTACAAATGAGTCCTAAAAAGTCTTAAAGCATTCTCAAAAATGGCAGCTAGCACAGCAAGTACATAAATCCGAAGCATTACATCAAAGCAGTTTCATCTACTCTGCACAATGACAGTTTTAGAAAAACACTATGCAAAATATGTCCCTCAGACAGAGAAGTCAAGCAATAAAATAAATATACTGTGAGAAATATGAGATGCTTGAGCAGATATTTGCCAGCATTTCCTTACCTTTAAAATGCTAAAGTACATTTAAAGGATGTTAATCAAAATGTTTTGTTTTTGCAGAAGCAGTCGTACGTGTCAAATCCAAGCATTCAAATGTGTGCGAGCAGAGAAAAGGGAAGTCAGCATGTTAGGATCACTAACAGAGTAAACCTCCAACGGCTAAACAGATCAGCTCAGAGCGAAAGAGTGAAAGCCATGAGTCTTTACCTGAACTCAATCAGAATGTGCCAACATTTGACAACCATACTCATCCATAAAATAACTCAACACATTGTTATCAGTGAAGAGTGAATCGTGATCAACAGAAATCTGAATGCACAATTGTGATGCAGTGTTGTGTCCTCTATAACAGAAAGACAAATGACTGAAAGGCTCCCATTTTCCCTTTGGAGATAATTAACAAATGATGTTTGTTTCAGACTTTTGGACATTGTGACAGAAGACATCACGGCTACTGAATAGCTCCCTCAATGTCATGGGGCGGGCCAATACAGAAAATGACCTGCAGGGCTCCCTCATAACACACACTTTTTTTACAGCAAATTCACATGAGGGGCAGACAAGGAATATTTAGCATCCTCCAGTCATTCGGTAAAGACAAATGAAGGGCCTCTTGAGGCCAGAGTATTCACAGTACCACCCGATAATTCCTGGTTGTGTGCATTTAGCTGCAACCTTAATCTGCTGTTAATATGGTAAGGCGAGTACATGGGTGATTTAAGGTCCAAAGAGATATCAGTCAAGCCCTTAATCATTTAACGCAAGCAGGAAACCCTGAACGTGACTCACAACCCTGGAAGACCCAGCTTGTCACTAAAGTAAGAAAAAAATCCCTATTTTATCCATTGAACATTTGATTTTTAACGTTAATGAATAAACCTTTCAAGACAGAGCTACCTTACATTCTGAGGTTAAGCAAATACATGCTACTGTAAAACCACAAGTCAGTGTCATTACAACAACACTGTGTTTAATAAAAGCACTTAGCTCATGGCATCCAGCATTTGGAGTATTTTTGTACTATTTTTTTAAAGCAGTCATCTGTCTGATTAGTTTTCTGACAAGACACTCAAGAGTGAGTACCACACCATAAAGAATCAGCAACAGACTTCAGATAATACTGTGCTTTAATCTCATTGTAACACCTTACCAATAAACCTATTTGTAAATATTTGTACACAAGCGCTGTTTTGAAGCTGTAAATAAAGTGAATTAAAACATTAAGCTTCTCAGACAGGTTTTTAACAAGCTGACTGCTAAAGTACAGCCAGCTGCCCGCATCTCATAATTACTTGACAATTGTTTCTCATTTTAAACGCACCACCACTAAAAGTTATCAAACTACACTCAAACTACATTTAGAATTTTGGATATTAAGAATGATATTATATATTGTATGTAACATAATAAACATATAATATAATGCTTCATGAAATGAGATCATTGCCTCATAAAAAATAGCACAAAAATCCTCATTTCGTGTATTTTGGCTTCAAATCAAACTAGAAAATGAAAGAGAAAAATACTTCAAGGCAGACCAAGGCTGGCCGCCCGTGTTGCTCTCTATTGGATTTTTACGGTTCCCAGAGTATCTTTAAACTTTCAGAAATTAACAGTATTTTTTGGTGTTAAGAAATAGAAGGTTTCTGTTTGATTGGGCCAAAGGAAATGTATATTGTTTGGCCTCTATGGGGTGATAAATATTTAATGCAAACAAATCAAATATACTGTAACACTGAGGTCTGATATAGAATGTAATGATACCCATTTAATTCCACAGTGAAAAACTGAAAGAATAATTAAAAAAGGAACCCACAAGTCTGAGTTGGCCCAAGCTGCCTCAGTAGCCATAAAATGGTCAGTTGCAATAAAGCAAAACACACAAGATGCTAAACAAGAGGAACATTGTGTTTCAGCCCCATCAAATGGTCATTTTCAAAAGGGCTGTTGGGCTATTCCACTTTACAACCAAGCCTCAACATCGTCTACATTCTGGCAGCAGCACAGACTCTCTGTTCCTTTTACTCCCTTTGAGTGACAAGAGACACAATTCCACTGCGTCACTGTCGCAGTCAAGCATCTGTAAGCCTATCGCCGCAGCACTATCTGGGGATGTCCTGAAGCTTCCACACCAAATACAATTTCTCCATACAAATGAGGGGAGCACCCTTGAGATAATCATTTCATTCCTGAGCAGGCCTGGGAAGGAGGGGCTCTCCTGGTGAGTCCAGACAAACACAGACACGCAGCATCAATCATTCTTAGCGTGCCACAGAGCAACATCTAAACATCCGCCACAAGCCCTTAATGCAGAATGCACATTTGTTTATATTGAACTATTCTCAGATGTACTGGTGCAATACCCACTAGTTTAATTAACAAACTGGGAATGGCAAATATGGCATTTTCATGGTAGTATCATTTCGAATTGTTGGAAAAAGAACATTGTGACTGTTCATGGTAATAGTGATGGACTCGTAATGAGGAAAAAAAAAAAAATGGGGACAGTAAGAATTTTTTTTTTTAGCCAAGGATGCATTAAATTAATTATTAGTGACAGTAAAGGAATTTATAATTTTACAATTTTTTTATATTTTAGATAAATGCAGTTCAAATAAACTTGAGCTTTCTATTGATCAAAGAACCATGAAAAAATATATTGATAATAATAAGAAATGTTTCTTGAGCACCAAAGTTAGCATAACAATGATTTCTGAAGGACCATGCGACACTGAAGAAACAATAATGCTGAAAATTCAGCTTTGGCATCACATTTTAAAATATCCTAAAATGGAAAAGTGTTATTTAAAATAGTAATAGTTCACAATACTACCGTTTTCACTGCATTTTTTATTTAACAAATACAGCCTTGGGAGCATAAGAGACTTTCTAAAACTAGAAAAATCTCTTACAAACCTCAACCTGCAACTCGTGATATTATGAAAAGGTGCAAGAACTCCAGGCACTGCATCTTTAAATCATTTCTGTGATAAGATAGATATCTACTGCAAATACAAACTGACACCATCCATAGTTTCCAACGTCCCCTGAAAGAGTTTAACTGATGGATATTTTCTCTTCAAGTAATCAGAGAAGAATCGCTGAAGGTGAAATCCAGCCTTTTCCTAGCAACACTTCCAATTTCACTAATCGCTGCTAATGTTACCCTGAAGCAAAGAAAATCCATGAGCTCCCATCACAAGTCCCCTACAACAAGACTCATTCAGAATAAGCTGTTTACAAAGCCCTTCCAATACTGTTTTTCATGAATCTTCTTTTTCCTGCAAAGAGCAAATTCGTAATGTGGCTCTGGTTTGCCTTATCAGTGCTTTAACATGCAAAGACTTTGATGCCCCACAAGATTAATTAAGCACATGCTCACATGCAAAGCAATGTACACGGTTATATTCAAAACAACACATTAATATGGAAACATGCCACCCCATTCAAGGATTCAAAAGACAAAGCACATTTGTTTAAAGTAACTGAGAGCTTCAGCATCTCCATGAGGTTTTGTTTGTATGTAATAAGAAAGAGTTGTATGTTGCAGAGAGAGCCGTGAATAATGAAAGATGTCTCTGCAGTCAGCCACCAATGCTGCAGCCGCAAACACTGTAACAGAAACTGAGAAGACGCTGTGGTCTATCTAAAACCTAAGAAGAGGAAATGAGAATTTGTGAATGAATACTGGCGGATGTGGATGTCTGAGGACTCGGAGGACCTTTGCTAATCTGCTGCAGTCATTATTCAGGAGTGCACTTACTCTTTCTCTCCACAGAGCTGGAGAGCACTTAATGTGAGGTCAATTTAATAATGTCTTTTGCTCTTTTTTATATAATCTACTTTCTTGAAAATAATTCTTCCATTAATAAGGCTCACCGAATGTTCAAAAAGTTCAGTCAAGCACGTCTATAAATGAAAATGCTGCGTGACACAACAAGAAACGCGTTTGGGTTTTCATGCAAAGCAAACTTTGGAGCAATTTATATTTTCATAATTCAATTCTAAAGTGATTAGTTATACTTATGTTGATGAAATATGAATGTGTTTCTTTTTGAAAAAATGCCAAGATCGGTTTTAACTTTATTCAGCATTTGAAAATGTCAAATGTTACAGGTTGTTGAATACAATACACACACAAGGATGTATACAAGTCAACACTTCTATATCAAGAGAAACGTGTCATATAAAGAGAAGAAGCAACCAGTAGATGTGTGATACGCACCAGTGTTTAAACGGCACATGTGTTTATTTTTAACTCCATTTGAGTGAAGGGCTAATCGAAAACTTAAACTAATCTAAAACTCTTTATTTGTAACCATTAATTTCTTCTCAATGTGTAGCTAAAGAGATTTCATCTGTTGCACCATTTCCTGAAAGTTTCAGATCTAAATGACATACATGATGCATCAATGACACTATTGACGTGACAAAAAGCTATAACCTGTAGCTATAACTGAGGCAGACTGTTTAGGCACAAAGCCATCAATAAAAAACAGGTTATCTAAGTGAGAAAAGAAGCAATATGGTGCAGTGCAAGACTTGAATAAACCTGATATAATTGGTAAAAAAAAAAATTACCAAAAAAATGATTAACGTTTTACAAACTTGTGGCATTACTGTGCGTCAAGGTCATATAACAAATATTACACATTTTTACCTTTTTATGAGAAGGCATGTTTTGTTCAAAACGGAGTATCTCCAAGATTACTGGTATTCACAAATTCAAAAGTATGATATCAGTAGTAAAATATAAGATATAGTAAAAATATTATTTCCCTTGATAATATGTTAGAAAGTAATGAACGTTTACTCACATGTATTTAAGGTGCAATAAAAGTATCTAGTAAACCTCTTGACAATTTTAATCATTAAAACAAACTGTTTGTAGATTTTTTTATATATAATAACATGAATGCAAAGCTTAAATTTCCAAGAAAATGGCCAAATGTTCTTTAAATAGCTTCTCAATGTCATGAAGAAACAGAAGTAGCGACAGATATGTTCTGTACATGCACTGTAGGGAGAGAACTTGGTTTTATCCTTTGTATCCCGGATTTTGAGATGCGGGCACAAATCAGGAGGAGACAGGTGAACATTACCTGAACACCTTGAACTTTAGTTTAACTGGACTAAAAGTTTGGAGATGTCCTGCAGACCTCACCAGAGAAAATCTGATGCTTCAAAGGAAAATCCAGTTACCATATTTTGATAAAACATTACAAATTATTATTTTTTAAATGAAACACGGATGAATTGTTCACAATATCATCAATAACATGCATTGATAAAATACATAAGGTGAATTTAAACCAACTTCAAAAAATCTCTCCTTATTACCACTTCTTATTTGTCATTGACCCTCATGTTAAGCAGCCTCACAGTCCCGCATGCAGAATGGTCCTTAGCAGATATGCAAGAGTCTGAGGGAAGGTGTCAATGTAATGTAAACAAGAGGGCGTGACACCTACAAACATTAACATTAAAGCCAATGCGGGAAATTAGATTTCCACTTCGTGGAAGTTCGTGTAACACCAGCGACCTGCTGGCCAACTGTCATTGTCCTGATCTGTCAGGTGCGAATCTGTTACCTTAATGCAATGAATAAGCTGGCTAAAGAGAATGACAGTACGTCTTCCTGCGCCAATCGTGACTTACAGTTATTTAAACAGAGTCTCTGTTTTGTTGAAGCTTTTGCATGACTACAATTAATTTGCAAATGGAAGGTGGGGCTGTCTCGGAGGCTAAAAGTGGGAATTATGCAAACAAAAAACGGCTAGGCCATAAGCAGAGCTCATTCCCCTGCTTCACAGCCTCCACGCCGCAGCATCATCTGTTTATATGCGCTGAGTGAACGCAGGCTGAAATGAACCGAAGCTGCGTCACAGCCAGCCAAGCGCTCCGTCAAAGTGGACATTTAACATTGCAATTACAGTCGTGTAAGTTAGCGGGGTTTTGGGGGGTTTTTTACCTGGCGCTGGCGTCGGTTGGGAGACCAATGGGCTTCCCTCGCCTCCCTGAGTTTGTGCGCGTCCTCCTTACAAGCTCGAATGGAGCATGGATGGACAGGATAATCGGAGAAGCACGCCTACAGAGAGAGCACAGACTCAAGTGGTCACTACTAGAGTGCTGTTGTCTCGAAAGGACGGGTTGTGTGAGATGGAAAGGCTGCGGTAGTTCCTTACCCCGGGACCCGCCGCTCAGACACACCACAGCAGCGACGTCACAAGCAGGTTACCCTCTCTCACCCCGCGTCTCCTGCTCGAGTCCGCGCCGGGCTCAGTTGCTCCGTCTCCCGCCTACCTCACTGCTCCATAGACGCTCCTGCGTGTGCTGCGCGGAGCGAGGAAATCTCGCGAGAGCCGCTGTGTTTATAAGAGATGCGCCTCTTCTGTGGCGCTCTGCGTGGAGGGGAATTCTCTTGGCATTAACAGGATTCCCACGGTCAGGGGAAACCTAGAAATAACAGGAATTTGTCTGGAAAAGGGCGTGGAAATTAAAATAATCAATCAGAAAATGAAACAATGGACTTTTTTGTGTAGGCGGCCTATACATTTGTGGTAATGCTCTAATTTGTAAAATATGTAATGCGGTAGATACTGAGCTTTAGTAAAGGTAATATAGAGATAATTCAGATTACCCTGGTTGCATAAATTATAAATTATGAAATATATATATATATATATATATATATATATAGTAATAAATACTATATATATACACTAATAAATACTATAGATTTGATATAAATAATACTAAAACAACACTGAATCTAAATCAATAGAACAATTATGTGTAAGTAAATGTGATCAGCCTGAATAATACAAAAAAACTAATACATATAAAATGCAACGTGTGATTTTGAAGGTGCTTTGTTACATAAGCACATGCACCTGGCCTGCTGGGTGTGAATTGTATTGAAAGTCCAGGTAAGCCTTGTATGTTGTTGTAATTTTGTGCTTGTTTTTTAGTTGTGTGTAAAAATTAGGGGGAGCCATAAATCTGATACCAAGCAAAATGCCATAAGGGCAAGTTATACATTTTAGTATATTATTTTTTTACTTCATTTTTTTATTCCCCTTGTATGTTTGTAAAATAAATGTTTGTGATATTAAAGTGACAATCTATAATGACACTAAATGACAGCACAACACCAAAATGCTAAATGGTTGAATGAGTTGTCATAATCTGTAACTGGATATCAGAGTCACACTTTTGGATCATGTCATAAATCGTGGTTTTACAATGAAAGAGGCTGGTCGAAGAGTACAGCCTAATGTAAAAAGGTCCATAGTGTCATCAATTGTGCAAACCTTTTGTGGGGAAAACAGGTAAATCTGTATTTATTTTTTTGTTTTACAGTATGTAAAGCATTTTTATAAACAACAATATTGTAAAGGTAAATGCAAGTCTATTTGTACATTCTATAGAACCGCACAACAACCTCGTGCTGGTGGCAGAGCAGCAGTATTTAACCATCAGCAAGAACAAGAAATTTGCAACATAGTCATATCCAACAATTCCATCAGGCTAAGAGAGATCATAAATGACAATAATGTCTTCGCAAATATTCATTCTGTCAGCATTTCCACCATAGTTTTGAAAAGACATCAAATGACTATGAAACAACTCTTCAAGGTGCCATTTGAGAGGAATAGTGAAAGAGTGAAGGAGCTGCGGTACCAGTATGTCCAGGTAAACTATTGGTGTGCACTTAGTGAGTTTTACTGTATGTCTAAGATGCCTGTATTCCTTGAAGTTTTAGAAACCATAAGAAGAAAAAACCTTTACTGAACTCTAGAATAAAATGTTACTTTATTTTGTTTTTTTGTTTCTTTGTAGAGAATCATGGAGATAGAAGAACATGAAACAACCCACATTCTTGTTTTTGTGGACGAGGCCGGGTTCAATCGGTTCAAAGGCCAGAGATGTGGTCGCAATCTCATTGGACACCGAGCCACAACTGACACACCAGGCCAACGTGGGGCCAATATTACAATGTGTGCTGCAGAGAATGGTGTGAGCACACATATTCCACACACTGGGCCTATAATACCCAACTTCTCCTGGCCTTCATAAACACACTTTACAGAGACCTGATTCCAGAACAAGAAAGAGGTTTAGTTAGACCACATTTGCCTAATTATGTTGTTGTCTGGGATAATGTCAGCTTCCACCAAACCAACATTGTGAGGAACTGGTTTGCCGCACATGAAATGATAACAGCGGAGTTCCTTTCACCATACTCTCCATTCCTAAATCCAATAGAAGAGTTTTTTTCAGCATGGAGGTGGAAAGTATATGATCATATAGACCACAAGATCAGAAGTCTCTGTTTGATGCCACGAATGCTGCATGCGAGGACATCATTTTTTTTTCTGGTGCATGGCAACGAAAAACATCAGATGATGTTTTGATGATGAAAATCTTTGGCCTGACCAACAAGAGCGACAGGATATCCACCAAGAATATTTTTTTTCATGGGTGTTATTTTGTGTATTTGTGGTAACATAAGAAATATGAAATGTACAGTACAGTTTTTCTCAATTGCTTTTTGAGATCGTCATTTTTGTGATGATTCATCACATTTTTTGTCATCGTTTGAGCCACACTGGTCAAAATGTTTAGTTGTTTTTTCACCATGACCGTCAACCATAGAAATGAAGGTTTTATAAAAAAAAATATCTGATATTTGTTGAGAAGAGTCAATAGTACATAGAAAAAAAGTATATACATTTTTTTTATTTATACAGTACATTTATTTTTGTATGAATGTATTATATGTAAAGTGAAATCTTGCTTGTCCAATTACTGTACATTTCATATTTCTTATGTTACCACAAATACACAAAAATACAAAATAACATCCATGAAAATAAAATATTCACTCTGGTTGGTCAGGCCAAAGATATTCATCAACATCTCATCTGATGTTTTCCATTGCCATGCACCGGAGAAAAATCTCCTTGAACACCGCACTCATCCCCTTCAATGATCAGCTATGATGTCCTCACATGCAGCATTCATGGCATGATCTACATCTATATGCTCTCAAACTTGATTGGTTAAATGGTTGAATGGTTGATTCAAATTGTATTGCAATTAGAGGTCATTTGCCAATTTAGCAGATATTACAAACAATGTCAATGTCAGATATTTATGGAATATACATGCATGTACACCAATTTTTGATAATTGAATGGATTGGTTTAAATGTGATGGCTTACACGATGAACAATTATTGAGAGGTTGAGAAGAGTTTGACAGTTTAAGGGAGAATCGACTCGTCAGTTTTGATCAACAAGCCATATGCAATTATTTGTTGTGCAAACTGCAGACAATTGTACTTACTGTTTGCACACATGCGCCAAAGCATTTGCAATTTGCTCAAATCAATAAGAAATTCCAATCTGATGTGAACAAGAAGCTAATTGTTCAGAGATCTGAAAAATTCATTCGAGAATTGAGCCAAAACAATTGAGAAAAACTGTAATTGGACAAGCAAGATTTCACTTTACATGTAATACATTCGTACAAAAATAAATGTACTGTATAAATACAAATGTCCATATACTTTTTTTCTATGTACTAGTGACTCTTCTCAACAAATATCAGATTTTTTTAAATAAAACCTTAATACCATGGTTGACTGTCATGGTGAAAAAACAACTAAACATTTGACCCGTGTGGCTCAAACGATGACAAAAATGCTTTATATTTAGGTGGCCGTGGCAAAATTACTGACACGATAACTAGGTTTTGAAGCATGAATGAAATGTTTTGGGTGAGTGACTACATTTTGCAGACATGCAATAAAGTTCTGAAGTTCCAGCAAACAGTTGTGACATTTGCACTCACAGTTTAGAGAATGTTAAGACTGTTTCGAAAAATGTGCCAAAGCAATTGAGAAAAACTGTAAGGGCCCAGGGTAATTCTTACTTCAGACCTCTGTACTTTTCAAACCATAGCATGTTAACCACAGCTGCTGTAGACCGCCGTGTTTGGCCAGGTATCACCTGAAATTGACTATTTCTTGATCCCACTGGACAAAGTGCACAGCTTTTCTTTATAAAGCTGTTTTTGTGAGTCGTCGGTCCTAGGCTGTGGCCTCAGCTCGGCCCCCTGCCCACACTAACTGTTCCAGATGGCGGAGGGAGGTACAGCAGAGGTAAGGCCACAGTCCTGTGCTGTGACACAGGTGGGGAATGGCCTGTTTAAACCCACAGGAAAGCAGGCCTAGCAGACGCCCCCTGTACCTTCATCAGCTGTCCATGCCTACAGAGAGAGACCACAGTTTCCACGCTGCACTTGGGACACTGCATACACATGGGTTTGTTCAAAACTAGGTGAAAAACTTGTGAGGTGACCGCAATCTTTAATAATTAAAAATGTTGTGTCAGCATGCCTGAAAATGGGCAGATAAACATTCCTTTACTCGTGTGTCATATTTAATCATTGAGTTAATTAAATTATTATTATATTTCATTCTAACGGACAGACAGACAGACAGATATAGATAGATAGATAGATAGATAGATAGATAGATAGATAGATAGATAGATAGATAGATAGATAGATAGATAGATAGATAGATAGATAGATAGATAGATAGATAGATAGATAGATAGATAGATAGATAGATCTATAACCATTTGTAGGTCAACACTTTAATCTAGGTGGATCCTGCTTTTCTTGTCATGTCAGTCTGGGACCACATTAGTCACTTGAATGCTGTTAGGTGAAGCAGAATGGGCATTTCTGGCCGTATGTTTCCCCATCTGAAACAGATAAAGCTGTCCTGCACACCTTTGACTGTGGCTACAGCTGCTCTTCCTGATCTCATGTGTCCTCTCTGCCTACAGCTGTCCCTCTCTCCATCCAGGGCCACATACGAGGAGCTCCAGCAACCACTGACGTGGACACACATGAAAGCGTCCATGGACAAATCTCCTGAGCTTCTCTGTTGTTCTAAAACCTTCTTAAGGTTCAGCTGGCAAAGTGCCCTCTCATCCATTGGGAAGGTCAGTGTGAGGTGGGGATCGAGAGGGTCTGGGAAGGGGGAGCGATTAGGTAAGGTAAAAGTGCTGTTGGAGGTCTTCTATCTCAGTCTTATCCCTCAGGACGGGGGAAGGGTTGTGCGTCTGTGCTGCCCGTCTGGAACAGAGGGAATGTGAATGTGTATCTCTGTATGTGAGAAAAGAGGATTTCGTATGAGATACTCATATTACCTTCCCCTGGTCAGGAGGAGCCATATTGGACATGTGTGTTTAGGGACATGTGTGTTTATATGAGCTTGACAGATTAATGTACAATGGCACAGCTTCAATGGATGTGAAACGTTCTGTATATTTTAATATGTTCTTAGTGGTTATTCTTCCAAAATATAAATAATTATTGATGCTCAGAATAGTCTAGACTCTAGACCTTAAATCAGTGGTCTCAAACTCATTCCTGGAGGGCCGCAGCTCTGCAGAGTTTAGCTCCCACCAGCTCCAAGTCACACCTGCTTGGAAGTTTCTAGTAAGCATGGAGAGCTTGATTAGCTCGATCAGGTGTGTTTGATTAGGGTTGGAGCTAAACTTTGCAGAGCTGTGGCCCTCCAGGAATGAGTTTGAGACCAATGCCTTAAATAGTTGCTTAAGGGATCTTTGAGAGACAGCAGGGTGGAACACTGAGTGAGTGGGCCTGATTTCTGATAAAACGTTTTTTTTAAAAGAAGGACCCTGCAAATCTCAGTGTCAGTCATGTCAAGTGATCTGGTAAATATTCTCTGGCAAAAACTCACCATCTTTACCTAAAAGTAACTAGGCAGCAAGCTGTGAGAGAACCACTGACCTTACAGTCAATGCTCCCAACCTTTAAATGCTGAAGTATTTTCGTGAGAAATACAAACCGTAAAAATTGAAATTAAAGCAATCTAAAATGGTCTTATATACAAAAATTGCAAATTATTTTTAAATTATGGATATTAAATAGTGTAATCTATTGAATGTGTCTCATTGTCTGAATTGTAACTTTATACGGCATATTGATGCATTGCACACTGAGTGGATTTCAATTGTGACTATGAGATAAATTCCAGTACTTCAAGCTAACTCTATTAATATAATTAATATTCCATTAATAATTTAAAATCATTCTGAGCTCCCAAATATCAACAAATAAAGTTTTAAGATTTTTTTTAAACTACACAGCTTGTTTGTATTTTGGGAAATGATTATAATGTAATTGTGTGATAAGAGAAAAAGTATTAACAATACCCATTGTATACACTTAGTAGTGCTATATTTCAGTGTGCTATTAATTCTAATATGAGCTAATGGGACAAACTGCATAATTTGTTCAGAAAGTCTAAGTTATTGTGACTCTGATCTGAAAAGTCAGCAAGATAGCACAATTAAAACTATGAACTACTATGAACAAAATGCTTAATTTCCTTTAATTTATTTTATTTTATTGTATTATTCTATTAAGTCAGGCCTGTTCTATATTTTAACATTGTTAAGGCCCAAGAGCTATTTGCATGCAGATTCGAGTGTGTTCATTTTAGATTCACCAGAAATAAATACGATTTTTCATTAAAAATATTTATTTATTTTATTTTCTCTTATAGAGACCATCAAGACACTGTCTTTACATTTTCATGCTTTTTGGTGATAGCACACGTTTTGATCTGTTTCATAATTTTAAATTACTTGCAGTGCTTGGCTATTGCCCATTTAACTGACTGCAGTTTGTCTACATGTAAAATAATGCTTATGACCTGTTTTGTCCGGCAGGATGGAGAGCCCAGGTGTGAGTGCGGACATGAATATTCATTTGAAACATAGGTCAAACTGAGAATATACTACGATACAGCTTGTAAAGTTCACTCCAGGTTTTGTATGCGAGCCAGTGTTCTGCGTGCGACAGAGCCACATCTGCCCATATCAACTGAGCTGGACAGACTTAATAGTTAATTTTATTTTCCTAACAGAGTTTTAACTCTGTATATTTTGTTAAGCAGTGGCACTTCTGAAGACTCTCTGCTGTGCTCTGTGCTGGATGTGGTGGCCTCTGGCAGGTCCGCTGGATGAGGAAGACAGTCTCTCACTGCCCCCAGCCAGTGCAGCTGTTACTTGGGTATGACATCTGGGCTTGATAGATAGTCATGATGCCAGCAGTGCCCCAAACACCCCTAGGTGCCACACACTACGTCCATGCCACACCCCCTGCACATCCTACTTTTCCAGATGCATGCTGGGGTACTACAGGGTGCCATCCAACCTCACCGCCTCACAGCCAAGGCTCTCAGACTGGCAGCCAAGCCACATGTCAAGGTCATATCTGAGTGAGAGAGAGAACTATATTGTACCTCCTCTGAGAGCACTTAGTAGTTCTAAAACACAGAAGAAATGTGTTTTAGAATAGCAGTTGTTGATTTGTTAAAATAGCCTAAAAAGGTCTTTAGTTAATGCTAGAAGTTTAGCCAAAATTAAATTTTGCTGAAAATGTACAAGTTTGTTTCTTCATAAGAAGAAAATTTTGCATTATAGCACCTGATCACCAATGGATCCTCGGCAGTGAATGGGCGCCATCATAATGAGAGTCTAAGCAGCTGATAAAATTATTCACTGCAGGAAGCATTATTATGGATTATGGACTTGTATTTTGTCAAGAAGCGATAGTTAAAATGCCTTAATGATTTATTTATTTTATAAAAAATTCAGCTTTTTCACTTCACAAGATATTAATTGATGTACTTAAGTTGTGTGGGTTACTTGTGGATTATTGTGATGTTTTTAGCATCTTTTTGGACTCTCATTCTGACGGCACCCATTCGCTGTGGAAGATCCATTGGTGAGGAATACTACATTTCTCCAAACCAGTTTTTTTTTAGCAAATTTTATTTCTGGGTGCACTATTACTTTAAAAAGTGTTGTGTGTGTGTGTGTATGTGTATAAGATGCTGCATATGGACTATTAGCACTTTCAGTTAGCTTCCCAAGTTGGCCTACAAACTGACATCATGACTAAACAGCTTTGTTTCTGCTTCAGAACCAAACATTTTATACACCCATGGCTGTGTTCGAAATAGTCGATGAGTACTATAGTTGCTTCTTTTGAATAAGTACTTACTTTGCGACCATTTAAAAAGTATGCTGTATATAGTAAGAATGTGTGCAGTCTGAATGTAATCTGGATGCACTGCATTCAAGTTGTCAGTGACATGTGACCTACTAGTGTCAGCTGCATCGCTTCGCTGCCATTTACAGCTCCTCTCCCGTGGCCTCATGGGATAGTAATGTGTCCATCTGAATCTCTCCAGAAGCAGTAGGTTTGTGCTACTCAACGTACTACTCTTATAATATGCTGTTTTTACCTACTATATATTAGAAAAATAGGCATACAGCCCATCTTAAAAAATACTGAAAAGAGAATGATTATCGGTTATCGCTTCTTGCATGACAATGGAATTGCATTTCTTAATATTGCATTTTCAATGTTTATTCCTTAAAGGCACTATGCCTTTTGTTAATTGAACCTGGAGTTCTTTACAATTCCCATGCCTAGATCCTATTAAAGTCAATGTATTTTGCTAAATGAAACTGAAATGAAAATTAGTCTTTGTCAGATGTTATACAACATTCTTGAATAGTGATGTAATTTTTATCTCTCTCGCATGGACTGTTTGTCGTACTAAATTTGTTTTCCGTCATTGTGGTATTTTCTTCCTCGGGATGGGCACAACTGGGAACAGCTGTACTCAAGAAAGTTTAGCGATGTTGGTTTTCATTTTTCCCTGAGGGCTCAACATGCCTTCACAGGGGACAAAGGGGCTGAAAAACACACATCTGGAGGCGCAGACTGTATTTGCATAACAACAACTGGATGACATATCTTCCCACTTTTCTTTTCTTCGTGTCTTGAAGAATGTTTGTCTTGGCTCATCGTCAAGGCACAGACATAATCGCGTGGAACCTCCCAGGATGCATCTTCTCTGTGAGGATTCTTCAGCTGAATCTTGGTGAGTTACCAAGTGCATTTTCACACAGGAAAGATTTTTTTTCTTTTATGCTTTGTCACAGTATAACCAAATATTAAAATATATTTTTAACAGTGTGATTGTTGCAAATGTTCCACAAATGCATTTGTCACAGCGAAAAATTAGCAAATTAGCGTCACAGTTTCAAGATCATTAGCACTATTTAATGACCCACACATCACTTTTATTTTAATGAGACCTGCATAACCACTCACAGTGCGTAGCTGAGGAAAGATACTGGCTACATTTTGGATATTGGTGAAAATGAAGGGTTCAGTTTCAATTCTTTTGTTTTTAATGTGTTGAGCATTTGAAATGTTGAAAATGTCACATGAACAGGTGTCTATCCCGATTCTTAGTCAAATGGTAAATATTTGTTTATGTCTCTGTATCTGTCATTAAAGGGTGTGTGTAAATTTGCTCATTGTACTCATAGTCATTCATGTGCAGAGTGAATATGTCTCCATATGGTTCTGCCATGATCAAAAGCATACTGGAACTCAAACTGAAGAAATATGAAATACTTACCAGATCAAATTAACACAATCTAATACAAAATGAGTAAATTAAGTTTTCCCTATAAGTTATTTTGTATGTTATTTGCACCAAAATCGATACAGGCCTACATCTGTTTGTATTATTTCAGAATATATTGCATGATATAAAGAGATAGAGGCTTTAATTGTTTAAATACAATGATGTCTGGTTATGGAATTCATTTACTTCACAAGTCAAGTCAGATTGATAAATGTTTTTATCAAACTGATCCAAGGTGGCTAGCTAGATAACTACAATCATGTCTATATAAAAATAGACATCCTTGTCAACTGCTTTAGGAGTTCTAGAAGGCACTACAAGGAGGCTAACTTTTCAAAAAGCGTTCCCATAATCTGCCAAATGTCTTGAAAGACACATCTGCAAGCCCCTCCTTAGACCAGCCCACCACTGCATCTCCTCACATCTCGCTCTCTCTGATGGATGGTTTGTTGTAGAGTGAGCTGAAAAAACCAGCCACTTGCAATTCATCAGGCCTGGAATAATGAGCGGAGAGCTACATTGATTTAGCCCGGGGCTTACAGCTCGAACATCTGGCCTGGTTGGCAGCCATAGTCGTGGCCAGCACTATTGGAAAGCTTTCTTTGGAGGGTCCAGATGCAGAGAGAGGAGGATCGGTACAAATGCTACAGATGGAAACGTTGGAACAGATGATGTGGTGGGCAGCTCCCGCCACCGTTGGCACAGGTAGCTTGTCTCCAACAGCTGGCACAGGTTAGGCATTCCTGGGAATTGGTGCCACAAGGCAAATGTTCGCA
The DNA here is from genome assembly GCA_027564155.1 of Gymnocypris eckloni scoliostomus. Lineage (NCBI taxonomy): Eukaryota > Metazoa > Chordata > Actinopteri > Cypriniformes > Cyprinidae > Gymnocypris > Gymnocypris eckloni. The sequence goes on from CM050429.1 coordinate 11,923,880, forward strand.
CTGGCAGAGGTTGTGGTTGTGATACATATACACGCTGTTCGTACAGGTATCATCAATCAGGCAGACTTTTTGTCTGTCAAAGAAGTTAAAAGCAATAAATTACGTATTTATTTAGAATAGTTCAATAAATACAAGTGTATTACTGAGGTACTTTGTCCAGTTATCATCTCCACTGAATGTACTTTGGAAATGAAATCTAACCAATGCTTTTAACACTGGGCATTTGTGCCCTCTCCAAAATGTTGCTATTATTTTCAAAGTCGTAATTCTCAATATTCTAAATAAATATAACCCATTCCTTTTAAGTAGCATATTCTACCAATACTATATTTTGTATGTTCATTATATTCATGCTTCATTTCTAAATAAATCCATGTTTTTGAACAAATCGGTTGTGTAAATGATTCAGTGACTTTCTCATAAAGACGGTGGGTGGGTCTCAGTAAGCTCCCTAGTTAGATCATTTTTTAATGCTGTTTAGAGTACATTATGAAAAATGCTGCAACATTTCAGCAAATGAAAGTTATCTAAATTCAGTTCACTATTGAAAATGTGACCAGCAAAAATATGACATATTTTCCGTTAGCATCGATGCCCCATAGTTTTTGTGGTGCATTGTGGGATTTTCTAGGGAGCAACGTTCCAGTGCACTAGAAAGATTTAGTGATTAAGACAGGCGTAGTTGGCTGACTCCGCATAAATATGAATGGAAGTCCATGGAATGAAATGTGTAGTGTAACTGGCCCTTGAATGCTCTTGGAACGCCGCTCAGCCAATCAGAACCAAGGACTGGAGCTAAGTCTGTTACATAAAATGTATAAAACAAAGAAAATCTTCAATTATACTGTATGTAAGTAAAGAAACTAAAAAACACACTTCACACTAAAAATGACACTTACACACACACACACACACACACACACACATACACATGAGGCATGCTTTTGGATTCACAGACGAAAAAATAACAGATTGTGTGTGGGGGTTGAGTCTGAGACTGTGAATATAATGGTCTTGCCCAGATGTATGTGCCTGGACTGCTCAGACTGGCACAAAGCTGGCCACTGCTCACTGATGGACATCTGGATAGCAAATTGGTTAATGGTGCCTCCAAGCCAAAAGGTAGTCAGCCATCTCTTCTCCCAGCAATGCAAGAGCTGCCGCGCATCTGTGTTCCACCTACCTCAGGAAAACATCCCCCTACAGGCCTGAGAAAAGCCTGGAGTATGAGAGAGGAAGTAGGGCTTAGTCCAAACCAGGTCTCTGTCTGGAGGGGAGCAAGTCATGATGTGGGTTTTAAGAGCACTGAGTATCCTATAAAGTTATAAATGCAGCATGGACTTGTTTTGTTATAAATATATCATTTTTATATGTATGCATAAGTTGTGGGTTTTCTTCAGTGACTCCTTCTGCAGGTTGCATTGTTACACCAGTAGGTTGCAACAAATGGTGACAATTGTTCGATTTTTAAATGATTAATTCAAAAATGCTGATTCATTAAAGGACCAAAATGTTGCTGTGCTCTGGAGGTCACATTTATGATCTACGTCTTACAAGGAATAAGTACATTTTATAATGATTACTTTTCTGAAATGAGACATCCTAGATTACATATGCGACTAAAAAATGCAACCTCCAGAGGGCGCAAGCTTTGAAATAAGACCTAACCAGGCAATATCAGTAAGTCACTAAACCATTCACTCAACCATTTTGTTCAAAAAGCTGATTAATTATTGTGGCCTTGTTTGGAACTATTTCTGGCTGTAACTATAACTGGCTGTAAGTCACTCAATGTCAACTTTTTATATATTGAAATGTTTTATAAAAGTAACTTTGCACTCGCAATCATGCTATTGGTCAGAATATCAGCAGGGCTGCATAGCACATATATAATGATAACATAGTTTCAAACGTTTTATATGTAAACATTATTTAACTACATTGGATAACAATCTTTTAATGTTTAATTTACTAATACAATTTTTATACACTCTTAAAAATGCATCTTTAAAGAATCATCTCTTTTTATAATCTGAAGAACCTTCTTTTGTCGCAAAGATCCTTTTGTGAAACAGAAAGGTTCTTCAGATGTTAAAGGTTCTTTGTGGAACCATTTAGACAAAAAGGTTCTTATGTGGCATCTTGAAGCACCTTTATTTTTAAGAGTGTGTTTTTAAAAGTAATGCATTGCAATATTGCCTTACTACATGAAAAGTACCTAATTTTGTTATTTGGTTACTTTGTATGAAAAGTAATTGCAAGGTGCTTTTGTGTTACTTTTTGTCACCTGGCTTGCTTGTTTGTTTTTTGTTTTTTAAATGTTAAGTTGTATTTTTGGCAATTGTAAAGGCCCTTTCACACCAAAAGTAAAATTATTAAGGAAGTGCCTCTGCCTCAGCACCTCACTCCCAACTTCCATCAACACAGGGACATGAGAACAATCAGTGAATAAATGGAAAACAAAGTAACTTGCATTACTTATTAAGTAATGCATTCTAAACGTAATGCATATTTAGTTGTTAAGAAATGAGTCCTTATCGTGAAGTGTTACCATTATAATATAACAATGTAGTCAGAATTTTTCAGGGTTGCTGGAAGTGCTGGAGTACCAATGGCACATCACACCCGCACTGCTCCAGATTCAATTATAAGCAGATGTGATTAGCAGTGTTGGGGAAGGTTACTTTTAAAAGTAATGCATTACAATATTGCATTACTCCCTAAAAAAGTAACTAATTACTTTACTTAGTTACTTTTTATGGAAAGTAATGCGTTACATTACTTTTGCGTTACTTTTTAAATATGAGCAGGGCTTGATTGTTTGTTTTTAATATAAGAAATTCTATTTATAGCAAATGTAAAAGCCTTTTACACCAAAAAGTGTAATGAATAAACCTCAGGTTGAAGGAAAAGTAAATTCACGTCTGTACAGTTGAACGCAGGAGAAAAAGTTCAACATTCTTCAGCAATAAAAAAACAATGACGCACAATTGTTAGTTTATCTAAAGTCATTTTTGATTATTAGTATGGTTGAACTGAATCATCAAAGGTCAGCAGCAAACACATTGGTTAATAAAATGAGATTAGATACATTTGTGTTGTTTAACATATTTAATTATTGCAGGTTTGCTTCATATTGTCACAGTCTGTCTCCCTCTGCCTTTTGTTTCCCTGCCCATATTGGTTTCCCTGTCATAGTTTCCTGTCATCATTAGTTAATTAGTCTCTGTTTGTATCTTGATTTCGTCCAAGGTGTTTCCAGTTATGTCTCCCTTCATATAGTCTGTTCTGCCCCATGTTTCCTGTGGGTTATTGTTAATGTCTGATCGTCCCGAGTGTGTGTACCTGTCTTTGTTAGCTCCGTGTTTCAAGTAAAGTGTTTCAAAAGCAGTTCTCCGTCTCCTCGTCCCGTGTTTCTGGCTCCTCCGTGCAACCTCCTGGACTGATTCGTGACAGAATAACCCACCCAAGATGAGGCGGCGGCTGATTTTAGTTCCCCGCGAGGGATGGCCGGGAATCATCAGCCTGCTCCCGCCAGCGGCGAAGAGAGTGTCGCCACCCGCAACGATGAAGATGCCTCCGCTGATCCCATCCAGCTCATCGATGCCTCCGCTGATCCCGTCCAGCTCATCGATGCCTCCGCTGGTCCCGTCCAGCTTACCGATGCCTCCGCTGGTTCCGTCCAGCTCACCGATGCCTCCGCTGGTTCCGTCCAGCTCACCGATGCCTCCGCTGGTTCCGTACAGCTCACCGATGCCTCCGCTGGTCCCTGCCAGCTCACCGATGCCTCCGCTGGTCCCGCCAGCTCACGATGCCTCCGCTGGTTCCGTCCAGCTCACCGATGCCTCCGCTGGTTCCGTCCAGCTCACCATGCCTCCGTTCCGTCCAGCTCCTGCTGGTCCCTGCCAGCTCACCGATGCCTCCGCTGGTCCCTGTCAGCTCACCTTCCTCCGCTGCTTCCGCGTCCAGTTCCGCTCTGCCAGTGCCTGCTCCCAGAGAATCAGCGCTTGGTCTCGTCCAGCTTGCCTTCGTCACCGCTGGCCCTGCCCAGTTCACCTTCATCTCCGCTGGCCCGCTGGAAAGATTTTGATCCGCCATGGCCATCCGAGTCCCCGGATTCGCCATGGCCAGAGGCTCCCGATTCGCCATGGTCACCTAAGCTCCGCGCCCTGGAGGCCACCTGCCGGGCTCCTGAGGCCTCCAGGCGCCCACCCTCCCTCCCTTTCGATGTTGCTCTGCCTTTTGTTTCCCTGCCCATATTGGTTTCCCTGTCATAGTTTCCTGTCATCATTAGTTAATTAGTCTCTGTTTGTATCTTGATTTCGTCCCAGGTGTTTCCAGTTATGTCTCCCTTCATATAGTCTGTTCTGCCCCATGTTTCCTGTGGGTTATTGTTAATGTCTGATCGTCCTGAGTGTGTGTACCTGTCTTTGTTAGCTCCGTGTTTCAAGTAAAGTGTTTCAAAAGCAGTTCTCTGTCTCCTCGTCCTGTGTTTCTGGCTCCTCCGTGCAACCTCCTGGACTGATTCGTGACACATATTCACTACATTTCACTGTTTTAATTCATTTTGATGAGTATTGAATCAGTTTTTTGCGAGTGGAATGAATTAATGCATATTCACATTTAGTCTAGAAGTACAGTAAGATCATGTTCACACAGCCGCACTGTCAGTCAATAAATGGGAAAAAAGTAACTCAGATATTTTCTTGTAAATTAAAAAGTAATGCGTTACTTTACTACTTACTTGAAAAATTATCACATAATAATGTGTTACCCCCAACACTGGTGATTAGGCAAGCAGATGTGAATGTGTATTAGACCTTGAAATCATAACACAACACATTAATATCTTGGACACACAGTAACATTTGGTACACTGGTTTCATGAATGATCCATTCAAAGGGCATTATACCGTCACAACTTGTGTATTGTATGCATGTACGTAAGAATTGCTTGACAGACAGAAGAAGCATTGAGGAATTGAACTATAGCTTCCTTTTTGTGGCTTGATCTCCACCATCTGTGGATAAACAAGTTAAACACACAGCAGTTTCCCCTGACGCCTGAACCCTAGAGGATGTGCCCTCAAACAGATGCAGCACCTCCAGAGGCTTTGGGTGTGCTATGGGAACAAACAGCTGTTCCCCTGCCTAATAAGAGGGCTGCAAGTGAGACAGGTAGGTCATGAATTATTTACTCAAAACGTTATTGTTCTTAGCTTCTGTTAAAAAATATCACCAGATCCTCTTATCGGCAGGTCGTGACTTTTAGGATATGTTAATTAGATTTTACTATATGTTGCAAAGCGGGTACATAAATTAAGTTGACAAGTGCAGCATTGACTTGCAGTATCTCACAGAAATGAGTACACCCCTCACATTTTTGTAAATATTTTATTATATCTTTTTATGTGAGAACACTGAGGAAATTACACTTTGCTACAATGTAAGGTAGTGAGTGTACAGCTTTTATTATAGTGTAAATTTGCTGTCCCCTCAAAATAACTCAACACGCAGCCATTAATGTATATTTAATGTATAATATATTTTCTCTGGACAGCTCTTTCAAAGTGAAGAAGAGTAAATGAGCTGATTTTGGCCCAAGGCAAAGATAAGCACTAGGTGGGCCATGCAGACCAATTTGATGGTGTATGGTCTGAGCACTGACAGGCTGACCCCCCACCCTTCAACTTCTGCAGCAATGCTGGCAGCACTCATACGTCTATTTCCCAAATACAACCTCTGGATATGACTCTGAGCACGTGCACTCAACTTATTTGGTCGATCATGGCGAGGCCTGTTCTGAGTGGAGCCTGTCCTCTTAATCTGCTGTATGGTCTCAGCCACCGTGCTGCAGCTCAATTTCAGGGTCTTGGCAATCTTCTTATAGCCTACGCCATCTTTATGTAGAGCAACAATTATTTTTTTCAGATCCTCAGAGAGTTCTTTGCCATGAGGTGCCATGATGAACTTCCAGTGACCAGTATGAGCGAGTGAGCGATAACACCAAATTTAACAAACCTGCTCCCCATTTACACCTGAGGCCTTGTAACACTAACGAGTCACATGACACCGGGGATGGCTAATTGGGCCCAATTTGGACATTTTCACTAAGGGGTGTACTTAGTTTTGTGGCCAGCGGTTTAGACATTAATGACTGTGTGTTGAGTTATTCTGAGGGGACAGCAAATTTATACTGTTATATGAGCTGTACACTCACTACTTTACATTGTAGCAAAGTGTCATTTCTTCAGTGTTGTCACATGAAAATATTTACAAAAATGTGAGGGGTGTACTCACTTCTGTGATATACTGTATTTCCTATTAAAACTCATAGAAATACATTGACTGTAACGTGAATTGCTTTAGATAAAACGTCTTCCAAATGCATAAATATTTATTTTCAATAGCCAATAAGCTTTAGAATATGACTACTTCTCTTTATAGAGAACATTTGATTGGATAAAAAAAATATTTTTTGCCAGGATGAGTCATTAGTACTTTTGGTACACTTTTGTAAGAGAACGACTGTACATTTTTTATGCAGAATATGCTTAAATGCTTTAAATGCAGAATATGCTGTGATATGATACACTTTTACTCATTGTTTAAGGAGATAGAGACACCTCAAAGCTAGGAAAGGGCAAAACATAGACTCTTATTAATTAATTGGCTGATTAATTGATTGATTTAGCCTAACTCATGCAACATTCTAACTTTGTTTTGTAGATAATATTTTATGCTAAGGTTGTAACTTAATACTTCATGATATTTAGAATATCTCCCATTGACTGACATTAATAGAATGTTAAGCTTTCAGAATGCTGTCATGACATCATTATCATATTTCCATACTGCATTGCGATTGTTCTATATTTTTTTACTATTTTCATATTTAATTAAGATTGCTTTTGTTTTCTTATATTCTACTGGGGAAGGGCAATACCACCAACATTTACTCTTTTAAATGGAATTGTTTTGCAATTTTTGTGGATAAAATTGTTAATTTGCAAATTTTTGCACTTAAGATCTTATGATATAAAGCTCACGTTAAATATATAATGCTAAAAAAACGTTTTGATCAGTATTAGATCTCTCAGCTTCAAAACGTGGTTTTATATGAACTTCTGCTGATTATGTATAGTTCTGTCATGTTGCTTTAAATGTGTTGATTTGAATGGAAAAACTCAAACGATAAAGTTATAATAAATTTTACCCCACATTTGTATTTCAGTGCAGAGCTATAGCCCTTTTTCCAGCTGTGTTATTTATCACCCAGCATTAACCTTCATTTATCAGCATGCTTTCACCAGTTAAAGACGGATTCCTCCATATGTCTGGGTGCTTCATTAAATGCTAATTATTATGAGGTATAATAATTGTGAGGCTGCTGTGTGCACTGGGTGACGTGCTGCTGCAGTGTCCCGAGAGAGGAGGAATAGACTGAGCTCCAGATAAACAATCCCACTGTTCTCCCGAGACCGTGTGATCCCATCTGATGATACGGCCGCATCTCTCCAGCTCGTCCTCTCCCCTGAGAACATGTCTCTCTGTTGTCTGTCTGTGCTGGGTGTGGAGTAAGGGTGACATTGTTGGGATGATGTTTCATTGTGCCATCATTGCAGATTTTATATAGATTTATAGTTAGTTGTATATGTGTATATTTATGCACTACTCTAGCCACACCTCGATTTAAAAAAAAAAAATTTGTATTATTTCTGTTGTGCCTCACATTATTTTATTCACAACACCAGACGTGGTTGTTATATAAATATGTGCTGTTCTTTTCTGCTTTATGCCTCCTGCTATTAGGTGCTGCTTTGTGTCAGCGGGTTTCTTGTATGGGTCTTTTCTGATGTTGTTCATCATATGAATCTTGTTCTGAGAGCTTGGCTTACTATCACGCTTTAAAATCCCCACATCATACAGTTATTTTAAAGTTGACCTCTCGTGTTGAAGAGTTTGATGAAGAGCCGCAGAGTTGGTAGTTGGACACGTTCTTTGGGTTTTTTATAAATATCACAATCTTACCTTCTGCCAGCCGGAGTTGGACACCTCTGCAGTGTTGTTAGTTGTGAGTAGTACTGAGATGGTGTGGATCATATTAGGATGTTGCTGTCCGGCTCTTCATCAACATAAACCACTCTTGAACATCTGCTATTATGATGGGTACATTCTGGGAACAGAAATTAGAAAAGGTTTGAGAAAACCTCCCTCTGAATGCATAAGCATGTTTCACCCTGCAGTTCAACTGTAATGCAAGCTTTTATTGATAATATTTGATGTAAATCATTATTCAATTATGTACATACACACACACACTTACATATATATATACATGCATTTTCCAACACTAAACTAATCAAGTATTTTAGTAAAACAAATATTATATACTGTATTTATAAAAAATAAACATTGTTGTTTTAAATGCTACAAATTTAGAAATCACATCATTACTATGTACAGAATGATAATACAATAATTATGAGATTTGAAAAAGATACATTTAACAGTGTTATTAAATTATTAGTGTTTTTACAAATTAATATTAGATAATGGTACAGGTAAAATAATAACAAATAATACAAAAGGTTATTCTGTTAAATGTTTGATCTTAGATTTAATTTTTTTGCATTGCTATTGATGCTTTGCATTGTGATAGTACATGTAAAACAATCATGCTAATAGATCTTATTCAAGTTAGATGACACATTGAATTTAACATGGCTGAAAACGAGGCTGTGAGGGATAGACTTGCAGTTTTTACAATGGCACACTGTATAAAGGTCCTAGTATCATGTAATTTTCACAACTTCCAAAACTTTTCCACAACATCCAAAAAAGTTTTGTTTTGTTTTTACTTGTATTGTTTTTTCCTGGAAAGATGTTTCGTCAGCTGAACAACTGGAATGTTGTTAAACAACAATAAAATACATTAAACACACTGTACATTTATCCATAACAGCCTCATTTGTATTCCCATCAGACATCTCCCGCTACCCTAGGGTTTAAAGTACATTTTGAAGAATCCAGAATCCAGACCAGAGAAGGGATACGTCCCTTTGCTCTCTATGGCTTCAAAGTGAGAACAAATGTATTTAAGAGCTGGACACAAAACCAGTATTGTTAACTCTAGAGCGTTCAAACTAACCACAATTGTCAGGACTATGAATTCATACATTGCTCACTGCTGGGATGACATAATTCATATCTGCTGTGAGCGGTGAATTGACTTTATGTTTGCATTTGGGGCATTGTTCATAGTCGTTGTTGTAGTTGTGCAGCTGGATAAGCTCTTCGCTGCATGTTCAATCCCATCATAAAGGTCAGATTACTTGTATAAACACGTGTTCAGGTCTTTCTAATAGCTCATTTCCAGATTAAATTCCTCATCATTTGAAAGAACATGTACAATAGCTTTCCGCCACATGTAAATTCATATTCCCAATTTTCCCTATTTTTACTTTATATAACACACATTACATACTCTTAAAGTGTGAGTTATGTATAATATCGTGCATGTAAGATTGCATAAAAGGCTTCAGCTATACCATATTTGTGTTTATGGTGGAAGTTGAGTGAATCCAGTAGCATCCACAAACATGGATTCCACAGTGACCTCAAGAGGAGGGAATGCAGAAGTACCTTATTAGAATAAACTGTTAAATGTGTATTTAGTGGCTCTCCTAGCATTACAGCCTGTATATATATATATATATATACATAAATACAGAACATTGTCTTGTTTTGTGTCTGCACATTTTTTTAAAGCTTACATTATTGTCAAGCATAATAATACAAAATCACCCAAAAGACCTCTTGCAAATTCATACTGCTACGGCATCACCTCTTTCTGGAGGTAACTGTGATATGTAATTATGTGCCAAATATAATTCATTATATTAATTTGAATATATTACAACTACTGTTAAATGTACACTTAAAATTGTTCATAAAACCACTTCACGGTTATTTCTATTACTGTAACAATCAAATAAAATGACTTTTAATAGTCCTCTACCGCTCTTCAGAAAACTGCTCTTAGTTAGCGAGGCCTCACATCTTTGACTTCAGTCTGAACAGATGGAGAGGACTCCAGTAAATATCATTTCAAACATCAGCCGTGCTTTGCTGATGGCACAGCCGCATTCAAGGGACTGTCATCTCCAAAAAACATTGGGATCAAAAAGGCCTGTTGATTATCTGGAACAGAGAACTAACAGCATGCACTTATGCTAATAGTTGCAACTATGTAAAACACACATTTTTTTGCATAAAAACAGTTTGGGGATTGTGTATTACTGCTTAATAAAGATTGAAATATTATTAAAATAATAATATTGAAATATTGACTAAATACTGAACAATTTATCTGTGCGTTCAAATTAAATCACTCTTGTGTTTTATTAATATACAACCGTAGATTAATGAAAAGCTATGAAAACATACCATTTGATTTATATTTCATTGTAATTGACGTGACCTGTTGTGAATGATAACTCTTGAACAGAAGGAATATTGTTGGGTGACGACATGGAAAACACCAACACATCACATGCCTGGACTCATTTGCCACATCAGCATAATGAGGCCATTATTTGCATTAAATTATAATGCTATTATGTCAAGATTCCGGTACCAGTAGGACAGTGGTTTGTTTTGAAATGTATTAGTAACGCCAATTAGTTTACTGGGACGCATGAGTGTGGGAGCGTGGATGCTGATGGGCGGGTGCGTCCAAACACGTGACTGACTGGAGTGAACGCTTACTTTTATTTGCGCAGGAATCTAGCTTGTAGATTGTTGTATTTTCTTTATATTTGATCAAATCCTGCTGCCAATGTTTTTATTTAGGGCCATTATTCATCAAATGATTCATTCGATTGCATTTATTATATTATATTAATTTGTAGGCTATATTAACTATATTTATTTATCTAATTGCATTTAATTCATTATTTATATAGGTTATTTATAAATTATTTATATATTTATTTTCCCAGAGAAAGAGTTTTGTAATTGTAGTGTTTAGAGCACTTAATATTACGGTGGTAGTGACAGCACAACATTTCAGTAACCATATATAATGCGGTACATTGCATTAAAATGTAGCTCAAATTTGAAACTCCAATGGTGCATTAATGTCGTTTGCCCGTGTATGAAATTTGAATGAAGCCTATAAATAATCTCCCAATTAAAACTGTTACTAAAAGGAAACAACTTGGTAACATTTTAGATGATGATGATGATAATAATAATAATAATCAAGAATAATAACAAAATAACTAATTACAATAATCCATTTTTTTTTCTCATCCGCGTATAGACCTATTTATTTACGCTAAATATTTGTAAATTATAAGCCCCTCTCAAATACAAATATTTATAAATTATAAGTCCCTCTCAAATGCAATGTTTAACTTTAGACTGTTTCTTTTCATTTTATTTTGTAGTAATAATTGTAGAGTTACATCAGACACTCGCGCCTCTGTTCCTCGTTTGGAGTAGGTTTAAGCGGCCGTGTCGTTGTCCCTGTGCCACTATCTCTCCGCAGCGCTGGAGGAAGTTGCAGTGCACCTGTTCTTCACCGCTGCTCGGCCCGTGACTACAGTACCCACGTAACATTGCGCAATGTCCCTCGATCCGCGCGCTGCGCCAGTCTGCTCGAGGAACCCGCTCGCTCGGCCTTTTTTTTCTGCTTTCTCACTGTTGCCTGGTGTCAACCTACGCCGAGAAAGAGACATCCCTCCCTCTTCCCCCCTCAGCGGCAGCTTCCAATTTGCCTTCGCTTTTCTTTTCGCCTCTTCCATTGGCTTGCGCGCTGCCAGTCAAGCGCTTCCTCTTTACAGGAGAGTTGAGTAGCAACAGCTCGGAAACATCTGGCTGCCGCAGCTCTCGTCGCTCCGCTCGCCTGCTCCGTCTTTCCTGCCACCGCAGGTTGTTATGGAAAGCTGTTGAAAGTGAATCGAGTTGTTTTTCTCGCTGAGAGGATTAGGAGGAAGCAGGAAGACGCTGGACCTGGTTGTCTGTAAGTGCCTGTGATACGAGGTGCTCTTTAAGGAGATGAAAGGGGGGTTGGAGGCACGGGCTGGATTGTTATGGGGAAAAGTAACGATCTTTTTCACGCGACTGTCTGTCTTGACGCGCAGAACGAGTTGCTCGAGCGCGTAGCATCGGGGCCTGTCGCAAAACTGTAACACTGGAGGTTGAACGCTTACTTTTTATTTGTTAGCTAGCCACACAAGCTAGCTTTTCCTGAACGTACGGTGTCAGGATCCAGAGAAAGACCGTCGGCAGTGCTCTGTGTGTGTGTGTGTGTGTGTGTGTGTGTGTGTGTGTGTGTGTGTGTGTGTGTAGGAGTAGCCTGCTATAATACCATTTACTACCTAGGTGGACTCATAGTTTGTTTTATTTTATGTCTGTTTGTTTTGTATCGCAGCGTTTAAGTTGAAGAAGGGGCTAATTTGACACCATTCAAGTCTTTCGGGACAACTTACCAGGTTTGAAAACAAGTTCACTTTGTCATGTCACGGTATAAAACAATGCGGTAGCGTGGGCTTAGTTTTTTACTTTTACCGTTTACCAACTGCTGTGTAAACCAAAACACGTAATAATAAGCAAGCGAGCCTAATCGTTCAAGTACATACTGAATGAAGAGCTCTTATTAGCTTAAAAACCTCTGAGACCAAGTGTAATGTACGTGACAGATGCAGCAAACTCTTCATTCTTGTTGCTTTTTATGCATTTTAAAATATTCATGCATATCAATGAGTTAAAAAACTAAATATTCTGTTCCTATTCACGAGTGTGACATCTTTCAGAAGAGACCTTCAGGTTCTATTTGAGTATCTTTGTTTTGCTGATTTTGGTGGTAAACAGGAAACTGTTGTTTGGCTCGCACTTAAGAAGTTTCTGAAAATGAACACAAATATGAGTGGGATACTTGAGAAGTAATGAGGTTTGTAAGCCCTAATGCGGAATACAGTGCCTTTTGTTTATAACCGTTCTCATAAAGCCTGTATGATTGTCCCCTTTGTTTCTTATTTCTTTTTTTTTTCTGTCAGTTGTCCAAAGGGTTAGTGAAATGAATGACGGTAATGGCGTGGCCAGTGAACCATAGAGAAGTCGAAAACAATATCAGCTGCGTGGATCTGTCAGTTGCAAATGTGGTGTGCTGGCCTTTGTTTATGGTTACTGGAAGGAGAGGGGAAAAAACTTGAGGGCATTTAAATTCTCAGTGCAGGAAACTAGGTTAGAAAAAAGTGTCGGCTTTCAGACGGACCCATTTCCAAGTTCTTCTTTTCCGAGAGATTACAACTAAAGGGGGAATTGGCTAGTTTTCTACTGAAGCACCTCACACCACTTCCCTTCCTCCCGTTTTTTAAAGGGGGGAAAGAGAAACAAAGTTGTATAAAGGAGAGGCTGGTGGCAAGAGTGTAGAGGAGTAGCATATGGCACTAAAAGGAGCACAGCTGGAGGTAGCATTTCCATCTGAACATGATGTCAGAGCAGCTGACAGGCTGCCATCCCCCAGTCTTTTCTTCTAACGCACAGACTGGGAGTTAGTGTGTGTGCGGATCTGTGTGCAGGAGGAGGCATCGCATTCCCCTCCAACATCTCCTCCACTTTGCATCTGTCCCTCACAGTTTGATTTTCTCTCTTTCTCTCGTGTCTCTACCCTTTCATTGATTCGGCGAAGGGAGTTACAGCCGGCGCTACCACAACAGTGGACTTAATCAAGTTGATGCGTACTGCAGGTACTGTACTGGGGGGTCCGGGCAACTGGGATGTGTTTTGAATAGGGAGCTCTTGTTAAGTCTTTTTGCGCATCTGCCATCAGAGTGTGTGAAATGGGAAGTAAAGGATTTCGAGCTGGTGTAGTGTAACCAGGCTGGGGGACAAGTGACACTTTTTGTTGCCATGAAGAGGTTTCCAGGCAAGCGTTTGATTATTCTGTTTGTTTGCAGGTCTTCTATTTGGTTACTTCGTGCTCAATGGCAAATTGTTGCTCTGTTGTGACAGTATAGAGTGGCGTTGGTAGGGAGTTCATTATAGTATTACAGATTTAAAACTAGAAACTTCTTATGCGTTTAAATGCTGATAAAACCTGTTTTTGCTTTAAGTAACGAGATATTCAGTCCATTTAAACCAAATTCCTAATCTTCTAAAGCAACCAAAAATGCAGAAATGCTTTTAGCGAAATAAATCTGCAACTTTATATAATCACGCATTCTTCAAAACGTTCTTTCGTCAGGCTTTTGCTCAACTCTTTCGTTATTTTCTTGTTTGTAAGGACTAATTTAGAACTTGCAGATTTGAGCTGCCTGAATTGGCTAGACAGCTGTAATCGCACTCCTCCTAGTCTTAATCTCTTTATCTGGGCAGCAGCTGCCATATGGTCTCAGTCAGCTGGATCAGATGTTCATAAGCCTCCTTCTCCGTCCCTCTCTGTCCTCCCAGTCTCCTAATTTGATCGCTGCTACCTTGTGAGCTGTCCTGCAATCTTTATTTTTAGCCATCTTAAGGATTAGGATTGATGTGGACTACGGGGCACTTAAAGTGATTGTATTGTAAATCTGCTGTGGACCGCCTCTTTGGGGAGGATGTTCCATTTCTCCAAAGATTTGGGGAGGGGAAAAAAAGGGGGCTGGCGAGAGGTTTGTTATCCCCCTGTCCCCCTATAAGCCCCTCATTAATGAAGGTCTGAACGCTGTTTGGGGCGGGGCGGGGGGCTTTGGCTTGCTATCCCAATCAGATTTAAATGAAGATTCAAATTAGTTCATTTAAGTCCGCTGCTTGAACATGACGCCGGTGCATTTTTTTAGACGGGAACGATCTCGTCGGGTAACAGGTGTGATTTCATAATTTTTTGCATTTATTTTACTTTAACCTTTTTTTGTTTTTAAATTGTTTGTGTGTATTTTTTAAAGGTAATATATTTTTTTAGTGCGTATTTTATTTGCAGACTGTCCGTCTTTGATTACGCATGTCACACTGATGTTCTGCTACCTCAACTGTCATAACTTCAGAGATCATGGTACTTAGTATACTTATGCAGTGTGACATGAGCTGTTTGTGTACCTGTAAGCCTGTTACCTATACTTGGCATCCTGGCCAAAGTGGGTTATTATAAATAACTGCTCCAGGAGCACAAAGAGGAAAAAACGGAAAGATTCTCTCGCGCAGGCATCTGTGGAATCAGGACTTCAGCTCCTTACATCACGCCATCTGATTATACCCGAATGATACTGATGGGATGCGTACGGCAGGATTGCTTTAAATTTAATTTACAATTGGGATATTTTTAATTTACATTTATTTTGTTAATTTCCCTGGTCTCGTGCTTTTAAACTTTTAATTAAAAGGTTTGTGTAAAATGTAATATTAAACACACTACTGTGTACTTTAAAGTGCACAAGAGAGGAAAATTCAGTTTTTCTAATAAATAATCTGTGATGTTATACTTTTTGCATGTGCTTTTTTGTAATCCTTTTATGTCAGGACTGTGGTGAACATTTTTCCAGTGTTCCCACAGGGGTGGAGGGAGGGAGGGAGAGAGAATTAGAGTGTGAGAGTATGTCTGTGTGCATGGAGCGAGAGAGAGAGAGAAGGGACAGAGCGGGTGGGAAAGAGAGAAGTTCCACACAGAGTTGCAGACAAAACAATTGTTGTTCTAGCGAGCCTCACTAACATCTGTGGTCTTTTGCAGGTTATGAAGACAGCATGGAGTTTCCAGACCACAGCAGACATTTGCTACAGTGTCTGAGCGAGCAGAGGCATCAGGGATTCCTTTGTGACTCCACTGTTCTGGTCGGTGATGCCCAGTTCCGAGCCCATCGTGCAGTGCTGGCTTCATGCAGCATGTACTTCCACCTCTTTTACAAGGACCAGCTAGACAAAAGGGACATTGTTCATCTGAACAGCGACATTGTCACGGCCCCGGCCTTTGCTCTTCTGCTTGAGTTCATGTACGAGGGAAAGCTCCAGTTCAAATCGCTTCCAGTGGAGGATGTGCTGGCTGCTGCCAGCTACCTCCACATGTACGACATTGTCAAGGTGTGCAAGAAGAAGCTCAAGCGGAAGGCCACGGCCGAGGCCGACAGTACCAAGCACGAGGAGGACGCTTTCAGCTGCTCGGACAAGGTGGAGAGCTTCTCGGAAGGTGGGAGCACGGGCCGGCCGGCCACCGCCGACCTGCTGCAGAGCGACGATGAGGACATGGAGAACAAGCGAGACAGCCATCAGGAGCCGGGGAGCATGTGGATGCGTCTGCCTTCTGACCGGACCGCGTCTCCAACCACTAGCCCCAGGGAGGCGGAAACACATGGCCCCGACGCTGGCAAATCTCCTGCCGGCAGCCCCAGCAGCTCCACTGGCTCCCTGTCCCGTCGCTCAACCGTGTCTCGTAGAGTCTCTGCTGACACCGATTGCGTGCTTGACCTCTCTGTGAAGTCCGGTCTGGGCGGAGGTCCTGGGGAGACCATGGCTGGCAACCCTTATTTCTGCAGCTCTGTGACCCAAACAACCTCCAGAGTGCCCTGGTTCAGGTCAAGGTGGAAAAGGACACGGGCTCGGATGATGACGATCTGGTGAGTGGCAACTACGAGATGGAGCACAGCGGTGTCAAGGAGCCACCCAGCACCAATGGTACTCACATCAGCCTCATTGCTCAACGCCGCTTGGGCCTGGAGGCTCACCTCTCAGCCCTCCGTGAGGCCTCGCTGGCCAGTGAGCTGGAGCGGGACGACAAAGGAGGCGACGACGACGCAGACGTCTTAGGAGGGGACAGTGAGCGAGCGCAGGAGGTCGCAGGGGTCGAGAACGCCCTGTTGCCTTACGTTTCCAGCATGCTGGGGGCTCCACATACTCAGATCTTCATGTGCCCCTTATGCAACAAGGTCTTCCCCAGTCCACACATCCTGCAGATCCACCTCAGCACGCATTTCCGCGAGCAGGAAGGTGTACGGCCCAAGCCGGCCGGTGACGTCAACGTCCCCACCTGCTCCATCTGCGGCAAAACCTTCTCCTGCATGTACACGTTAAAGCGCCATGAGCGGACACACTCGGGCGAGAAGCCCTACTACATGCACAACTTGTGGCAAGAGCTTCCAGTACTCGCACAACCTGAGCCGACACGCCGTGGTGCACACGCGCGAGAAGCCGCACGCCTGTAAGTGGTGCGAGCGGCGCTTCACGCAGTCAGGGGACTTGTATCGACACATTCGCAAGTTCCACTGCGAACTGGTCAACTCGCTCTCGGTCAAGAGCGAGGCGCTCAATCTACCCACGGTCAGAGACTGGGCACTGGAAGATAGTTCTCAAGAACTGTGGAAATGAAAGCTGAACTGATAGCAGACTGTTTGAACTGCTTGTTAAATTAATGAGAGTTATCTGAGTGGCATTTTGTTGGGGCAGAGAGGTGAAGGTAAGAAGAGTGGGGCAGAGTGAAGGGTCTGAATCAGTCATTTTTCTTGTATGTACATTGCAAATCTTGTTGAATTGCACTTTACTAGCACATGAAAATGTTACTACTGATTTCCTTTTAATATATTTTCTGGTCTCTTTAGGGTCTCTTTTCTTTTTTCCTGTTCTCCTTGGGTTTTTATAAAACATGGGTGCTGGTCTCAGAAACCAACTTTGACATAAAAATGATTAATTGGGATTTTCAACTGTATATAATTTATAGTATTTGTATACGCTCCTAAATTTCAAGGAGCATCTGCCATGAAAATCACGTGAAGATTTCAGGTAATAGACAGAGGAGTTTAAAACTAAGGACACACTAAACGGGTACTATGGTCATATATTTACCTGTACACACTTGCCTCTTGTTTGAGTATGTGTGTGTGTATTTATATATATATAGTGCACTACTATAATTTGCAGATAACATACCTGATGTGCGACTGGCCATGCGTGCATGTGTATTCATGTGCATACGCACACATACACACATAGTGTGTGAGCAGGTCAGTCCATTAAATCCCACGAGGAAGCTCTAAGCTCGCGTTACTTAAGCTCTTGTACATTTGACTCGTTATAGGAAACTTGACTGATGGAAGACAAACAAGGCACTCATGCAATGTACAGCCTCCTTTTTCATATCAGTTGCCGCATTATTTCTATCTTTCTTAATATGATTTGAAGTCATTTTCGTGTTTTAGTTGTGGTCTCTCCACATCATTTGTTTGCTACTGAGGTTGGTTTTTACATTGGCTGCATCTCTAGAGATTTCTGTAGTGTTTTATTAAGATATTTTTTGTTTTTAAAACGGAATCTGTTGTTGCATGATGTCTGACCTGTATATTGAAAAAGATGTGACTTGCTGTATTGCTGTACACTGTAATTGACTGATTCATTACAGTCAGGGCACCTGTCTGTTGAGAAAAAAAAGGACCTTTAATATTACCGCTGTAGAAATTGCATGAATATTATTTAACTTAATATTTTTCGTTGTTGTTTTGCATCAGAGAGTGTATTTTTTAATTAACTCATTTGATTCCTTGGTAGATTTGAGTTTTTTCCTCTCAGTAGAGAATGAATCGGGGGTTCTGGTGAGGTGTTTTATTTCTGGGCTGTGAAGATTGTGGAAATGCACTGATGTTAGGCTGCAGTATCTACACACCAATCGCGACGCGATTCAGTTCGGGCTCGCTGTAGGATTCGGGGGTTAACGAGGGGCCAGGTGTCAGCAGAGGCTGGATCGCTACGTTTATTGTTCAGAAGGCTAGCGTGGCTCCTGCTAGCATCTCCTTGCGCGCTGCTCTTCCCAGTGCTGGGTCCTAAACTGCTGTTTGTCTCAGTGTCCTGTTTACTGGCTGTTGTCATTTGAATCATGTCGGCTCTGTTTGTAATTTATTTATTTATCTTTTCAATTGGCACTTGCTTCAGATTCGATTGACATGAAGATACATTTGCGTGGCTGATGGTACAGCTCTTCTTTATGGGTGTCCTCAGCAGCGCACATCTATTTGGAGAAGCTGAAGGATCTTTAAACAGCATAAAGCTTGACACACTCTGATCTGAGTTGTTTGTGTGTGTGTGTGTGTGTGTGTGTTTGTGTTCAATACTTAAGTCTTTTTTTTTTGTCACTAGAACGTGTTTGACAAGGTTGGTTGCACCTTTGAAGCTTAATGAAATTAAAATTGTGCAAAAGAGGCCTTTATGAAATGTATACACTTAATTATTAACCTAATTGAATTGACTTTGTTACACTGAAAAACGATCTATCAATTTGTGATTGTTAACTTTTTGCTGCGTTTGTGATTTCAAAAAAAATATTTTGCAAATTGTTTCTTTTAATTTTTTTTCTTAATTTTCTTTTATGTGAAAACTAATTTTGTTTGTTTGTTTTCACAAAAAAACTATTTCATTGTCAAATCCAGAGAAATAAAAAGCAAAGAAAAATGAAAAACATATGGCTTAGCGCTGTAGACGTAGATCAGTCACTCACATAGTGCTTGAACTAGTTTAGTTAGAGGGCCGGGGGCTCCGCACATGTTTGGAGCAGGACAGGGGTTTGCGGCACACGGCCTACGCAGGCTTCAGGAACTGTCCTAACATATATTTGGCTGGTGCAACGGCTAGTGAAAAGGTTGAGCTTTGCCAACAGCGCACGCTCCTCATGGCGTTTTGCACGGTGGTACTTTTACCTTTTGCACTCTAAAATGTGACAGAAAAAAAAATATCAACCGTGGGGTTGATTTGTTTTCTATGCTTTCTTTTTCTTTATGTTTTTTTTTGTTGGCTTCTATTGTACTTGACCGCCTTAAACTACTGTTATCAGCTTATACTCAGAGGGTGAAAACTGGAAACTGTTTCTGGAATACTGGATGTCTTTCTTGGAATTTTTTTTTTTTTCAATTAAAATGAAGCTGTGAAATGGCCTATGAAGCATATCCATAAATTAGACACCCCTTTAGTTTACTTGAAACCCAGGAACCACAGTGTGAAGAACAACTTTGTCAAAATCAAACTTGGTGGTAAATGAGTATGGGAAAGAAAATAATAAATATGTTGAATTCAAGGACAATCGCTGTCTGGATGGAAAAAAAGAAGAAGATTCGACTTCACATGTAATTGCTTCCCTTCTGAGATTTTTTGCTATGTTGACATTGTTCTTTTTATGGATTTAGACATTTAGCTTTGACAATCATAGTATGTTTCATTTTCTCAAGGGAAGTAAATTATGAGGCTGTTTAGTTTTGTACTTTTGGTGTGCTGTTGGTGAAATTTTTAAATTGTGTGCAAACTGCAATAAATTATAAGAACCTTAACCTCTCCGTGCCATTTTTCTGTCAGAAACTTCTGGCGGGATTTGCCAATGACGACGTGCAGATTGGTGAGACGGTGTTTGTGTTTTTTGCATTCGGTTCAATAATCTTATTTACTGTAGATGCTTGTGTGGGTGGAAACATGTTTTCCTGTGCGTGAGGTCTGTGGATTGAGTATACTGTCCGGATGAGAATCAGAATGTGTGTGTGTGTGTGTGCGTGAGCGTATGCAGTCTTACATGGCTCATGTGTATATGCTGCTTTAATGTCTGGCTGGTGCTCCAGTAAAGGCGTGGGTTGGACCTGGGAAAATGTGAAGCAGCTTGTATGAAGACCAACCCCTCCTCCTGCATCTTACACACACACACACAGACACACGCAGGCTGCTCCCAAAGCTCCTCAAGTACAGTTTTCCAGCAAACAAATCAGCTTTATCTAATGTCTCGCTGTTCGGCAAACCTGGCCTACAGATGCACTAAAGGCTGACCACTTTTAAGTCAGCGAGCGTTACTCAACAGGCCACTGCCACAGATGGTCCCATGCTGCAAGCCTGCCCCCCTTCCTCACACACACACACACACACACACACTGCACCTCCTTCTAATTGGTGCAAGATTTAGTTTTCAAACTCATTTTGGACTTAAGATCCATTTCCGCTTGTATTATTGAGGAAGTCTGAATAGTGCCTCATTGTTTTGTATTTCTCGACAATATTGTGCACTCACTGCTGATTTTCTCAGAGAGCTCAGATTTGATTTGTGACATTCACATTCAAAAATCTGCATCTAACATCTGGTTGGAACGGACAGTTGAAGCATAATGGTTTTCTCTCTCAGCTTTTTTACTATGAATTTAGGTCATTAATTTGTATCTGTCCTTTGTTTACTCAAGGAGCAGAGACAAAGGGGCAGCTGTGGAAACATTTGGCTTTGCCGAAGGGTAGTGGGCTCGATGTGATGAGTGTGTTACCAGCTTGTGCTTCTATATGTAGCTCTACCACAGAAGTTAGCGGGAGCCGTGTGCCAGCGTACTGGGGGAGAGCGGCGCACATGGCATCAATAGGGCAGCCGTTGCACTGAGGTATGACTGATTCTGCCCACGCAGATAGCTGCAGAGTGCCTCGCCATACTCTGTGACCAGCTCCAAATATAATGTACATTAGAGGAGCGCAAACAGGAAGAGGCCTTTCTGAGAGGAGCCGCAGCAGATGCCGTGCTCTGTGAAGTTAGTGCATTTATTGAATGTCATTAACCCTCGTGTGCTGTTTGGACATTTGAATAGATTATTAAGTGTCGGTATTATTCTTAATGACACTTTCTAATCTTATGAGAAATAATTATAAACACAATTAATTATAAACAAATTTGAAACCACTTTTGTCCTCTGTTAAATGAAGTATCTTTGGAGACCCCCAGAGAAAGCTGATACTCTGATTGATGAACACATGCAGAGATTACTGTTGGTTGTTTATTTTTATGTATTTTTTTTATTATTTTTTTTGATGAATGAAAACCAATCACATTTCTGTCCTGAAGAAACAGATAAAGAACCTTTAATGCCCATGGAAACTTTTTTATTCTACCAAAGTTTCTTTAGATTATTAAAATGTTGTTCACAAAAAAAGGTTCTATTAAAAAGTCTTCACTGAAAGTCTTTAGAAACCCAAAATGTGTTCTTCTGTGGCATTGCTGTGATTAATTTTTTTAAGAGTGTAGGTGTTGATTAACATATTAAAGTAATTTGGATGGGAAATGAGGTTCATTTAAAAATTGCTATTATAATTGTTGTACAATATGAGTCTCTGGGACAACCATGAAGGTTAAACATAATAAAATAAACTCAAATTGATATTGAAAATAATACAGAAATAGAACTTAAAAAATGTAGAAACATAAAAGCCCACAGCTCATTTCTTCTTCCTGACTGAATGAAACAGGTTAACATGAGTATATTATGTAATTGTGTTGTTTTATTAATAAATAAATATAAACATAATCCATGTGTAATAATACTTATATGTTTGTATACTTATGTATGTGTATTAACATTAATATACCTAAATATTCACATTTTCTTAAAATATTTCATTTAGTCTCCTATTCGCCACAATTTGGTTAAAGAAAATGTCCACTCATGAAGAGTCCCAAAAAGTGCTGGAAATTCAACTGCAGCCAGCAGTTAAGATGTAAAGAATTTGAGGGAATGAAAGGAACATTAAGTCCTACATGAAAGAGAAAGGAAAAGGAAAAAAAGTACAAGGGCTGAGCAGATAAAAGGTGAGAAAAGCAGGCATGAGGGACGACGTCTTTTTTCTTTCAGTTGTCTGCCTCGTTTAAAAGGCAGCCATTGTTGAGCGCCCTGTGCACACAGACAGAAGGCAAGCAACAAGCGGCCTGTCTTGGCCCTTCAGACAATGCAGTGGTGCTACAGCCTGTCAGGGGTGGGGGAGAGGGGTCTGCGCGGGGGGATATTTTTGGTTTAGGGAGGGGTACGCCATGCACCCTGCGTCCCCCAACAAAAGAAGACGCAACCCCAACTTAAATGTTAGCATGCGTGTGTGTGTGTGGTGTGTGTGTGCGTGTGTGTGTGTGTGTGTGTGTGTGTGTGTGTGTGTGTGTGTGTGTGGTCTGTGGTGCTGTTTGGTGAGGAGTGAGAGGCGCAGACCAGGTTCTCCACACAAGCACATTCAGGGGTCTGTGGATAAAACATTTATTTTGTGTGATTCTTCCCTAGCAGAAAGAAGGGGGTTGTCATCTGTACTAAATGATGATGGGGAAGAACAAATCAGTGAACAGGAGAGTTTAAAGAGTTTCTTAAGTGTTGATTTTTTACATTTTCAAATCCAAAAACTGACATTGAAATGTTTGAAGGAGACTTTTCATTCAATGCTAAAAAACCTTCCAAAATAATACAAGTCCTTTACCTCTTAATATTTGTCTTGTGGAAGAATTCCTTTATAGCAATAGTATAGCAAAACTCTATTCTAAATTCTATTCTATTATAATCATACCATTACTCCAGTCTTCAGTGTCACATGATCCTTCAGAAATCATAATATGCTGATTTGCTGCACAAGAAACATTTCTTATTATCAGGGTTGAAAACGGCTGCTTAATATTTTTAAATGTAATATTTTTTTTAAATGTCGTTAATAGAGAGTTTAAAACAATAGCAATCATTTGAATTAGAAATATTTTCAAATAGAAATGTTTTTCCTGTCATTTTTTATCTATTTGTTGTCTTTACAGAATAGAAGTATTCATTTCTTAAGCCTGCTGACAGTAAACTTGTACACAGTGTAGTGTATACTATGATTTTTATAAAGAGATTTGATCAAACAGCCTGTCTGACATGTACTGATTGAACAGTTGTGGCATTCAGTGTTCAAATGTTTTAGCATGATGACTACTAATGACTGTATAACTGTCACTTGTCCCAAACGACAGATTTCCTAGCTGTGTTTCTGACATGTCTCTACTTTTAGCTCTCTTACTTCTTAAATAAAAATAATGATTTCAGCTCAAATCAATACTTCTTGTCCACTTAAATGGTAATAAGTGCTATAATGTACAGTCAGCCAGTCATTATTATGAAATAGTCTGAGACGTATTGGGCTAATGACAGGTTGACTTTACACGATCCCTTACATTAGCAATACAATTCAACACTTCAATCAGAAATGATATTTTACAGGACTCTTGCATTTCCTTGTTATTCTGCCTTTCAATGTTGGAGGCCCAGCAAACCCTTGATGAGACTTGTTTGGTCGGCTGTTTCTTTCTCTCAGAACCAGCTGTTGGTAGCACTTCTGCCCACTGTAGATAAGTGGGCAGCAGGGTGTGGGATGTTGATAGGGGGTCTTGGCAGGATTTAGTCAGCAGCGAGTCAGCACTTTTCCTGGGTGCAGTGCTGTGACATTATCGAGGGTCAGATGGACACTGCATATATACATCTGTTTAAGGTATCCATATCTCGCAGAAAAAAATATCATATGCACTTCTGTTGAAAAGTTACATTTTTTGTAACGCCATATTAATCGATCAAAAGTGACAGTGAAGACATTTTAATGTTACACAAGATTTCTATTTCAAACAAATGCTGTTCTTTTGAACTTCCTATTTATCAGAGACTCTTAAAAAATGTCACAGTTTCCACAAAAATATTGAGCAGCACAACTGTTTCAAAATTAATGATACAAATTGTTTCTTGAGCAGCAAATCAGTACATTAGCATGAACTCTGAAGGATCATGTGACACTGAAGAAGGGAGTAATGATGCTGAAAACTCAGCTTTGCCACCACAGGAATAAATTACATTTTTAAATATATTAAAATGGAAAATAGTTATTTAAAATTATAATAATATATCAAAAAAAAATTACTGACATTTTTGATCTACTAAATCCAAAAACATAAAATTCAGAACCCAATATTTCTTAACGGTAGTGTAAGTTAAGTAGTTATCCAGTTAGACAACCGGTCAATGCACACCCTGCAGACACTTTCAGTGGTTTGTGTTGTAAAAGCTGTGTTTTTCCTGGTGTTCTGCAGCACAGTTCCTGCAATAGTCATTTCTCAAGAGACCCCACACCTGTCCACCCCAAACGTGTGACTCAGCAGGGCTCACACACTCTTTACACATGTGGTTGTAACTCCACATGAAGAACACACACGCTGTTAGAGCAGAATATCACACTCCAACACCTTACAGATATGACCATGCCAATACAGACCTCACATCCATACAAACATTTCCATAAGGATGTTAGCGTCAATACATTTTGGTATAAAGTAACAGTTAACCATAGTGCACATATAAATGAATGCAAACCAACAAGAGTGCAGTGGCCTCTTCATTTTCGAATCTTTTTTGTCGTAAGCTAGTTTGCGTACAAAGAGGAGCATTGTCGTCTCAGCCGGAGATGCCAAGCTCTCCGCTCACTGCGAGGTCCGGCAGCGCGGGCCCCATCTGTCGCCTCCACCAACCTGCAGCAACTCAGAGTGGCCCGAGGCCGACTCGCAGGATTAATGCGCACATCCTGAACTGGGTTAGGGAGAGAGAACGTGGGCTCAGCCTGTGGGACCTGGCACAGCCAACATGCCACATTCCCTCTCACAATGCTGCATTATCCACCACCGCACAGCAACCTTGGCAGGGAGCTGAAAAGAAATCCTAAAGGAGGACGGATGTGATACTGGTACTTTTAACATTGATGCGTCCTCCAAAGGGCCTCTTGATTTTGTCTGTGTATTTAGCATGGATTTGTGCAGAAAATGCCTCTATTGAGTTTGCAGGTTGTTAGCGTTTGAGATGAGGGACACGGCCTGCTGAATGGCATCGGATCACTTGCTGATGACGCTGTATGTAAACTTTGACAAACAAGACATATTTTACAACCTAGTAAACACTATACAGGCACTTTTTTAAAGGCATAAGTGGCAGTCTTGGCTCGCTTGCTATACACTGTATGCAGGATAAGTCATGAAGAAAAGCCCAAATTTTACATGAATTCCAGCCTTTTTAAAGGACTTTTATAGAAATATAGGGATTTTGGATTTTCTAAAACTATCATTAAATAAAACTATTAAAACTTGTTTGCAGTTTTTTAAATAAAGCTGAAGTAAGACAATATATAAATATTATATGAAAAATTGCATGAATAGAAAATGTGGCTTTGGACAAATAAAATAATTTAAGCTGAAGTACTTAAGTTACTAAAACCAAACCTGAAAATAAAACTAAAACGAAATATTAAAAAGATGACGAAGAAAAAACGACCAAATAACACACTGAAAAAAAATACTTTGAAAAGAAAATTCATAAATTGCTAGAAAATGTCAAAATAATTACAAAGTAATGGCAAGTAATGCATTTAATTAAACATTCAATCTTTAAGCAGAAATACTAAAATGGTATTTTCTTGTAAAACATACTCATGTAATTGTATAATAAAATAAAATACAATGATTTTTTCAGTGTATAACTAAATTACTAAAATGTTTAATTTAAACTGAATTAGACTGAAAATATGAAAATGAAACCAATTTTTTTTAATATTTATAAATGACAGTAGCATATACTGCTAATAACATCGCTTCTAAATTATAAAATGTAAAAATAATTTTAAAATAATCTGTCAAGGTTCGATGCATAGAATTTGTAATTTGGCATCACTTGCAAAATTAGCATCAATTATCCAAAATATTTTTGAGATGCTGTGATAAGTATATCTACAATAATGACAGTATTTTCTAGTTTTATTGACATGCCTCCTCTGGCAAACATGGCTTCTGTTTGTTAGCATCTATTTGGTAAAATGCACTCTTATAATAACTTTTATCATTACTGAAATTATAATGGCAGAATTCTTTTTGGATGTGATTGGGTGTTTTAGACAAACACATTTTAACCAACAATAATCATTTATCTTAATTACTAAAGACACATTTATTTGGAAGTTGCGCTTAAAATCCAGTTGGATTGAAAATCTGAGGGGGCGGGTCATTTGTCAGAAACAGTAGCGCAAACTCGACACTGAATTTCATTAAAGCCAGATGCTCTTAATTTCAGCTTCACGTCTGTATTTCAATTCCTCATTCTGAGTGACACAACATATTCTTGGAGACAATATGTAGAACAAATCTGACACATTCAAAAGTCATCCCACCAACAAAAACATCCTACCTGGTCTCATAGCATTTATGTACCTGGGTGCACTTTTTAGCGAGACACCAAATACGTACCAATAATTACATATTACTGCAGTTTCCAAAAGAAACAAACACTAGAGGCAGTAAAACTCTGACATCTTTTACTCCTTTTCACACAAATGTACAGAGTTTTGATTAATAAAGCGTAATTTTCGCACAATTACTTGAAGAATATCCCGTCACGACTTCAAAACCATATTAATATGCTGGGGATTTGAAAACTGAAGCTTTTGAACGTTAGCATCACACATATCCAGCCTCGTATCTATGGGTTTTCATAGACGGTAAGTTTGTTCGGGAGCTCACAGAGTACAGAGACGTAAAAATACGGGGAGCTCTGGTTGGAATCCCGTGACAAAGCAGTTCAAATCTGCATAAGGAAGTTGAAATGGCACGGTTGCATCAACAAATATGTTTTTATATCAGTTTTTCATTTGTTAACACTATCGGGTAGGTTTAGGTTTAGGGTTGGTGTAGGGCATATTTCCAACACGATAAAGCATTAGCTTTTAGGGACAGACCCCGGATATTTGAATTCTGAACCGCCGCAATACGTTTCTGTAGCAACGTAATAAAAACACATTAATATGTATCTATATCTACGTAACAAAAACGTGCCAGGGTTCACGTATTTAACCTGTGCTTTAGCGCCACTCCATGGACATTTCTCTTTGAAACTGCGGCGAAACGTGCAGTAAGACACGTAAAACGGTGTCGCACAGAAAGTACACAGAGGTACGTATTTTTATGAGACCAGGTTGAAAACATCTGCCTTGACGTCATCAGCTGCGTCCCCCGTCCCAGCCTGAGATCAAGAGAGAGTGAATGAGCGAAGAGTCGCCCTCCTCAATGAGCGTCTGCATGCAATACACATCTGCACAGAGCATTATCATTAGTCCTCCCGCATTTCCCAGGATCACTGACAAAATGAACAGTACCAACAATCACTCCCTTCAGCTGCAGCCATATGGGCGCCATACTTAGATTGCAGGGGAAGAGGAAAAAAGACAAGCAATTGTACTGGCATCTGTTTGGCAGTCCTTAGAAGCTGTTGCAAGATGAATCTGCTGTGCGAGGAAAGTTTTCCCTCTGCCTCCCTCTCTCTTTGGACAAGTGAAAGTATTGTAGGTTGCGCTCCTGTCGGCAGGCTCTCGCAATTACTGTACCTGCTCTTTAATGTGGCGTCCTAATGGGATGGACGAGTATAGGCCCAGATGGTGAGACAAAGTGCTTTCTTCCAGGTTTCTCTGGCTGGATTACCTTTCCTTTCAGTGCAGCTTTGAAATTTCTCACACTTCAGTTACAAGAGGTTTTATCATAAGAAAAAAAATCCAGCTTGCAAGTAGCATTGAGAGTCTTTATCACATTCAGTGGCCAGAAAAAGTGTCTGGACACTTGAGTCACACTTAAAAATGTAGGCCTTTGCATTGTAAAACATCAAAAGCATGCAAACTAGCATTACATGTTAATAAATAAATCTATAAATATATTGGTAACACGTTATTTTGACAGTCCACTTTTAACATTCTACTAACAGTAAGTAACTTTGCAACTACATGTCAACTAGCAGTCATTAGAGTATTAGTAGGCTGTCTGCTTAATATCTTCTAAAACTTTATTTTGATGGGTCGCAACATACAACATACTGACTATACATACTGACATACAACATACTGAATCTTTGCAAGTATGTCAGCTTATTTTACTAACCACAAACCTAACCTAACAGTCTACTCTGAGAGTTAGTAGACATAGCAAATTAATGAGAATTAGTTGACATGTAGTTGCAAAGTTACTTATAGTTAGTAGAACATCTAAAGTGGACTATCAAAATAAAGTGTAACCAATACATTTATTTACCTAATAAAATATAATATTTTGTATAATAACAATATATATATATATACAGTATCTCACAGAAGTGAGTACACCCCTCACATGTAATTTTTTATTATATCTTTTCATGTGACAACACTGAAGAAATTACACTTTGCTACAATGTAAAGTAGTGAGTGTACAATTTGTAGTCAGGCTCGTTGGTGTAGGGGTATGATTCTCGCTTTGGGTGTGAGAGGGTTCAAATCCCGGACGAGCCCGTGACGAGGATTGATCCTGAAGCAATTTGGGCAGTCGTGGCCTAATGGAAAGAGCGTTGGACTTGAAACCTGAGGTAACCCAAGGTTGTGGGTTTGAATCCCGGCTCTGGCAGGAAGTGTCCACGACTGAGGTGAGACCCTTGGGCAAGGCACCGATACCCCAAAAACTGCTCCCCGGGCGCCGCACAGTCGGCTGCCCACTGCTCCAGGTGTGTGTGCACTTGGATGGGTTAAATGCAGAGAACACATTTCACTCCTCATTATACTCTGTATAATTGTGTATGTGACAAATAAAGCTCATCTGAGCTTAATTTGTAATTTGTTGTATAACAGTGTAAATTTGCTGTCCCATCAAAATAACTCAACATGCAGCCATTAATGTCTAAACTGCTGGCCACAAAATTGAGTACACCCCTAAGTGAAAATGTCCAAATTGGGCCCAATTAGCCATCCCCGGTGTCATGTGACTCGTTAGTGTTACAAGGTCTCAAGTGTGAATGGGGAGCAGGTGTGGTAAATTTGGTGTTATCGCTCTCACTCGCTCATACTGGTCACTGGAAGTTCAACATGGCACCTCATGGCAAAGAACTATCTGAGGATCTGAAAAAAAATAATTGTTGCTCTACATAAAGATGGCGTAGGCTATAAGAAGATTGCCAAGACCCTGAAACTGAGCAGCAGCACGGTGGCCAAGACCATACAGCGGATTAAGAGGACAGGTTCCACTCTGAACAGGCCTTGCCATGCTCGACCAAAGAAGTTGAGTGCACGTGCTCAGCGTCATATCCAGAGGTTATGTTTGGGAAATAAGCTGCTTGTTTATTTGGTGCAAAAAGATATGATGTGAAAAGTTGTTGAAAATTTCAAGTTATTTTATGACTGCTGAACTTTAGCAAGTGTATTAAAGTTCTTCAGTCAGGAGCAGTGAATTATTTTTCTCGTGGTGTTTTATTAACATTAAAGGAACGGTTCACCCATAAATTAAAATTGAGTCATCATTTACTCACATTCAAGTTGTTTTAAACCTCAGTTTCTTTCTTCTGTTAAACGTAAACGTTATTTTGAAGAATCTGGGAAACCAAACAGTTGCTGGTCCTCAGTGACTTCCATATTTTATATGTAAACCTAGGGCTGGGCGGTATGAGCAAAAATGTGTATCTCTGTTTTTTTTTGGCTGATTTGCAGTTTATGGTATGTATATCTCTGTATTTTGTATTTGGATTAAACAAATAAAGTGAATGTAAACATGAAGGCATTTATCATGTGCAAAAAAATTGTTAAAATCACATTACATTATAACATTGTAACATTGCAATCTAAAAACAAAAATAATGTTTTTAAAGCAGAAATTCAATTTACTAAACTAAAAATGAAAGTAAAAAAAGCACAGACTAATTGAGTAAAAAGGTTATTGTGATTACCTCATTAGTCACATTACAGTTAGTGCTTTCATACAAATACACTTACTTGTAGGGTTAAAATTCTACATAAGTCATATTTATTGTCCAACTACAAATAGTTCAGCAAAGTTTATATTGTAGAGTTATTGCGTTCCTATTTCATTGAGCTCCGTCTGTTTGGCGCGCATGTGCGCTCGTTCTGAATTAAGTCTGAAGTTTAGCGGAGAATCGCAAAGCAAAAGCTCATTCACTAGTTCTGACAGCAAAATGGAAATATTTCCATGGCTGTCTAACATTTACAGATGGAGAATATACCTGTGAAATGAAAGTTATGCATTTAGGAAAACAGCACATAGCTCAAAACAGCGCGTCTCTGTCAGGGCACACGCAGCCTGTTGATTGCGAATAAGTGCAGGGTCTCGTGCGTGTAACTCTACCACTGAATCAACATTTGATGTGAATGTGTTTCGCAAGATGTATAGTAAATACAGCGCATTGATTGAGGACGGAGATGTTGTGTTTTGTTAGTAAATGTTTAATTATATTACTGGTGTTGCCTCATTTGTTCACTTTTTCACTACTGCATATTGCATCTGATGCTGGAGTCGTTTAGTTTTGTAACGTGAGCCCACACTTTTGAACGTTTCACCGCCACTGCAGCATGCAAACACACATGCATATGCGCATGAATATCACACGCACGCCAAGCAAATGAAGGCCACATCATTCAGTGAAGGAAAATGTCAAGCAGCTGCTTCTAATACGTCATTACATTGAAGTATACGGAGATATACAACACAAGTATCGATAACAGTATCGTTTGTACTGATACCGATAGTCCGGTATTGACCCAATTACGTACCGGTCCAAAAAAATACCGGTTCTCGGTACCCATCCCTAGGTGGGAGTGTCATGGTCTGGGGCTGCATGAGTGCTGCCGGCACTGGGGAGCTACAGTTCATTGAGGGAACCATGAATGCCAACATGTACTGTGACATACTGAAGCAGAGCATGATCCCCTCCCTTCTGAGACTGGGCCGCAGGGCAGCATTCCAACATGACAACGACCACTGTCTTGCTAAATAAGCTGAGGGTAAAGGTGATGGACTGGCCAAGCATGTCTCCAGACCTAAACCCTATTGAGCATCTGTGGGGCATCCTCAAACAGAAGGTGGAGGAGCGCAAGGTCTCTAACATCCACCAGCTCTGTGATGTCATCATGGACGAGTGGAAGAGGACTCCCGTGGCAACCTGTGAAGCTCTGGTGAACTCCATGCCCAAGAGGGTTAAGGCAGTGCTGGAAAATAATGATGGCCACACAAAATATTGACACTTTGGGCCCAATTTGGACATTTTACTTAGGGGTGTACTCATTTTGTGGCCAGCGGTTAAGACATTAATGGCTGTGTGTTGAGTTATTTTGAGGTGACAGCAAATTTACACTGTAATAATGTGTTGTCACATGAAAAGATATAATAAAATATTTACAAAAATGTGAGGGGTGTACTCACTTCTATGAGATACTGTATATATATATATATACACAAATATAAAAGCTAGATAGACTTAACATGTATACATATAAAATATAATAAATATGATAAATGGATTAATAAATATAAATAAATATATACATTCATAAATAATTGAAAAACATATGTAATTAATATTAAATATAAATACACTATATTGCCAAAAGTATTGGGTCACCCCCTTTTAATGAACAGGTTTGACTACTTTAGTAATTTCCATGAGTACAAATCTTAATGTTTAAGCATATAATGATATTCTAGGGAATTGTGTGCTTCTAATTTTATAGAAACAGTTTGGACAGAACCCTTTTCTATTCTAACATGACAGTGTCTCTGTGTATAAGACAAGGATCAAAGAGAAATGATGTTTCAGTCAGTGTGGAAGAACTTGACTGGTCTGCAGAAAGCCAAGTCCTAATCCCAGCTGAACACTTCTGGTGTGACTTTAAATGCAGACCTTGAGCCAAAAACTCATCACCAAACACCCATGACTTGTACATTTGGGTACAGTCATTTCATACACTTCAAAACTGTTGCAACAGAGGTGGAAATACAATTTAAGTACATTAATTATGTTTCTATCTTTGTTGCCACAGTGTGGAAGTGCCTTTTTCTCTTCTAAAGAAGTTGGTGTCCCAGTACTTTGTCCATATAATGAATGTACAAGTCATTAAAAGGGGATGACCCAACACTTTTGGCAATATAGTGTATGTACATATATGTATATATATGATAAATGTGACAAATTAATTAATAAATATTATAAATATAAAAGTATAAATATATCAATATATAAATACAATAATAATTTTAAAATAATATATATATATATATATATATATATATGTAGATATAGAAATCTATAATTAGATGTGCAATAATCATATGTGTATATGTATAAATGTAAAATATAATTAATTTAAATAATAATAATACATACATTTAAATCTATATATGCTATAAATATGTCAAATACATAGATGTAGATATAGATCTATAGATAAATGAATAAAATATTATAAATAACTTTGTGGACAGTTACTATTATGATCTACACCTGGAAATACTCTGTTAAGACACCTGTGTGAACTCATTTTACACAACCACTAAAATGACCATGACTCCAGTTGGTTAAAATTAATTTGAAAACGGCTCAAACAATAAAGTGAATAATTTGTTTTCAGATGCCGCCTGGTGTAATATTTTGTTTAAAATATAATAATATTCGTCAAATATTTTTAAGTGTTACTTGTGTATCCAGAAGTGTCCACACACATTTTGGAGCTACTGTGCAACAATTGGTGAACATCTGAACGTAACTTAAAGACTTCACACTCCTGCAGACTTCCAGTTCTGCTGGCAGATTTATGTGTTTATACAGGCCGTGCCTCTTTGTCGGTCAGTCCGTGTTGTTCTCGTCCTATTACACCCAGCCGTGCAGCACTACAAGCCTTTCCCAAACAGGGCAATCCCTCCTGGGCAAATATTTAAAGTCAAAACAGCTCTGGCTCCATAAAGCTAGTTGGGTGGTGTGGCTACATCTGTCAGTTGGGGGAGGTGTGTCAGAGAGAGCGTGCGTGTGTGTGGACGAGCGCAGCAGCTGCTGAAACGAGTCTGGACGCTGCTGACGCCAACACCTGTCCGCTCTGGAGACATGGGGAAGCAAATGTCCAGGCAGAGCTGGCCACAGACTCCCACTGCTGTCCAACCACAGGGTGGATGATAAACTTAAAGAGGCCCACGCTTCAAAGTGTTGCCTTTTCCAGCAATGATCACCATTGTGCATGTGTGTGCCTCGCTTGCCAACAAATATTGAGTTACAGTCAGTTTGACTTTAACAATGGATACCATTTAAAGGAATTTTCCGGGTTCAACAAGTTAACCTCAATCCACAACATTTGTGACAATGTTGTTTATCACAGGAAATGATCTTCACTAATCCCTCATTTGTTTTTGTTTATTTTTTAAGTCTATATCTATCTATCTATCTATCTATCTATCTATCTATCTATCTATCTATCTATCTATCTATCTATATACAGTATCTGTCTGTCCGTCCGTCCGTCCGTCTATCTATCTATCTATACAGTTACAGTGAGGCACTTAGAATGGAAGAAAATAGTGCAGATTTTTGGAGCATTTAGAAGTGAACATTTTGATTGATTTATTATTTAAGTTTTTATTGTCATTTTAGGGTTTTTAGTATTACATTGTCATGACAACATATTTGAAAGGCATATGAATATACTCTTATAAGGCGAATTAGCTTTTTTCTCTTTTTGTACATAAAAATGTAATAATATTGTTTTCATCATGTGGCTGAACTAATGAAACACATTTTAGTAATCACCAATATGCCACAAGTGCTGTCAATTAAGCTTAACTTGAATTGAACTGCACTGCTATAATTCTAATATAAAAAATAGTTTATTTAAAATAGTGACTAAAATAGTCACACTTTATTTTAAGGCATCCTTGTTACACACGTTACACGTACCTACTACTACAATAACAATAAATGATGCATAATTACAATCCCTATATATAGTAAGTACATGTAGTTAATTAATATAACTCAGTACTTAATGTATAATTACACTGTAACAAGGACACCTTAAAATAAAGTGTAACCAAAAAGTACTTCCTGGCTAAAACAATGTCAATAAACGGCTGCACGCCACTCCTCTGAAACACTTCAGACACCCCTCTCGGCTAATGTTTTTCCGAGCCATGTGTCTACAACCTCCCTCCAAAACCCAACTCCCACCCCTTATGCCCCACAGACAAACACAAACTCCACAAGTTTCCCCCCAAAAAGCAACAGCCAGTACTCTAAACTCATAAACACCCCCCTGAACACACAGCCAGCCCCCATCTGGCGGCCCCTGGCCCTGCCCCCGTTGGAGCTGGGGGCTGGGGTGGAGCTGAGGTCAGGGATCAGGCAGACGTTGGCCCTTTGCTCAACAGCTGCCCGTGTTCACAAGCCAGGAGGAGGAAGTGGCAGCCGCGACTGCAGTAGCAGCACATCTGCTCTAATGAGTGTGTCAATGCCACTAATGCACAGACACACACACACTGATCTAGCCCTCTCCTGACCTTCTCTTCACACACTCAGCACACCATCAGGCCAGAATGGAGCCCTTTGTGTGGAAGTGTGTTTGTGTGCGGTGTTTCGTGAAAGGTTCAGAGCTCTGTTGTGTAATGAGTCAGCTGTGACAAGAGGAAGAACAGCAAAGACATTTAAATTCATGACAAACACACACACACACACACACACACACACACACACACACACACACACACACACACACACACACACACACACACACACACACACAGTGAAGTGTCTGAATGACATTACACTTCTGAAGCAAACTTCAGATCCTACAGTATATCTATCCATCCATCCATCCATCCATCTATCTATCTGTCTATCTGTCTTGTCTGTTTGTCTGACGTTCTATAGTTTCTATCGTTCTGTCCATCCATCTATTTTTCTGCTGTACTATCTATCGTTCAATCTATCGTTCTGCCGTTCTACAATTATAAACAATTTTTAACAAATATTTTTAGTTCCTTAAATAGCTTTTTTCATTGTGTGATGAACTTACAAACTGTAAAAAACTACTGTTTTTCTGTACACAAAATAATTTTTACTACTCAAAATCTATAAGTTAAATAAATTATATCAACACCTAATACCAATGGTATTGTCAGGATCAGATCTAAATCATAATAAGCTGATATGGTTCATAGAATCAGTGCGGGCGAATATGTAATGAGAGCAGGAAGACTCCTTCAGTATCTCTCCAGAGTGAACAGTATGAGAGATCTCATCATTCTCACCACAGTCGTCACCTCCTACTACATCGCACATATGTGTACATTTATATCCAGGCACCTTCACCAGCCAAACAAGCCAACACACATATCTCTAACATATAGATCTGGTTGTGAAAGCAAAACATTTCTATTCTAATATCTTCAGGAACACTATTTTTATGATCTGTACACAGCACTCTTTACTTTTCATTCATACATGACCAGAACTTTCTACAGCAGTATAAATAATACTAATATGAAGTGATAATATTACAAATAATAATTGTTTCACTCTTCTTAAATCATATTAAAACTATAAGAACTCTACTAGAATACTATAATGAAACAGGCAAAACAATTCAGTGTTTACTGAGTGACCCCCCCCCCACACACACACACACACACATTCCAGCAATCACACAGATCTCATTTCACCTCAATCCACAGTTATGCTTGTTAAAAAGCTTTATCAACATTCCAAAATGTAATGTAAAATGCAATTTCCATTAAACAGAAGCTACAGATTGATGTCACATCGCAAGTGACCTGCGAAACACTACAAGATGAGGGAATTTTTTTTTTTTTACCAAATTAAAATAATTACCTTAAAATACACTTCCCTTTATTTAAAAGTTCCATAAACGTTTGTGTTAATGAAAAACGTGTATAGCTATGTTTTTAATTAGTTTCCAGCCTTACAGCTAAATTTAACCTCAACTATAAGCCACGCACACGATAACATTCACCAATTAACATCTAAACTCACCATAGAAACACGGGGGGAAATCCAAGAACAGAATGCTATCATCATCTAAGAGTAATTGTGTAGCATCACAAGCTATTGTCAAACGTAATTACGGGGCTCTTTTTCTTGTTGTTAAAATCCGCGATGTCGCCGTTCAACGTGTATTTCACGGTAAATGTCTTCCTCTGGTGGCGTGTTGTTGAACCTCGTATTTCCAAGACAACGGCATATGAATTGAACCCGTCTCGTTATCGATTACAAAAACTGCCACAAAATACTGCTGAAAATGAACAAACACAAAAGAAAGTGTTTCTCACTATATTACTTTATTTATTTGAGTGTCATGAAAGTTGTCTGCCATTCATCCAAGATAGAGTGAGTGAGTTATGGTGCAAATCCCAGACTAGATAATCATGCACACCCATCAGTATCAATCACCAGCAAAGTGTACAGTAACAGTAAATTCAAGAGAATATGGCTTTGTGTTCTGTATATACATACACGAAAACCCAATCAGTAACACAACACAGAAACAGTAAAGGATTTCAGAAACAGAAAAAGCTGTGTTTGTGCAAACATACTGTTGTTTTAATGTTTTAGCTTTCCTATTCTTGCTAATTTAAGTTGTTCAGAGGAAATTTTGTGATAATACAAGATAGATGACATGTAATAGATGCTACTAAACAAACAAACAAACAGGTTACACCATTTATTCAGCAGCTGTGAGCAACAGAAAATGCAAAGCCTCACACCATCATCAATCTACAAAACAAAGAGTTATCATTCTGGGTCATTTACAAAGGCTCTTTATATCACAGCATTCATTCATCCATTAATATACTTCTTTGGATGCATGTACACTTTTGGCAAACGGCAATGACACTAATGCCCTCGAAAAAGCTAAGAGGTTTCTCAATTAAAATCCATAAAAGCTCAATCAGATGAAGTATTAGTTTTCAAGTTTCATTGTTCATCTGTATTAACAAGGCACACTTTATCCTTTATTACTTATTTATTTGAAAGTGCAGTACTGAGACAAAACAGAAGAAGCAATTCTGGGTTCCTGAAAGACCTCAGTCATATTTAAATTGGCAAGCTCAATTAGCCACCTCGTAAAATATGTACGAATTGCCGTGAGATCGGGCTGAAAATACGTACGATTTAGCAAAAATCGTATGAATTTGTACGAGTGAGGTCATACGAATTA
Source organism: Gymnocypris eckloni scoliostomus (assembly GCA_027564155.1). Lineage (NCBI taxonomy): Eukaryota > Metazoa > Chordata > Actinopteri > Cypriniformes > Cyprinidae > Gymnocypris > Gymnocypris eckloni. The sequence continues at coordinate 11,961,665 of CM050429.1, forward strand.
GCCACCTCGTAAAATATGTACGAATTGCCGTGAGATCGGGCTGGTTTAGATCATCTCTAACATGTAAAGGTACTACTGGAAGTCACATCCTGAGGTGGCGTCTGAATTCACGTAAACGTCTTAAGGATCTATGCTTTGACAATCTATATTGAAAGGCAAGTTTATTGATATCTCATTACTGATCATTAAAGTGGCTTTAATATGCCTGTGGCATAAAGTTGTACAGTTGAACAATAAACATCCAAGTAATGTGCAAATGTTTACATACATTCAATGGAATCAAATCCCCGGCCTATATAATAGTATATGCTTGAGGCACATTTGAATTACATACTATTTTTTAGAGCAAATTAAATAGATTAAAATTTAAATATAATCCCATAAACAGTTTTACTATTTTTGGAGAAACAGAAAACACCCACTGTAATCATATTACATTTTGAGGCTGTACTGTACATAATTCGTATTCAGAATCACTGAATATTGAATCACACGAGTTTTTATCCATCTGGTAAAGAAACATTTCAATTGTCTTTTAAAAAAACTTATGTTTAAATGAAGTTGAGTAAGTCAATCATAAAGTCTATTTAAAACAAGGACAAAATGTGGTAATACACATTGCATAACCGTTGATTCTTGTATGATAAAATAAAGAACATTAAATATAACATGTATAAGTAATCGTTTTACCCAATCTGTGTGAAAACTTGATATCTAACAATATACATCACTACTGATGCCTGTTTGAAGAAGTAGCACATGTACAGCATATGGACTCAAGATGGAGATACTGAGCTTATAAGAGCTCGAAATACCAGAGGAGTATGATGCAAAGCAAATGAGAAACACTTAAATGATCACAAGATATAACTATTTCTATATGACTATAACCCTTTTGGATTTACCTCTGGAATTCCATTTTATATGGCAAATACTCCGTTTCAGAGGGCTGTAGGATGATCTGAGTGACACAAAATGAGTTCTTGCCATGGAGAAACTGAAGTGAGGTGGGAAAGGAAACAAATGAGTCAACTTTCCGTCCCCGAGTCCAGAGCGTAATCCAGCCAGTGCTACATGCAGGCCAAGCAGCCTCTTAAAAGAGCTGGATCATTGATTCCCGCGACTTCCCAACACCAATCCACTTTACTAAAGCAAAGATGGAGGAAGCCATTAGGATTGCTGTAGTAAAACAACCCAACTGCATTTTAAACGAACCTACTAACAACAACAACCCTCACCTTCATGTCGTTCCAAAGCTGTATGACTATTTTCCACATTTCTGTTTATTTGGATGTCAATGGGAATCAAAACTGTTCGGTTACTGACATTGATCAAAATATCTTTTACGTTTCACAGCAGAAGGAAAGCCATACAGGTTTGGAATGACGTGAGGATGAGTAAATGACAAACATTTAAATTTTTGGAAGAACTATCCCTTTAAAGTCTTACCAGGCACATCCAAGTGATCTTCAATGTAGCAGACGTATTTCTGTGCATTTTCTGGAAGCTCTTCAAAGGTCCTGACAGCAGACGTGTCTGTTTTCCAGCCTGGCAGAGTCTCGTACTGCACTTCAACCTTATGTAGTACCTCTTGATTTGCTGGGAAACATGTACGATATTCAACTACACTAGATTTGATTATATCTACTTGTGTGATATGGGAAAAGTGCTGCTTACCTGGAAAATGTGGGATGATTTCACCATCTACTTTGTATGCCACACCAACTTTGATCTCAGGAAGCACATCTAAGATGTCAAGTTTGGTGAGAGCCAAGCTAAACAGACATATAGAAGGACGCATATAAGAAAACAGTATTTTATAGAGCACAGATACAGAAACCAAAGGAAACATATCTGAACACTCACGCTGTGAAGCCATTAATCATGTGGGCGTATTTGATAAGCACCAGATCCAGCCAACCACATCTCCTTTTGCGACCTGTGGTCACGCCCACTTCCTTGCCTCTCGTCTGCAAGAGCTCTCCAAGTTCCTATGCACAAGTACAGTATGCAAAGTGCACCATTTAATTTGTGTATAAATACATCCTTTGTGTATTTACAGCATGTGTTCAGGTATCTGAATATTTACAATTAATAGGTAAAACAGTCAAGTTTTTTAATGACAATTATAATAATTTGCATAAACAATTAATAATAGTTTATTAATGTTCACTAACCCTATTTAATAAACTAAAAAATAACAACAATATGATCTATATGATCTAATATGAGCTATATGATCTACAGTATTGGCAGAATTATTTGACAATTTGAATTATGAAGTCTATATTACAATTGCCTAAAAAACCTTCTTCCCACTAGATGGAGCCATATTAAAACTGAAAAGCGTTTGAAGTGTAAGAGCAATTTCTAGTAGAAATAAATTTGGACTGACTTTGTGCGTTTTAATATAAATCATAAAATGCACTTATTGTCTATATGCATGTTTATACATTGTGATTAGAATTGAAAAACACCTGCAGTAACTATATCTGCATTTCATTTCTGTTATATTTCATAAGTTTTCCTTACATTTTTATTATAGTTTTTTTGGTTAAAGACACTATGTACACGTGTGCACATAAATTGTAACTAAAAACTACATCATTTAGACTTCTTCATGTCTATCCCACAGTTTTATTAATTTCCTCTATAGAAGCCTAATATCTCCAGGATTTCCTTGATTGTGGAAACCCTGACATTATTATTTATAAGCACGTATTAAGTCAGTGTAAAGCACATTATGAATAGTAAATCATAAATGTCTCTTACATAATGTATTTATTGTCATGTCGTGTGACAGATTACTGACAGCTGTTCGAACCTCCAGCCTCATTATTCCGGTTCATTTATATCTATAACAATAATCGTGTCATTTCTGCCAAAACACTCATAACACCGAATGCCCCGGAATATAAACAGTAGTGAGAGCTCGTCCAAACAATACAGTAACAACAGAGGAAGTTAAGCAGCTGCTTACATTGTTCTGTTCTGAAGGGAAAGCTCCAATCCCAACTCTCGTGGTGTAGGCTTTGACAACTCCATAGACTTCACCCACATTCTGGGGCGGCATGCCCAGACCCGTACACACCCCTCCCACAGTGCAGTTTGAGGAAGTCACGAACGGATATGTCCCTAAACAAAAGCATCAGATCAGCGCTGTGCTGCGTGCCAGTGAAGTGTTAGTGAAGCTTATGCAATGTCTGGGTTATTTTCATGTGTACAATAATAGACCTTTGCGTCTGTCAACGCCTATATTTATTTGTAAAAAGTTAGAGGTGCACAACACTGCTTTAAATCACATAAAATAACCTTTAAAATAAAATTAAGAACTAACAAACTATTTTTTACATAGTGAAAAATAAATTGAAGCAAAGCTAACCCAATTATAATAAAAAAAAAAATTAGATAAAATAATACATTAAGAAAATGAAAATACAATTAAAGAAATAGAATGTAAAAGTGACTGAAGTGAAAATACTGAAATGACACTGTTATTTTTATGATGTAGTGTAATAAGCATCTCCCATCTACCAATGTCAATTTTTTAAAGTACACACAATACATAAATCATTCAACCATAAAAATAGTAGGAATTATAATATTGTAACATGAAAAAAATCATAAAATAAAATGTATGAAACTGTATTATTAACCTGTAGACTTATTATTGGTGATAGTTCACAGGACTTAACTAATATGGGAGGACTTTCCCAGAAGTTCACAAATGGGACTCAGCTGGTTAGCACATTGCATAATCTTATGTTACACATGGTCAGGGAATGGTATGTACAGTGTGTTTCGGTGTATCTATTACTCACCAAAGTCTATGTCCAGCAAGGCAGCATTGGCACCTTCCACCAGAATCTTTTTTGAAGGCCCATGTAGCGCCTCATACATGAAAAAGACTCCATCTCTCACCATGGGCTTTATCCTGTCTACATACGTCTGAAAAAATACCAGTCAATAAAGTGTGGTAACCCTTGTGTCTGTGTGTCACAGTAGATGTTACTCTTATGAATACAGTAATTAATCAATGTATTTAAAAAGTTAACATTATATGATAACAGATATGATAAAGATACACTATATTGCCAAAAGTATAGGGTCACCCCCTTTTAATGAAAGATTTGACTACTTAAGTCATTTCCAAGAGTACAAATCTTAATGTTTAAGCATATAATGATATTCTAGGGAATTGTGTGCTTCTAATTTTATAGAAACAGTTTGGACAGAACCCTTTTCTATTCTAACATGACAGTGTCTCTGTGTATAAGACAAGGATCAAAGAGAAATGATGATTCAGTCAGTGTAGAAGAACTTGACTGGTCTGAAAGCCAAGTCCTAATCCCAGCTGAACACCTCTGGTGTGACTTTAAATGCAGACCTTGAGCCAAAAACTCATCACAAACACCAAAACATACAGAATTAAATGGTGTGATATCTAATCTTCTCACCTTGAGTTTCTCAAGTTCCCCATCCATATCAATCTCCAGTGATGGGTACATGGACTTATACTGTGAGGCCAAATGTTTAAATCTGTGAAATAAGACATGAGACTGCTCAGCTGACACTGTGATAGACAAGTAGCGTGATCAGTTGCTCTTCTATTGTTTTTGTCGGATTAAGACCTGGATTAAGTGTTTTTACAGAGGGTGAGGCTTAACACAGTCTATGGAAATGTGACATGAATGGGTAAGTTAGTTGAGAACAGGTAAGCACACCCTAACCTCTCTGAGAACTCCTGAAAGTCAGCTAGAAGGTCACATATCCTCAGGCCACTGCGAGATGCTTTGGCAGAGTACACGGGCCCGATTCCTTTTTTAGTTGTTCCTAAACTAGGTGGTGAAACAGAAAGATGGTGACTCGTGAGTGATATTCACATGCATTTTGTTCCATGTTGGTTGCTTTAAAACAAGGGGCTGCAACCCTTATTCAGGGACCTCTAAGTGGATTTAGACAGAGACGTGAACCTGTTACTTACATTATTGTATACAATTAAGTGTAATTTTGTTCACATACACATTTTTATTCAACACTTCAAACTGATGAAAAGTGAGAGTAAATACATTTATCATTTCTTTACTAATATAAAGAAATGCTGTTCTTTTGAGCTTTTTATTCATTAAATAATTGTGAAAATCTGTATCAGTTTTTAGAAAAATAATAACGAGCACAACTTGATTATGTATACTGACAATAACATTTTCAACATGGATAATAATAAATGATTCTTGAGCAGCAAATCAGCATACGAAAATAATATCTAAAGGATCATGTGACACTGAATACTGGAGTAAAGACTGCAAATAATTCAGCTTTGCATCACAGGAATAAATGACATTTATAATATAATACTTATTTGAAACTGTACAAATATTCCACAAAATTACTGTTTTTACTTTATTTGTATCAATTAAATGCAGTCTTGGTAAGCATAAGAGACTACTTTCAAAAAAATCTTACAGACCACAAACTTTTGAACAGTAGTGTACAACTAAAAGCCATTGAATGAACCATTATTGATGTACATATTTATTTGTACACTACATTTTAATTTCACATGTTTTATGTTTAATGTGTAAATCACATTTCACAAAAAAAGAACTTGGGACCGAAAGTCAAACCTGAGCGGTTAGAAAAGCCACCAATATACACCTAAAGTTCATCTCTCAAAGCATTTTTCAATTGTTATGAACTCATGTCATAACATGTTGCTAGCGTGTTGTATGCGTGTGCATAAACAGGGTTTTTACTTTTTGCCAGATTGCTGTTGCCTCTCTTGTTCCTGGACTCCATCCACAGCTTGATGGAAATCAAACACTAGAGGCAGGAGAGTGTATACATTACAGTGAGACAACTCATCTCTCTGAGCTCTGAACCCAACATGCCAAAGCAGGTCCCCATAACAACACTTGGGTTGACTACAACTGATCCTGTGTCCTTTCATTATAACCACTCCTGCTGAGAATCTAGAATTACAACAATAGTCTAAAGGCATAAGGCTGATGGTACACAGGGCAACTTTATGAGCAATGTTGCTGGGCAACTTTGGTTAATGTTGGCATCAATGGACAACTAGGTGAGACACAGGGCCCACGACCGATCTAGAGTATCCAGATAGAAATCAGTCAACCATTCTCAGTGGGAAAGTGGCCAAGAAACACTGCTCAAAAAAAGTTGCCCGGAAAAATTGCTAAAAAAAGTTGCCCCATGTATCATCAGCCTAATAATTTAAACACAAACTATTATTCATTTTTAAGGACCCTTTGATTATGTGACATTTGACTTTTTACAAAAGTTTTCTATTTCATATAAATGTGGTTTAAACTTTATATTCAATGTATACTGAAAAAAAGAAAATCAGAGTTTCCACAAAAATATTAAGCAGCACAACTGTTTTTTTCAACATCGAAAAACAAAAACAAATGTTTTTGAGCAAACAAATCAACATAATAGAATGATTTCTGTAGTATCATGTGACCCTGAAGACTGGACTCAAATGCCGAAAATTCCGCTTTGCCATCATCGCAAATAAATAATATTTCTAAATATATTAAAATAGAAAACAGTCATTTTAAATTTGTACAATTATTTCACAATATTACTGTATTTTAGTTCAAATTAATGTATTTTTGAATGGTAGTGAAAACAATAAGTATTCAGCATATGTTTAAAAATAACTATGAATAGAAAAAATTAAAATAGTAAAGAATTGCAATCAAATCAATTTCTTTACAACCATATAAAGCCAAATTTAGCTGTGTTTGGGATATGATGGTGTTTATATTTCATAGGAGCATCAGCCTACCAATGTGTGCACGGTCAGAGATGATGAGCCTTTTCTCCCAGCCTTCCAGACCTGCGAGCAAACTCACTGTTAGACTCCTGTCAACGCTCATACAGCCTAAGGGCACAAACAATTAAACAAACCTTTTCCTTTCCGTTCATTCTTCACAGCCTCCTCGAAGAGACCCGGCAGGTGAATGACTACACCATTACCTGCAATCAAATGAGGAGCTGTCAGTCATTGATGTCCAATTCACAGGGCTTTGACACTGGCCTGAAGTGTTAAATAAGGTTGTGTTGGAATATTACAGTTGATGTATAGCCACAGAAAAACTCATGCACTTTGTACGATCATAGAAATGTGTTTCTTGAGTCATGCTGTGATCGCTTTAAGGCCCGTACACACCGGGACGAATATCGGCATGTGTTATTCGCCAGCGTTTTTCAACGCGTTTTTTGTGTTCACACCCAAGCGATTTTTGCTGACGATGAGCCGAGTGAACATGCAAATTCATTCCCTGACATTAGATGGCGCTTAATGTAAAACAGAAATACCCCGGTACACAAGGTGGCGCTGCGCAACTTTACGCTTCTGACACTCGCTTGTCACTCAGAAGAAGACAGCAACTATTTACGTGCTTGTCAAAATCATACAAAGAAAACATGGATATTTCAAGCACCAGAAGCTCCAGCAGCTCCAGTGATGAAGAAATTATTGTTCTGTTGAATGAGGAAAGACGCCGAAAAAAGCCGCCGACAGTGTAGACGCTTACTTGGCGTATATCTTCTTCGTATGTGTGTTCGGCAAGACTGTTTTGTGTTTGGCGCCCCAAGTTGTGTTTTACTGTAACTTCAGCAGCTCGAACACGTGAGCAAAAGCGTCAATCTCATTGGTCGGATAGTTTTTATTGTGGCCGGCGTCAAACCAAAAAAAGCGAACCGGCGTTTTTAAAAATGGCAGCTTTACGTGGCGTTTTTCGTGCGTGTGCACCACTCACATTGGCCCTTTGTTTTAGTCACGGGCGTTTAAACGCCTGTCCCTGGTGTGTACGGGCCTTTAGAGTGGATAGGAAGGGTTGGAATATTGAAGAATATAAAAAAAAAAAAAAATCACACATATCAAACCTTAAACACGGATTTCGAAACCTCTATAATCTAATGTACTATGAACATCAAGCACTTCCAATACATCATACTAATCTACAGAGCTGACATATGAATCAGAAGGCCAAACACAAAAGTGGCCATTAGCAAAATTGGATCTTTGCAAATAAACTGCATAGATTGCACTCAGCTCTATTAGTCTGGATATGCTGGCCAACATCCAAACACTAACAGGAAGCTGTGGTGTTGTTTTCAAAGCAAGGATTGAGATTGCTGCACTGCTTGCATGAGAATGTGCACAAATCATAAGAAATGTTATCCAAATGGAGGGTGGAAATGTTATATATTACTCACCAATGAAGGCAGTGACCTTAGGGTTAATAATTCCACTGGGTAGAAGGTGGAAGTCATATTCCACTGAATCAACCACGACAGTGTGTCCTGCATTGTTGCCTCCCTACAGGAGAGAAGAAACACAAAGACTTTTCAAGCCTTGAGAAGATGACATACAAATCTGGGATAGTTAGTTCAAATAAAAAAATGTGTCATTATTTACAGTACTAACCCATGTCGTCCAAAATATTATGACTGACTGACTTCATGGAACTTAAAAGGTGCTTTGAGAAATGTCTCAGTGTTTTTGGATCTTAAATATCATCTTTTCCGTGTTCCAGAGAAGAAAGCAAGTTTTTGGATGAACTATCCCTAACTATCCCAAGCATTACTATGGTATGGTACAGACTTGCTTAGTCATGAAGTTGTGAAATGGAAAATTTGGAGCATGTAAACAACACTGATTTTGGTTGTTAGGTGTGGATTTAATGTGAGAAGAGCTCTATTGCTCAACTAGACAAGATGCAAGTAGGAAACCAGACGAAATCCATTTCACATTTTCTGTATGAATTTTGTGTTGTATCCTTCAATCAGAATATAATTCAACATGGTAAAATGGATTAAACAGATAGATCTAAAATTACTACATTCTTATCCGAGGCTTAAAGCACAATGAAAGTAACCTTGTAAATGAATGTGCTAAGGGTGAACATTTCACATTCCAGTTCTGCAGTTATATTTGTTTAATTTTCATTTTATTTGTCATTCCTTAAAGCTGTAAAATTACATAAAGAATCCAAACTTGATTCCTTCCTTGTTGACAAACATGTGACTAAATAGAAAGGAAACCATAGATTACAGAGCACACTTGGCAAGCCAACTGTTACCATCGTCAAGAATCATCGAGAGTCCTCACATGTGTTGGTTTTCAACACGGCGTCAATCAGCTCTGATCTCATGTCACATCTGATGGAGGTCTAACAAAGTGTGCTCAATAAATCAGTTTTTAATCCAGCAAGGAACAGGTCAGAGCTATTTCAGGACAGGTCACCTTTGACAAGTTTAGTACTGTGTATGTGGATGCCTCTCCTTTTAGATCCATTTACGATGTTCTCATACCCATGGTGACCAAAAGCGTTGCTGGAGGCACTTAGCATTACAATTATGTGCTCCTATTACAAGATTGCTTTTGATTCTAAGGCCCAGCCTCTGAGTTTTTTTATTTAAACTTATACATCACATTGTTCATAACAGCATGCTGACAATTCAGAAACTTGGGAAGCATTGGCTTCATGTAATGAATGTGGTTTCATTACACACAATTAGTGGTCCACCTCCAAATCATCTCTGGGATATCATACATTTACTTGTAAGAACATAGAATGCAAAGAATGTCTCTGTAAGCCAAGAAATCTCAGCATAACACTAAATGATTCATTTGTTTTGAACTATGTGTTTTTGAAAAGTTTGTTAATGTCAAAAAATAAATTACTTTTTCCCCTTGGAATATTTTGGAGAATTAATCAGTGCACATTGTAAATAGAGTCAATTTTGATTTCATGTTAACTTTAATTTGTATTTATACTACACACAGTATTATAAGATGTTATTTCTAGATAAAAGACATTTAGTTTGTTTCAGAGAAAACTCGGAAGAGCTGAGTCATATTTTGAGTCAACATCCTGGAACATTTCTTTCATATGATGTTTGTCACATATGTCTCTGGGGTTTCAGGCCGTGTTGGATGGCGTCCAGTGTTCCAAACCTGGCATGCTAAAAGTGGCTAGAGTGAGTTATCTACTCCACCGTCTGTTTGAGGAGGAACAAGGGGTTGAGGAAAGGGATTTCTAGCAAAGTTACCACCTTATCACACACAACGATCCATCAGCATTAAAAAGCTGAAAAAGTACTAGGGTTGTAACGGTATGAGATTTTCACGGTATGATAATCGTCTCAGAAAATATCACGGTTTCGTGGTATCACGGGATCAAAACAATCAACAATCAAAACAGTGTTTTTTTGGTTGACAAAGCATGTTTTTTTTCCAATTTCATTCATCAAAAACAATCAAGTAAATTTCATCATTGATTATATATATTAGTATATCAACTTATATTAATCATTTATAATTCATAACAATTCATAAATTCTAGTTTGACTTAATTTTTCTGGATTCTGTACTTTTATGATATAATACAAATATACTATCAAAATGGTGGTATTGGAATTATTGCATAAAGCTTTAACAACTTAATTAATGCTTTAAAATGTAATCAAATGAAAATAACTTTTATCCTTTTATTTTTCCGTGAAGGGCTGCACAACAGAGACTTACTAAATAAAAATGAAGGGGAAATTATATTTCTTAAAAGTTTCTATAAATTAGTATTATTTTAGAAGTAGGCTACATTATAGTACAATCATAATTTCTGTCAATTTCTTCAAGTTAAAAAGCGGACTTTTATTTTGACGGGTAGTAGTGAACTGAGGGGGGCAGTAATATACGCATTTCAAGCGCCTAAGCTGCCGCAATTTATAATTGTTTATATCGTGGTATATTGTCATACTGGTATATCGTTTCAACCCTAAAAAGTACCAAACAAATTTCATGAAATAGATTGATTACATATTGTTTTCAATGGTGAGATTAAACTGTTGTAATGTTCTATCTGGTTTGATTTTTGTAGGTTCCTCAGAATAAAGAGTGGGGGCACATTTGAGAATGAGAGTGTGCATTTATTAAAGCTACAGTCCGTAACTTTTTTGGTTAAATTATCCAAAATCACTTTGAGAACGTACATAACCAGCCAGTGTTCAAAACTTCAAAAATCCCCTTACCTTAGCCCGATTCACAATGGTAGTTCAAGTTCAGATTATTTTTAGAGCACATTTAAGCACGAAACAAGGCCGACCAAAGTGCTGCACAACAAACAATAATATATAATGAGGAGAACATTTGTAAACAAACTAAATGTGAACTGGTAAGTTGTTCCAGAGGGTGGGACCAGCCACTTTAAATGCTCTAGATCCCCTGGTTTTTATGCGAGTTCTAGGGGTCTGGAGGAGAACTTTGCCCTCTGATCTTAGTCCCCTCGCCGGAGAGTAGGGGTGGAGTAAATCCGACAAATAAGACGGAGCATGATTGTTAAGTGATTTATAGACAAGTAGCAAGATTTTAAACTCAATTCAATGGTGAACTGGCAGCCAATGCAATGATCACAGGAAGGGAGTGGCATGATCAAACTTTTACACCCCTTCAAGAATCTAGCATCTGAATTTTAACTACTTGTAACCACGAGAGTTGAGACTTTGATATACCAAAGTAGAGGGAGTTGCAATAATCCAGCCGAGACGTAATAAAGGCATGGACAGCAACCTCTAGACTAGAGAGCTTTTTGAGAGAAATGACTTGATTTTAGAAAGGGAACAAAGATGGAAAAAACTAGTACAGCACTAATTTATGAAATTTTAAGGACTTATCAAACACCACACCCAGATTCCGAACATGGGGAGAGATAAAGGAATTTAAGTTCCCGAGGTTGAGTTGAACACTTGCCCTATGTTCGGAGGGACTGAAAACAATAACTTCGGTTTTATTTGGGTTCAAGAACAGAACGTTTTTAGAAAGCCATGATTTGACAAGACAAGCAGAAAGAGTATTAATGGCAAAATGAGTTTTATTAGTCAAAGGCAAGTAAATGTGTAGATCATCGGCCTAAGTGAAAAGAGATGCTGTGTTTTCTGAAAATAGAGCCCAAAGAAGACGATAAAGAGAGAAGAGCGCGGGAGATAATATAGAACCCTGAGGAACTTCAGCAGAAGCACCAGTGTCAGTAGTCATTAAAATACAATTTAAAACTCTTACAAAGGCAGTTTCAATGCTGTGGACTGATTTGAACCCAGATTGAATTTTTTTCAAGATGTGATTATCATTTAAAAGAGACTGAAGTTGTATGAGCACAATTTTGTCCATTACTTTTGAGATAAATGGTAAGGTGGATATAGGCAGGTAGTTTTCTAAAACGGAGTAAAATCAAGTCAAGTCACTGTTATTTGTATAGCGCTTTTAACAATGCAAATGGTGTCAAAGCAGCTTTACATCAGCTTGACATAAAGCTGGGTGGTTTTACATCAGCTTTACAGTATTTAGATGGGGAAATAGTGTCATTCTCCTCTGGTCAGACTAAATCAGCAGTTTAAATCTAGGCTGGAGCAGTCAGATTGTGCAAAGGACTCATCTGGTTCAGAGGCATCAAAAGAGGGCTTCTTGAGAACCGGATTAACCATTGCCATTGTCAGGTCTTACAGAATGGACCTGGATTTCAAACATTTATTCAACAGTGATGCCAGCCCCGGACCTACGGTATCAATAATTTGCTTCAAAAAGCGAGGGTGTATTATATCAAGGGGACAGAAAGGGGTTTTTAATTTTGTGATTACCTCCTTGACTGTTTTTAAAGATACCATGTATGTGGCAACTCAACGTAATCTGCTACCTGTATCTGAGCCCTCAAACTTGTAACTTTGCTCCAGAAGTGTCTCAAGAAGTCCTCAGAACGCGCAAAGGAAGGATTTTGAAAATAATTAGTATGAGGATTTAGAGCAGGGTTAATAACAGAGAAAAGTATTTTAGGAGTACATTGATGCTTTTCAATAAGATTATTTTTTATTTAAAATCTTTTGTGCAGGATTGTCTCAGGGAGCGAATATTATTATCAATCCAAGATTCTGATTTGGGTTTTAGTTTAAAACACTTAAAAGGTGCAATGGAATTTAATATGTCTGTCTAAAACTGTGTTTAAAGAATTTTAATGGTGTTCTGCATCAAGATCAGCGAGTGACGACTCAAACAGGAAAGAGTTAACTTTATTGTAAAGCTCAGTGAAATCCTCGCAAAAATGCGGCAAATTGTATGTTTTCATAATAGTAACCATTCACAATGGTATGTTTATAATAACGTTTTCTAATTTGAGTGGCACTGGTAGGAATTCGTAGGAAATTTGGAGTATGGCGCTGCATCATTATGTCACGTCTGTCTGTAAACATAGTAGTTCTCCCGGTTACTAGGCCATCGCTACTAGCCTATTTTCACAGCAGCTGGAATAATTACATTTATCATTCTGATGGCGGATTGTAATCCAAAAAGGTTTATGTGTTTATGAAACAAGTGATGGAAATTATATTATATTCCAGTTTAAAATGTGCATCTGATTAGATAGCCTATGTTCGATTACTCAAGTTTTGTATTTTAAAGAGAACCAGTTCTAAGGAAGAGTAATTTTCTATTTAACTTAATATAACTTTATGAAATTCGAATGGTTTTAGATATTGTACAGAAATTGAAATCTACATGTAATGCTAATACACACACTACATACACAAAGTCACGCAATGCTGATGTTGTTAACATTAACAATTTGTGAACAAAGTATAATAATAATTTGCAGGGTTTGATGTAATATGAGCTAACGAATGGTTAGATTTAAATCACCATTGGTAGGGCGATTTATTGTAATGCTTTTTTCCTACAAAAATACAAAATGTCCGACTTGTTACTTACTCGTTCAGATAACAATATCCGGTGAAAATTATTATTTGGGTCATACGTCCTAGACGTAGAATATGTGATTCCAAAATACAGTGAATATCCACACTGGTGCGGTGACTGACAGCCACACATATTCCTTAAAACGTTAGATTCGTCCGCGCTGAGGAACCGTGCTGGTGCATGACCCATGTTAAGAAAGGTGGCAGGTTCTAAACAGAGATGGCGACAAAGAGGCAAAACTTACAGACTGTAGCTTTAAAGTGACCCTATTATGGGCAATGAAAGGTTCATATTTTGTGTTTGGGAGTCCCCAACAACAGGCTGACATGCATGCAAGGTCAAAAACACTTTCACTGTCTTATAATATGCATTTATTTTTTACCTTACTTGCTCAACGACTCCCAAATGATTCGCTTAACGATTCATTTTTCCAAAACAGCCTCCTTTGCGTCTTATATGGTCTTTTTATAAAATACATTTCATACATATACATTTAACTAAAGAGTCCTGCAAGCACTTGAATTTCCCCCCCTTTACTCATACTTCAAAAAAGTGGTTCAATAATGTTGAATGTTACAGGGACTGATTATTGCAAAATGCAGATCTGTGTTCTGCAGTGTGTTCTGGTTAAACTATTTTATTTATTTATTTTTTGCTAAGGTTTGCATATGGTGGTGTGTTCTTAATGACAGCTTTCCTAAAATATATCCTATTAGTAAAATAAGAAATATCCCAATATATCGCCTTGCTTAAAGTATCGCAATGTATCGTCTCGCAACCCCTGTATCAGCCCTAGTGAGCGCAGTGCTGCTTTGTGTACAGCGATACTGGGAAAAGCTCTATTTGACCGCTCCAAAAGCGGTACCTAGTGGCAAAGAATGAATTTGCATTTTCATTTAGACCAACAAGTGGGCGGGCAATATGCTAATGTTTCATGTTGACGTCAACATGAAACGGCTTGGGATTTGTTTTAAAAATGACTTGGTTCAATGATTCAGAGTCGACTCTTTCTTTCGAGAGTCAATCATTTTATACACAGTGCACTTTCAGAGGTAAAACTTTGCAGGATGTTTTCATTCACTTAGAGCTGCTACACACTGCATGAACGGTAATCATAGGGGCACTTTAAATGTATAAGCCTGTCTCAAATTTACAAGAAAGGACAGATGGCACTCAAACCTCTCTAGGATGATGAAAGAAAAATTGAGTAAAAATAAAAACTTTAAGAAAATGCACTCACAAAGGGCACCTTCTAGCTAATTAACCAGTTTTAGAGCTGAGCATACTGTAAAAAAAAACACTGATATTTCCACATATTCACATATACTTTCTTATCCAAGTCTGTTTTTCAAGCTTTGAAATTTCCTGATCTTTTATTTTCAGCAGCAAAACAGTCCTTTTAAGATGCACCACATTTTTCTTTATTTCTTTGTGTCATGGACTTTATGGACTTAAGTTCCCTTATCGAGCTGTCACGAGACATCACGGAGATTTCTCCGTTATGGGAACTTCTTCCCTTCAACCTTTCCTGAAGTCCTATTGGCTCACGCCAGTCAAATGACTGGCCAATTGTCGCAAAGCATGCAAATACGGCGAGCTCGAGACAGTATAAATGCGATGCTCGCGACAATTATATCAGAATCTTTTACTTCACCTTGAACTCGTGATGGCTTCAGTGTGTAAGATCTGCGCGGGACCCATTGAACCGCTGGATCAGCATCTCCATTGCGTCGCCTGCCTGGGCCTGGCTCACGCCGAGGCGGCGCTGGACGAGTCCGACTGTGGACTTTGCGCGGACCTCCCGGTCCGCGTGCTCCGGGCCCGCCGCGATGTGGTTCGCGGCCTGTTCGGGGTCGGGCTCACTGCCGCCAGCGTGCCGCTGGTGAGCCCCCCCTCTCCGGGCGGCGGGAGCGCCGTCTTGCCGTGCCGTCGAACCCAACGGTCGCCGCATTCGCCCATCTCTTTCCCCGAGGACTGTTTCCGCCCCCCTTCCAATATTGAGGGATTCGTAGCTTTTGGCCACGAGGAGGCGGCGAGGCCATGTCCATCTCGGCCTCGGAGAAGGACGGTTGGGCTGGATCGGAGCCCGAGCAGCTAGGCAGCTCAGAGCCTTCAGGCCTCCAGGAGGAGCTCATGAGGGTTCTGTCGAAAGCTGTTCAGGAGTTGGAGCTCACCTGGAATCCTCCGGAGGAGCCTGTCAGGAGTAAGCTCGACTCGTGGTACTTCAGGTCCACACGCAAAGCTGACGCAAGGACATCGGTGCCTTTTTCCCGATGTTCATGAACAGCTCGTGAAGACGTGGTCTGCGCCCCAATCGGCGCGCGTCCACTCGAACACGCAGGCCATGTTCTCCCACGTGGATGGAGCGGAGGCCCACGGTTACGTGCGCTCTCCCCCCGTCGAGGAGACCGTTGCTGCACACCTGTGCCCTGCAGCAGCGAAGTCCCTAGGCCCGGACATCAGCCTGCCGTCGAAGCCGTGCAGAACCACCGCCCATCTCGCTAATAAGGCGTATGCCTCGGATGGCGAGGCGGCATCAGCGTTGCACGCCATGGCAGTGTTGCAGGTGTTCCAGGCCAAACTCCTGCAAACGGCAGAGGGCGGAGTCCTCACTCCTGAGGCGACGAAGGATCTGCGCGCTGCAACGGACTTCGCGTTGATGGCGACGAAGCGAGCGGCCCAGTCTGTGGGTAAGGCCATGGGCTTTATGGTCGTCCTTCAGAGGCACCTCTGGCTGAACTTAGCTGATCTAAAGGATGCCGATCGGAAGGTGCTCCTAAACGCTCCTATATCTCCCTCCGGCCTCTTCGGTGATGCCGTGGAGACCATAACCGAGCGATTTGCTGAGACTCAAAAGCGCGCGAAAGCGATGAGTCACGTGATGCCTAGACGCGCCCCCCAGCAACAGACTGCCAGATCCAGATCTTCGTCAGCGCATGGCTCTGCCCAGCGGAGATTTTCCCAGGCCTGCCCAGGCTGGGGCTACTGCTACTGCTCCTCGACAGGAGCCAGGACGTCCGGAGGAAGGTGTGGGGCTCCGGCAGGAAGCGCCAAGGTCAGCGGAGAAGCCCGCGACGCGATTCTCGCCCGCCCCTGCTAAGCCGTCTTCCTGACGATCGGAGGAGGGAGGAGAGCGCGAGCAGCCCGCGCCCAAGCGCCCAAAGTTCAGCTGCCCAAATGTGTGTGTGTTGAGTGTCCATTCAATAAAAATGCATACTTTCTCACAAAAGAGCTTTCTCCTCCTCACTCAATAAATGCGGTTCCCTTGCCCGCCTCAGTGCAGTGCAGGTCCGCATCCAACACAGGTTATAGCCGCGCACCCAGCGAGCTAAAGCCGCCGTCAGTTCATAAGCGTGGAAGGTTATTCCGGGAATCTCGCTGGCTACTCAACGTGATAGAGCGGGGTATACTCTTCAATTCAGGCAGACCACCCGTTTCAATGGCGTGGTGCAGTCTCTAACATCGCCTCGAAATGCCCAGGCTCTGAGGCAAGAGATTGGCTGTCTGCTCGAGAAAGGAGCAGTAGAGCGAGTCCCTCCACACGAGCTGGAGAGCGGGTTTTACAGCCGCTACTTCGTGGTACCCAAGAGGGATGGGGGGCTTCGCCCAATTTTGGATCTCAGGCCCATCAACAGAGCGCTTTGCGAACGTCAGTTCAGGATGGTAACGCTGAAGCAGATCCTGGCGCAGATTCGCCCCGGGGACTGGTTTGCATCCGTGGATTTGAAGGACGCGTACTTTCACATTCAGATAGCGCCGCATCACAGACGGTTTCTGAGGTTTGCTTTCGAGAACACAGCGTACCAATACTCTGTTCTCCCGTTCGGGCTGGCTTTGGCCACATTTTCAAAGTGTGTGGATGCAGCACTTTCCCCTCAGAGCGGGCGGGATGCGCATCCTGAATTATCTGGACGATTGGCTGATTTTAGCTCAGTCCCGGGACACGCTACTCAGCCATATAGACTCGCTTATTCACCTGGAGTCCCTAGGGCTATGTGTGAACAGGCGAAAGAGCATTCTCGCCCGAGTCAGTCCATTCTGTATTTGGGAGTTTGCATAGACTCCCTAGAAATGAGAGCCCGCCTCTCGCGAGCGCTGCGTGGCGGCCATTTTGTCTTACCTCGCCATTTCAGAGAAGGCAGCTCTGTTCATTTGAAAGAATTTCAGAGACTACTGGGACTCATGGCGTCAGCGTCGGCAGTGTGTCATCTGGGCTTATTACATGCGACCACTGCAGCTGTGGCTGGAAAACTCGAGTCCCCTGGACGGCATGGACCTCGGGGCGTTTGAGTATCGCGGTCACCAGCGGCTGCATCGAAGCTCTGGCTCCGTGGCGCAACCCGAATTTCTTCAGCCGGGAGTCCCCTGGGGTTGGTAACCTCACGCGTGGTGGTCTAGCAGACGCATCGGCCCGGGCTGGGGAGGCGGTGTGCGAGGATGCCAGCACGGGGCAGTGGTCAGAGCCACAGATCCGATGGCACATAAACCGATTGGAATTGGAAGCAGTCTTTTAGCTCTGAAGGAGTTTCAAGCACAACTGGACGGCAGCATGTACTGATTCGCACCGACAACACGTCTGTGGTCGCGTACATAAATCGCCAGGGCGGCGTCCGTTCGGCGTTGTGCAAGCAGGCAGCGATGTTACTGCTATGGGCGGATTCGCCTTCTATCCATCAGAGCAACGCACATCCCGGTCTTTTGAATCGCGGGGCAGACATGCTTTCAAGGAGGAGAATTCCTCAAGGGGAATGGAGGTTACACCCGAGTCAGTTCGGATGATTTGGAACCTCTACGGGAAGCAGAGGTGGATTTATTCGCTTCTGAGAATGCACACTGCCCGTCGTTCTTCTCTCTGTCCCACTCCCGTTGGAAGGGGCGCTCACAGCTGGCCGCTGGCCGACAGCCAGGCTTTATCGTTTCCTCCGATCAAGATATTGCCTCTGGTGTTATGCAAGATCAGGGAGGAGCGGCGTCCGTCATACTCATAGCTCGAACTGGCGAACCAGCCTTGGTTTCCGGACTTGACAGAGCTGCTGATAGCCCCCTGGCCGATTCCGGTCAGGAAGGACATGTTATCTCAGGTGGACGGCTCGGTGTGGCACCGAACCCAGAACTATGGAACCTTCATGTGTGGTTGCTTCAGGGTTGTCAGGGAGCTAGACGCATTGCAGGCTCGTGTGGTCGGCACACTCACGGAAGCGCGAGCACCCTCTACGATTATATGCCTTAAAATGGGGAGTGTTTGTGAAATGGTGCCATCAGGCTCACATCGACCGGTTGTTTGCACCGTGTTGGATGTTCTGAGTTTCCTGCAGTACAGGCTGGATAGTGGATCGTTACCCTCGACGCTAAAAGTCTATGTGGCGGCCATTGCTTCGTTCCGTTCACCGCAGGGTGGCCAGTCGATCGGCAGAGACCCCATGGTGGTGAGTTTTCTTAAGGGAGCGAGAAGGCTACACCCTCCGAGGCCACCTTCGGTTCCGCCTTGGGACCTAGAGGTGGTGTTAAGAGCTCTCTCTCAGCCACCTTTTGAGCCGTTATCATCAGTGGGTTTGAAGGAGTTGTCTCTCAAAACTGCACTCCTTCTTGCACTCGCGTCAGCCAAGCGCATAGGAGATTTGCACGCCTTTTCTGTGGATAGTGACTGTATTCGCTTTGGACCCGGTGACTGCAGCGTCACTCTCCGGCCAAGAATGGGGTATGTACCTAAATCACTTTCTACACCCTTCAAGATTCAGACTGTTTCTCTGTCTGCCTTGTCTTCCGAGTCAGCAGCCTCGAGTGAGACAGATGCTCAGACTTCGGTGTGCCCTGTCAGGGCTTTGAGGATTTACATCGACCGATCGGCGAGCTTTCGTCAATCTAACCAGCTATTTGTATGCTATGGTGGTTGTGCGAGAGGCCGTGCTGTGTCTAAACAGAGGCTCTCCCACTGGATCGTGGACGCTATTACGGCTGCGTATACGAACCAAGGTTTGGAATGTCCTTTACACATTAGGGGGCATTCAACGAGGGCCATGGCTTCCTCGTGGGCTTGGTCGAGAGGTATGTCTATTCAAGATATATGTGTTGCAGCCGGCTGGTCTTCTGAGAATACTTTCGCCAGGTTTTACAGGCTGGACGTTCAGTCTTTTGCCTCCCAGGTACTGTCGGTAAGTGGCTGATGCATGTTTACTACATTGTTTGCTCTGCATACCCTTACTAATACGGTTGTTCTGCCCTGTGCTCAGTG
This sequence comes from Gymnocypris eckloni scoliostomus, assembly GCA_027564155.1. NCBI lineage: Eukaryota > Metazoa > Chordata > Actinopteri > Cypriniformes > Cyprinidae > Gymnocypris > Gymnocypris eckloni. The sequence goes on from CM050429.1 coordinate 11,981,671, forward strand.
CAGATTCCTGTATTGTGTTGTTTTATCTAGCGATACTTTTATCATGCTAGGTTGGGGTCATGCTATACAGTCTGTGCAGTTCCTTATGCTCGTTGTGCAAGTTGCCCTGTTTCAGCGCAGCCAACGTTATTTCTATCCAGATATGCAAATTTGTATACCTTTGGGTTACGCTCATTGGCTTACAGCCACCTATCAGCGGTGAGCTCGCCTACAGCGTCACTATTGTGGGAAGTGTCTACGTGCGTATTCTATCTGCTGTGTTTTGGGGTAGGGCTTGTAGCCTCTCTCACGGCGGGATTTAATATCGTTCCCATAACGGAGAAATCTCGTGATGTCTCGTGACAGCTCGATAAGGAACGCTCCGGTTACTGTCGTAACCTCGGTTCCCTGAGAGCGGGAACGAGACATCACGGTAGACGCCGTGTTCGCTACTCCTCAGCTTACGGTGTTCAGTATCCGATTCTGATATAATTGTCGCGAGCATCGCATTTATACTGTCTCGAGCTCGCCGTATTTGCATGCTTTATGACAATTGGCCAGTCATTTGACTGGCGTGAGCCAATAGGACTTCAGGAAAGGTTGAAGGAAGAAGTTCCCATAACGGAGAAATCTCCGTGATGTCTCGTTCCCGCTCTCAGGGAACCGAGGTTACGACAGTAACCGGAGCGTTTTCCTTCACCAATGCTTTTGCAGAAATGCATTATTCCCAGTCAGCCCCAATTTTTCTAAATTACTATTAGTTTATTTGTATAAAACTTTATCTATAAACATACTGAGAAAAAAATACAGAAATTAATCAGCTGCTAATTTTTTTTATCATAAAACACTTCCTGTTATCAAATAAAGCATTTGGGAATTTAATGACACTGGGTTAGAAATAGCACCTTAATTATCAGTAAGCAACATACTTTGACTCACTGATAAACAAATAGCTGCACATTACACATGACCACCGCAGTCAAGAGATTTCCACAGACTCAATTATCAAGCTGAAATGAATGGTCAAGATATTTTAAGTCACTTAAGTTAAAATATTTTAGTAGTAGATATATTCTTTGAAGCAAACTGGATCAATTAGTCAATATAGCTAATCTATATGATTACAGAACTTATCTGTAAGAGTAACAGATGATCTTTCATTCTTGTCAGATTTGGTGTTACAGTAGCAGACCAAGTAAGAAATTTGATACCAAACGTATAGCTTGACTAAAGGATGCTCATATACACTCCTCTAGATGGTTATAAAGCTCACAAAAATCTCAGTACGTTCCTGTATAACAGGTTAGACTGAAGATAGCGTCTGGTTGTCATCATAGATCTGGAGACATTGCCTGGAAAACCATAATAAACGATAAGCAAGCCACAAGAAGCACATGATTAATATAAGCCTACAATACTACATTGTGAAACAAACCAACTTGATAAAAGAGATTTATAGGCTTGACATGAGAAGAGGCAACATATAAAGAGGTTAATCTGCAAATAAAATGTCAAGGGCATTATTATAAGAGGTTGTGTTTGATCCTCTGGTTTCTGGACCGACATATTAATTTGGTGTGACAAGGAACAGCATGATGGTCTTTTTTCCATTCCATCTGCCTGTAAGCAAAACCAGTCAGACTGCTGAGTGCACTGTTTTTATAAAAAGACTAACACTATCTGCTTTCTGTCCCATCCATTTGCACAGAACACACATGACGGTTTGCATAGTGCAGCACCGAGTGTCTTGTTTAATGCAGTCACAACCTTGGCAGATTACAAACTTCTTAGGAGAGAATCCTTGCAATGTGAACCTGTTATCAATACCATGCATAGTGACAGGGGGCATAAAGCGGCCTGCTATCACTGCTCTCTGCATAACACAACCACCGCTGCGGTGCCATTTCCCCATGTGTCCCTAAAAGTCCTCTCTTGACAAATCTAAACATTATGCTATATAATTATGTATGTGTAAACATTTTAAAATCACCAGTTTTAACGGAATAAAATAGAAGCATTTAACCCTACTTAGGTAACCCTAAAGAGAAAAACATGGCATATATAAACACACACGTACATACATATACACATATTTCATGATTTTTTTCATTATACATATATATCATATCTAAGAGTTTTGTAGTACATGTTAAGTGAGAGCACAGAAGCGTCTGAAAGCAATGAGGCTGAAATAGTGACACCTGTTTCTTTCTGACGGGCAGTGTGAGATGTTGACATATGGAGCCATATGCTACATAAACCTTTATTTAGTACTCTGAATAACTGCTTAACAATATATGTGTATATTTATAAACTTAGAAAACTCACATTAACAGTAGAAAATTCCAAAACATAATTTATGGTTTTATTCATTTAAATATTTTCCATGCCTGGAAACAAACATTTTAAAATCCCCTGATATTACCTTGATTTTGTATGAGCATGAGAATTAAGACAGACTTTAAAATTAAGTGATTTTACAAAACAAGGACACAGCGATAAAAGTATGTGTGCGTGTGTTTAGTCTATAAAAACATTCCTGCAATTGACTAAAATATAAATGTTGCTATTAAAAGCAACGTTATAGCAGGCCATGTCTTAAAAATCAGTGAGCTGCAGGATTGTGTACATTTATAACACATGGGCACATGAGACAACTGCGGAAAATCAAGTAGCTGGAGGTTAATGTTCTGTAAAATCAACTGATATTTTAATTATTAACACTTGCAACATCTGCTTTGACTGTAATACCATATAAATACCTCACCTTCGGGCGTCATAGACTTCAAAGGAATCATGCGCCTGTGTTTACATCCTTTGCATAACACCCCGGATATTCCAACATTAACTGATGTGCTCAATGACATCTGGTAAGATTTCAAGGCAGCATTGGGCTGGCCTTCGCTTAAATATCACATAATTCAGTCAAGGTGACATTTGCAAACACCCTATGGTACACTGCTAGCAATGCTAAACCAGTAGGCTGAATTATAATAGACGTCGCTCGCGTGCAGACAGCGTAGTTGATATGGAAGCGTGTAGATAATGCGCGTTGTAATGTCCATTTCCGCTTTGATAATAGCAGCTAACTGCTTACTAAGAATTGGCCTGCAAACAAGTCCTGTAATCACATACTGCAAGAGCTTTCACAGCACTTAACATGCATTCAGTAACATTACTCCACAGGCAAGTAATCTCTGATCAGCCATTAATATTTCCCTACAAACAAGCTTGTTGATGATGTACACAGGGTATCACAACTAAAGTTAACGTTACACAGCACACCGGGGACATATTCACATATTGAAACACTAAGTTACAGTTCTCATAAACCAACCTGACATCTGCAGACCATGTCAGCGTCCTGGGCCAGCAGGTCCACCACCTTTCCTTTCCCTTCATCGCCCCACTGTGCTCCGAGCACCACGGTCACTTTGTTGCCCACACTCGGACTTGTCACCCGGCTCGATTCTCCGTCCTGCGACTGTGCGTTCCCACTGTCTGACATGACCGTCTCCCCTCTGCTCTCCTTGCAGCTCCGCAATGCTCCTCCGACACGGACACACGCACACCTGAGCAGACAGCCACCGAGGGCGGAGTCTCCTCACGCACGCACGCACTACACAGTCCTCCAGTGCTTTGTGCTTTAAAAATTTTTTTGTAATAAATAGAACTGTTGTACATCATATTAAAAACAACATATAGGCTTCTGTGTAACATTTCCAAAATGTATTTATTTATTTATAATTTGTTTGTTTAAACGTAAACTTCCAACCGTCGACTGTGCAGTTTGTTATGGTGCAATAGGAAACAGCGACACTTGAAGTCTAAAGCGAGTATTACAGCTTATCGCTTTGGCTTTTTGTCACCCTTTTAGTAACATCAAACAACGGGAAAGCACCGTGGAACAAGATGTTGGGATTTGGGGTGGTGTTAACATACATTTTATTTTTGTATTTTCAAACTGTCGTCGGAATTTGGAGGTAACGTTATATTATTAACCAATTAAACTCCACTGATCTTTGAGCACTTTTAGTGTCACAAAGCTAAGCTATTTATATGTAACGTAAATTATTTGTGATTGCTGTTGCTGTTTGTTTATTAACAGATACAAGCAGGTTTTGGAGGATAAAGAGTTATTCGTCGTAGACAGTACTGTAAGTGAACATAATCGTTTACAAAAATCACTATTGTAACCACTAACGTAACGTTAACGTTACCACAACAAAATACGTTACCACCACTAAAATACAGTGCTTCAATTCTTGTATAGCGATTTCGCTGTATAATCGTCCTCGTCGATTTATTTCTGATGTTTTGTTTAATTTCTAGAACTATCTTTTGGTGGTTGATATTGTAAGTAAGGGGTGATCTTGTTCATAGTGATTTTAGATAACGTTAGTCATCTGACGGCTAAGTGAACTGCTTTCTCACCACCAATAAAAACATAAACAGTTTTTATCAAAATACGAGCATGTAGTTTTATTTACATAATAAACCACACATATTATGTTTCATGCAGATTTTTTTAGAGTACGAAGGATCCTCTTTTTTGGAGTGGCAATATCCTGATGGTTGTGATGTGAATGATAAGAGGTAATCCACATATTTACTTAATAAGTACGACCATTTTCTAATGTATAGCTTTATTAATATGTATTTATGTCTAACTAGTTAAATTACAATTTATTTATTTGACGAATTGATCCAATAAGGTCACCGCATGCTGTTATGTGGTGTAAATCCCCTGGATTTCAAGCTGTAAAGCCACTTATTTCTGTAAGTACACACACAAATATATCATGTTTCACATATTCTTTTCATCAATTAGCTTTTTCAAATATTTCATAATTTCATTGCAGGATGTGTCTACAGAAAGAGAAGAAGAGAGACACCTTTATATAAGTGACTCGTTTTTCAGGCTTGCGTGGTATGCTGTTATTCCTTTGCTCAGGTTTTAACCAGCTCAACTTCTTTCAGCTTTTATTGCACTACAAAATGTCAAGAATTGAGAAAGTGAGAAAATTCTTTGAATAGAACTATATATGAAAAAGTTTTTCTCCCCCCCATGTCCATAAGAAATTCACCTGAACATGACCCCCAGGTGAGATTTTAATCTAATTAGAAACCTTTGCTAGATGCGAACCTGTGTCACATGCAGGTTTAATTGTTCCCTTGTTCAAGAACATGTGGTTTATAATGCTTTTGGTGTGTACTGTAGACTGTAAAAATATGGATCATTGACCCGGACCGAGCAGAAGAGGCTATAATCAAAAACACAGCAATGATTCCCTCTGTAGTAAGTCTTCTTCTTCTTAAAAATCCTATGTAAAATGTTAGTTTTGTATTGATTATTGTAAGTGTCTAAGAATAAATCTCTGTACCTTTCCAGTATTTCAGATATCTTACTAAGTGTTTATTTATCGGTGGAGAGTTTGCAGTCATTGAGTTGTCTTCATTCCCTCAGACAAGCCAGAGTTATTTTACAAATCTGGGGTAATGCGGTTCACTTCTATTCAGTCAGGCTTTTTCCACATTTTTTGACTTTTTAAAATTAGTCATTAATGTTCAATAAATATATTTACAATAATGATCTACATAGCAACCTTTCACAATCATGATTTCTTTCAGGTTTTGGGAGGCTCGTATTCTTGGTGTTCATGAATATCATAATTTTCACATAACCGGTCAGTCAGTATCTTTTCATGGAAACTCTGTTGCTTCTAGTCTACAAGTCTTCTACAGGACATCACCTGAGAAACCACATGGTGACAAAAAGGTGTCCTTACGCCTCCCAGCTGGAAGTCGAATGTCGATAATATGCGCTGCATGTACCCCTCACAGAGCCTTGCTCCTGTCTGACAAAGGCACATTCATAACTAAAAATGCTTTCCTCACTTATGAGGAGATAATGGTTGATCCTGGAGAATTGCTAATGCCAGCTGAGGGTTATTACGTTGTTTTCGATGCCGTTTTGTTGGAGAATGGCTCGATTTTCCGCATAGGAGATGCTCTTTTCTGGAGGGACAACGAGGAAGGAATAATGAGGAGGAATCCTATGAAACTGCTAGGTGAAGGGGTGAAAGGCCTGAGTTTTAGGACTCATTGTGCAGATAACTACCCCCTGCTAGTGAGTGTCTCCCATTAGTAAATATCAGTTGTTTTTTCTTAATATTAGGTTACAGAAATGTTGATTTGTCTCTTGAATTTCACTTGCAGGGGTTTGAACTTGCCACAGTTCTTGCATGGACAGACCATGAGCTTTATAAAGGTGGGAAAGCTCTGGATTGGAAGACTAATAGCAGCTACATGTCAAACGTACTGAGTCTTCCCAAAACTACTACTATTCTTACTGCTGCATTTGGATCCCATCCAGCATCTTTGGGTGCACTGGTGATGTACACAGACTCTTTAAATCTCTCCCTGCTCATGTTCCATGAGACTGAAGGCATCTGGAGAACCAGAACTTTGAGTACAAATGTTCTTCAAGGGCCATTTCAGATGCTCTTTGTCAGCGCAGCCTTGGAAACTCTGCTGGTATGGAACAAAGACACTGTGCTTTATAGTTTTCACAATGATGAATGGCGTTACCTGCAAATAATGGATTCCTCCAACATAAGCCAAGAAGCAGGTGGTAGCCACATTCACCACGTGGTCATGGGTGAGTGGAAGAAATCAGATTATCAGAAGTGCCAGCAGTTGTATTTCCTTCAAAATAGATTTGAAATTCAAATAAGCATGATTTGTATCTCTAATAAGAGTTTGATCTAAGAATAAAGCTGGTTTACATAAAATATCATCTCATGCTCCACTCTTTGTGACTCTGCTCTACAGACCACTCACAGAACATGCTGGTAAAGATGGAGAACAACGTGCTGTTTTTCTGTAAATTCGGCATGAATAAACTGTTTCGGCTGCCCTCCTGGAACGACCCTGGACGTTCTGTAGTGCTCTACCTAAACCAGAAAGGGCAGATCATTATGCTGACAATGTTAGATGGAGGTTTGCATGTACAGAAGTACCCTTTGCAGATGGAAATTAGGAGTGCCATGCGAGGGGAGGTCCACAGCTGTCCTTTTATTGGTTTCACACACAGCATGAACAGGCCTGTCTACTACATCGACAAGGAAGAGGCCATTGAGTTTTGGGCCCAGGTAACTTAGAGTAGAGCTGCTGTTGCTCATGCATACACAAGAAAAGTTACTAAATGTGCTATGCCATGATAGAACCATTTTGGGTTCCTCAAAGAAGTGAGGAGTTCATGAAAGAAACACTTTTTTTGTGTGAAGAACACACTCTGAATATAATCTGAAGAACCTTTTCCACTACAATGAACCTTCTGTGCAATGGAACGGTTTAATGGATGTTAAAGGTTCTTTGTGGAGCAATAGATACCAACCAAATATTTTATACTTCATGTGTCTTTCCAGATAGTCTACCATGAAGGTAAAAACATTAATGTGATGCTAAGCAGGAACAAAGACCATGTGTTGCAGATCACAGAAAAGACCCATTTTGAGAGTGTGCGCCATCTGGATACAACAAACAAGGTCTGGACAAGAAGGGCCTTTTAGTAAAGCCAATTTCCATTGAGCTGTGTTTAAATATGTTTAGGTAATCAGTTGTGATGCTTATATAGGCAAAAAAAAATGCTCTTTTCTTTTCCCAGACCTTTAAAATTTATCAGGATCCAGACTACAAAGACGTGACTAAAAACTCTGATCTCATGTGAGTGTCTTTTTAATGGCACATCAAAGATTATTTTACTATTACATTGTATTTAACTATGTTAGTTAAGACAACTAGTTCTTCCAGCTATTATAGCAACCATCTTGTCCTAGAATTAAATACAGCCGAAACTCAAGTGATATAGTCACTATGGAGCTGCTACCAACCCAGATTGATAATTCATGCAATCTGCCAAAAAATCAGGTAAGATTTTTGGCCGCTGGGGGGTTACTGAAGATTGCCTTTTTCTTATTTATAGAAAAACATTTCCTCATAAGAAAGCTACTGTATATAGATACTATACCACTAAATAAGGTATACATTGTTTGTAGATTTCCCATTTCTTTGTGGGCTGCCCACCAAACAGACACATTCGTCTTATAAAGTAAGTGTCATCTGATTATCTAACAATATCGTTTATAATGTTATCCTACTACCCTCTACTGTAGCAGTTTATACCTTTTGACCAGACTTATCGTGTTGTTTCTTGTAGACCACAGAGAATTCCATGTAAGATGCACGTTTTTAACAGCTATACCATTCCAGGGTAATATTCACTAAAAACATGACACTTAATAATAGAATATATTGAATTTGAGCAAGTCCTGCTTAACAATTTTCCCAATTGATCTTTTACAGATTTGTACTTGGTAATTCATCAAAAGATCTGGTGAGAATTCGTCCTGTGTATTTGTAGATAACGATGCTGTCATTTAATCAGCATCACTGAGATAAGTATGGGAAGCACAGTGTTCTTTTTGTCATTGAGTCATATAACAGATTTATATAACAAAAAACTAAACAAAAACAAAGCAACTATATTGTGATAACCCGTGCTAAAAAAAATACATGTGAGGCAACTGGTGATAGTCATGAGTTCTCTAATGTCTCACAGACTGTGTTCTATGACTGGAATAACTTTGGCTGTGTGTTGAGAATCAACTACAAAGAGGATTTTCAGCCAGACATTGAGCTGTGAGTAAGAGACAAGCACAATGAGACTCTTAAGTACAAAAGTGAAATTTAACCTGAAACAATATGAGTCACACACTGTTTTACTGTTAACACCTTAAAGTAAAACAGTGTGACTCATATTTCTGTGAGGAAGTAGATTGGTATTGCAGTGCATTTAAAAAAAAATGTGCAATATATAATGTGTTCTGGTATTTCTATTTTCCTTAGGTATGATGGAGAGACATTTGTGCGCAGTGTTGATGCCAACTTCATAGTGTGGGAGAATTTTAATCGAAAAGACTATTACTTCAATACGACCATGGATCAGGTAATATGCATCAGATGTGTGTGTGTTTGGCTGTATGTTTTTGTAGAAACCCTAAAGCTTTATTTGGCTCTGTAGGTAGGCTGCCTTCATGAGGCCCAAACATGGACATCTATGCTAGTTGATGAGAAGCGTCCTGAAAAGGCCTGGGGACCTCATGTGGGTGTCGTTTACAGTTTTATCTCACTCTAGTTTTCATAACCTGGCTCTCTCTCAGGGATATAAACAGTCTCAGTTTCATTATCAATGAAATAAAAAGGGATGTGTTTTATGTCTTTCAGAATTACAAGAGCTGTTTTGTTGACAACTCTGAAAAACTAGGAAACCTTGACCAACCCTATGAAATCATGAATAGGAGTTCCATGAATTATCTTACCTTTTCTCAAGAAAACAATGCTATTTATATTTTCAATGTAAAGATTGTGGACCCAAATTACAGGTGCCTGTCACTTTCTTTTTAAATAGCTCATAAAGATAAATAGGTCGTCTGTGTTAATTGAAAAGGACAATGGGTCTTGTTTAATTATGATTATATGGATTATTTGTATTTATACACAAAGGAGAACTTCTCATGAAAAATTTCAGTGTAATTTGCAATGTTCATACATATGCATATTAATGTTCTTAAAAGGATAGTTTACCCAAAAATGAAAAAGCTGTCGGTATTTAGCCAAATTAAGTCAATAAAATCTTGTGAATGTGCAAGGAGATGCCCATGTAGCTGCCGCACATATTTCAGAGAGGGGCACACCCTGTAATGCTGCATAAACCACTGCTCGAGTGGAATCACATTTAACAGTTGCAGGCAATACATAGCCTGCCACACGATATGCTTCCACAATAGAGTCCGCCACCCAGTGAGAAAGCCTTTGTTTTGACAAAGGTGCTCCTTCCTTGCCGGGGCCAAAACAGACAAAAAGCTGGTCCATGACGTGCCATGAGGCATATGGCTGCCCGCGAGGCCCCTGCCGCCTACGTGAATACTGCCAGCTGAATAGGTTGATTCATGAACTGAGATGACAACATCTTGGGCTGAAAGGCTGGATTCGGCCAGAATGTAACCTGACTGTCCTCTGGTCCCCGCATGAGACAATGTGAACTCACAGACAATGCATGCAACTCACTGATTCTTCTGGCTGACATTATGGCCAACAGAAATGCTGTCTTCACAGAAAGACTCCTTATGTCTGCTTGCTCAACAGGCTCATAGGGTGCTAAACACCACCTGTCCAATACAACCTGTAAATCCTACTGGGAACATACTGCCCATACTGGTGGCTTCAGACTTACAGCCCCTTTAAGAAAAGCCACCACTAGTCTATTCGCACCGATTGATACCTAATCCACCAGGTTCCGGTGGGCTGACAGGGCCCAAGTGTTGCTGGAGATAATCCAGCATCCAACAAATATTGCAAGAAGTCCAACACCACACTGATCGGGCAATCATTTGGACTGAGAGCCCAGTCTACGCACCAAGAGACAAACTTCTTCACTGAACTTCACACTGAACCAGTGTGCGTCGATTGCGAACTGGTGACAAATGTACCTCAGGGAGCCTGGACTGAGCCAGCCACACCTGCCGCCTAGCTTGTGTGACAAGCCCAAGTGCTTTCCCACTAGAAAAGGCCATTGACCCCAAAGCCTGTAGAGAAGCCTCCAGCAGTTCTGATGAAGCATTATCCTGTGTTATTGATGACATGGTTGAAAGAAGTGCCAACAGCAAATAAGCCATAGAATTTCCATTACGAGTCAATCCTGAAACTGTGTTATATATACGAACTGGCAAATCATCAGTACGCCTACACGCCGGGTTAGAGCAGCGTAGTTTCTGCTTAAGGGCTTCATCCGGGGACACAATCAATTTAGAAATACACGGCTCTACTGAGGGCATGTCACCAAGACCTTTCTCCTGGGCATCAGCCATTGCAGCTAATGTGCGTGACACTTGATCCGGTCTGGAAGAAGGAGCAGATCGAAAAGCTGAAAAAACAACCTCAGTAAAGTCAGGGCAGCTAGGTATCAGGAAGTCATCTGGCCGAGCAAATGACTGACGCAAGAGGTTTGAAGGTCCCAACGCCGGAGGGGGTGGATCCAGATTTAAGTTAGCAAGGGCCATCTTGATTGTGTCCTGCAATGAAAACCCCCCCGAAGAACCAGCACCCTGCGGACCTGAGCCTTCGTTGCTGTAGGAGTGTTGAGAGTGCACAGAAGAAGTATCCTCTAAAGGTAAATAACAGTCCTGCTCATCCGTAACCCCAATGAATCTGAAGCCGCCAAGGACAACGTGTCCAGGTCCTCCCTAGGACATTCGGCCGTTGGCATAACCCTGGGAAACAAGGAGTTAACTACTGATGCTCTCACATCCTCATTTGTGTTCTGAGTAGCAGGCGGCAATGATCTAGCCAAAAAAGCCTGAATGCCCTGCACAGCATTAGCTAACTCAACTACCTGGTGAGATAGTACCACAGTCGGAGCTCGTTTCTTCTTTAGAGGTCCCTCAGTTTTGCTAGCTGAGCGCTTGCTACCTGTCTGTGTCCTAGTCTTGACTGGTGTTAATCAATCTTCACTTCCCGGCCAAAACTTTGCCAGTCTCTGTTGTCTAATTTCCAATGACATTAGACTACAATCTGGGCAAGGATCAGTTAAAGCCTCCTTAAGATGGTCGATGCCCAAACTGCCAGGGCAGTGAATATGTGCATCCCTAAGATCCATAGGACCTGAACACGTAGAACAGAAAGCATCCATAATGCCTATGCATCTAGGAAAAATAACCCTGGTCAACCAATGGGTTAATAACAGTGATAATACAGAACTGCAATAATAAAGGGTTACGTGGTTGACACAGTAACCACACGCAATAACCGACTCCCTGGTTTACCCGTGAGCGCTAGTTTGAATGCACAGGTATACACACATGGTGAACACAGAACCCTGGTAACCCAATAAGTTCTAGCAAAACTCACCACAGCAGCTGAAACACCGCTTGTAAGGACCCTGGACAACCAATGGGTCCAATATAATCCAATCCAAAATCCAACAACTAATCCAGTAATTCAACACAATCGCGCTGTCTTTTCTCTCTTGAGACACAGCTATAGCGGGGAGCAAATGCCAACACAAAAGCTGTGCACGCTCAACGAGATCTCTCCGCGAGAATGACAAAGAGACCAACTGTGACGTAGTCATCATTGTCTACGTTTGTAGATGACATTGTCTACAGTTTGTTTTGTGATATAATGACAGTTTTCATTATTGGGTGAGCTGGCACTTGTTCTAATGTTAATACATTTGCAGTATTCTAAATTAAACACACCCAAAATATTTCCATATGAGGTTCTCCCCCACAACCTTTCCTGTACAGCCTTCCTTCCTCATATTTGATATGACATATCTATTAAATTAAATCTTAACATGTTTATGTGGCTCGTATTTGCATGTCATTTAAGTTTTTACTACATTTTTTCTTCAATTTAAAAAACATTTCTGATTAATTATGATTTTATTTTCAGTAAAAACGTTAATATGCAGATTTCAAACACAAATTATTGTATAGGCAGTTAGTGAACAAGATCTATTTTTTAGGGTGTATTACTGAATCTGGTTTTGGGATTGGATCCTAATAACTTGTAGATAGTTTTTAGTTTAAAATTTGTAGTTGACGATCTTGACCACCTGATGGCAGAAACATAATATGCTCTGTTGAGAAAAAATATCTTCTTATTTCTTTCCACTCAGCTTTTGTGATCTTCATGCTGTATTTGCAGTCCAAACATACGGAATCCCAGGGTAAGCAATTCATTTCTCCTCTGTTATTGCTCTACATCTTGTTACATCTGTTATTCCTCCTCATCTTGGAAAATGACTAATGATTAAAACTATTAATCTGCTTTTTTCACAGGCTTGATCAGCTTTCTCCCTTTATATGTTGTTGTTCCAATCCATCATTACACTCATCATACTGTGCATCAGCTTCTACAGATATGCCTCCATCTTTCAAAACATGCTTCAGAAGAAATATGTGTGAATGTTAGTTAGTTACTAGATTGTGTATAGTGTACATATGCGTGTGCCTTGTCCGTTATTCATTGAATTTTCTGTTTAAATTATACTTAACCATTTAGTTCAGTGGGACAATTTACATACAAATGAATGTATGAATGATATGCACATCTTATGTTTTATAAATAACGCCCATTGACAGTTATTTCAAATCACACACACACACACACACATATATATATATATATATATATATATATATAGTCACTTTAAATGAGCCCTATGTAACAATCAGAAATCATTTTCTAAAATAATATGGAACCATATGTAATTGCATGTAAATTGTTGCATTCGAAAATGGATTTAGAGACTAATACACCTTGTTTTATATAAAAAAATGAGAAAGTGTACCCCCCAAAAAATAAAGTGTATACAGTCACAAGTTCTGTTGTTAGAGTTAATATTGTTATTTTATAAATTGCTTTATGTATGGTCTCACAATATATAATAGATACCTATTCTAACAACTTTAATAGCATAATTATTTATAACATTATATATAGGTAACATCACAAAACAAAATTATTTACATGATCTTGTTAAAAAGTTGACATATGCTTGGTTTTAATGTTGTATGGGTGTGTAACGATACTTTAATGTAATAATGAGGTGTCCATGTGTGGAGGCTGTTTTGTTCCATAAAAGCATTAGAGTGGTAGTAATGCACCGCTGTGAGGTTGGGCATCATCAGGCACGCGCATTCAGTTCAGTTCACAGCGCTATCGTCAGACAGAAAACGGGGGAGGCTTCTTATCGGGTATATATCGGGTGCTAAAACGTCTTCCTTTTATCTGACGTTTTCTTGCTTTCATTTCCGTTCACTGTAAATATCACTTCGTCGTCTGAATGGCTGAGTCTCCACTCAAATGCTTATTTTTCTCGTGTGCCGTTTATTTTTGTCTCTGATGGTCATGAAGCTAAATGGCAGTTAACGTTAGCCTAGCACCGTCGCTATTCCCTGTAGCTGGACTATAAAAAGTGGCCTAAAAATTAAATCAATGAAAAACCCCTTCAGGACCCGCTTTTGGATGTCCCTAAACGATTATAAACCAGCACAGGCCAAAAGGACGCAGCAAAGGTGCTCAAAACGGGAAAGAAAATAAGTCTGTGTGCTTAGAAAGATAGTGAAAAGGATAACGGAGGAGGAAAGCAGCAGCAGCTGGTCGGCAGCTAAACTGAAAGAAAGACACCAATATCCCTGTGATGGCAAACGAGCCGGTTATTCTGAACGTCTATGACATGGTAGGTGACTTTAAACAAATACACATAACTCGCTCCCGTTACAGGTGTGTAGTATTGGCATTAGTTCAACGCATTCATTGGCTAACATATCTTAAAGCCTATATCTGAGCTGCCCAAGTTACTTATGCAGTATTTTGCACACCTTGAACGTGTAAGTAGTCATCTTGCATGCATTTTAAAGGGGTTCTATTATGCTTTTTCACTTTTTGAATTTTAGACAGTGTGTATTATGTTTGGGCATATAACGATCTACAAAGTTACAAATCTCAAAGTCCACTCCAAAGGGAGATATATATGTATGTATATATATATATATATATATATATATATATATATATCCCTTTCCAAGGACTACAACGAACGGCTCGTTTGGACTACAAAGTTGTTTTCCTGTATTTGTGACATCACAAATTGTAAATCCCACCTATGGAAATTTGGCTGGTTGGGGGGTGGGTAGAACGCTTGGTTGAGCAATGCACGTTTCAAAACCGAAACCCAGTGCGGGTGTTTTTATATCACTGTATTTCTTATGGAAACCAACTGTTTTCAGAAAATTTTGGATTTGTCATTTTCATTTCATCTTGCATATAATGTCTGATAAAGCAGCGTTTGTGAGCTGAGATCTGTTTTGTGTACAGCCTTACCGGGGAAACAATAATTTGATAATTTGCATATATATGCAGCCACAAATAGTGCAAGTCTGTGGGACTATGGTATAAAGCAGCGGTTCTCAACCCGCAGGCCGAATTCGGCCCGTAACGAATCCAAATGCGGCCCACCATGCTTAATGTTACAGTCTTATGTGTTGAACATAATTAAAAAATAACTTTCAGTTTTACAATTAGTTTTAGTTTTTACATTCATTTAAAAATGTACTAAACAAATATAAGCTTATGTTTTTATGTAAAATAATTTAGTTTTTCATATATTATTTTCAGATATGAACTCACATAATTAATGTTACGCATTCAACGAACACTTACAAGCGCCCACTTTGGCAGAATAAAACTCAAATAGTCCTCAACAGCCATTAGTTTTGTAAAATTGAGCATCAGAAAGGACTAATTTTTTAAGGGAGAAAATGAATTGTGGAAAATGTCAGCGAAGAAATGCATTCAAACTAGAATAGTCTCAGCATCAGCGGTGAAGAGAGTGCTGGATTACTTTCAGTTTGCCCAGACACCCTTGAAGATGTTCAGGTAAAAAGAAACACCCATAAACTACTACGCAGCAATCATCCTTATAACAGAAATGTGGCAAAACATCTCTGAAGAGCACCTCAGATTAATACATTCGAAAATTCTTTCCATATTTGGATCAACATAGGCTACATTTGTGAACGCACACTTTCTGCAATGTCGCGTATCAAAAAACACTTCCGTGCGCGTCTTACAGACTGTAACTTACAATCTACTTACAGGCCCGGTGGAAAAAAAGGTTGAGAACCACTGGTATAAATAAATTCAACTGTATAACAGTTTCAGTGCAATTCATGTTATAATGTTAGAATTAAAGAACAATAAATATAATACATATTACCGTTGCACTTATCTGTACATAGTCAATGCAGTTATTTTTAAGTTGTTGTTGTCTAAAATGTGATTTAGCCAAAAAAACAACAACAATAACATTACCACTTTAATATGTCTTGCAATATCCGTGCGTGCAAAGGTTCTGCGCAATCCTCTTGTTCTCGAGGTCTGAATTGATATGGCAATATTGACGAACTAAATTAAGTTTAACCACGTTCCTTTAGTAAAAGATCATCAAGTTTGTTAGATGTTGAATTTTAAGTATTGAGATGACAGTCTAGCTGAAATCTTTGACCCAGTTAATTCAACTGTCATTTGAATCCACCTGTGTGATCTGAGGCAGCTGTTGAGAAGTCATGCTAAACATAATGGATGCTTTGCTTTTTAAAATGACAAGAGAACAGCTCTATTAATCAGTATTACAGCAATATTACAACCCTCTTTTATAGAAGTTTTCATTAATAGCTAAGAAACTTGAGTCTCAGAAAACAATCCTGCAGTGTGTAATTTTCTTTTCTGTCAAACTCAAAAGCATCAAGCTTTTGCTTGACAACAAGCAACATATAGACTAAAAGCCAAAATGGAATATTGCATATAAGTGGAGTGCAGTGACAGGAAGTGCTCCTTCTGGTCCAACTATTCTGACGACGTATTTCATACTTTTCTGGGCCTTGACAGTGTTCTTTACTTGGCAGTCAATGGGACAGTCACAAGCCTCCAGATTTTCATCCAAAATATCTTAAATTGTGTTCCAAAGATGAACTAAGTTTTACAGGTTTGGAACGACATGGGGGTAAGTGATTTATGTCCATTTTTATTTTGGAGTAATAACCATATTGTGCACTTTGAAACCCATTTCCAAAAGTTTGTTTTCAGGCCTCCAAAATGCAGTTTTCGTGTAAATGAACTTCCAAATAGGGCACGATAAATCGAAGTGAAATCGAAATCGCGATTAGGCAGATTCTGCGATTGTCATGCGTATCTTTCAGTGAAGCACGGTTCTTTGATCAGTAGTAAATCTCCATCTGAATACCAGAGGGCGCTCTCGCGCGGAAACTCTAAATCCGCCCCACAGAAGAAACCCAGGAAATGCCTATCACTGCAGCTGAATAAACAGAAGATTTAACTGCTTTCATTGATTCAACGTGACTAATAAACGGCTTTGGCAATTTATGGTTTATCAGAGTTCTTTTATTATAATTTTCATAAAGTATATTTATAATGCAATGCGTCAATCCCTTTTTTCTATTTTTAGTTGAAAATTGGTGTAAATGCCCCCAAAGTTTTTGAAAACAATGCTATTACCGTCTCCATGTAAACTACAAAAATGCTAATTTGTGAAAACGGTGATGTCATGCACGTGTATTACACATACAGTCTATAGAAATATAAAGTGGCATCACCAACTACTAGCCTAACATGCGTAATACAGCGTTTTTTAGTCGTTTTGGCAGAACTGTTTAAAGGGGGATCGTTTCGACAACATTGTTGTCTCATAAAAGCTTTTGCATTGTTGTCATGTAAACATACCTCAGAGAGTGGAAGTAATGCAACAGTCCATTCTAGAAGTAAAAATCCCATTCATCATCTCCATTCCGAAATTGATTTTTAACGATACATTATAGGCTAAGACATTAAAGACAGACCTGCTCTAAGCTATGAGGTTGTTAATTGATGCTGTATGCTTTTGTTGGAGCCATCAGCCCACATTATTTCAATTTATTTTTAAACAATCATGTTCAACAGCAGAATTTATGGCAGAAAAACTACATTACCCATGATTCTGCAAAAGCTTTCACCGATTTAAAAATTTAAACAAGCAATTTGCACTAGAACTCTTTACCGCCCACCCACTCCCATGAAGCACTATGAATGAATCCATTTCCCTACACTCTCAAAGTACTAGAATATTTGTATGCATATTTTGCAATAAATGTAAATATGCACATATTTTAAAGGGGTCATATTATGCTTTTTTAAAGATCATTATTTTGTGTTTTTGGTGTAACAGAATATGTTGAAATGCTTTAATGTTCAAAAAACACATAATTTTTCAAACACTGTACATTATTGTAGGTCCTCTATGCCCCGCCTCTTTCAAATGCTTCATTTCTGCAAAGTCCCTCCTTCCGACAAGCACGGTCTGCTCTGATTGGCCAACTGGCACAGTGCATTGTAATTGGTCGAACAGCACAAGTCGCGTCAGAAATGTAACACTCCTTTCCATAATCGCGAGCTTCAGCTTTCAAAATTAAAGTAATGACAGTTAATAATGTCCTTAGCTTTACCATCAGTTCAAGCCAAGAGGGTAATGGTGTAGAGCCTAACACGGGCCACAAATTTAGGCCCTAGCACGGCCCGCGTCCGACAGCTTACCAGAATTACTGACCCGAGCCCTTCCTGAATTTTTTTTAATATATATATATTTTTTAAACGGCTCATGTTTCAGCTCTTAAAATAGTTCAGTTTTGTATGTAATGGCAAAGTGATTTATATTTTGTTTCTTTTTTTATTAATTTAATTTAGAAAAACGTTTGGAGCATTTTTTGTTTGTTGAATACGTTTTTTCTTAAAGTAACGACCAAGTGGCCAGCGGCAGACCGGCAGGCTGATCATAGCTTATGTTTGATCAATTTAACCTTCTGAAATCATCACGACTTGCCTAAAATAAAATCTACAGATATATAGATCACAGACATGACAAATATATCTATAGAAAGCTCTAAATTACTACTTAACGAAATAAATCAAATCGAAAACAAAAACGTTTTCATTATAATCATAATCCGTGATGCACTTCTCTCTATAGGCGCATCTAATGAGGAGATAGCGAATCAGGATCTTTATTTTTGCGCAGGGGCCTTGCAGCAAGCTTTAGTCTATTGCGTGTGTTTGAACGCAGAACCCTTCAGCTGCACGGACTCTAAACACCGTTCTGTCGTGGCAGCACAGACTCCTGTTGTTTCCACCAGAGCGGCAATTTTTTTTTCATCACTAATTGATGGATGTCTAAAATATAAAAATAAGGAGAAGCGTAAAACAGGCCCGAGGCCCAGCCCGCGTCTGAACTATAATGTGAAAATTGGCCCGAAGCCCAGCCCTAAAGGCGTAAAAACAATAGGGGCCCAAATGCAGAGTTCTAGAACAGTCGCATGACAGACACAGTGATGATGCTCGTATGTGTTTGCAAACAAACCGCAATTAAGACACGCTGTACACTCCTGTAATGTAATGTGACCCTCTCTCTCTCTCTCACATGTGCGCGCACACACACACACACACACAACGTGCAAAACTCTGAATTTGAACAGTCAATAGCAAATACTGACTAACTTGGGAAGTTAGTGGCCTAATGGTCAGAGAGTTGGATCAAATCAAAAGGTTGTGAGTTCGAGTCTCGGGCGGCAGGAATTGTAGGTGGGGGGAGTGAATAACCAGCGCTCTCTCTACCCTCAATACCATGAATGAGGCGCCCTTGAGCAAGGCACTGAACCCCCAACCCCGGGCGCCGCATCATAAATGGCTGCCCACTGCTCCGGTGTGTGTGTGTGTTCACTGCTGTGTGTGTGTGCACCTTGGATGGGTTAAATGCAAAGCAAAAATTCAGAGTATGGGTCACCATACTTGGTCGTATGTCACGTCACTTTATTATTAATAACAAAACATAAAATGGCAGAGTCTTAACTTTGATAAAGAATATCTCTTTGGATTTGAGATTGCAACTTCAGGGATATTATCTATGTGCAATCAGCTTGTAACACTTAGAAAGCAAAACTTAAAATCGCATCATGTAACCCCTTTAAATTAAGTCTTATATTTTCCATACATTTTTATTTGATTGTATAATTTACAATTCTTCATGGATGTGTGTGTATATATATATATATATTATTATTTAGCCTACATGACATAAACCACTGTATGTAGTAGTCACTTTGTGCTGTGGAAGGCCTTTTTTATTTGTTTACATAAATGTACATGCATTCTATCCCAAATGTACAAAATGTTGTGGGCTGAAAAAGACTATACAAAAATTGATAATACCTTTTAATTGTCATTGATCATGGAATAATGTGAATTGTCTCCATTTAAAGATTTCGTCTGTCTCATGTGTTTCATTGACCCTTTGAAATGGTCATGGAAATGTATACTTTCCTTAGGCTTATTCACTCATATGTAGTATATTGGACCATTTTAAGCCTATGTTCTCACATAAGATTAAGGCTAGATATTTGAGTTGCTCCGGGTTTTAAAAGATGTCAAGAAATCTTAAATTGAATGGGAATCACGTTACAGGCCCTTAGTTAAGCCTATAAACCATGTAGGAGATGGGAAATTTGTCAGTAGTAATCTTTCTATTTTTGACAGACAAGTGGCCTGTGATTTCTAAAGTGTAGTTTGAAATTTTGAGGCTAATTCATTATTAATCATACATCCAGGAATATCATGGGTTTGTGTCATGAACCTAGGTACCAGCCTTACCATCTTTTGCTGAAATAAAGTCCCATTACAGTAGTTCCCATAGGAACTTATCAGAGTGAGATCTCCCATGTCAGAGCTTGTAGATTTTATTTTCTGATAGCAGCTCTTATGAGTAGGCTTGCTGCTGAAAATCACACTTAGTTCCTATGTGATTAGCAACTGGCTTCTAATCCCCAGTTCTGTGATGAAGGATATGTATAATAAGCTTTGAAGTAATTGAGGCCAGAAGGATTAGTATCTTATTTGACAACCATGAACGATGAGGAGTTGGAGAACCGTTTAGCTGATACATTTTTCTTATCCCTTTTCATGTATTTTTGACTTATCTTTTCGTATTTATATATTGTTTTAACAAAACACACTTTACTTTGTGCCAATTCATATATTGCAAATGTAGTTAAATTAGCGCAGTGGGTTAATGCCATAAAAGACATCTAGAAACCAGCTGGTCCCGTGACATCTAATGACTGGTTACTTCCTTAAACAACAGACCTGCTAATGAAATACGTTGGGTGTGAACACAAAGGTTTGTCAATTGCTGAGTCACATTGACTGTCTCTACATATCCATACGTTACTCTGACATGTACGTTTGCTCATTTTGAATGTGGCAATAATCTTGGATACTTTATTTGTTTAGTTTAATTGTTCTAACAAATGGTTTTAATAAGTCATAATGGATTAGTAGTGTAATTGTAAAGGTAATTTGCATAACAACCTAAAATAAATCAGTTTAAACTAAACCAAATATATGTATTTTTTTATAATGTTTATAGCTAGCTTATGAATATCTTCATCACATATTGCTCATATTTGGGGCACCTACAGAATATTTTGACACAAATAGACATGCTTTATCTTACACATCTTACTTGTTTTCGCACATCTTGTTTTTGCACATCTTACTTGTTTTTGCACATCTTGTTTTGCACTTTTCTTTATTCTATTACACATTTTACTCTTTATTCTTTTTTTTACCTATATATATATATATATATATATATATATATATATATATATATGCTCTTGTGTGGTGTTACTTTTATATAATTTTTATTCTTTGCACTGTCCACTGAGCGGACCTGATTTGATCTACATTTCACTTTTGATTATACCCTGTATAATTTATTTTGTGACAAATAAAGAAAACTTGACCTTTACAGTTATAAATGCATTCTGTGTGAATTTGAAACATATTTCCAAAGGAAACCAATTAGACCTTTCCCAAAAAGTTGTAACATGTCTCTAGAACAGACAAATGGCAAAATACATATATATATATATATATATATATGTATATGTATATGTGAGTAATCAAATCCAACAAAACAAGATGCAACCAGAGCATGTGAGAGAAGCGGAGCGGTTGAATATTCTGCTTTGTGTGTGTGCGCTCCGCTCAGTCGTTCACGGCCAAAGCAAACGCTCCGCTAATGATCCGCTCACGCTCACCGGTAAACTGAATCCTGCTCGGATCACGCGCTCACATTAAATGTCTCCAGTAACGTTAGGCTGATTTATTTTTTCCTGTTTATAGTGACATTATTGAATAAATGTCTCAATTAAAGCAGTAGTCCGATAAGAAATGGTTATGTTTCAGAGTGAAATTGTTCATTTAAATTAGGGATGTTAATTAACCTTTAACCAACCGATAATAATTTTGACCCATACAATCAGTTAAACGGTTTAAATTCACTTATTTATTTATTTTTAGTAATTTATCAAAATATTTTAAAAGGTTTGCTGCATGGTTAAAATAATCTATACAAGTATAAAAAAACACGTTTTTTAGAGAGAGCCAGAGAGAGAAAACCAAGTCGCCTATAAGTCGCATTTTATTATTTCATTCAGAAATAGCCCAATACGAATTACAAACATTATAATAAACACTGTAAACATAGCTAGGCAATTTTAGTTCCCCTCACTCCACAACAAATCCTTTCAATTAACATAGGCTAGAAAATAACAAGAATTAAAAATAAGAAGCTATAACGACAAACCAAAACTAATTATTTTAGGCTAAAACAAAACTGAAACCAATGTTGGGTCTCTCCTTCAACACAAAATCAAATGTTCCCGTATTCGAGGTATTTAAATGCCAAAATATTATTTACCTTTTATTTATTTACCCTTACAATATCCACATAAAACAAAATGTTTTGCATAACTTCACGGCGGTACGGTGATAACGCTAAACAGCACAGACTTTACTACATATTTAAACTGAGCAGTGTGTTTTTCCATATGTTTGACCGGTTGTTTTTTATAATGATAAATGAACAGGCTGCATTTGGTAGAATGCTTAAATGAGCGCATGCGTCGCTGGAGCAATCACTGGATTTATTCCTCTTCCAACAGTGGAAGCAACTCCTCTTGGTCATGAAGATAATCGGAATTGTAAAAGGTCTGCTTTTATTTGTGTACATAAACAATAAAAAATTATCTTTGCTTTTTTGTAAAATAAGAAAAAATAGAATGCAGCTTTCTGTCGTCTGCTTTAATTTCGCGCACACAATAATGAACAAACTCTGCACACTCTAAAAAACACTGGGTTCAAAACAACCCAATTAGGGCTGGTAAAAGAGTACATTTGGGGTTAATTTTACCCAGTAAATTTGATTGTTTATTTAACCCATCATTAATGGATGATTTAACTCCGCTAATGGCTTTATTCGTTTCTATTATAATATTCGCTTTTTTTTTCTTTTTTTTACTTTATGCATGAAATATTATTTACAGATTAACTTAAATCCTCTAAACTTCTGTAAAATACTCCAGACATGCAACTTCCTTTATTTCTCATTTGCTTGTTTTTATAAGCTATAAGCCTACACATTGCCTATTTAATCTCGTTTAACAAACATTATAAGTAAAGATTAAACATTAAACCGATGTAATTCACGAGTAAATGGACCACTCTGTAACTGTGTTTCCACCGTAACAGCGCTGGCTCTCACGCCGAGCTGGAGTCGAGTTCGGCGGGAACTGATCACGGATCAGACCGCTGCACTGCGTTTCACTCGTGGACAAAATGAACTGTGATTGCCTTCATAACCTGCTCAACAACAAACAGTCAACAGCTCTGAGGACATGTTTAAACATCCAAAGTATTTGTGTTCTGTATCTTTATAAATTTGTGTTCAGACTCTTTATCAAGCAATAAGACCGACGCGAGCGACGTTCGTTTAGTGATTCACACCGCGAATGTTGCTCTGCATAGATTTAAACAATATACTGACAGAAACAATTGTATAAATACAATAACATGTACACAAACTACCCAAACACTGAACAAATAACCCCAAAAAATGACCCAAAAGGCTCAACCCAGCATCTAGGTGAATTATGTTTTTCTCCACTTGCAGAAGTGCTGCAGGTGTGTTATGTAATATGATATCAGGTGAATCCTCCTTCTGTTGTTTGCTGCTTTTTGCACATGTGAAATTAATCCCCGAAAAACAGATGCTAGTATTTTTAACGTGTCACAGACACTTATTCTTTTTAATATAATTCAGTTCTATAATATTTGTCGGTTAACGGTTAGGAAAAATAACCGAAATGAACATCCTTAATTTAAATGTATAAAATGTAAAATCTTAATTTAAAAACGTGTCTTGTTTTGAAGCCACTTGGAACATTTGCGTAAAAAATTAAATAACTGAAAAAGTATACGTTTCCATTAAAACAACACTTCATATTAAAAACACGCACACAAGATGAAAAGCAGATATAGAATTTCACAAAATACTTATCAGGCCCATGAAAGCACTCACAAGATGAAATGCACTTGACAAATAATTATTTCGTGGCGTAAATAAAAGAAACACTTTCTAAAATTAAAAATAGACCAAAACTGGGGGAAATGCGGTCCATTAAAACGTGTCAATCTTCACAGGATTTTAGAATTTGCTTTTAGAAACATTAGCTTAGACAAACATTGCTTAGCCTATTCCACAGATTCTGGAATTAACAAATTACCAAAGGGCATTTTGGGCTGAGCGAGCGGCGCTGAGCGTAGGTTATGAGCAAGCGGAGCGGGATCTTCAGAAAGACGCTCTCCGCTCTGAAGGAAATATGCTCCCCGCTCCGCGTGCTCTGCATGCAACATGCATTTTTTTTGGCCACCAAGTCCTTATCCTGTTCTGAACTCATCTTCCCTGTTTCTTTAGCATACTATCTGTCTGTATGCCCGGTCTGTTCTGTTCTGCTGCATTCTGATTGGTTCGGATAGCATACTTCGGGAGGTTGGGGCAAAAATCGAGCTATAAAGCGATTTAGAAATCGCACAATCTCAAATCGCGATTTTATTTCGATTTCGATTAATCGCACAGCCCTAGTGTGGAGTAGGTGAGATGAACTGGGAAAGCAGGCAGTGGGCCAAACCACTGTGAGGAAGGGGAGGGGGAACTCAAAGGTTTCTAAAAGCACTTTTTGCGGGGGGGTTTTCTACTTAAATATTGTAGGTATACATACATATATTTTTCACAATAGAGAGTGTGATTTTTTTTAAATATTTTTTTTGGGGGGGACAACCCTCGGATGGGGGGGGGACATGTCCCCTCCGTCCCCCCCGGGATTTACGCCCATGGATTGGAGTGTTTTTGAAGCCGCTGCCACCAATCTGGACGAGCTCAGAGAGACTGTAACTTCATATATCAGTTACTGCGAGGATATATGCATTCCCACCAGGACTGATTAACAGGAATGAAAACCAAGCCTTGAGGGTGGAATTACAGTGCATTCAATGGATTATTGCTTAACAATATACCAGTTGTTTGGCTGACGAAACGTTTTTATAAAAAAAAAATTGACATTTATACATGCGTACCATTGTTAAAATAAAATTAAGTCTGTCGCTCAGTCTAATTTTAATCTGTGCTAAATTCAGTATAGTGTCTAAGTTAATTAATGTCTATAGGAGTGTAATAGTACTGTACACTTGAGTTCATTTAGTCCATAGTTAAGAATGGTTTGGTTTATAATGGAGAATGAGAATCTATTGAATATATTAACACTTATTATTAACATCCCTTTCAGATTTAAACACTGCAAATCAAAACAGCAACCCGGTTGTCCTTGAAACACTTTTACCATTTGACTGTATGTGACTCAGACTTGTTTTGCCTCCTTATAGTACTGGATCAATGAGTTCACTACCTCTCTGGGAATTGGAGTCTTTCACTCAGGAATTGAGATCTATGGCAGAGGTAAGGCTCGAATTATGTCTCAGACACAAATGAGTCAAGCTGCTCAGAAATCTGCTGTGTAACTTGTCTGACTGCATCAAAGAAAGAAGGGGTGTCTAAACATGACTAAATCTCACATCGTAGATAATCTGTTGATGCAACAGGAAGAGACCTTGACATTTTAAGCAGTTTCTGCCACCAAAGGCTTCCTGTTTAATCAGATGAAGAGGATATATTTTGTTTGGCAGTTCTAGAGAGTTTTCATTGGCCTTCTTGAATAATGTCTGTGTGAACAAATTGACTAAAAAGAGCACACAGCCTTCCAGGGTGTTTATAAGTATGGAAAAGGTGTTTTAGGATTTTACTTAGACTACCAGGACTAGATACAGATCTTCAAAGTTTGCTTTTCACCTTTTACCCCAAATATACAGATAGACCTATAGCATACTAACATTGCCATGTGCTGTAGCAGTAGACAACACATTTTCACTTCAGTGTGTAAGTTATAAAAATAAGTTTATTTACCCTATCTACACCCATTGTTGAAGGGTGAAACGGTAACTTAAACTAGTAAAACATTCTCATTTATTGAAATAAAACAAAATAAATAGAAAAATAAAATAATTGTACTGAAAGTACTATAGTTCCTAAAATGCAACTGAAATAACAATAAATTAAAACTTAATAGAAATATAAACAATTAACACAAAAACTTCAAATTAAATGTATTCAAAAGGTAAAATTAAATGAAACCTGAAAATGATACAGATTATAAAAAACGATATAGTATAAATAATAGTATATGAATAGTTATAACATTATTGTTAAGTGCTTGTCAGAGTGTTTTAACACTAGGGTGAGCAATAAGTAAAATAAAGTATATCACGATTGTTTTTCTGCCAAGATCACACTCTAATACAGTCTAATCACAATTTTTCTGAAATAAACAGTTAACATTTTTAGGTACAATAGGTTTTTGAACAGTAGTATTCAAGTAAGAAATGTTCCCTTTATGTCACAACCAACTGTATGTAAACTTTTTGTGTTTTTGACATAGCCTTGTGTGTATTTGAGTTTGTTCAAAAGAGAACTCAGTCCAGTACTCATGTGCTGTATCATCCCGTTTCTGTGTGTGTGCTCTCAACACCGTATATGTCAGAATAATATGCGTGCAAAATCATTTAAACGTTTAAACTGTTAAGACTTTAAAATTCATGAAAATTATAAAATGTGCTCTTTAGCGCATTTGTGTGCTAACAATCTCTCTTTAGAGGCAGATTGTGGAGATACTTTAATAACATAACTCATACTTTCTCATTTATTGCA
Source organism: Gymnocypris eckloni scoliostomus (assembly GCA_027564155.1). Taxonomy (NCBI): domain Eukaryota; kingdom Metazoa; phylum Chordata; class Actinopteri; order Cypriniformes; family Cyprinidae; genus Gymnocypris; species Gymnocypris eckloni. The sequence continues at coordinate 12,008,483 of CM050429.1, forward strand.
GAGTTTGCCTATGGAGGACATCCTTATCCTTTTTCGGGTATATTTGAGATAACACCTGGTGACGCCACAGAACTGGGAGAGACATTCAAATTCAAGTGAGTCACAGTTATTTAGCACTATGCTGATCAGACTAAAAGGATATGTCTGCAAAAACCTCTTCCTCTCTTGGCTTTTTCTCACAACCTCTTTACTTGCTTTCTCAGAGAGGCCATTGTTCTAGGGAGCACAGACTTTACAGAAGAGGATGTGGAGAGAATTGTGGAGGAAATGGGGAAGGAATATAAGGGGAACGCCTACCACCTCATGCACAAGAATTGCAATCACTTTTCCTCAGCACTATCAGAGGTGAGCTGAAGGAAGTGCATATATATTTTAATCTTTTGGGTCCACGTTGCCGTAAAGAGTCTAAAATCTCATGATATCTCCCTCGCGTCTGCGGCAGATCTTCTGTGGTCGAGAGGTCCCACGCTGGGTGAACCGCCTGGCCTACTTCAGCTCTTGTGTGCCCTTCCTTCAGAGCTGCCTGCCAAAGGAGTGGTTGACGCCGGCCGCACTGCAGTCCAGTGTTAGTCAGGAGCTCCAGGGAGAGTTGGAGGAGGCCGAGGATGCTGTGGCCTCTGCCTCGACGCCTTCCTGCGCCGTGGCACCCGCTCCCAGACCTACCCGACACCAACCACGCCGATGAACCCTGCTGCCTTGAGTGACAGGCCACCCCTGCTTTGAGCTGGACCACTGCTTCTGCTACCAATAGACCCTTCACCCCCTCTCCTGAGAGACTAGCAATTCACCAGCGGACTAGATGAAACCCACCGTTTGTGTTCACTGATTTATTTCAGTACGCTCAAGTGACCGTTACAGGCCTGGAAACTATCGATCTTGTTTACTGTAAAACCTTCTATGGGTTCGTCAGTGTTTTGACTTAATTACGTTTTGGCCTTTTATGTTTTGTTTTAAAAACTCAGGACTTGAATACAATGGCTTTGTTTACTCAGCGTTTTTTTTTCTTTCTATTTTTATGCTTTTCTTATGCTGGAGTTGCTCACTAGCCTTTTCCCCCTTATTCCTACAGAAAGCGTCTAGTCAGTGAATGAGACATTTTTTATGGAGAACATTTGTTTACAGATTTCTTGCGTTCCAATCCGTGTATGATTGTGTTGTTGTGTGCGGGTTACAAAAGCCAAATCTCCACACTTTTGTAATGACACACATCCCACACTTTGGTGACTGTGCCTGAAGATTTGTACCATTACGTGCTCTGAGAGCTCTGCACTCTTTCTCTACAGATCTCTGCCTGTTCGGTCTGCTTGGAGTGGCAGGCTTCTTTTCCTATGAGACCTTCCTCAGATGTTTTACACCTTTTTAGTTTTTAGAGTCTTATATGTACTTGAGACAACATTTGTATTCAATTTTATGATTATTAAAGAAAATATACAAGTCTGTTCTCAAACAAAGTTATCCGTTAATTCTGACAACTCAACGGGAACATACACAAGCTTTTTATGTTAAAGTCATTATTTGCTCTCTTGTCATTTCGAATCCATGTGTTTCTTTCATTTATCAAACACAAATACAGATGTTTAGCAAAATGTCTGAGCTTCCCTTATATAATGAAAATGAAAGGGTACAAGTCTCTAAAAATGACAAGTGCCATGAAAGTAGCCCATACAACTTGTTCACTGTATATAATTATAAGTCACCTGAATAATGTATGAAAGCTTTGTGTGAGGAATGTACTGAAATATAAGTTATTAAAGTGCACTACATTACAGAAATTAATATTTTACACAATACAACTAAAGGGTATACCACACACATTCATCAGATATAACATCTATTTCATATCCCACTTGATGTCTATACATAAAACATAACTGATGTTCATAACACTTCCCAATAGGTTTTGAAGTGTATTATGAGTATTATAATGGTACATTTTGACAAAATTTGAGCTGTTTGCTTTGTCCTCTTGCAAATTCTTAATGGTTAAAGTTAGACCATAGTCATAGTGGCATTGAAAAATATTATTCATTCAAAAATGAAAACGCTGTCATCACCCACTCACCTCATGCCTTTTGAAATCCACATGATCTCCATTGTTCCATGGAAGACAAAAGGAGACGTTTAGTAGAACAACCAAGCTGCTCTTTTCCACGCAATGAAAGTGAATGGTGACCACGTTTGTCAAGGAAGATTTCTAGTCAAAATGTTTCATTATTCATTGACTTAAACGTCTGTCCGTTCCTCAAACAAAGCTATCATACAGCTTCAGGCAACTTAGAATATACTGCACAAGTTGTGTGGACTACTTTCAACACACTTGTCATTTTTAAAACACAAGATTACTTTTTTTGAACATTTAGTAACCAAAATCAAACCAAAGCGGTTGACTTCAGTTGTACTGACATTAGGGAGCTTCCACACAAGCATATTTGGTGCGCGCCCTGGTTTGTTTGGGTAATGTGAACGCGGTTTTATGAACTTGGGTGTACACCTGCTAACAGTAGTCCGAAAACAAACAAACAAAAAACTTTTCTGAAAATGTCTTTTGTATTCCACAGAAAAATTATATTGTACAGGTTTTGTGAGGGATGAGTAAATGACAGAATTTTGAATTAAGACATTTTTTTGTGAACTAGGCCTATTACAAAGCTGCTAACAATCAAAATGAACTCTTATTTGCTCCATTTTAATTTAATCAGAGTCGTGTTAAGATCCCAGACACTGTTTCCACGGTGTCTGTATTCACAGAGTCCGTTTCCTCCTGTGTGTTTGTCCTTGAACAGCAGGGAAAAGCCTTCAAAATGTCACCCATTCCATTCGTAAGGAAGATTGAGAGGAAGGGGTCCACCAGCGGGCCAAGATAGAGAAGAAGATCAGATACAAGTCCCAAGTAGTACACATAAGAGCTTAAAGCCAATGCTTTGAGCAGAGTATTTAGGATAAAGGGAAGGTAAAGCATACTGTAATTACACAAGATGACTACCTGCATACCCAGAATCTTGTTTCTGTTAGTCACAGGTGCTGGCCGTCTTGTACACCATAAGGCTCTAAAAGAATCCAAAAAGAAAAACCCCAGGAATGGTAGTGGGAGAAGTAGAGCTATGGAAAATAAGACGACATATCCTTGGTAAACCAGGAAAAGTAGTGCAAATGGAGCTGCCCACACGGCCAATGAAATCATGCTCGACTGCTTGAGTTTCATGCAGAAGGCATTATATTGTGGACAGGTTACCAACAGATATCGCTCCTGAGCAAGACAGACCATGAACACGATGTTGGATACGATCCCAAAGTAGAATATCAGGGAGGATATGTCTGTATTCAGCATACTGGTTTTCTGAGCGTCCCCCGCAGATGCCTTCGGCCGCCCGAGGATGTTGAAGATATCGGATGCGAGAAGGCTTATTAGGTAGACGGGAGCAGCCTTGCCAGATTTTGCTTGCATACCCATGAGGTAGATAGAAAAGCCGATGCCAGGAAGCCCAACAGCAAATGTGATCCATCTGATGATCTCTTCAACGTGGTCTATATTGATAGTGCCATTGTTCTGAGGAGCCGTGTGATTACCATCCAATACTGTCGAGTTATCCATATGTTGCAGAAACATATTGGTAGTTTCTAGTTCTAGTTACCCAAAATGTGCATAATATATAAAAGCTGATGCATTTGGTTATATGCCATGTCAAGAAGAATATGTTCTTCAGTTCCAGTAAGCAATGCGGAAAGCCTTGTGGCTCTTTACTGTGGTAAACAGGTCAGTATATTTTAGCTATCACCATTTTTATGGCTCTTCTGTAAACTGTTCCTGTAAGCGCTTTCATTGCTGGTTGGTCAATGCAAATATTTCCTATTCACATTAGTTTTGTCTATGCAATCTCTTTCTAGAAGCAGTTTGGCCCACTGAGGAGTGTAAAGTTACACATGAAAAATAAATGTTAAAATATTTGAATTCAAATATAGAAATTCAAACAATGCGAAATTTTCTGACAATTATTTTAATTGACTCACATTATATATATAAGATGCCAACACATTCAACAATACTGTAAGCAACAGTATGCATTTTATACAGTTAAATAACAGGTTAATAACTTAGACAATAGTAACAAAGCAAACCATTGCTAACTTAATACCACTTGAATACTGACAACCCATTGAAGCAAATATTCAGCAGTTAATAAATATTGTTATACGATGTCTTCCCACAGCAGCATTCACCTGATGTTATCCCGCCCTTGCTTGGCACTAAATCTGATCATTCATTCAAATTAGTATTGTATTTTCTTTATGAAAGCACATTGGCATGGCACATTCAAGCATCACAGTCAAGCACACAGAGCTTTTAAATCTTTTACTGTTATTATATATTTGAAAAGTGAATGAATCCTACGTTGAATTATTTAGCATGTGCTTGTTTACAGTACATACATAGAGCCCAAAAATTGGGTTTTTGTTTACCTTTGGCCTCCTGATTCAGAATTGTCTGTAAACACTGCATGTATAAAATGACAAATCATAGGTTTGAAACACTTGATAACTGAGGTGCATTCACATTAGCAACATTTTAGCGAAATTTTGTAAGCCACAGCTCACACAGAAGTCACTTTCAAACTAAGCAGCTTCCTTTTGGTTAATGCAGCCAATCCACAAGGCCAACTTGAATCTGTTATGGAATCTGCATGGGGAAATCTTTCACTCTCACACAAAATTTCCAGTCCCAGTTGAATAATAATAATAATTTGTTACATTTATATAGCGCTTTTCTGGGTACTCAAAGTGCTTTACATAGAAGGGGGGATCTCCTCATCCACCACCAGTGTGCAGCATCCACCTGGATGATGCGACAGCAGCCATATTGTGCCAGAACGCCCACCACACACCAGCTTACTGGTGACTGGATGTGGATTGAAGTGACTGGATTCTGTCCATGAAAATTCAAACATTTTATTTTTATGAACAAGATTTTTATGATTTATGAAAATAATGTAAGCGATGCTAGTGCATGCAGGACTGATGCCACAGTGCTAGGATGCTTTAGGTAGTTGCTAGAGCAATGCTGTAAGATTTCCAATTGTTCTTAGTATGTTGTGATACAATTGCTATGTGGTTGCTAGAGTTTCAGGTGGATGTTTACTGGTCAAATCATGACTCGGGTCCATTTTATTGGACTTTTTCCTGTTTTATCGGCCATCAGTTAAACATTTTAAAGGGATAGTTCCCCCAAAATTAAAATTATGTCATTAATTACTCACCCTCATGTCAGTCCAAACCCGTAAGACCTTCCTCCATCTTTGGAACACAAATTAAGATATTTTTGATGAAATCCAAGAACTTTCTGATCCATGCAATACAACTGAAACATTCAAGGCCCAGAAATATAGTATGGGCATCGTTAAAACAGTCCATGTGACATCAGTGATTCAACTGTAATTTTATGAAGCTACAATAATACTTTTTGTGTGAAAAGAAAAATAAATGAAGTGAAGTGACATATGGCCAAGTATGGTGACCCATACTCGGAATTTGTGCTCTGCATTTGACCCATCCAAAGTGCACACACACACACAGTAGTGAACACACACACTGTGACACACCCGGAGCAGTGGGCAGTCATTTATGCCACGGTGCCCGGGAGCAGTTGGTTCAGTGCCTTGCTCAAGGTCACCTCAGTCCTGGTATTGAGGTGGAGAGAGCGCTGTACATTCATTCCCCCCACCTATAATTCCTGCCAGTCCGAGATTCGAACCCACAACCTTTCGATTATGAGTCCGACTCTCTAACCATTAGGCCACAATTTCTCTACTGCGCATTCACTAGAGTATCACGACGCATGCATGAACTTGGACTATTTTAATGATGTCCTTACTACCTTTCTGGGCCTGGGAATATTTAATTCCTACATTCCTCTCTACGGAGGGTCAGGAAGATCTCGGATTTTATCAAAAATACTTTAATTCATGTTCCAAAGATGAGGTCTTATGGGTTTGGACTGACATGAAGGTGAGTAATTAATGGCAGAATTTAAATGTTTGGGTCAACTATCGCTTTAAAGGTGCCATAGAATGCATTGATGCAATATTTTAAATTGTTCTCTGATATCTACACAGAAGGTATGTGGCTTAGGTAAGAGCAAAATTCTCCAGAAACTGTTTTACATGTCATTTTACAACCCTAGGATTTCTCCTTAGAATTAAATGGTCTGTTATTGGCTTATTTGGACGGGTCATGAATAATAATGTTAAGCTCTGCTCTGATTGGCTGTTTTACAGTGCAGCTCATTTCAGTAACTCACAGGAAGGAAACACAGGGAATATATATTTAAATACTTTCTCGCACAGTTATATTTTTGGGTAATTATACTGTAAATAAAATGCGGGCATCATGGAGCTGCTATTACCGCCATAACTATTAGTGATCCCGACTTTTACATGACAGTAGGTGTTATGTTATGTTCTGATTCGCCTATATTTTTCAGTGGGCTTTTTTTATTCACGAGATAAGGAGGAAGAAACAATGGTGTTTGAGGCTCAAGGTATGTCATTTCCAATGTACAGAACTCTTATTATTCAACTATGCAAAGATAAACAGTTTTCCATTCTATGGCACCTTTAAGTCAAATCACTTATGAAGCACCACTAATTAAACATACACAATTTGAACTGTAATCGTTATAGCTAAATACTTGTAAACATGGATCAGAGGGAATCCAAATCAGGAAGTGAAAGGAAGGGTTTAAATGGATACAGATATAAAGCAGCAGGGATCATGCTGAATCATCCACTTCATGCCATGTTAAGGAAGTCAAATTGTTAAAACGTCCTCCGCATGTCTCATGTTTGAAATCTGTAGCCTTTATGTATCATTTTACAGATTTGGTGGGGTAGATATAATCAAAGCTTTCCAGATTCTTGACTTTATTTATTGTGTTTTTAGTAATTGGTTTGTGGCCCTGTATACATTCTCCATTATATCTGTTGTTTCAGTTTCTGTTTTGAAGAGTAAATGAGTTTTTTGGGGCTATTTTAAGTCTGGAGAAGATGATGAACTCTCTGTAACTGTGTCTTTGAAAGCACCAGACGATGCACTTGTTCCTGCCCTCGGGCGCAAGGCATCATCACACGACCGACTAACACAGCATCTCCTCTCTTCTCCTCTTTTGCCTGAGAGCAGAAGAAGAAAGAATGAGGGATTTATATAGACCCAAACATTGTGGGAATATGTGCATTTTGTGTACTTGTCTTACCTTCACAAAGGAAGTGCAGGGGAAAGTGGCGAAATCAGACGAGACTTGAGCACCAGGCCTGTGAGTCACTACATGTTCAGCAACCTCATCCTGCAATGAAATAGCTTGCTTAAATAAGTGCAGGAGACATTTTAATGATGACTTTATGATTTGAAGCATTTTTGGTTTACCTTAAGCCTATCGAGTGTGTCACTGAGCGACTGCAGTCTTGCTGTTTGCTCTAGGAGCTGCGCACTGGGACTCACTGTTCATCAAAACACAAAGACTAGAAAATAATGACTTTATAAAAAAACTGAAATCTGTTTTTAAGTGTACTTATGACAGACCTGGAGATTTCCCTGTGATGTCCACCACTTTCACATTGGCACTCATCTGAAGGAGAGTATCCAGTAGTTGGTCTGTTTTGCGGTAGAGGGCGCTAGACAACACTTCAGGCCTGCAGCCCTCTCGCCAGCCCAGCTTTGGCACGTTCAGAGGAGGAAGAGATGCCAGCTGAGCACGCATCTTTTCTGCCTGCGGTCCACACAAACACACACAAGCACAAAAATGAGAATAAATCTTCAGTGCACGTATTTGGGAAATGCGCTTGTGAAGCCGTAGAAGAGACCTTTAGTCTGTTGTTCTCGTTCTTCAGGTGCTTTATACTGAGTCGCTGAGCTTCAATCTGCTGAGTCAGCAGTGGAGAATCTATCACTTGCCCTCCTGCAGCCGCACACACACCTTTAACATACACACAACAGATTACATGTTAACAAACACAGAGACAATTCATGTGTTTTTCTAAAAAAAAAAATATATATATATATATATATATTAGATGAGAAGAAAGGGTCCAGAGAGAGTTTCATGGCAGACATAAAATAACATGTAAGCTGTGAGGAAGGAAAAATACTCTGTTGAATACTACTTAAATATATTAAAGAAAGGAATGTCATGATTGACCAATCATAATCAAGTATTCTGTGCAATAAATTACATTATGTTATGGTCATTTATTGCATGGCTCTTGATGGCAGTACATGCTTGTGAAAGGGCGATATAAGCACGAACAACTTTCATGCACACATGCAGCTCACAGAGAGACCAGCGGGAGGAAAAGAGAGAGGAGAGATTTAAATGTCACACTGACAACAAATTTACCTTTTTGTTCTTCTAAAGGGAATACAAACAATGGAAGAAGACATATTAGACCATTTAAAATAAAGACTTAAGAAAGACATTTTGGCTTAATGTTTAAGTGAAACTGATTCTCTTATCTGTCTCTTACCAGCACTGATGCCACAAGTCACAATGGAGGCGATGCCAGAGCCTTGACTTCCTCTCAGGCCCTCCATGGTCATCTTTGATTGGCTGTTGATTCTCTGCTTAAGCTCTACTTTCTCTGCTTCTAGTTGGTCTATGTCAGCCTGGAGAGCATCCATGGTCTCCTCGAACTCCCTACAGATTATAATACCCATAATTAAAAGCATTTGTTACAGTATAATGTCCCCATTACTATACTGGGACATTAAGACCCACATTAGGAGTTATGTGCATCAACCCTCTTTGTCATGTCATACTTTTCCTTCTTTTTCAAGAGCGAAACGGTCTCATCTAGGACCGTCTGGATCTTCTCCACTCGCTCATCCGCATCTTTAGACGCACTGTCCAGCTTTTTCTCCAATAAACTGAGACGCACATTGGCCTCGCTCAGTTCCTCTCCCTAGAAACAAGTCCATTCTCACATTATTTCAAGCTTTTTTATCGTACGCCTCTTGGCATGTCTGAGTTTGAGTTCTTCTACCTTTATTTTAAGGGATTTCTTAAGCTCTTTGATGACAGTTTCTCTGTCTTCAAGTTTGAGGCCGAGTCCTTCAGCATCAGTGATTTCTGCCCTTAGTGCTGCTGCTCGGACTTCTGCAGGAGATATCTACAACAATACATGCATATTGAGACACAAGCGCAAAGAGTCATAGCCGAGGTGTTGGACAGGCAGACTGAGCCCAGACTTACTCCATTCTGTGGTCTTCCAGAGTCATATTCTCCCTCCTGCATAGCAGTAGCCATCTTGTTCATTGTTGCAATGACCACACTGCATGACTGGCGCAGACACTCCTGAGCGTTTATGCCCTGTGACCCATAGATCTGAAGAAAAACAGATAACATTACATCCCCATTAGCTATTATATTATATTACATGAATACAATTTTTTTTTTTATCATTAATTTATTTTTATAAAAAAAGTTTTTTATACAATACAGAATGAGTGACAGCAATGATAATTGCTTAAATGTAAAATGTCCAAACGTATGGACAGCAATTTGACACATTATACAATGTGTTATACAAGCTGTACACTCACTACTTTACATTTTAGCAAAGTGTCATTTCTTCAGAGTTGTCACATGAAAAGATATAATAAAATATTAACAAAAATGTGAGGGGTGTACTCACTTCTGTGAGATACTGTATATATTAAACTGACCAAACGCAGAAGCAAAGACATTTATAATGTTACAAAAGATTTATATTTCAAATAAATGCTGTTCTTTCAAACTTTCTATTCATCAAAAATCCTACAAACTAAAACTTAGCACAGTAAAATATTAAGCAGCACAATTGTTTCTTGATGATACTTGAGCAGCAAATCAGCATATTAGAATTAATTCTAAAGGATCATGTGACTCTGAAGACTGGAGTAATGATGCTGAAAATTCAGCTTTGCATCACAGAAATAAATTTCATTACATTATACAAAATACAATATATTAAAATAGATAACAGTTATTTATAATTGTAATAATAATTCAAAATGTTACAGTTTGCACTGTATTATTGAACATATAAATGCAGTCTTAGTGAACATAAAATACATTATTTTGTATAATTGTAATAATAATTCAAAATGTTACAGTTTGCACTGTATTATTGAACATATAAATGCAGTCTTAGTGAACATAAAATACATTATTTTGTATGTTATTTTAAAAATGTTATATTTCTGGTGACACAGACTTGTTTTCACAGGATTCACCAAAATACTGTATACCTGTTCAGCTGCTTTAAAGGCCATGTCTTCCAGTTTGACGGCTGGCAGTCCCTCGTGTTCGCTGAGAGGGGCGATGAGCTGAGCGGCTGCCGCTGCCACTTCCTGCAGCACTGCATTCACCCAGGCCAGCTGCCTTCTGCTCTCAGCCAGGGTCTCACACACCTACACACACAAACCCCAGCAACGGAAGGCTTAGATATCAAAGATGCATAAACAACTGACTGTATACATAATATGAACACGAGGGGTGAACATTACCTGTGGTCCAAAGATGAGAGCAGCTGGGATGCCCGGTGCATCTGTGCCTGGCATGCGACGACGGATCTTCTTGCAGAACTGTCTTATGTCACTACAGGAAGTGTCCAGATCCTTCAGCAGCACACAAAACGCTTCCTCGTCCTGCCCTGCCTGTATGAAGGACCTCAGACGCCCCACCTCTACTGCCATACAGTCCAGAGCACTCTGTGTAAACTAAACAGACACATGAAGATGTGTTAAAGGTATGGGTACCGATCCGGGTTCCTCTCTTTTTGTTGAGTGGCTTACTTTGATGTGGTCTGCTAGCTGCATGGTACAGTCCTCAGGCTGTTCAGCGAGATGAATACTGTAAAGGTGCTACAACAAAGAGAAATGCATGTCAATAAATAGCTCTACTTGCATATTCTGAGGAAACAACCAGTGCTTGAAAGACAAAGAGTAGTTCACCACTAGGTAAGTTTATTAACTTTGACCAATCACAATTTCATATGTGAATAATATAGCAATAGCAATGACAGCGTCAGTAGTTTTTATCAAGGAGATAAGTTTGATATATCTACAGTAATATCTCATTTTTTTAATAATACTTTTGATTCAGCAAGGATGGACACATTGAATTGATCAAAAGTGGCATTAACAACATTTATAATATTTTATTATAAAATAATGGAAATATATTAATGTATGAGTAATGTATCAATGCAGGTGCTACACGATGACATGATATGATACCTGATAGTATTTAATAGCTTTAGTTAGAGGTTCCACATTGACTGTTTCATCCAGCAGGTCTTTGTATAAGAGGTCAATGAGGAAATCCAGGGATCGCTCATGAACGCTCATCTCAGAGTACAGAGAACCCACACGCTTGTACACGTCCACACTGCACTGACTCAGAGCACTGCACAAGACAGATAAAGAGAGGACATGCCTTTTGAGGCGCTCAGGAAATATGTCAACAGAAAAGAATGCCATTCATTTCATGAGCTCTTTAATGCTCTTGAGGATGTTAGAAAGTGTGTGTAAGTTTAGGCAAACTGACTGTTCATATTTGTGCAGTGTTGCCTGTAGCAGTGTGAGAGAATAGATGAGTCCAGCAGCAAAGCTCAGCTGCTCTCCGACGGCTCCTCTCATCCCAGGCTTCTGAGAGCATGTCTCAGTCAACTCAAACTTCTCCTGAGCCTGCTTACTGATCAGCTCTGCCTGCAGTAAACATGCACAAACACATTCAACCAAAACTCACAAAAAGCCCATCGCAGATTGGAACGACCATGGTTTAGTGGTCAGAAAGTTCACCTTGCAGATGAGTCGTGGGATGAGCAGCAGAGCCAGGATACAGTCATGGTCTCCTCCGTGTTTCAGGAAGGAGTCAGGCATGAATGAAATCAGCAGTGACACCTGTCTGTTAGCCTGAGCTACCTCCATTTTACGCAGCTCCATTTCTATGGCCTAGAATTACAAACAGACATACATTATGATGAGAGACACAAACATCTGCAGGGTTTCCTAAAGGAATTATATTTATTTTTTACCAGCAGGGGGCATTCATCCTCCAACAACACAAACAACAACTAGTACTTAATAAACATAAGCATAGTGTACAAAAAAGTTTGGGGTAGGTAAGAATTGATTATGCTTTTGAAAGGAGGTTTAATGCTTTTTGGTCAAAATCACAGTAAAAACAATAATATTGAGAAAAAATGTAAACGATTTCAATTATTTTCTATTGTAATATACTTTACAATGTCATTTATTCCTGTGAAGGCAAAGCTGAATTTTCAGCAGCCATTACTCCAGTCTTCAGAAATTAATCAAAATCTAGAATAATTATTCTAATGAAAATAAAGAAAACAGCTATTTAGTAAAACAAGTACAAATGTTTACAAATTTTTTTGAAGTAGAAATATTTGTTTTAAAAAAACTAAATGGTTTTACTGTCACTTTAACATCTATTTAACACATCTATGCTATTAATGTGCTATTATTAGTATTAATAAACTATTTAAAAATCACTACACTAGTCAACATTTGAAGTGGATCAAACCCTTTCATCAAAGTTTTTTTTATACCTTTCATCAAAGTTGTCCTAAAACCAAAATGCGTTCTTTCTTAGGACAACTTTGATGAACTTTTCACTTCACTGTATTTTATTTCTATTCAGCTAAACAATGTCCCATGAATAACAAGCCAGCTGTTAACCTCTGGATCATTTTGAGTTCAATATAATATCCTGCAGTTCAGTGAAGAAATTTATAAAAAAACAATGACTGCTGTGTTCAGGTTCAACTGATTCATTAAAAAACGAATGAAAAACTAATGGTGAATTAGTTTGTGAACTCCACCTGTTCAAACAAACTCTTTAAAAATCACTGGACTACATAAAAAGAATTTTTTAATAAAGAGGTTGTTTGAACGTTTTATTACCTAGATGTTTTAGTAAGAATAGCAGTGCAGGAAACGCTGTATTAGTGTTCAGTGGATTCACCTTGGCGTAAGCTTTGGTTTCTGCAAATTTGATCTTGAAATCGAAGATCTCTGCCGGCTGTTGCTGCTGCTCGGTGCTGGCTTCCTGTTGGCTCATCAGCTCCCTGTTCACCTCCTGCTCCACACACACACACACACACACAGACTATGTGATGTACGCATCCCATTTGATTTGTGAGGTCTGCATTTGAAGCCGTATTAATGTGTTGTGGTTTGTCTGTTCAGCACCTGCAGGTGTGCGGTGAGCTCTCTGTATTTCTGGATGGTCTGCTGGTAGTCTGCCACCGTTTCTTGTGCCGCCTCCACCCGCTTCTCCGCCTCTCTGATGCTGGCAACACTCAGATCCAACTGCTCTCTCAACTCCAGCTCCGTCTCTCTGGCGTTCTCCTGCAGCTCATCATTCATCTCATTGATGGCTTCCTACATCAGCACATGCACAAACCTCAGTACACTGATACATCATGGCATACACTTCTACACAAACTCTTCAAACACTCACCAGATCTGTGACAGTTTCTCGGACCTCCCGTACTTTCTCCTCCAGGTCCAGATTACGCTCCGTCAACATCTCCACCATCTCCTCCGCCCCGAGAGCAGCATCCACCTAACACACGAGCACACACATATTAGAGTGATCACTACTACATCTAAGGCTAGGGGTTGGCGATATACCAGTAATAGTAATAAAATATATATTATCATAAATATTATTATATATTATTATTTTAATATGTAACATTTTAATATTGATCATATATTTATATAAATGAATTATATATAGCTCTTGAACTCACAGAGATATAATAAACTCTCATATCTTTCAGTGTTATAGAGGCTCGACTCACTTGCTCTTTGAGCTCATCAATCGTTTTCTCAGCCATCTTGGTCTCCTCCAGTAGATTCTCTTTCTGGCATCTCAGCGCATCCAGCTCAAAGTTCTTCTTTTCCATTAGCTTCTCTTGCTTTGCATGCTCTTGTTTCTCTGATGCAGACAAGTCACGCATCCTAACGCACGGAGCAGTTGATATTATGATCTTCACAGAGCACAACCAAAATCAAACAGCACTGATGTAAACCACGCTCACCTCACCAAAGCCTCCTTCAGTCGAGCATTCTGCTCCTCTAACTGCTTCACATGGAAACTAGACGCTGCTCCATCTGATCCTGCAGGACACTTTTTATAGGTTAATAAGCACATATTGTGGTCATCAATGAATACTAACACATATATGTACGGTGAAATTTAAATAACGTGTTTTTTTTGTAAAGAATTTAATACATGAATTCCTCAAGCACTCATTCAATTGATCAAACGTGGCAGTAAAGATGTGTATAATGTTACAAATAATTTCAAATAAATGCTATTCTTTTGAATTTTGTATTCATAAAAGAATCCTGAAAAGAGACAAGGCTGCTGAATATCTTTGCCAGCACACCTGACAGTAGCGTATGATTAGGTGTGTTTACCTTTTTCCTCGATCTCATGTTTGAGTATCTCCAAGTCCATGGTCAGCTCGTCCACTCTCTCTTTTAGAGCTTCAGCCTCCAGTTGCATTGACTCGGCCCGCTCTTCTGCCATCTCCTTATCCAGTGTGGCCATCTCAATGGCATCTGCTGTATCTGCCATCTCTTCCATGTAGTGCTCTTTAGCTTCAAGAGCTTCCTTAGCTTCCTACATAAGATATCAACCACTTTCGTTATCCAGCCTGACACTTTTCATGATATATTCCTGCGCAGTAACTTGATACCTTCTTGGCCTCCTTGAGTTGTTTCTGCAGTTCATTTGTTGTTCCTGCATCTTACTCTTCCACTCCTGCAGCTGCTCCAGCTGAATCTTGTGCTTCTCAAGCTCCTTCAGCTTTGCCTTGTCCTCTGTCCTCTTCAACTTCAGCGTCTCCAGCTTCTCCTCCAGGTCCTTCACCTGGGCACGCAATGACTCCTCCTCCTGCAAGAGAGTGAATGCATGCATGCAGAGTGCAGACACTGTAAGAGACCTTTCACATGTACATGAATATCAGAGAAAAGTCATGCTGTGTTTTTGCTGCTCAATAGTTCTGAACCTTCTAAATGATTTGGGTGTTTAGACACTTTTGGCCCTGTGGACTTAAAAAAAACACTATTTCTCTCTCACTAGTAACTAGCATGTTTGATTTGTCCACTAACAATGTGTAAATATATACATTAATGGAGAATTCTGTAATTTTTCATTCATTTCTATTACAAAATATGTATGTTGTTTAAAAGTTTTTGGAAATGTTAGAATTTGGAAATGTCATTTCCATTATTTTTCCCTCATTCGTGTTCTTTACACGTCTCAAATGTCATCTCAAGCTCTTCACTGACACCCTTTTAAACAAGTACAATAACTTTGCAGAAGACTTTATCACAGGCAAAATTGTTCAGTGTGGTGGAAAGTGTGGCACAACTCTGTGACAGCTGTTGCTGTTGTTGTGGTTGTTTTTTTGTATAAATCATTTTTACAATAGAAAAATGTAAATGGATTTTGATTATTTTTTCTGATTGTTTAGATCATGGTTTTTAAAATATTGACCATTTTGAACAACTAAATAATTCATATTTTTATGATTGATTTTAATATTTTTAAGATTGAATGTCTGAACCTGGGACAAGGGTTAATAATACAATCTGTTAAAGTCATTTGAACTGTAGTAAAAAATAAATCCCTAGACCGTTTTAATGAGCCTATTTAACTTTCTTTGCTAATAAAAATCATATAAAAATCATCCATTCATTCACTACTGTTCAAAAGTTCAGGTCAGATTCTTTTTTTAAAGAAATGAATACTTTTTTCAGTAAGAATGCATTAAACTGATCAAAAGCGTTAGTAAAAGCATTTATTTATATACAAACAAAATATGTTTAAAATACATGTTAAAATAATATAATTGTATTTAACATTATTAATAAGAAATGTTTCTTAGGGCAGCAAATCTGCATTTTAGAATGATTTTTGAAGTATCATGTGATCCGGAGTAATGGCTGCTGAAAATTCAGCTTTGTCATCAAGGGAATAAATTACATTTTAATAATAAATTTTATTAAATTGAGATTATATTTCAAAAAATTCTTTGTTACTGCAGTAATGAATGCAAATAAATGCAAGCATGGTTAATATAAGAGACTTCTTTCAAAAACATTTAAAAAGTCTTACCCACCCCAAACTTTTGAACAGTACTGCACCCAAAGAAAAAATTCAATAAAATACATTTATAATCAGTAAACAGATCAATATCCTTTGGCTGAGTTTTTCATAACATCTGTGACCTTGACAACTAAAAACCTTTACAGACATTTTCACAGTGAAAATGGTGCAAAAGTGAATACTGTGACACATTCTAGTTTAAAAATAAACACAGAACGAAAGTAGTGGTTATGGTATGTGTGACCTTGGTGGGTCCCGGGATGGGAGGAGCCCCGGGTGAGGGCAGTGTTCCAGGTGAAGGTATAACTGGAGCAGCCAGTGGTGTTTGTGCAGGTGTGCTGGGTTCACTGCTGCTCATCTCTCCAGCAGAAGCTGATCCTGAGCCCACCTTCACCCCCACTCCAGCCCGCGTTTGCTGAACGACACATGCAGAAATCACTGAAAAACCCTCCAATGAATCACATCAACTACATGCTTTAATTCAGCAAACACGCGCACACACAGATGTGACCTGCAGGACTGAGCTCACCTTGGGCCTTCTGGTGATGATCTGAGGAGAAGACAAGCGTATACAGATACATGACCACCACAGGTCAGTAGACAGATGAAGACAAATAGGAAAAATAGGAGAAAACACATATATAGTAAAGATTAGTAACAGAAAAAAGCTGCATGCATTAAAAGAGAACTGAAGAATCTGTGAGCCTCAATAAACGACTTGCACAATTTTTTTCCATCACATGATGATAATCTCTGCTTGTGTCTTTAATATAAAAATGTTCTTTTAGCATATAAAGAGTCAATCACGAACCCTCTCTATGGCACTATCTGTCTGCCTGCAAAGCAGAGTGCCTGGCACCAACCGGGTCAAACAAGTACACTCGTTTACATACAGGCATGCACACATGCACACAGACGGTCAGCACGCGTTATTGTTATAAACCTGCTCTATATACATTTTATGGCAAACACAATACACATAATATGATTTTTTTAACTGTATGCCAGTTACAAAAGTTACACTATCATACAAAAGATTGGGGTCAGTAAGATTTAAAATACGTTTTTTTTGCTCACTAAGGCTGCTTTTACTTTGATAAATACAGTAAAAACAGCAATATTCTGAAATATTTTTTTCAGAATAAAAAGTTGAAATATATTTTTGTGGCATAAATGTATTTTCTGTCACTTGTAGTACATTTAATGCACTTTTGAATTAACGTATTACTTTCGTTCAAAAAAATCTTACTGAACCCATTTTGTTTATATATATAATGTATATACATTCAGTGCCCCTAAAAGTCAAACTTATGAATTTCATTCCACTGGAACAAAATAAATAAAAAAACAACGTAAGTGTTTTTCTTCACAGTGTCCTGTCAGAGGAACTGAATAATTTCAACTATGAATATGATCAACTAACCATAAAGTGTCCAAATACTTATAATTTTGAACAATATGTCTATTGTTTTATTATTTGAAATCAGAACAAACTTCTTTTTATGAAGGATTTTACTTGTAAGGTATGTTTTTGCTTTATTCATTTAACATAAATACCACATTTTGATATTCTGTATTAAAATATAAAAACATTCAAACATTTTTACATTAAATACTTTTTGAGGCTACTGTTCATCATCAGATCATTTTAGTTATAGTCACCTCTTAAGAGAACAAAATGTACTAATCACTCAGACAACTGAATTAAAACTCATCGTTTAGCAATTGATAAAACACTAACAATAGGAAACAGCCTAATCATCTCCAAAACCACACTAACAGCCTAGTTAGACAACAACTGAGCATTTTGCATGCCGCAGAAGTAGTAAACAATCTTCTGTACCTTACGAGTCGTAGGTGTCTGTCTCATCATATTGACGATTGAAGAGGAAACACAAACAGGTGCACACACACACACACACACACACCAGGTGCAGAAAAAGAGCAGGAAGAAGGATAAAGTCACATTAACAGCAGATCGAGATGAGAGCAGGCCAAGCCCACAACAAAGCCACAAACACACTCATACAGCAGTTGGCAAGTGCTAGCCAGACACACACACACACACACACACACACAGAGTGACGGTGTTGCAGGTCGTCTTCGCTGCAGCTGAAATGACTCTCCTCTCCTGCACTGCAGTGATTAAATCCTTTCTCTTCAACTGGAACTGAATCGAGCCCCTTTCTAAACACTTCTCGGATTATAACACTGTCCTTGAGGCTCTGCTAAACAGTAGCCGCCTCTCTCTGCCTGCACCCATCTCTGGCTCTCGTAAGCTCTCTGTGCCTCTCCGCTGTGCCAACGGCTGCCTAGCAAGTACATTACATCACTTTACATCCACCCCTCCCTCCAGACGAGAGAGAGACAGCCTGGAACAAAAGAGGAGAGAGAGAGAGAGAGAGAGAGAGAGAGAGAGAGAGAGAGAGAGAGAGAGAGAGAGAGAGAGAGAGAGAGAGAGAGAGAGAGAGAGAGAGAGAGAGAGAGAGAGAGAGAGAGAGAGAGAGAGAGAGAGAGAGAGAGGCAGAGAGAGAGAGAGAGAGAGAGGCAGAGAGAGAGAGAGAGAGAGAGAGAGAGAGAGAGAGAGAGGGAGGGACTGATGGAAGTCTGGCCTGTATCCTAGCAACACTCCATTCATCTCTCTATGGGCTCTCCAGTCAGGAACATGTCTCTGAATGCAGGCAGATCATGTTTTAGCAACTTATAGTTTAAACTTAAGACACAACTTAATGTTACTTAATGTTAGTAACATTAGGTACTGGGACCTTGTTGTAAAGTGTTACCCTTAGTTCTTTATAAATCATTGTAAGATCTGAAATGTGTTTCATATGTTTTAAATGCATTACTGCGGTCTATAAGAGCAGGGATCCATTACCGAATGGAGTGGGGTGGAGACAGATTGATATATCACATTACAGCTCTGCAAGAGAGAAAAGTGATGTGTAATAGAAAACAGAGAGAGGGATGAACAATATAAAAATAATCCTGGACCGTCACTGTTTTCTCTCTGCTTTCTATACTAGTCTTCATTTGTCATGTCATATGAACCGCCTGTATTTATCAGGGTCTTGTTATTTGTGACGTAGTACTGACTAGATCTAACACCTAAATATTACAGATTTCATATAATCAAGCTTCTTGCAAAGTTTTGAATGCGTTTTATCACAGAACATTTTTTTTACCAGTGTATATACATATATCCAGTGGCACCTGCAGGTGCATGGCTGTACGCACCATGAGCACTCAAACATTTCAGCAGTTATTAGCTCTATGTGTCCCGTATCTCTGCCGACTGAACAGCCATGTCATTAATTATGAGTTTATCAGTCTTTTACACGCCCAAAGTCAATTTATACATATGAATATCACACCAAATAAAAACTGAAATTCGTGCTATTATCATAAAGTCGGGTTAGCTTAAAGTCATTTTTAAAGCTGATTTTAAAGCATTTGCTGCATGTATTAAAATAAATAATAGGCTAAATTATTCACATCAGACAAAATTGAGTTGCAGCAAATCTTTAAAATTTTAAGGTATTCAGAATGGATTAACAAAAAACTGAGAATATAAGCAGCAATACAATTATAGGACAAAGTTTTACATATAGCATATGCCATTATATTTTTGTTTTTTAATTATATAGAATTATAAAATAAAAATAAAATTGTAATCAGGCCTGTTTTAGGCCTTTCCTTATTTGTATATTTTAGACATCCATCAATTCTGGTGATGAAAAAGTAAAGACTTGCCATCTCCTCACTGGACGTGCCTTTAGAGAGAAATGCATCTTTAGGATTACTGAAAGAGTTTCTATTTCCCATTTGAATTATTTCGTTTTAAAAGTAGTAATTTAAAGCTTTCTATATGCGCTTCAGCTTCGCTCTGCTCAAACGATTGGATAATATACATCTAACAGCGCGCGTTTATCTAGGTAGAACATTTAAACTAACATTGTGATATGCTTGCACTGTTTTATATCTATAGATTTTATTTTAAGCAAGTCGTGATGATTTGAGAAGGCTATAAATTGAATAGGCTAAATGTAGTTATTATAGTGTTTGCAACCACATACATTATGTATTATCATTTTTTTAGTGTGTCTGCCGCCGGCCGCTGGCACCCCCCAACCCCTCTCCCCTTTGTGCGTACCCTCGGAAGAAATCCTGCAGGCGCCCCAGTATATATATAAAACCTAAAATTAACATTTACAAAAATATATTTAAAAACATTTGCATTAAATGCTGTTCATATTAACATATAGGATATATATATATATATATATATATATGCTATTTATATTTGAATCATATATTATAAACTCTCAAAAGCTTACACTGGGCAGTATACCTATTAAGAAGGTAATTTTTTATTTATTTATATACAGCATTTGCTCATTTTTGTGTTGTTTTATTTATAATTTTGGATTCCTATAGAGCTGGACAATAATTCAATATCAATAGGCTATACCCAATATATAGGCTATATATTAAATATATTCACCAGTAATCTGGGTATCCCATACACTGATTTATTTGTGGCGGTTGACTTCGTTGAAAAAAACATGAGCACTGCACGCTGTGATGACACATTCATTTGATCTGATATAAAGTAGTGTTCATGAATGCAGCTCTGTTTTGTGTGCAGCCGTTTCTGCCGCTCCAAAAGCACCCCCTGCTGGCAGAGAATTCATTTGCATTTTCAATAAGCCCATCTCCAGCAACATGTTTTGTTGTTGCTCACTATTTTTCTTTCAGTTTTCTGCAGCATATTGATATCAGAATCATATCGTATCGACTAAAATTAAGAAATATAGCCTGTGGTGATATACATTGTGGCCATATTATCTAGTCCTAATTCCTACACAGAAGGTGTGAGTCTCTTTAGTTATTCACGGATCCACCATGGTTTACTCAATGGGATAAGATTAAGTTACTTTGGTGTATTATAAAAATTGCCAAAAAGCAGCTTGCAAATGCTTAACACTCACTATGACTTGAGCTTTAAGCAATAAAGTAAACATAAACCCCACATTGACCAAATCCATGCTGAGTTTATATGTAGAATCAAGGTTTAAGACAGTTAAACACAGGTCCTCTTCTCCATTAATGTCCATTTATACTTTCACCTTCAGGGCAAGAGCACCAAACCATTCATACTGACAGCCTGAACTAGATAACCTCCTAAATAGCATTACCCCAGGCACTGACATTTAGAAGAAAACGCTGGGACGCACACACACGGCTTTCAAGTCCAATATTTCAGAGATGATCTAATGACAAGACAGTTAATGCCAAGCCAGGCTGCAGAGCGAAGAAAACCCTCAGTCTTTCATCAAACAGTCTTATATCATAGTCAAACACAATACACAAATGTACAGTATTTTTAATTTAAAATTTACCATCATTTAATAATTTATTGATGGAAAAATAGTGCATTATTTCTTTGTTAAATTAACTTTTATTTGCTTTCAAAATCCTAAAACTTTCTTTAGGTGTAAACTACATTTTAAATCTTAGATTGTCGTGGTCTCAGCCTATTTTATAATAATTGTATATCGATATAAAATAGTGTGAATATTGGTTCTGAAATGTATATGAGGATGAACAAATATAAATATGTAGTGATTCAATTTAGGGCTTTTGTGTCAATCTTTACCTCCAATTTATGAGATAAATGACTATGATACCTATGGAGCCCTCACATAAAGAAATAAATGTGCATTAGTGCTTTTAAGAATTTATTAAATAATGCATTAACTAAATAATGCATTCATTAAATAAATAATAAATTATGCATTAATAAATAATGCATTAATTAAGATTATACTGACCACAACTCATTTTTTTATATAACTATTTTCAAGGATTCTGTAATCTCAGTAACAAAGTCATGGTGAATACCTAACCTGAACACACCAAAAGCACTACATACTGTAAAATATAAGTAAGTCAAATCTCTTTCACTCACACGTTCACTAGGTCTGTCTCACACACATAGAGTGCATGCTAATTCATAATATCCATTTAAAAGCAGTCATTAAAATTCATCAAAGAACACTGCCATCCAGCTAGCAAAGCACTCTAGCACACATGAATAAATGTACATAAAATTAACAGAAACACAACACGCAATACAACACACACACACACACACACACACACACACACAGACACACACAGACACACACACACAGACACACACACAGACAACACACACACACACACACACACACACACAGACAGACACACACACACACACACACACACACACACACACACACACACACACACACACACACACACACACACAGGTAATGTGCTGTTTGTGTGATGCCATGCAGCAGAGCGGTTCATTATTGCCATTGCTATGGAAACAGAGGTTAGAGAAACATGCAGCACCTTTTTGGGTTTGGTTCCTCGCTGCAGACTCAGACGGAGGAGGAAGAGTGACAGATTAAAGTTTGATCAGTCAGTGTGTTTGTTATGAGCATGAATGTCTCTCACAAACAAACACACCAAGACTCCCATGTAAACAGCACAATAATCTTTTTGTATCATAGACAGAAACGTTATGTGTCTGTGACACAAACAGGTTGCGTTCATGCATGTTTGCATTAGTGAGTGTAGACGTAGGACTCCTTGTGAAAAATAAGTACACTTTAGCATATTTTTAAAAAGAGTACTTGTATACTAAAGTGCAAACTGAATGTTATATTTTCAGACCCCTAATAGTATGTTGTTTACAATGTATGATAGTAGATGCAACTTAAAAGTGCTTTTTGATCCATTTAAGTAGGATTTAAGTACAGCTGTATGTGTAATTATTGTATCATCATTATTACAGTTGAATGTACTGACAAGCACGTATGGTAAACTAAAATATACTTAAATATTGAGTCTACTGAAACTAGTATGATGTGTATTAAAATATATTTGCAATTACACATTTGTAATGATGAAGTTGCAATTAATTTAAATGTATAATCTTTGAAATTAATATCAAATAACACACTACACTTGTGCTTAGTGTTTTAGTATGTTAGTCGACACATCAAAATAAGTGTTTGTCTTTAAAGCATGACAAAAGATGATTGAAACAATGATTTAAAAAGTATTTTAAAGTAAATCTACAAAATGCACTTTTAATGTGTACTTAAGTGGGTTAAGAAACGATATTGTATTGTCTACAAGAACAGTTTTTAAAAATTACGCACGCTTCTTTTTGACAAGGGACAAGAATGAAAGACTATATGTGTGTTCATGCATTATAGTATGTATTTTTTGGTTGGGAGGAATTACAAAGTGCAAAGACATGCTAATTAAATTGATGTACGAGGTGAAATCAGAGGAGAATCAGAAACATAGTTCACTTTTACAGACACAGATACAGAATGAGCGATATGGCATAGCCAAAGAGTGTTACTATGTCACCCTCTGCTGGAAAGGAGAAGTAATATACAACACTTTTAATGTAAAGTAGCCTCAGATGACATACCTACAGTCCATTCTGTACACACAAATATGGGATAAACTCTAATCTGATTGGCTGGCACTACGACTTTTCTAAGAGCCTACACAATGAGCTCAAGGAAGAAGGGTCCAGTGCATTAAAACCTTGTTCCAATGCCCAGCAAATTTAAATGATAGCAATGAACAATCAAGGAAGAAATAATAATTAGATATGTCAATTATCATATATCATATTCACCAAAGAAGTTTATTTTGAGCCATTCACTTGCAAGTAAACTACATATACACTAGAAGAACAGAGTATTATGCTTTGGTCTAAATAATGGTACGTATTTATTCAGAAATTCTAATTACACACATTTCTAATAAATTCTCTGCTGTTTTTGGTACAGCCAGTGACAGAACAGACTATTATTGTGTGTATCAACAATTTCAGATAAACTCGTCCCTACATGGCATTTAAAAAATCAAACTATGGCTGTTGGCTTTTTTAAGATGGGTCAGACCAACCTTTCCTGTCTGAGTGGGTGGTTCTTGGCCAGAATAAGCTGCAAAAGTCTGGCTAAGCGAGACTAAACACCTTTTCAAAAGGGCACTGGTGTTTGTATAGGAGGAAAGTTATGAATATCTACAGTCTCACAGAAACACTGTGCACAAGGACCAATGGAAGAACGTATTCGTTATGTTGAAATCCCTTTCCTCACTCACCACTTTGTTTGACTTTGGACCTTCAATTATCTCTGAGAAAATAAAAGATCAAATGAGATCATTACAATTTCATGTGAAAAATATGTTTGCAAGCAGATATGTGCCTGGAGCTGTTGGCCTACCCCGCTTCAGCGTTTTGGAGGTGGCAGCTTCAGGTGTGTCAGGAGATGTCGTGTCGGCCCCATCTTCCACTAACTGGATCTGCAAGAGGGTCACAGTAGTTTCTAAGAAGTCAACAACCTGTCAGTGTTTATATATACACAAGCGTGTATGGGAGTACCTGTGATTGGCGTACAAATATCCCATGGTTCTCCTGACAGGTGAAATATCGTTTACCCTGCACAGTCCCATCATTCTTGCCTTTAGCTTCCTCTAGAATGACTCCCACCCATTTTCCAGAGGCAAATAGTGTGTTTCCAATATATGCCACGGTGCCTCGATGACCTTTACCGATGACCTCGACCAGAGAGCCCACCTTAGCAGGCCGCCCACCTCCATCTGAACTCATCCTGCTGCTGCCGCTGCTGGTGGTCTGGGGACAAGAGAAAAAAACCCTTAGAAGACAAAAAGAGCTTTTGATTTTATCAAGAAAATGGTAGATTGATGAAATGTTCTCGGCTCAATGTATAGTAGCCCTAAAATGTATTTGGAAACATTTGGACACATGCATGTCATTGCATTAGATACAAAATATTCAATCTTGCGGCTTTAATGAGAGAAGGCCAGTAAAAGCACACTTTTTAAGAAAAATGTTCAACAAAAGAATCACTAATGATAGTTAATGCTTTGCATCGCTCCGCTCACGTCCGGTGTAGACATGGTGTAATAAAAGCAGTTCACTTGTTTCATTTCAGAATGAACATATTGGTTGAAGGAATGATTCAAAGCCAAAAGAGTGAATCAACTTGCGTTAAGAGTCACTGAAAAATCCCTACAACTAATACACAGTTGCAAACACAACGCACAAACACAGACACATGGAGTGATAGGATCGCTAAAATCATGCAGTGTGTCTCGGGCTTCAGTTCAAGCGGCACGTAAACCAATCATCTTTTACTAAACTAGTTATAGCATGAAACAAACATGAATGAACATCAGAAAGTATCTTGTGTCAAACACGGAAAGATGTCCATTCACACAATTCTTTCAAGTTCAAGTCCACCGATGTTTATCTACTCTCCTGTCTGGTTTGTTTGTCGGACAAAAATGGCAGAGTCGGTATTATGAATGGTCAAATCACCTGTCAATAACACTCCCTGCCAAAGGTCAACCGTCCCAGTGATGTTGCACTGTATCTCAGCACTTTTGCAACGCTGCTCAATCAGTCAGATTCAGACCAACTGTGTCATTTTCAAATGCAATGACATGAAGACATTTTGTGGAATACAGTTAAAACACTGTGACTAGACAATCTGGGGGAGTTAAAGCCATTTGCAGGCTCCTCATTAGGTCTCTGAACAAGTCTATCATGCCCTCCAGATTATATGTCTAAGAGGACAAATGAGGGTTATTTCTCAGACCAGAGCTCAGGACTGAAAAAGTTTGTGACGCAGCCTTATTCTTTACTGCAGAAGACATCACTGTTACCTGCAGTCACAGTGTGCAAGAACTCACACAAACAGACTCGCACACACTCAGCTGATCCTTAGAGACTTGCTCCATTTAGTCATTTAAATTATCTCTAATCACTAAGAGACTGGGGTCCAAAATGAGTTTTATTTCTGAAACTACTGTATGCTAAAAATAAGCACTGGTCACATAAGGATAACAAGACAAGGCACAATATGTTCAGTGTTATTTATTATTCTTGCTGACTCTAATGTAAACTCTAAATGATCTGAAGAGTTGGGAACATTATTAGGTTACAAAGGAACAATAGAAAGAAAACACAAGTGATAGATGTGACCTCTCCTGCAACTGGAAAACAGAGGGCTGTGCTGGCAGCAGCTCACTGAAACGTGACATGTCCATTCATTACACAGGTTTAATAGAGTTACTGGCTAATTTTAAAATCAGCTGAAGGATACGTCATATTTACATGCAGGACAGAGGTGTTGCTGAAAACTGACTTGTGACTCAGCAGAATGAAGTCACTAACTGTGTCAGTAAGGGAGGGAAACTGTGGGTTTAGGAATGTCATTGCTCAGATGGATCTTGTGGAGCTTGTTAAAAATAAAACCAAAGGATTTGAATGATTTCAATGAACTTGAAGCTTAAACGGCAGAGCTTTGCTATGTTTGAGTCATGTGCTAGACATAAAATGTCTATGTTTGAGGAGATTTGCTTACTAAGCCTGATGCTCTTGAATGAATTCAATATTGTCCATCAAATCTTTGACATGCTTTCATTATAATGTAAATATTAAATATAGGCATATATTTGAGTACTTAACATCTTGTTATAGGAACTCTCATAATCCACAAAAGTTTCAGGGAATAAGTACAATGAATAAATAAACACACATTTGTTTTTGTATCATGGTGGGGACTTCGACTTCTTGAATTATTGTTTTTATACTGAACTATTATACTGAATCTTCTAACCCTCATACAATACCTCACCTTTTTGTATTTTTATATTCTCATTAAGACATATCTGTTATGATTATGAATGTGCTGGCTGCTCCCATGTTATAAATGTATTCTGGTTTTATTATCCTTGAGTGGATGCATCACTATTCTCTAACAGTCCATTTAAACTGGATTGTTATGTTTATGGTGCTATCTCATGTTTCATACAGGAAAAGGACATACGATTTATGTCTATAGATCTAGCCAGAAAGTTATTACTACATTTAAAAGGGTTTGAAATGAGACTAATGTTGAGCTAAAGGCTTTGATTCAGTTTGTTAATATTAGGATTTGGGCTATATTCAAGTTAAAAGGGATTGTCCACCAAAATGAAAATGTTTTCATCAATTATTCACTGTCATGTTTTTCCAAATCTGTATTTGAAATTGCAAATATTGAAATATATTGAAGAATGTTGGTAACCAAACAGAATTGGTTTCCAGTTGACTTCATCTTTGTCCAAATAAATTTGCACGGGTTTGGAAAGACATGAGGGTGAGTAAATGATGAGATCATTTTCATTTTTGGATGGACTACCCCTTTGACACAATCAAATATAGTATGATTTTACAAAACACTTTTAGTCCAAGATAACATGACATACAGTGCAGACAATCAAATAAAGGGAAAAAGTTAAATTAGTTGAATAATGAACATGTATCACATTAATCTGTTGTATTGTGTGTGTGGGGGTATGTGTTACTCAGCAACTGTGTCAAAAATTGCATTGCTCCATTACTGGCCTGCAGTAAAACCTGCCTCAAACACACACTGCAATTTATTGTGTTTGTACACAATCAAAGCCATTTTAGCCAAAAGCTGAGCTTTACAAATTCCAGAAGATTGACTGAGCCCACGCATGCTCTCGCCTGACACATGCTACAACACCTGCACAACACAACTGCACACTA
This sequence comes from Gymnocypris eckloni scoliostomus, assembly GCA_027564155.1. Taxonomy (NCBI): domain Eukaryota; kingdom Metazoa; phylum Chordata; class Actinopteri; order Cypriniformes; family Cyprinidae; genus Gymnocypris; species Gymnocypris eckloni. The sequence goes on from CM050429.1 coordinate 12,036,319, forward strand.
ATTCTACTTCAATACAAGTAAAACATGCATGTATTCACATGTACGGTGGCAGACGGAAACAGAAAGTGTGTCCGCCGTATGTCACTCACCCTGCTGTAAGTGTATCGTTTCATTTGAGACATGCTGCTCCTGCGTCGCCGTTGACAACGATTCCTTGCCTTGCTTCAGCAACCAGCAAAGGCTTTTCAACCCCCAACCCACTGTCTCTCTGTCTGTCGTCCTCTATCTCCACCTAACTCTCATCACTCAAGCCTTTGTCCATACGATGAGCATCAGAGATGTGCGTTTTGGTCCAGCTCCAGCAGAGGCACAGACTGAACCCCAGAGGGGACACAGGGGACACCAGAGGAGGTCCTACTGGATGTCTGGGCTCAGATGAACCCGCTAGCATGAGATTTGTCAGAAGGATCCAGGCATTAAATAGAGTTGTAGTGAGATGTGTGTCAGTCTGTCTGACTGATCTGTGTCGGTAGGTGAGTGTGTGAGAGCAGTGCAACTGCGCTAATGTCTGCGCTGCCTTCTGCAGGAGAGCAAAAGAGGCAGAACTGGGTCCTAAAGCCCTCCAACTCTGAAAAATCAGCTAAACTATATTAACATATAAATATATTTAACGTGTAATTGTAGAGTGATTAAAAAACAAATAGAGAGTTAATTCTCCCAGTCTTCTCACACACATACTGTACAGACCTGGAGGATGATTCAATTATAATTATAATACAGTGCAGCTCAGTATTTTTATTAACTAAAGCTGAAATAGAAATTAATTAAAGCTAAATAAGAAAATCGGGGGTGACAAAAGCACGTTTAAAGAATGACTAAAACTAAAATTTTGAAAAACTGAAAATATATAAAAATATAATATAACATAATATAATAACATTTAACATTTGTTATAACATAACAAAATAACATTTAAAATATTAATAAATATTAAAATAGTATACATAATACTAAATAAGTGCAGTTATAGCTAAAATAGTAGTCAAAAGCAAATAAAATAAAAAACATCAGCTTATAGTTACAGAATGTATAAATGTATTTCTTTACATATATTGACTGCCACTTTATATTCGATGACCATTTCAGACATTAAATAAATATAATTTTTGTTTATTTAACCACTGAAACAGGTGACTGTGTTTAATCATTTTTAAACATTTTGATTACATATATTAAATAATTATGATCAAATTCTATTAAATTATTGCTATATACAGAGTAGCTCTGAAATAATTGATGGCAAAACTCTGATGGCAAAATACTGGCAACATTATGCTGTAAAATATTCTTGCATAATGACACTAAAACAAGCAGATATTTTTACATTATACACCTGAAACTCAAATAAATATTTATGTCTATTTGTTTTTGGTAAGTAACAATGTAAAACATGAGATAACATACTTTATTATTGCAAAATAAACTCGTTCAGGGTGATACAAGAGAGTCCTGATTACACTGTTGGGATTTGTGATAATAACCAGCTGACGCTTCATTATCCTTTACAATCACTGGATTACTAAAGACCATGTATGCCTATGATCACTGGCTGTAACAGCTCTTTTTACTGTGGTACCTGGGTCAGGATGTTGTTGTTGAAAAACAACATTCACGCACAATTGTTCACATGCTTAGCATATAAGATGATGTTTAAGGCAGCAGGTCTCTTTAAGACCGGCTCTGTATTCAGCCTCTCTGTTTCTCTCCAGGCCTATTTGAATGTGACGCAGCTTCCAATATAAAGCATGAGTTTCCAATATAAAGAGTGAGTCAGTGAGGAGAAGAGCATGCACACAGCCTCGACACACACTGACAAACAAACACACATACACACTGACAGGATTAACACTCTTTATAAACAACAACTGCACTGAATCCCCGGGGGCTTATTTCTGTAAGTAAATGCTGATGTTTGCAACACATTCACTGTTCACTGTTATACAGTTAGAAAGGACAGGTGCACAGCTGAAAACATTGAGCTCACAAAAACCAGTATGCAACTGTGGGTCAATCTGAACAGACATTCAGACAATGCACAAATAAATCACACAATGACAGCTGCTCTCCTCTGACCAGTCTATAAAACAGTGGCTCTCAGCTGTAGCAGTGATACACAGCGTTACAGTCTATCAGGCAAGGAAGCAACACGGCATGCTGGGGGTTTTGATGGGCATTATTCATTAGGATATTAAGTCAAAAATCATGTTCCATGAAGATATTTTGTACATTTCCTACAGTAAATATATCAAAACATTTTATTTTTGATTAGTAATATGCATTGCTAAGGACTTCATTTGGACAACTTTAAAGGGGATTTCGCAATATATATATTTTTTTTGCACCCTTAGACTCCAGATTTTTAAATAGTTGTATCTCTGCCAATTATTGTCCTATCCTATTGTCCTTTCCATATATCAATGGAAAGCTTATTTATTCAGCTTTCAGATGATGCATAAATCTAAATATTGACACTTAAGACTGGTTTTGTATTCTAAGGTCACATAGAAGGAGGAGAACATGCTTCAGTGTGTGTGTGTGTGGGGGGGGGATCAGCTGACACAAGGGAACGTCCTCTCATAAACAGTGTTTTAGTTTAATTATCAGAAAGACTTTCCATAATATGTTTTATAAGAATGTGTCTTCTAGTTCATAAATGTAATGTTTTAACATGGCTGTACATGGTATTTTTATAATGTGGTGGTTTACTATATTTTGAACAAAACTGTCCCCAGAATGAACGTAAACTGATAAAACGTCATGTGCCCAAAAAAGATTAATGAATAAAACAAAACAAAACTATATAATATAAATATAACATTACAATTATACATAACTATAATAAAAATGAACGATAATAAAACTTGTTGTTTTATTTGTAGAAGAGTTGCAATCCATATATACATATATTATAGTAATACGTCCATCTTTATTTGACCCTCTAAATCTAGCACTAATTCTATTTTATATATCTATTTTCGTTTTATTTGAAAAACTCACACACACTTGACCCTCTATCAATTGCATATTTATTCTCTAACTGCTAGCTTTTCTTGAAAAACTAACATTAGGTTTCTTTTTTCTATATTCCATCAACTCGTTTTCTTAAAAAAATAAACAACAAAAACAAAACTTTCTACGTGTACTGCGTTAGACTAACCAAGACTTGTAATAGCACTTGCATGTTGCTCTTTTGTTGGTTTTGATTGCTTCTAATGTCCTCTTTTGTAAGTCGCTTTGGATAAAAGTGTCTGCAAAATGACTAAATGGAAATATATATATATATGAATTACAACTGTTGTAAAACAGCAAGTTTTTAACACTATAATTATACCTAATTATAATATAACTATAATTAAGTTTTAATATAGTTATATTATGATATAATTTCTTATAAATTATAAATGTATTGTTAAAACTTGATGTTTTATTGTAAAACAGTTGTAATCCATAATTGCGTGTGTGTGTGTGTGTGTGTGTGTGTGTGTGTGTGTGTGTGTGTGTGTGTGTGTGTAAATGTCACATTTAAGCAATATATATATATATATATATATATATATATATACTGGTATCAGTCATTAGGCTACTTGAAGATATTAAATCAAATAGTCTGTTTAATGACTACTCTGAACATTAATGAATTAAACTATACTAGATTAACTATATATAAACTAAATTAATGAATTACACTTGTATACAAAAGGAATGAAAGCAGTGTGATTGTGTACATTTGCTTATTTCCTGTGAAGTGATCAACTGATGCTGCACCTGCCAGCCTGGTCCCTCCTCCCCCCACATGAATCAACAAATAAATCAATCAATAAAAATTACAGAATGATACAGTCTTCACTGTAATTTAGGTAAATGCTGTAGTAGTGAATAGTAAGAAGAATTAATTCAAGAGGAGCGCATCGCCAGCAGCCCATCAATCCTCCCATCGACCAGCCACCGCCTATTTATACTACAGCCGCTACACCCCTCACTGAGAACGATTAGTAAATACATCAGGGGAAAACATCGAGGACGTGAGGCCATTGAACGGTTCTTTCATGCTCTTTATTTCAAACCATGCATTCGAACTTACCGTGATGTTTTGATGCTGTTCTTCACTGAGCGTGCTGTGTGTATTCCCGGACAATGTGGACGTGACAGCTACTTCCTGAGGAGCGCGACGTCACACACTCACCGCGCGAGCGCGACTCGCTGGAGACAACGGAAGGGGGGGTTACCTGGACACGGGTGGTCTACGAAATAGAGTCTGAAACGCTTTCAAACTATAAAAACCTCCGTGAAAAATGGCTTGACCAAATTGATGACATATATATTTAGCTAGAATTTTAAATCCTGAGCAGCCGGTCGGTATCACGGTTGTAATTAAAGCTTATAGGCTTCTATTAATTTATGTTATCTTATGTTGTCTAAATTAAACAAATAGTTCACCCAAAAATACAAATTTAGTCACCCGCATTAAATAATATTGATTCAAAATTGATAAAAGCATCACAATAATCCAAAAGACTGGACTCAGTCAATTATAGATAAAAAATATAAATAATTGCGCGTTTGCATATGAAACCAATATATTATTCATAGATGTGTGATTATTGTGATGTTTTCAAATATGTTCAGCTAATTTTTACTTTTGGGTGAACTATTAATATTTGCAGTTAGTTTAATCTATATTATTTTGGGACAAAATACTGGTTTGAAGTGCTGATTAAATTAAATGTAAATTAATTAAAGCTTAATTAATTTATAATGCTTAAATTAGATTAAAAAAATTATGAAAATAATGTGATATCAAAATACACTATCTATCTTTGAGAAAGAATGAAATGAAGAAGAATGAAGAATTAATGAAATTTATTTAATATAAAAAAAATGTGGGGCAAATGTTTTTCCTCCATATAGGGATATTGACAGAAATTAACACTTTTTACAATCTTTTTTTATTATGACATGACACCACCGTTTCTGTGAGCATATTTAAACACCATGAAATTGATCAGCCTGGCAGGAAGTGACGGCCACACAAACTCCTCCTCCTTTTCAAACCCGATGCTGTCATACAGCTTATGAGCATCAGTCTGCACCATAGAGGTGAAAAGCACCACTCTCTTCACATTATGTCTGGCAACAAATTCCAAAGCAGTTTTACAAAGAGCTTTTGCAAGGCCACGACCCCGAAACTCCTTTTTTACAGAGATCCTTTTTAGTTCCCAAGCACCTGGCTCCTCCACACAGGGCAAAATGCCCACCGTCCCGACAATAGACCCTTTCAGCTCTGCAACCCAAAAGCAGCTCCTGCTTCCAGGCTGCATGTAGGAGTTCCTGATGTCCAGCAGATCCTCTCTGAGCCCAAGCTGAATACCCAGCTCAAAAATATACTGCACTGCCATCCGAATAACCAGCATGACCCCTCCGACACACAAAATACAGGTCAGGATCGAGCCGGAGAGGGTATACGTGAGAAGACCGAATCCACACAGCATAGCTTGAATCGATGGTTGCTTCAAGGCCTGAAGATACACAGTTCCAGCATGCTCTCTGAACCCAGTGGAGTATATCGTCCGCACAGCAGAGTAATCTGCATGCCGATACTCACGGATCTGACACCACAACATCAAGGCTTTAGGACTGAGATTCAAGTGGGATTGTGAGAAAAACGGAAGACAGTGTATATATTACAACAAAGAAAGTGCCTTCTTAGTCTGAGTACATTTTAGAAAGCTAGCTCAATGCACCTAAATGCATAAATTGTATTGTCAAATATATTGTTGTTTTAAAGCTTACCGTTACAGGCTTCTCCTGTGCTTGAACTGTTACTCACAGCCCACACCTATCAGACAGAGACATAAAAGTCATCAAACTTGCTGTAATACTGTGATAGACGCAGAACATCGGTGCAAAATGTTGTCCAGAAATGTAATTATTAGTTATTACATTATTACATAAGATAATTCAATATTTGAGTGTCATTCGATGCTTTTTCAGTTCAGAAGACCGAGTGCGACACTTCCCATAGGAAATCACATGAGCTTCAGACCACTGATGTTGCTCACGGAGCTAATCAAACATGAATACAAGTCAAGGCAGGATGATAAATCGAACTCAGAAAAGCTGTTCTATGCATTAATAATATTTATAATCAAAACATGAAAACGGTGAATTCATACGTTTTTATTGATTTAGGTTATTACAACAAATTATATTTGGTTTTATCAGAACAAACAACTTTATCCAGATGCTTTGAGTTATTTAAATATTCAGTCACAGGACAATCACTTCTTCCATTCTTTTATTATTTAAAAACACAGAATAGAAAAAAGTCAACAACATAGTAATATAAGAGATGATGATTCTGTTATTTCATTAATATGGTTAAACTATTAATATTGATTAGTAATTTTCACATTCTCGTTGCCATTGTAATCAATGCGTTGGCGTGGAGGTGGAAATGTAACACATATCATTCGCATTGCTAGCTCCTGCTGAGCACCATCTGACAATGTCAAAGCATGCCGCTCATCGACCAAATACAAATACTTGACTTACAGGAAAGTACTGCTCAGATTTACTGAGTCATAGAAGTAGACAGGCTATGAATAAATACATAGAAATGATCTTAACCAACATAATCTCAAGGACTACAGACTCCAAGCACACGTGCCTTAAATGCTTCTGCTTCAGTGGTGAGATGAATATTCTGACAGGACAAGATCTGAATATCTTTTAATCAATGTTTTTAAACGGATAATTTATCCCAAAATTGTATATGCTATAATTTACTCACCATCACGTATTTCCAAATCTCCAAAACCAAATAATCATTTTTAATGACACCAGAGAGGGTTCTGTTCAATTGAAAGTCTAGGTAAACAAAACTTCCAAAAAGGTCATAAAGGCATTAGAAAACTAATCCACATTAATAAAATATTTTCAACTTTTGAAGAGTTTTGATCAATTTATATGATGATTTTTTTCACGTTTTATAAACACACATGCATCAAGCACATTGCATATGGTAAACGTGAAAGCTCGTGCATGCATCACATGCTAAAATAAACATCACTGGTACTTATCACGCATTTGAGAAAATCCATGTTTATCATATGTGATCTGCTCTATGTATGCACTCATGCAGGATCATTGTTTAGATGAAAATAAAAGCCAAAATTAAATTTGTTCAACTTTATGACCTTTTGGATTTTCTAGGTTTTGGTTACCTGGACTGTCAATGGAGGGACAGAAACCCCTTAGGTTTCATTCAAAATATCTTCATTTGTGTGCTGAAGATAAACAAAAGTGATACAGGTTTGGAATGACATCTAAATAGTGAGTAAATGATGACTTAAATTTAATTTATGGGTGAACAATCCCAAATCTGATTATTTTTAAATAATAGATTATATTCTATTATGAACAATTCCTTATAAATAAAAAGTTCATTTTTTCCCACATTTGATGATTTGAAGAAGATAGAGGTGTGCTTCATTAGTGATCTGATCCAGAGTGTAAAAAAAGGCCTTGGTGGTCTTGCTGGAGTGGGAGATCTCAATCTCAGTTGTGATGTTGTTTGAGGATGAGCTGGTACTCTATCAATGTGAAATTAGTCAGCTTGGCAATCGCATCTGGAGCACTAAATTCGCTGACCTTCTGGTAGCCCATGTGCTCATAGAGCTTCTGTGCATCTGTCTGGACCACCGACGTGAGAAGCAGTACTCCTCGAAAACCACGCTCACGAGCGAAGTCAGCCACCGTGCGGCAGAGCGTTTTGGCGATGCCTTGTCCACGGTGAGTCTTTTTAACCGACATCCGCTTCAGTTCCAGGAAGTTCAGGTCTTTCTCGGCAGGCAAACACGCTACTGTACCCACAACACAACCCTGGCTCTCAGCCACCCAGAAGCAGGCGTTAGGTGGATCCAGGTAGGTCTGCTGAATGTGGTTGAGATCTTGCTCAAGGCTGGTCTGGATGTACTTGTTGAACATATAACTCACACTCTGCCTGCCTGCGGCCAAAAGCAGCGTGACTGCTAGTACAGGTAATAGAATGGACATTGAGCTGGTCAGCAAAGCGCAAAACACACATCCCAAAAACATCTGCGCTAGGGGCTGTTTGAGAACGTGCATGCAGGACGATGGGATGTGTTCGCTCATCCCGAGAGTAAAAACCTCCTTCACTTCTTCATGATCTTCCTCCTGGTAGCGACGTATCTGCACCTTAGCCATGACCTTCAAATCAAGCATGACATTAGAAACAATTACACCGTAAGCTAAAGACTGTGTTTATCAAATCCTGTTACACCTGTCTTGTCTTTTTCATGTCTTGTAAGTAAACATCATTTCAGACCTAGATATATTATATACACGAATAACAGATTTTGCATTAAAAAACAGTAGATTAACAGTACTATCTCACTTTGCCAGCCTTGGTGTTTGTGTTTGTATAAAAGACACGGAATTATAAAGTGTCACAGAAACTCACAGCAAATTTCTCGATAACCCGCACGCCTCGATCTTGATAAGACGAGATCTCCAGATTACTGACCTTTACTCGATGACTGCGGGCAGCCAGTGAGGAAATATAGAAGGCATTTGTGTGTTTACGGAAGTGTTTAGGGCTTTACTTACAATGGCACTTCCAAGGAATATTAATTGTAACAATATGCATTTAAATGTATACGAATTGAAATAGGCTTTTCCCCCTGTATTTTCGTTAATATTTAAAACAAATAATGTAGACGTATCTCACCTTTACTGTAAATGATCCTTCTAAAATGAATGCTTTACTTGTTCCGATGTTTCTTCTTCTCTTTCAAAATGGCCGTTTAAGAGGAAGCACTATCGCCTTCCACTGGAGAGGAGGACGAGGCTAAGTGTGACTTCTTTCTTTCTTTTTCTTCACAGAAATAAATGATTCTGTGACCTTTATTGCTCAGTTTTACTTCCAGCACATATTAGAAATGATTCAAACTTCAACTGCTGACCAGTTTTCCTGCTCTCCCCTTGACTCATGATCACCTCTATTCAATGACACTGCATTTGAAACCATTTCCAAAGGTGTACTGACATGTTTGTTACAATTGTGCTCCTCTGCTAAAAATGTTCAACTTTGCGTTATAAATCTTTAACTGTTATATGACTCTTATCAGGAGGTCAGTGTGTAGAGAAAAACAAAACTGAAGTGAACTGTGTTTGGTGAACTGTACATTGCTATGATTGCTTTTGTAGAATACTGAGTGAATTTCAACGTTATATACTGATTCATAATGTACAGTATGTCATGATTCCTTGTCACAGATTGTCATGATGTGTTTGTTTATGCATGTAATGGCATTACTAATGATTATTGATTAATGTAAAAAATGTAACACTATACTTTGTTATATTAGCATTAAAATAATTAATTATTTAAAAAAAAAACTTAATGCTATTGACAGGAAAATTTAAAATGTCACATTCCTAAAGCAAAGTACATTCAATTTAAATATAGAATATCAAACTTGAAGTGACATATATACTACCATGTATGAAAAAAACATTTCACTTAAATGTACTACAGCAAACACTTATTTAAATATTATCTGGAAAATATATACTTTGTGTAAAAGTTCAAATCTCAACATGTTCTGCCCAATGTTAGAATTTAGGAGAAACATCTTTAGTTCAATTCATATTTATTTGTATAACTCTTTTCAGAATAAGTACCATTAGTTAAATCAATTAAAAAGCAGTTTTGCATAAAATGATGGCATATATAGCCAATAACTAGTGAGCTAAAGGTGACAGTGGGGAAAGAAATTCACGAACAATGTCGTTTTGTTTTTTAATTAATTTGGTGGAATACATTTTGAATGCCAGACCTTGTTCTAAATCAATGGAAAGACATGAAAGGTTGAAATGCCCCCTTCCCCAATAAAACCAGTAGTATAAAAGACACACAAAAGCTATCTTCACTTTCATTTCCTTTGGTTAGAGACTGTGTGAACATGATACGGTCTCACTCAAAAGATGCTTCAGCATTGACATTCGGATGACAAAGCTGCTCAGAGACTCAGTGCAAGGCTGCCCCTGCCACTGAGGAATACCTCCTCACACAGCGCTGTACTGTTTCCTGTTCACGTCAGACACTAACACTCACATCAGTACAACAAAATCTCATTAAACAATATAATACAAATCATGTACTCCAGGACCATATGATTGTGTTATGTTTTCCCAACAGCAAATACAGTACAAGTCTAACATACAAACAGAAAAACCAACTGTGTCTGTCTCAATTTTGGGTTTCTGGCACTGAAAACAATTGCTCCTTGTTTCTCACTTTCATTCGCTTCTTTCTTTCTACCCCAGATTGATGTCTCCAGCAAACAGGGTAATAAGCAAAATGACAGAGAATCCGGTGAGCAGCCCAGCATTTTGGATCAGGAAGAACACAACCCTTCCTCGATAATCTTTGGTGTGTGTAGCCATGATACTGTTCATCTCTGGGAACTGGAAAAACGGCAAACATTGTTATTAGACATTTAAGGAAAGCTTTTACACAACCCTCTGGAATACTTGATTCTGATTGGTCAGTCGTGGCATTTTTACTATTGTCCATGAAAATTGTACATTTTTACTTTTTCTTGTATCACAGCTCGGACTTTGCTCATTCTTGTTTCTTACAAACGCAACTGGAGGCATCTTGCATTACAAGTGCGTATAGTCAAAATGATCTTAGATGATTTTAATATACTGTACAATTGTTGCTATGCTTGCTTTATTACTAGGCCAGGTTGTAACAAATTGGATTCTCCCTCAAAATTAGATTTTCATAGTTGTACCATGTACACACAAACTGTAATCATTTAAAATATGTATATAACTGTTAATTATAATAAAAATAATAACAACCACAATAATAAACACTTATTATTTAACACTACATTTATTTTAAAGATCGTTTTGGTGTGTGTAAACGTAGTTTATTAGCTAAGCTATCTGGCTAATCAGGTATTGATAAGCTAACTGAAACAGACTTTAATAGCTTTTAAAATGTAGTTCAAACATTTATCATAACATGTTGCAATTTTGTAGGAATTGTGGTCAGGCATGAAAGAGAGTAAGCATATTTCATGGCCATGTTTTATGCCAATTTGTAAGTAAGATGTCTTACCATGTCTGCAAGAGAGATATAGAGAAACATTCCACCAGCAATGGCAAAGATAGCATTCGGAGCAAAACTACTGCCCAGCAGGATCCCCAACGCAAGACCGAGATAACAGGACATCGCTGACAGCAAATTAAAACACGCAGCCTGACCAACACTCATGCCTGAGTTCAACAGAATCACAAAATCACCTGCAGAGAGACAGAAAGAAAATCTGACATTAAAAAATGATATGATCTTTTGATGATGGGTCTCTATGTCTGTGTTTTACCCAGCTCATGAGGGAACTCTTCACAGAAGATGGCGATAGAGGTGCTGAAGCCGGTGAGCAGAGACAGTGTGAAGGACGCTCCGATGGCCAGACCGTCGATGAAGTTATGCACAGCATCACTGACAGTGATCATCCACGCCACAGTCTTTATATTAGACATTCCCTCCCCTTTCAGCCAGCGACAAGTTAATAACACACATGCATTCTGCACAAATTTAACAGAAAACAGACATTGTTAAATCGTTCTGATCTGCCTTATCGTAATAAAGCCAAAAATGCCAAAAGAAATTATAACAAATACGAAATTACATACAAAAGTTAAATAAATTCCCATTGTGAGATAAAGTCAAAACATATAGCTAAAGCTGCATTTGTGACAAATAAAGTCACTATCACAAGAAATATAGCCACAATTGTGGTTTTTAAAGTTATATTCTAAAATATAGGCCTGAAGTTGCTATTGTAAGAGGTAAATTCGGACTTATGTAGTCTAGTATATGTTTACAAAAACAAACAGAATGTATGGAACTGTGCTTTAACTGTGTGGATGGCCATTATTTTTGTTTTGATTATGTATAGAAATGCAAATGAGTTCTGTGTTACCTGTTCAACGGCTGGACTCTCACACGAGTTGTTGGACTTTTCACTGATAGAGTTAATTTCATGATTGGTGTTGTTTGTGATGATGTCACCGCTGATGTTGTTTATGACTGCGTCATTGCTAAAGGTGGTGATGGGGACATCAGCTGACTGCAGGGGTGGGAAATGACTGTGTCCCAGCTGCAGTGGAGGTGAACCATTGAGTTAGGCCTGAAAACAGCTCAATCTGTTCTAGTGAAGAATGTCCAAACACGTGCAAGCGCTTACCTCTGTATCTGTTTTCAATACCATCTTTAAAACTCGTTCAGTGAAGAACAAAATGTAAAATCCACCAAAAATCCCAACTACGTTTAGCACATAGTTATCTTCTTTAGGATCTAAGCCAAGGGCCTGTTCAGTTGGCAACAAAAAGATAAAAATTAGGACTACATGCATGAAGAGTTTATGTAATTGACTGTTATCAGCCAATCTGATAACATTTTACCCTCTAGAGCTACATAATTTTCCATCTAAACCTTTGTATCTAAACCATTTTATCTCTCAAATATCATCTCATAATCTCATTCTTACCTCTGGGATAAGTTGCAGTACAGCATTTGAAAACATTGTCCCAATGGCCAATCCAATTAAATACGTCATGACTTTTGGAAAATATGTTTTTTTAGTCAAAGGCACCAGAAACAACCCCAACAGAGCAGCCAAGTTTATCACGGTCACGGCCAGGAAACCATAACCCCAAACTACAGGAAGGAGGAAACAGATTTACACATATTCAGGCATATCAAAATTCTTTCCATCAATTCAATTCAAGAAGTGAGAAAAACATAGCTTCGGTTTATCACAATTCAGTGCAGTTCTACTTCACTGCATCCCAACACAGAAACCTAATGCAGGAAGTGTATTCGCTTCGGTACTGGGATGCAGTGAAGTAAAATACTCTCTCGTGTACAGTCTGTTAGTGAGGACATCATTATCATGTGAAATGGGATCAGACAAAGGCAGTTTTTTCTGAATGTGAAATGAGAAACTGATGCCGCACAGTTCAAGTCCCTCAACAAAATGAGTGGATCAACAATGTGATGATGGGTCATGGAAAATCCACTTATCAGTTCAAGTGTTTGCTCTCTAAAAGAATCTGTGTGTAATGTGTGGGTGATAATATTAACTTTTAACCATTATGATTCATAAGCACCAATGGAAAAACCATGATTACACAAAATTGTGTATTTCTAGGTTGAGTTTCACTACAAATACACTGTGCACCCAAAATAAATACTAGAAAATCAATCTGTAACTCCCTGATAAAATAAGTTGATATGGTCTCCAGAGGTTTTATTGTAATATCTGCCTATTTCCTCATAACTCAAAATGTATTTTCCTGGCTCCATACAGCACATTTGATTGCCGTTTCCACCAAGGTGAAGGCATGTGTGGTAATCATACTCACCTTTGTGATCAGGTAACAATGAAGAATCATTATGGTTTGAGGAGGAGGTGTAAGGGCAGGCAGGGATCAGGACCTGATTGAGAATAGCTGGACACATCATCTGCAGATCATTGAGACTGACGGCAGAAGCATTGCTCAGTCCAAAGGCTGACAGCAGCTCTGACAATGAAGAACACTACCAAAAACAAAAAAAAGTAAACATTTGCATCATCAAGAATTAGAATGTGGCACTGATTATTGAGACATGGGACAAAACATGTCTCTTTTTAAAATTCTTATTACTAGTAAGCAACACCAAACACAATTATTACTAAATATAATGTTTGATATGCAACATATGGTTTGGTGACAATTCCATATATAAAAATCAGTTGAAACCATATGGAGTTTCAGTTCATTTATTTAATGATGATTTCAAACTTTACAGGAACCTCGTTTTCATAAAAAAAATACTTTTAACGTTATTTTTAAGAAACCATATAACAGTTAATTATGTAGCCAGAGTTAAACATTGCCTATATATTTTCTATTTTCATCCATTTTATTTCATATAGCTATTCTAATTTAAATTAGACAGCTTTAAAGTAAATATTTAGAATTTTATCAATCAGATTTTCGGTTTCCAAACCAATAATAAATGCATAATGCACAAATACATGAAAATACACATATTTTGTTTTGTACATGTATTAAGTAAAACAAAATACATCGATACATCAAATTATGCTGATCGCCAATAGTTAGGTAGCTTGCAGATCAAAATGGCAAATTATAAAAACATAGAAAGAAGGGGTGGTTAAAATTAAATACATAAATAAGTCCTATAATCCGTATGACTCAAGATGTAACTGAAAACAGGTTCCCACATTTTAAGATTAATTAAGTCAAATTAAGATATGCTGCTATAATTTGTTTTTTTTCCAAATAGGTAGAGGTGAGTCCCGTTAGCCAAGCAGAAAAGAGAGGCCTCGTGCTCTCCATCCACAGGCAAAATAACTCCATATTGAAAAGGTAATTAATATTCGTGCTGAGGCTCTCCAACAAATTCAACCATGCAGCCTCGCACGATTAATTCAAAATATTTATTTTCACTTGTTTTTAGTTTTAATAAATTGTATTTATTCTAGTAACGTTACTTCAACATACTACATGGAAATGAAATAACACACACATATACATATATATATATATATGCTAAATGACTAAAAAGTAATGTAAAAGTTTGTTCTAATAGATAAAGCCGTTTGCCAAAACAAACAGATATAAATTTCCACTTGCATTGTTATATTATAATGGGAAACAGTCCTAACAGAAAGAGTGAGAGGAGAGGGTAGATGTGTCTGAGACGGGACGCGTCTTCATTACCTCGGTGTTCTTCAGCGGATTGGCGTCAGCGTCGACCGACGGCGCGCGGCGGCTGGTGATGAGGCGCAGAAAGTTTTCCAGGTTTCCCGTGGACAGCGAACCGCTTTCACCGTAGAAGCGTAAAACATTTCGAATAACACTTTCCTCCATAGTTCTATCCTTTCAATGTGAATACATTTACCGAACAACTATCCGAGAACAAGTCAAAACGGATGGAAACCACATGCGCACATTCGAAATAATAACAGAAACCGCAGGTTAATAAATGAGAAGCCCAATTCTTTCATTTCCTTTACAGAAATATGTGCAATCTCCTGGAGGTGGGAGGAACAGCTATCTGTCGACTTTACTTATCAGTCTCAGTGATAGTGGATCACCTCTGACGCGCCGTCATTCCTCAGCAGAGATCGCGCGAGCCGAGGAAAGAGCTGCTGGACGGAGGGTCAAAGAACAGCGACGTGCTGCTGTCCAAACACTGCAATACCAGCCACCACTCCCCGTGTCAAAGAAGCCTTTGTTTGCGCTTTTCCAGACATTCTTGCAACGTGTTCAGGTCTGACTTGAGTAACTTTCAAGTGATCTCGTGGTAGGACGTTACAGCCGCGAAAAGAACAATATTTACACATTTCTCAATCAAGCCTTTTCATTTTTTTTATCAATATTACTGACCAACCATGACTTGTGTTTTTTTTAAATAGTCACATTATTAAGTAAAAATATAAAAAGATTAAATATGTTATTGTAAAAATTTATTTCAATTGATTAATTATTTGACGTACAAAAGTAGCCTAATAATCAACAGGTCGCCCTGAGGACGCAGTGCCCCACAATCTTTTATTAATTTGCTTTGTATAGTCGATTTTAAAGAAGCAGTCAGACAACTTGACAAGCATATCATAAAATCAGTAGACATCCCTGAGAGACGTGATATGAAGATTTGCAGTGATTTCTTCAGCAGTGGTGGGTCTCCATGCTCCAAAAGTAACTGTGGACTTTTTGGACAGCATCAGGAAGCCATTGGCATCAAAGTGACCAGGAATATTGTCAACATCCAGCCAAACATACACCGCAGGAAAGGAACAGTGCAGAGTCACAAAAAAGTTCTGCACAATTCCAGAGTCCTTTACAGCAAACTGCAATATACAAATAAAATAAACCTGTCAGTCAAGGACAAGCTCTTTGCGTTTAGTAACATCTCTGTTTGTAAAGAAACACATTGTAGGAATGTAGTAGGCCTAAATGAGTGAATTATCCAAGCTGGGTGGGAGTGTTTGTAAATGTGTGAGAATGTATGGTTCTTACTGTGATGTTGGGTTTCTGCAAACCCTCTGCATATCGTGGAGAGCTGAGGAAGATGTGATTGTGAGGGCTGATCATTTGACCTTCCGGACTACTGAGATGAAAAGCAACTATGCATGAGCGCCGTGTGCAGTTCCCACATTGTGTCAGCAGAGCGGATATAGTGTGCTGAAACACAAGGGTGCTTCCTCCTGCTTTTATCGTAGTCACGTTGGACTCTAAAGAACACACAGCGTTAAAGCTGCCCCAGCGGTGTAATTTCACCTGCGAACAGGAGTATACATTATATGACAAATTCTGGTCAAAATTCATAAATAAACTAATGCAAGTAAACACAAAATGAAAACATTTATGCTATAGCACCGGAAAGTCTTGTGGCACTAGATGAGGTCTGTCCAAAACAAAGAATGAGGGACATGCTGTTTTGGTCTAGTTTATAGATAGAGTACGAATGTTTTATTAAACTAATAGTTTGCCCAGAAATGAAAAATAGCTGAAAATCTACTCACCCTCAGGCCATCCAAGATGTAGATTAGTTTGTTTTTCATCTGAACAGATTTGGAGAAATGTTGCATTACTTGCTCAACAGTGGATCCTCTGCAGTCCAAACAGCTTATGAAAATATCAATTAACATCTTGTGAAGTAAAGAGCTGCATGTTTGCAATAAAATCCATCAAGATGTTTTGACTTTAAAGCGTTGCTTCTGGCCACAATACAAGTCCATAATAACACTTCCTCTAGTGAAAAGTCTATCCACGGTTTCTTCACTCACATCAAAATCCACCAACATATTTCATATTTCTATGCCCAGGCATAGAGGAACCGTGTTTTAAAGTTAAAATATCCTAATGATGGATCTTTTTATTACAAACAAGCAGCTTTTCACTTCACAAGACATTAATTGATGGACTGGTGTCTTGTGGATTATTGTGATATTTTCATCAGCTTTTTGAACCCTCATTCTAACGGCACCCATTCACTGCAGATAATCCACTGGTGAGCAAGTGATGTAATGCTACATTTATCCAAATCTGATAAAGAAACAAACTCATCTACATCTTGGATGGACTGAGGACGAGTACATTTCCATACATTTTCTTTTTGGGAAAACTATTAATTGAATTTACTCTCTTAAAACATTGATTTGCATGACTAAATTAAAATGTCATACAATTTGAACATTCTCTGATCATGATTTAATAAAAAACAACAGTCAGTGTTAAAAACCTTCTTACCTTAGCTTTGACTGTGTGCTTCTCAGAGTGGCTGTCAGAAACAGCATAGATCAGCAGGTCTCCCTTATCCTCAACCCCCGCTGAGAGTATAGGAGCATAAAAACCAGTAGCCCAGTAGTGTAGCATTTTCCATTTACCACCAAACTCTGAATGTACAGCAGATTTTACAGTCAACAAGCATACTTTGGCTTTGCATGATCACGTGCACATATAAATGACAAATTACATTTAGTAAGTAAGAATGCTTTCTTCTATATGGTGATGAAGAGTGGTAGTCATTACATGATTCATTTACCTACAGAGGACCAGGAGGGCCCCTGCCAAATATCATTAAGCTGCCAATAAAGAGTGCCCATCGTATGACCTTTGCCCTCAACAATGTCACTGCGGCTGCGGCGGTAGAATTCTGTTTGGATCTTCACACACTGCGCCTGCATCACCTGTTCAAACCAAAGTATGTCATCCACTTCTGTTCAAAAGTGTGGAGCTGGTAAGATTGGATGCAATTATTTGATCAAAAATAGTCAAAACAGTAATATTGTGAAATATTATTCCTATTTAAAACAGCTTTGTATCTATTTTAAAATGTAATTTATTTCTGTGACGTTACAGCTTAAAGGTGATATGTGTGTGTGTGTTCACCTGAGTGATGTAAATAGTGTCTCTGTATCTCTGCACCGGGTCTGTGCTGTTAGGGAGGATGTAATGTAGTTCTGCTTGCTTTAGCATCTGCTGATTTCCATCTTCATGATGCTGACGATGAGCTGAGAAATTGCTGCTGAAATCCCAGTCTGAAGACACTGAAACCTGGTTGAAGTTGAAAAACAAGAGTGTTTGATGGCGTTTCATTTCCCTTTAGATAAGAACCATGCTTAACTGTACTAAATGTGCACTTGTAGTGAACTTTAAATCTATATTATATTTATATTAAAAATGTGCTTGCGGATAGTGAAATATTAATGAAATAAAAGGCCATTATGTGTAAAAATCATTTTGTTTATCTGTTTTTGTCTGTGTTTGTTTTTCAGTAGAACTAACGAAGATTTCAAAGCCATGGGTCCCATTGACTGCCATTATATGACTGACAGACAGCAACGGTTTGAGTTAAAAATCTTGTTAGGTTCTACTGAAGAAACAAAGTCACCTACATCTTGGATGCCCTGGGGGTAAGCAGATAAACATCACATTTTCATTTTTGGGTGAACTATCCCATTAAAAGAGTACGGTTTCATTGGGATCAGAACATGAACTAGTACTAGGTGTTCCACACTGTGACTGTTAACTCTCCAAAAGCAGACAGATTTGTATTAAGTCTAGTACCTTACTAAGTGTGGACAATGAAGGCCAGGACTGGAAGCCATACTCAGAAGCAAAGCGAGTGCGAGGGAAAGCAGTCCAGTTCCAGCAATCCTTGTAGTAGCTGTAGAAGTGGGTGTCTCCATAGTGGGGTCATAGGGGTCCTCAGACACCCAGCCTTCCTTCTCAGACTCAACCCCATTGGTTGGGCTGGACACTAGAAAAGGACGGGTGCTGTCCTCCTGAATTACAGCACAGCATCCTTTGGTATGGTTTAAGATGGTGCTTTAATGTTATTGCGTGTATCTCAGTCTCACCTGCAGAACAATGTCTCTGATGTTCTCAACATACAGATGGACATAGTCCTTCACGTACAGTGGTCGCGCAGCAACAGAGATGTTGAACCAGTCAGTTGCTATGGCAGCTTCATTCTCATTGTTCCCACTCCAGATGATCACAGAGGGGTGAGATTTCAACCGTCGGACCTGAAAAACTCCATTTAATTGTAAATAGTAACTGGTGGGTCAATGATGCTCATTTTCTTTCTCCTGGATGTGTCATTTATTCAAAAGATACATTAAAAATGCAATTCACACATACGATGGCTTGAATACACCTCTTCTAATTTTTAATTAAAATTAATTTTGAAATATTTGGGGGGGCATAAAAGTCAAACATGCCTTGCTTTCTATTAAAACCGCTTCTCTTAATAATAGTTAAGAAAAATTTGACCCTTGCAGCAGTGTTATTAGTATTATATAAATTATCAGTACTTAATATTTTTGATTAGCTTTTATTTTGTTTTCTTATGGAGTTTTGTCATTTCTATTAGTTTTTTTATATATATATTTATATATTGAGCTTTGTTTTGTTTCTAATTTAAAGTAAATTTAGTACTTACTAAAAAACGTATTCTATTTTTTTTGTGCCAAGCAACATTTATAATTATCATTGGTTTGGAATGACATGAGGGTGAGTAAATGCTGACCATTTTCATTTTTTGGTGAACTATTGCTTTAAAATAATGATTAAGGAATGGACACTCACTGTATCCAAGATACGTATATGGAAAAATATATATGTGTTCTATTAAAATATACACTCACAACATGACATTTTTGAATCATTCCATTTAAAATTTTCTTGAAAATGTTTCTAAACACTCTAAGATGTTATTAACCTTTTTATATGTCGTTTATTTGAGGTGAACATGACATATGAGTGTGCAATGTAAGCAAACCTGCTGAATGACCTCTTCCCTCACGGTCTGTATAAAATCCTTTTCTGTAGGGTACAATGCACAGGCAAACATGAAGTCCTGCCAAATCTGACATAAGAGCAAACAAATAATCAAATCCGTTATCATTTATTTTAAAGCATGTCACAGGTGGAGGATGTCATATAATAAGCTTACCATGATTCCATACATATCACACAGGCTGTAGAATATGTCTTGCTCATACACTCCACCACCCCACACTCTTAAAGCATTCATATTGGCCTTCTGTGCAGACCGGAGCAGGATTGTGATCCTGTAATGCCAATGCAGAAACACGACAAGATGACTAAAGTTTCAAAGTGCTTTCACATTAAACAGAATTCAGTCTGGCCATTGAACTAAGCTGTTTTAGGCTAAATCTACTCACATGTCAGTGGTCACCTGGTCCTGAAAGGCATGAACAGGAATCCAGTTCGACCCCTTCAGGAAAACTGGTTTCCCATTGATCCGGAAGTAGAAGCTGAGGCCAGGGGAGGAGGGTATAGGCTCCTGGACCAACTCCACAGTGCGGAAAGCAACCTGAAACAGAAAACCACAACATGAGAGTGAAATGATGCAGATTGAGAAAAAATACAATAAACTGAGAGAGACATTACCATTCGGTCGGCTTTAAATGTCTCTCCACCCTCCAAGTTGACATCTATAGTCAGGCAATATAGAAACTGCTCTCCATGTCCAAACGGCCACCACACACTGACAGTCTTAAAGTGAACATATTAGTTGTCCGATAAAAAATACTTTAGTTATTTGAAATAAAATAAACATTAAATGAAGTAAAATATAAAAAAATATTAAAATAAATATATAAAAATGACAAAACACAACAAAATTACTAAAACTATAATACAAACTAAAATTAAAGTGAAAACAGAAAATGTCAAATAAAAACTAATTTGAAATATTAATTAAAACTATAATAGTATGCCTAACTATAATACTATCTCAATTCTACTAAAATAACAGTAATACATGTGATATTTCCTCTGAAATATGTTAAAATGACACGGGGTGGTCATAAAGAAGCAAACTAGACCTGATTGAGCTGTAAGACAAGGGACGTTTTAATCTGCCCAGGTGTAAGAGACAGCTGAAATTCTGCCTCTGACTGCAGTAATGGTATGGACAGATGGACAAGACCCTTAGAAGCAACAAAAACGTCAAAGAACAATTCCACTTCAACAGTCCAGCTTGAATGTTCAGAGTCTGGACACAGAGAAAGACATGGACAAGAATACAGAAGAAAGAGGGTTCTGCATATTGTGTTGATTTGTTTTGCTATTATATTAATGTATAAAACCCCTTTTCCTTCATATGCAAATATGTGTGTGTGTACCATATTTTGGATTTGTGGTATAACTGAGAACCCTTGAAGTGTTGAAGACTTCCAGGCGAACTCCCTTCCAGATGCCCAGAGTGGGGAAAGATGGACCCCAGTCCCAGCTAAATGAGCTTTGAGCCTGAAAACACCAAGTGGCCAAAAACTCAATTAGGAAACCAATAACAATAAAAACTTTTGTATATTATTTAATTCATGATTTACATATAGGATACACAATTATTTAACCCCAGTCTTAAACAACAAAAACATAGGTATCGCCATATACTCTAATGAACTTTTTGGGTTTGCGAGTGTTACAAAGTTTGTACCTTTCTGATAAAGTTAACATGACACTCTCCTTTCTGTACAGGAGGAGGACAATCAGGTGGTACCCTGTATTCAGTGTGGGCACGACTCTTCTGAGATGCATATGTCACAGCTGACATAATCCACACCCGGAGAACATTCTCTTCATCCTTCAGCAATCCAGTGACTTCAAAATCCTCAACAAAAAAGATTAAGGACAAATATTTAAGGACGGCAGTTGTTGTAATTATTATTATGCTGGAGTCTGTAAACATACATATAAAGCACAATTCAATCAAACTTGTACTTATGTACGAAACAGTTATTCATTTACATATCTGCGGAACATGTTGTCTGTCTTTCCGATGGTGACTCCATTGAGAGATATGGTAGAGACGGTGTCCACTCCTTCAAACACTAGGACGGCTTTCCCTTTTCCTCTGTTGAGAGTACATTGTATTCATTGTGGTACAGTCTAAATATCACACTATTGTAATCATAAATCATATCATTGACATTCTAGCTCTAGATCAGAGGTTAGGTTTAGGACTTTGAGGGTTGCTGATTCACCTAACATGAGCAGGTACTGAGAAGGATGTAGTGTAAGTCCAGTTGTCAAGTGAAATCCATCTGTAGGCCAGGTCATTAAACCTATAATATGGATCCTGTTGACACAGAATAAAGGTTTAAGGAACACTAATTGCACAGTGTTTGTACTGTTAATACTGACTTCAGAAAGTGTTTATACCGAAATGAATCCCTGACGCTGCAGAGCAGTATGAACACAGCCTGGCACCTCCGCACTGAGAGAAACAGATGAGTTTGAGTTCATCAGCTGCCATTTCCCGTTCAGAGAGATAATATCAACTCCAAGACTGGGACTCTTCACTTCAGCGAGTGCGCTGTCAAGAAAAGAGACCTCTAACAGGTAAAAGCACGCAAAAGACCATACCACACGATTCATGTTTAATGATCATGGCAGGCTTGATACTACAAAGTCATTTCTGTATTACATAGTTGAATCACGGGACATGAAGCCATAAACACACACCGCCCTGATGTTTTCTGCGACACTTCCCGGTTCAAATCAAAAGCACAAGCGGTCAGCTGCTCTCTCGCGTGGAAGCAATAACATCCGGTGGCGTTTAAGCTAAAGGTATATGGATGTCAAATATTCTACAAAAATAATTTAAGTATATTCATTTTATTTAAATATAATTATAGAATTTTAACAATGTTCGAAAATTAAAAGTTGTAGCGAAAACAACTAGCTATTCGAGAAATGAAATTATGAGGGCTTTTATTATGCCTGCACTGCTACATTATGTGGTGGGATATTGTTCTATCCTCGTAACTAGAATCTTTTGAATTGACTAATTTAAACATGAATTCACTGTTTTTAAAGTTATTTTATAGAAGTGGCGTTTTGTGTATCTGAACGCAGGAAAGCATTCACGCGATTTAAAAGGATATAGTTCACCCAGAATTCGGTCATTATTTTTACTCATCCTCATGTCGTTCCAAACCTGTATGAATGTCTGTCTTATGTTGAATGTAAAATAAGTTATTTTGAAGAATGCTGGTAATCAAACAGTTGATGGTTGCCATTTATATCCATAGTATGTATTTCCCTACTATGGAAAGCAATGGTGGCCAACAACTGTTTGATTCTTCAGAATTCCTCAAAGACTCCAATATCTTCTTTAACAGAAGAAACTCATATAGTTTTGAAATGACATGAGGGCAAATAAATGACAAAATTGATATTTTTGGGTAAACTAATTCTTTAAAACGAAATATGAGTTTGAGAACACTTATGAGAACATTTTGTCTTAATTATCATCACTTACTAAAATATTAAAGAAATCTTAACAGTTTTTTTGTGTTACAATACAATTTTTTCCAAGATAATTATTATTTTGCCCTGACCAAACCTTATTGAGCACACTAATAATCAGATGATTAATTCCAAATTATTCATGGTCTTAAATGGTAATTTCAAGCAAAAAACCATAACCACTTTCCATATTCGATACGTCAAAGAAAGTCTAATCTAAGTTTATTTGAATACAGACAGTTCAATTCAAATGGAACAACACAAACACATAGTATGAGCTATACATCTTTATTGAAAGGACAAAGTAGCGGGATTTTAAATAGATATTTAAGCCAATCGATTAAATTGTTTTTCAGTGTCACGGCTCTGACCCTTTTGGGCCAAGAGCTGATCAGACTGTTGCAAACCTTTACAATCAAACAGGATATATCAGTCCCAATCTCCCACTGATGTACAACGTCTGAACTTTTCTCCTGCATTTGCATGCATTCCAGGAGTAAGGCCCCAAAAAACAGAACAACCTAAAGACATTCTCTCTCCGAGCGGTCAAACAGGCATGATGTGTTGTGGAGTGAGAGGAGTTGATTGATAAAGATCATAGATAGGCAGAGCTGAGAGTGGAGGAACATCCGTCAGACTGGCGAATTTGTCCATTTCAAGACTTTGTAGTGTGTAAAGGGCCAGGAGCAGGCCTGCATTCCTGTTTGAGCAGAAAACTGGGATTGTGCCTCCATAAGAGACAGATGGAGAAAAATGGTCTTGCAACAGTGTCCAAAACATGAGAACAAACGGTGTACAAATGTGTCCAGCCAACATCACATGGCATATTTCTGAGTCCATTCCCGCGCTATTCTGTTGTATCTGCAAAGAGGAAAGATAAACATTAGACAGTTGAAATCAAGTGACTCTTCGTGCAGCTCAGTTTTGAACCTTTCTGATGATTCCAGTTACTATGTTATTTCTCCTTTATTAATTATGTACTTCAGTTAATCAAGTTTATAAACATTTTAACTTGAAGATTTAAGGCAAGACACCCCAGATGAATAGGAAAACAACGACTACACATCACCATAGTTTATTGATTACATTAAGAGTTGTACACAAAAAAAACTATTACAGGTTTTTGAAATGTTATATTTAAATAATCTAACTAAATATGCACTTATTTACATATATTTCATATATATACATATATTATAATATAAAAATGGGATAAAACCAAGTAAATCAGAAAATACTGTTAGCAGCCAGAAAAATAAATCACAATATTTTAGGAATAACTGTATAAAATCAGGTGAATAGTATATGACAAAACCCATCTGTAGAGTCCCTGAATAGGAATAAAACTGTAAAGTGTTAAGTTCTGATTCTGAGAAAACTGCCTTTACAGATATATACTGCAATTTAAATCTACAGATGCAAATAAAGTACGATAAAATAAACACTTAAAAGGTTTTATTCAACTAGTCTGAACACATTATGAAAAACCAAATAACCCAAAATCTTAAAGGAAAAATGTTTGCCTGTAGTATCTTGCCTTAATGTAGGCTAGAATATATTTGTTCTACTAGCATCCTGATGCTTCTCATGCAGTGCTACAACTAGCTCACACAAACCAAAAATACTCAGCCATTACAATTTACAGCTCTAACATTTTTACTTACTTAAAAAAAAACTTTCATGCTGCTTTAAGACTTTATGGCTAGCCATGCTTACTGCGAGGTTTAATGCAGGACTAAATAAACCCTATCAAATCACAAGACACTGCTGCGTTTGAGAAAGATAAAAGCAGATCTGACTTTTCACTTGAAAAGATTCTGTGCTTTTTCTCAGTCGTTTCAGAAGAGACATGAGAGCATGTATTAGTGATGCACACCTGCTGTGGCCACACGCTCATGCTGCACCACACCGGAAGCAACAGTTTGCAGAGCTTCACTCTCTCTACAGTACCTCTAATGTTCACAATGCAGAGTTGACTTTCACCTACAGCATGGCATATTTCTCTGTCCATTCCTTTGCCATTCTATTATACCTGACAGAGCATGACATAAGGCGCCCTTATTTATTACATATTTTTTATTTTTTACAACAGATACTGATATTATTTGTGATAAACTGCTGTAATTGGGTGCTGACTGTATTCAAATAAGCTTTTTGGATCAGACTTACAATGTAAATGTTACTGGCTAATGTAACTGGCTAACATTAAAAAATTATGAATTTAAAAAGATTTAACTTATCAAGCATAAGTGATGATTTTATGGTCTTGCAAAAATATGTATAAGAGATCTAAAGATTATAAAAATGTAGTAAGTTAAAATGAAACAAATGGAAGATAACAAAATACAATAAAGAAAAATTGACAAAGTAAAAATAATGTTACATATAGGAAACAATGTATCATTTAAAAATAACAACATCTGTTGCGCACGTGTGTGAGAGAACAATAATTATGCTTCAGTCTGTACTTACTTCTCGGTGTCTGTTTTATAGATTCGGGCAATCTCTGGCACAAGAGGGTCGTCTGGATTGGGGTCACATAAGAGTGAGCAGATGGACAGGAGGACTACAGAGAAGTAGACACATACACCACATCATTAACATATAACACAGGAGTTCAATTATACAAAATATCATGTTGCTTGTCCAATCAAATTAGTGGACTGGAGCTAGCTTATGTATTTAATATAGGCTTAATGCGTTTCCAGTATTAGGACTAATTGTTTCTAACCATTTTCTAATAAAGAAACACCTATTATAGAGTGTACCTTTAGAAATAGTAAGTGCAGGAGACCACTGGGACCTGAGGATATCCAGACAGATGCTGCCATTACTGTTTATGTTGGGATGGTAGATTCTTGTAGTAAATGCAAGCTAAGATAAGGAACACAAGTGTTATACACACCTAGTCAAACAGTGTTGGTTTGGTTTTGGTTTTTGACGTTCTTACCTTTGGTGGTTTAAAGGGGTAATCTGTTGGGAAGTGTATGGTTAGGAAAAAAACACCACCCTGATATGGACTTTCATTCTGTTTTAAATAAAACAAAGGGAAAAATATTTTTAGTACATTTACACGACTGTTTGGGGTCAGTTTTTCATTTTTAAAAAATGATGGTGAAGACAACAATGCTACAAAAGATTTCCATTTCAAATAAATGCTGTTTTCTGAACTTTTTATTCATCAGAGAATCCTTAAAAAATGGTTTCCACAAAAAATATTAATACATAACGGTTTTCAACATTAATAATAATTGGCATATAAGAATGATTTTCGAAGGATGATGTAATGACTGCTGAAAATCCAGCTTCACTATCACAGGAATAAATTACATTTAAAATACAAAACTGTTGTTTTCAATTGTAATATTTCAAAATATTGCTGCTTTTAATGTATCTTTGATCAAATAATTGCAGCCTTTGCTAACATTAAAGACTTTTCCCAAAGACACAGTTCGTACATTTTATGTCAGTACTACACTATTCTAGGGCTGTGCAATTAATCGCTTGCTCATTATCATGCGCATCTCGTCAGTAAAGCAGGCTCCGTGATTGGTGGCAAATCTCCATCATCTGTTTTTAAATGGAGCGGCAGTTAATACAGAGAGCCGTAGTTCACTGACAAGCTACAATATCACGTTAATAATCGCAGATGAATCGCATTCGATTATGAACGCGATATTTCGTAGCTTGTCAGTGAACTACGTCTCTACGCGATTAATTGCACAGCCCTATACTATTCAGTAACATGCTTCTGCAGCAGTGCTTTGTTGTACTCACCGGCCCCATGATTGTTGCCTGCCAGTGGAACACTGCAGGAGAGATTACATGTACAGCATCAGTTTACAGTAAATACATCCAGCCGTAAACACCACACAATACATGTAAAGTCTGTGATCTCACCATCATCCCCCACTGGACCTGCTGAACACTGCGCAGGAGGATCACGTGCCAAATCATTCAATTCCTACAGAGAAGAGTCAGAATGAGTTTCGTGAAACAAGCATGCAGAACTACTGAAAAGACACAGACTCTCCATAACGAAGGGTCCGTAATGGCGCTTTGCTCTTTTATCACTATGGGGACAGCAAGATGAAACCAGCAGATTGAATGTGTATTTATAGTTCCTGAGGGGTCATCAGGGAGAGGAGCTGGAACACAAACTGAAGTCCACAGGCATGTCCGTCTGCGCTCCCTACTTTAGGAGCACTACGTTTATTTTTATTTCAACATGTCTGTTGAGTGGGAAGACACCTGGGGGTATTTAATGACAGGGGGGCAATCAATCTAGAGATGTTCCATTGCACAACTACAGACAGGCAGGAACTTCAAAACACATTGACAAGTTTACTTCATAATATGGATACAAAACTATTTAGGACCCCAGATTGAACCGTGCAGTCCCTAAAGGTCACCTAAAAGAGGAGAAGTAATAGGGGATCAAGACGTCAAAACGTGTAGGAATTATCACATTAATATGGACTTCAAAAATAATTAACTAAACGACTATTTTAGTTTTTGTTTCGTTTCATTTCATAAACGAACTATGGTAAGAATGTACTACCCACACAACGAAGCAAAGTGTCAATACTACAGTAATAATTATTATGAATTAAATATCGATGTGAGATTTTTCATGTATCATCTAAACATGTTATAGTGCCACCTATGACATCGAGACGGTCTTACGTAACTTAAATAATTATTAGCTGCCAAGACCATTATTCTCACTGGTTGACAATGGAGCTTAAAAATTGTATACATATACTTAATAATAATATAAAAAAACAACAGGTTTGATGTCCTTATTTGATAAACAAGAAAAAATCCTTCGTCGCTTGTCTCAGGAATAAGCATAACGTTACATAAGCAACACGGCGACAGGCTGATAGATGACTAAAATATTAATGACACACTGGTTTATAATATGTCTGGCTGATGTATTTATACTTGATATAATTTCCCACTTACCTTATGGATTCGTTTAAGCGCCATCTTCCACTGGGTGTAGTGGTTCCTGAATAACTAGCTAAATATCTCGCTCTCTTTCTCAATATGTGAGCTAACCTGAGAGCTAGCCAACTGCCTAGATAAAAAATAACATAAAAAATATCAGGATGTCAAAAAAATGTCTTATATTCAACGTCTAAAAAAATGATATGGCAATCAAACGAGTGAATCCAGACAGGCCGTGACCCTGTCGGTGCCTGTAATGCTGATGTGTACACTTCTCTTTCAGTTAGTTGTCTGCGCTGACAAGATGTCCGTGAGCTTGTTGTTAGCTTCTTCTTCCTCTCGTGCGGATTTAACGGCGAATTAAAGCGCAATCCTGAGACGAGCGCCACCGTGAGCGCTGGATGACGGCATTAATATCTAAAAAAGCTACAATATTAACGTTTTAAAAAAATTACAATTTACAAGAAGGAGAATTATAAAGGGATTATCCAGAGGAATAGTATGTACCTCCTTGGAAATGAAATGTTTCTTTTGAACTACAGGTAAATGAGATGAAAAGCACAGATAATGGTCGCAGTACAGTGAAACCTAGACAATGGCCAATTTGAACAGCAAAATTGAAAATTTGAAATTAAAATCGAGGTTCACCATTGGGCCTTGAATACAAAATAGTTCAAATACAACTCTGTCTGAGCTATGGTACAAAGATGACATAAATTTCTTTGGACATGTGATCTATATCAGACCTATCAGATATCAGATCTATATCTATATCTGAGGAATAAACAAACCTTGAACCTATCATAGCAGGCCTGCAGTCTTGGGATGACTAAGATCTTTTTTAAGGGTAATGATTAAAAAACAAATGTCTACACCAACAAAATATTTTAACTTGGCAATAACTAGAAAAAAATGTGTATTCATTATAAAAAAGTACATGGACTTTTACTATTTTATTAGTTTATGGATTCTTGGATTAAGCTATTATTAGACTTTTATGATTTTACTAATTTATTATGATTTTATCAAATTAATTAGGCAATTTATTCATCCAGGATTGGAGGAAGTGAATTAAAATATCTTGATTTCTAGTTCTTTTTACTTTTTAATTCTAGTTTTGTCCTAAATTAAACCATTTTAATTCATAATTTTGAGGCCCCCTGGTTGAGAAGCACTCATCTATGGGATTTCTTTTGTATTCAATGATAACCATATTCATGGTATTTAAAAGCTAATTCAAGGTACAAAGAATAGCATAGTATTAAATGGTGCATATACACAAAGAATGTGACTCTGGACTACAAACCCAGTTGTAAGGTGCATGGTGTAGCAACAGCCAACCATATACCATTGCCATATGAGAAATACTGCCAACCACTAGCCAAAATTATCGATTTGCTTTTATGCCAAAAATTCATTATAGGACATTAAGTAAATATAATGTTCCATGAAGATATTTGGTAAATTTCTTACCGAAAATATATCAAAACTTAATTTTTGATAACATTGCCAAGGATTTAATTTACACATCTTTAAAGGGGATTTTCTCAATATTCAGATTTTTGTGCACCCTTTTTTGAATAATAATTGTAGTTTATATTTCCATTCAAAAAAATTACTCTTATGACTGGTTTTGTGGTCCAGGGTCACAAATAGC
This sequence comes from Gymnocypris eckloni scoliostomus, assembly GCA_027564155.1. Lineage (NCBI taxonomy): Eukaryota > Metazoa > Chordata > Actinopteri > Cypriniformes > Cyprinidae > Gymnocypris > Gymnocypris eckloni. The sequence goes on from CM050429.1 coordinate 12,066,332, forward strand.
ATTACCAGATTTTAAACACCAGGATACTGCCAACTGCTACATACTAGACATGTATAAATTCACTTTAAAAAGACTAAATAAATAACACAGTAAAAGTACTTGAATAAATATATTAGCCAGCAATAATGTATGTTGTTTTAATCATCATACAACATTATGGCAATAGAAGAAACAGTGAACTAGACACCGAACCGTCTCCAAATCACACAGATGAAGTGAAACCAGGCAAGAGTGAAACAACTTTTCAATCAGTGTGATTGTACAAGCCTTCAATCGTTATTCTGTGCTCGTTTAAACATAGTCTCAACTGGAGTCTCCACAATAACAAACGATCTGATCTGAAGTAGCACACAGCTTGCTGCTTCATTGACTGCCTTTTATCCACTCATTCTGGCAGAACTCATCCACAAACCATAATGTATTTGAGAATAATCACCATGACTCCTTCATTACAACTACATAATGTCAGTTCAAAGAAAAGCACACAATGGAGCGATACAGAAAAGTCAGAGGCACCGGTATCAACAGATCTCCATCACGAATGAATGAAAATCACATGTACCATAACCTGTATCTGAAATAACTCAACAGAAAATTCCCAAATTACATAAAAAAAGAAAAATCACAGAATTAGTAACTGTCAATAGGAATTTGTTTGTAATACATCTATATTTTCTTGTATTCCTTAGAACTGGACAATCATTATTGAATCATCCAAATCTATATGTTAACAAATGTCAAGAAGAGATTCTTCGAAATGAATATCATTTGGTAACTATGATCTAATGCTGCGGAGGTGCTGTGGTTAGCTTAGTCGTAGCACAAAATCAGCAGGACGTCTTCTGAGTAAATGATGCACCTGCAGTCTTTTGCACCATTTCGGTGTCTGTTATTGGTACATTCTAGTGCGTCCCACTTTCTCTGAGTTTGCTCTGTTTTCTGCCACTGTCAGTCTGTCTAGTTGCCATGGCAGTGATTCACACTTCTCTGGCTGAGCTTATGTTTCAGTCCGCTTCCCTAAGCTCCTGAGAAGCCACTTCTGGGTCCCCATGTGATGAGCAGCTGGGTACAGGATTTGCCACACCTTGGATTTGAATCACCATTTGCTCCATAGTGCAAGTGTTGGAGACTCTCCTTGCTACAATTCCTCTCTGAGCTAGAGTATTTCCTTTCAGACTCATTACAATTCGTCTCTGCAGAGCAAACATGGTCTCCCTGTGATCCCTGCTCTTCCTCTTGACAGGTCTCAGGAGAAGGCTGTTGCTCTGATGGAGGTGGGTTTTGGTGGGGCGGTGGAGCTTCGCCTGCTGCAGCCATCGGATTAGCCGAGGAGGGTTTGATGGAGGCATGGCACATGGGGCACGTCTCTTGCACATAAAGCCACTTTCTCAAACAGTTGCCATGGAAGAAATGACCACAGTATGTGATCACTGCTGATGTCATATCCTGCAGGTTAGAAAAAAATTACTTTTATCCTCATCGTTGTCATGCAAAGTTTAATTTGATTACTCCTGTAAGTGATTCAATCCTATACCGTTTCATTTACAATACTGCTCAAATGTTAGGAAGAATAATTGAGATTTTTCCTTTTGCTGCATTTACCTCCTCAAAAATAGTTAAAACAGTAGTGTTATGAAACTGTTTTCTACTTGAATATATTTTAAAATGTCATTTATTCCTGTGATAGCAAAAGCTGCATTTTCAGCATCATTACTCCAGTCTTCAATGTCACATGATCTTTCAGAAATCATTCTGAAATGCTGATTTGGTGCTCAATTATTATTATTGATAATTATGGTAACGTTTTATTTTAAGGACCAATTCTCACTATTATCGAGTTGCTAATTAGCATGCATATTACTAGTATATAATAACATAATATTCTTATTTTTATCAATGCTAAAAATAGTGTGTCCTGCTTAATGTTTTGTGGAAGCCATGCAACATGTTTTTCATGATTCTTTGATGAATGTAACATTCAAATGACAGCATTTATTTGAAATAGAAATCTTTTGTAACCCTATCAATACATTTACTGTCAGTTTGATCAATTGAATGTGTCCTTGCAAAATAAAAGTGTTTAGCTCAAAGTGCATCCCAGTTACCCCAGAAATATTAAGAAGCATGTTTTTAAGCAGCAAATGATCATTTTAGAATGACTCAAGACTGGAGTAATGGCTGCTGAAAAGTCATCACAGGAAATACATTATATTTTAAAATATATTCAAACAGAAAACATTTTAAATTGTAATATTTCACATTGTTACTGTTTTTACTGTATTTCTGATCAAATAAATGCAGTCTTGTTGAGCATAAGAGACAAACCCAACATTTGCATGGTAGTGTATACATTCCATTTAAATATGAAAACATTCTCACAACATCCACTAGCACATTTGAATATGTTGCAAGTCAAGGACAAAGCTTGATTCTACCCTAACTATGACATGCAGAACACCTGCACTTTGTGCTTGTTCTGACCTGGAAGCAGATGGCACAGACATCATTGTGCTCCTGAAGCTGCTCTGCACTGGCCCGTGGAAGTACATTGATTTTGCAAGCAGCTTCTTGTCTAAGCAAGAAGCTTTTCCAGCCAGCCTGGGCACGTAGCCACACATTGCAGTAGGAGTGGATGATAATGACAGACGTTCCCATCCAGCTCCACTCTCCCCACAGTGACTCCCACGCCCCGTACGCCACAACACACACAGCCACCGCAAACTCCAGCACCCGACACACACCATTCACATAATAAACAATCTCATCCAATCCGGGCAGGGCAGCACCGCGCCAGACCTCCACCATGAACAGGCTGTAGATCAGCAGAGTGCCTGTCACCTGTCAAAGGGAGCATAGCATGCTGTGATCTCACAGAAAACAAAATGAAACAAATGAGTTCATAAAACAGAGCGTACCTGCAGCGATGTGAGCATACAGCTAGAAACCAAGATCAGCAGCCAGAAATCCATGTTGAAAAACTGAGAGATCTTGTAGGCCATGAATCCCGGAAACAGCAGCAGAAAGCCACACATAGATAAACCACGCAAGTGCTTCCACACACTCCTGTGGAGACGGAAAGAACTATTTGGATTTGCTCAAGCATAAAAATAAACCACAATATTCAACTCTCAGATTAAACATGCCAACTAGGTAACTAAAGTGTAGCTTGTCAGAGATCTACGGCTCTGTGTATTAAATGCTGCTCCATCTGAAAACAGCTGATGGAGATTTACTGCTAATCACAGAACCGGCTTTACTGACGAGATGCGCATGACAATCACATGCAATATATCGTGCAGCCCTAGAATAGTATAGTACTGACATAAATTAAGTTAATTACTTGATTTAAATTTTTTGCGGAATTTGGTACACTGGTAAATTAATTCATATTTGTATAAGTCTAGCATCAGTGCAAAAACAGCTGTTTCAACAAAAGCAGTTGTTGTAAAAAAAAAATACAATGACAGCCAACATATTTCACGTACACATTTCCAGTAGCACAACATTTTTTGTATGTATCACTAGGTATACTGTAATACCTCCAATCTGTCATTAATATTGTCATTTGTTCCAGTTGTAAATGGAATTACATACCTGTTTCTACTAGCTCCGAGCCCCAACACAACAGGCTCTGTGATCTCACTCATGCTTTGTAGAGTAGATGTGAGAACGATGAAGAGGATGATAAAGAGCAGAAAGCAGCGCTGTAGAGCTGCCATGTCCAACAACCCAGTCTGCAGGGCCAACAGCAGCAGAGTCACTCCCTCTGTCACACCCCTACAATATATATAAAAACATGAACAGTTGAACTGAACAAACACATGCACGCAGTAAACATACATCTTCCTCTCTTACCTGTGCATGACATTATGGTTCTGGAGAGCACTGAATCCTCCAAGGTAGAACTTACAGAGACTCAGAAGTCCCAGAGCCGTATAAGAAACCACAAACGTTAAGCCAAGCAGGGAGTATGGGCTAGCACAGCATTCAGACACACTGAAAAACACACACATTAGATTCAATTCACATTTGATATGGTCATTCAATGAGATTGAATACCCTGCCGGTTACCTGGTGAGGAGGTAGAGTAGCAGACCCTGTTGGACGGCAGTGATAGTGCCATAATTGGTAATAAGTTGCACTCCGAACAGCACAAACCAGAAAACACTAAACAATACAGGCACAGCAAAGCCATGCCAGAGGGACACTCCGACTGCCATCAGTCTGTACAACTCAGTCACCTACAGAAACAACAGATTTAGAAAAGACGAACTGAGGCGATGTGTGTGTAAGAGATGCAAGTGCGTCAGTATGTGTTAGTGTTTTACCTCTATTGCCATTATCTCTCTGTAAGCGGCTCTGGCCAGTCTGTATGGCACAAAGAGGTTGGCGAGGAGGAAGATGGCCACCTCGGCCCCTGTGATCATCATGGACACAGAAGAGAGCGTGAGGAGCCAGGCCAGAGGAACAGACACCACACGCGCCAGCAGAGGGAGCAAGTGTGCTGAGAACAGCCACACGCGTCGAGTCCGCATGAGGAACGCACACAGCGTACTGACTATTATCTGACCTGCAAGTGATCATACACGCATATTATAAAAGAGAGTCATAATCAGCACTGATTATGTCAGGTGATTGTGTGCCATCATTGCACAAACCATTCAAAAAATTGCATCACAGACAATGCACTTTTTCTTGCACTGTCTCTGAAGGGCTTAAGTTATAATTTTATGGAAAGGTAGAACTCTTTTCAAGCACACTTTCCAATTTATACCTAATATTTTAATTGCTAATCAAGTTCTATAAGGCAAGGATCAAAGAGAAATGATGATTCAGTCAGTGTGGAAGAACTTGACTGGTCTGCAGAAAGCCAAGTCCTAATCCCAGCTGAACACCTCTGGTGTGACTTTAAATGCAGACCTTGAGCCAAAAACTCATCACAAACACCAATGACTTGTACATATGGGTACAGTCATTTCATAAACTTCAAAACTGTTGCAACAGAGGTGGAAATACAATTTTTTATGTACATTAATTTCTTTGTTACCACAGTTTGGTAGTGCCTTTTTCTCTTCTAAAGAAGGGGGTGTCCAGTACTTTTGCCCATATAATGAATGTACAAGTCATTGGTGTTTGGTTATGAATTTTTGACTCAAGGTCTGCATTTAAAGTCACACCAGAAGTGTTCAGCTGGGATTAGGACTTGTCTTTCTGCAGACCAGTCAAGTTCTTCCACACTGACTGAATCATCATTTCTCTTTGATCCTTGTCTTATACACAGAGACACTGTCATGTTAGAATAGAAAAGGGTTCTGTCCAAACTGTTTCTATAAAATTAGAAGCACACAATTCCCTAGAATATCATTATATGCTTAAACATTAAGATTTGTACTCATGGAAATGACTAAAGTAGTCAAACTTTTCAGTAGAAGGGGGTGACAATATACTTTTGGCAATATTGTGATATGTAGTGGCCCCAAAAAGTATTTAGGCACTAACACATAAAAATGTAACAAAAACATAAAATTGTAGAAATTGTAGGTATTTAATATTACGTATAGCACAAATCACTTCCACAAAATAACGTTTGTTAGATCTTGATTGTCAGGCTTTGTGGAATATAAAAGCAAATAAGCTAGTAAGCTAATATGTTTGCCAAAAACTTAACAGCTTTAAGGTCAAAGTACTTTATGGCATTACTATCAGTGTTGTGATACTTGTAACTTACTGGTGAGAGCAGTCACGAAACGGTTCAATGCCGGAGAGTCCAGAAAGAGTACACCATCACATCCATACTGAGCTTCATCTCGTACATAATCTCTGTTAACACAACAAAGCTCTTCGGAAAAACTTACCAACAAACTGATAACTTTATTCACATATTAAAACAATTAGCAGTGACCCAATTCACATTATTTTCACCTGACAATCTGATGACCCATGTAAAGAAGCAGGGCGCAGAGAACATGCAGGTAGAGCTGGATAATGTGCACAAGTGGTAACAGCAGCACCAGGGTGCTCACTATGTGACCTGCAGAACACACCAACAACAATCTCACATATCGCATATTTAGCCAACTCTACAATATAATGACTCATGATGATCACATAATATTTACCCAAATAATACATGTTCCAGATTACATATTTGTACTTGAAGAGCATGTCTTCTGTCTTCGCTTTGAGATGATCCGTGAAGCTGTCAATGTCACATTTATACAGCATGTCCAACACCAAGATGCTGGGCACCCTGAGGACAACATTAGCTACCTCCTCTAGTCGTGGCATCTTAACACGGACACAAGAACCACCTGTACGTTACCATGTAGGAAGACTTTCACATTATGACATTTGTCATAATATCACGCTCCTGTATCCTGCTTCTGTTTGGCGGTCCTCTTGAAAACGAAAGGACATTGTTTGGTGTGGCTAATCAATAGATCCAATCAGACAACTGCGGGAAGAGAGACAATGACAGATCTTTGTTTTCAAATCTTTGTTTTCTGTCATTTATTAAAAGGCTTAGTGCTTGATTCTGCACTTAAGACGTCTTAAACCAGTCTTGGATGGTCTCCCGGCCTTCTCGGACTGGTTTTAAATGGGCTTTGGGAACTTTTCGGATTAAGACAGGCTGGGAGACCATCTAACGTTAAACGACCTACTGAAGACTAACGTAGCAGGCTGAAAGACCACCATAAACCAGCTAAGACAAGTAAACTATCTTAATATAGAGAGTCATTTAATCGTGATTTAACGTTAAAGGTTTAAAGAGAGGAAAATAACACGGACTTTCGTTTTTTTTTACCTCGGTGTATTTTAAAGACGGTTGCACCCCACCTCCAGTCTGTGTGTTTGTAGCATCATGGCAGCTCGCGGGTTATTCGTCTCAAAACAAAAGCCCCTCAGCAAAATTCATCCTCAAAAAATACACAATTTCCACACCTGTCATAACCGCACACTGTTTATAAACTACCGTCAACTGCAAACACACTTCCCGTCCTCCCCGTCTTCTTCTGTAGTCTTTTGAATGGCGGATCGCAAACTAAAATAGCGCACTACTGCCTCCTACAGTTAACAGTCCACAGATTTCCCCTCAGATCTGAAGAGGCGTCATGCCCATTAAAAGTGAGGGGGCACGTGCAGATTTTGATGCAGCTTCCAAAAGACAAAAAACATCCGATTCATATTTTCTAGATTAATACAATCGCAACCGGCGTGATTAGATCGTTCAGTGCGTCATATCATCAGCTGCTAAATTCAAATCTGCGTTCGCTGGGTGGCGCTGCGCCAGAGACAGGCGCGTTTTACAGCGCTGCGCATTATAACCAATCACACACGACGCTGTTGAGAATGAATGCAGTAGCCAATCAGAGAAGCGGAGTCATCGCTAAAATGCCGGTGTTTTCTTCACTCGCTCGCTGACAGAATACCTCTTTCTGTCGAAATCTCTCGTCAGAAACATCAAAGTGCAAATGTATGTACGAATCTGTAAGATATTAATTTCGTAGTGTAAACAGCTTCAGTGATTTGAATAGGAGTTTTTGAGAGTGCTATTAGTGAAAATGTTATTTGATTAGGTTTGCTCTCTTTCTGTACAATGATAGTGTTATGAAGTAGCTAACTTACAATATTTTTAATATTCACATTAAATATAAAGTCAGTCGTATTAAGAAAATATGTTATGGCATGATGACACCCATATCTGTTACCAGAGCCATTGCATGGGGTGAAAGGTGGTGACTTTGATTATATATTTAATCCATGACATACCTTTATATCAAAGTTATCTGACATTATCAAGATTCAATTTGTTCTGACGCAGTTTAACTCTGAGTTCTTGTCATATTTTATTACCATTTTCTAAACTATAGCAAATAAACTGTGCTAATGTGAAAGGTGTCTGAATAAATTTTGGGTTGACTGTATATTTCATTTTTACAGTGAAGACTATGCAGTGCTATTTTACATTTGATTATCCGGTTTCTGTATCTGGACGCCTACAAGCTTGAAAAAACTTAAACATTGTGTAAATAGCACAAATAAATAGAACGAACATTCAAATGAAACAATTTCAAACAGGCCTCACTGATACAGCCTGCACCGGGGCCCCGCAAACCTCCAACTACGGCCCTGTCTGTTACTTAAGTAAACAGACAGGTTTTTATGCAATAATAGACTACGTTATTACTTTGACCATCGCTCACTATAGATCAGGGATCCTTAAATCTGGCCCACTCCTGCAGAGTTTAGCTCTAATCAAACACACCTGAGCATGCTAATCAGAGTCTTCAAGATCATTAGAAAATCACAGGTAGTGAGTTTAATCAGGGTCGGAGCTAAACTCTGCAGCAGATTGGACCTTCAGGAAAGATTTGAGGAACCCTGCTATAGATCAACTAACATAAAAGTGGGAATCAATATATTTCATGATATAGTTAATGCGTTTGGGAATGTTTAAAAAAAAAAAACATAAGTGCTTTTGTGGCTGATGTGTGTCACATGATGACCCCCCCCCCCCCATAGTGCCCCCTCAAAAATGCATGACGCCGCTGATTACAGTATATAAAATCCATTTAGAATCTTCATTCTCCATATGGCTATGTCATATTCTAATATATTTAGGAAATTGTGGTGTTCTATCTGTTCTTTTAATTCAATTATATTGTATTATTTTATTTTATAAAGACTGTTTAGTGTTAATTGTTGCTGTCAAATAAAGAAATAAACAATCCTTTGAAAGCCTCCTCTTTATTGACTCACTAGAGCTCAACCATTCAGACCATCAACACACTCTCGAAAGGTTTCAAATTGTTACTGCTTTTCTAATCATCTTTGTTCTCTTTTCAGTTTTTTAACAGAACATGTAGCCTAAGTGAGACCAGCTCGGGTGAGAATACTCCTCTCCTCTTCTCCACTATACAGAGATGTTGAATTTAGGATCCGTATTGTTATAGTTTTATGCATAAACATGCCCAGTCACAAAAAGATAAAGCTATACCATGACTTTTTATCACTGTTTCCTTTTAACACTTCGAAGGTCTCACATACCGTCCATTTCGTCTTGCTTTTACTTAAAAAAGGAAGAGACACACTGTGACTCATTTGTGTATTTGTTTATTTGTGTACATCATTTAAAGAGGGAAACTACCTCTTAATTTCAAAATACACATAATGATAGATGGAAATGTATCATAAAGGATTGTAAAGATATTTTAGTGGACCCTTCATTGTATCTGTGTTTGTTTTTTATGTTTTATTTCTTTATGTATTTATTCATGTTCAGTGTCAATTGTTATTAATTAATGTATTCATACAATAATGTTTCTTATAGCTACAATTTTCCATGTCAATAAAAAAATAAATGTACCTATTTGGCATGACTTTCTGACAATCCTTTTAACCCCTAATAGAGACTAGAACGTATCAAAGGCCACGTAGAGGGGTAAAAAGCACAATATTAATCATAAGTAATATAAAAACTAATTCTTATGAAAAACCATACTTAAAAAGGTTTATTTATGACACCAAGATGCTATAGTTCACATGGTTCTTTTTGGAACCTAAAGGGTTCTGTTTAGCACAAACAATGGTCTGCTATTGCTACAAGCTCAAGAACCTAATCTGGTACTGTTTAGAACTTATTTTTCTGTACTTAATTTTACTATTATGGTATTTTACTATTTAATGGTCTGAAGTTTAATTAAGCCACGTTATCCTTTTTTTTTGTTATTGAATGAATCTCTGATCTTTATGTGATAAGTAAACTGCACAAATAGCTACTTGGTTTGCCAAGCTATCTGCTTCCTCGTTTCCCTCCCTTCAAAACAAACATAAAACACACAAAAAACAACAACTACACCTCTACATTTCCTCAGTGTAATATACTGTATAATTTGACATAAGCCTGGGAATGTTCAACATATGCTTATTTGTTTCTGACTGTATTTGGCAGAACTGGAGTCTGCGTCTATAATTTTCTGTCGAAACCTTTCATTCCACTCTACGGCCTGCTGAGATGGAATCTTCTCAGGAAACTAGTTTTAGTCAGACTTCCAAAGCACCGTAGCGTCATGGTCTAGAATGGATTCGTGTGAGCTTTAGTCATAACCAAGCAAACATTGAATAACGCTATTAAATCATGCATTTAAAAAATTACAACATTAATTAATTTGTTTTCAATCGCTACTCTACATACCATTTTATCCTCTATTAATTTACATCTTTTAATTTACATACGTTTTGTAAAGTCATCTAAACATTTCCAGTGTTCCCTTATTGTTCAATTTCAATAGTGTTCTTTTGAAATGAAGATACTGGCCAGAATGAAGTACACTGGCATTAAGACAAGAATTTCCAAAGAAAGCTGTGTAATTGAACAGTTTTCAAAAATGACAATATTAACAATTAAAATCAAACATCAACTAGGTAACTAAAGTAAACTGACATATTGAACATCAAAGCTAAGAATAGCATTTTAACAACTCATGAAATGATTTTAAAAGAGGATTGTTTATACGAGTTCTTCTATGGCCTGACAGCTGTACGTTGAAAAAAGATAGCGATATAGAACTTCTGCCACCGCATTAACCTTACTGATTTTGCACAAGCAGTTTACAGGAATTAAAGGCAAGGTCCACTTCTGCTAATTTCAGCAATCATCGCTTTCTTCTTAGTCATGCGTCTCAACTGTGACACTGACTTTTGGGAAGGCATCATCACGGCAGAGACCGTACATGGAGGAGGAAAATACATCGAACACTGACCTCGGATAGCCCTCGCCTAAGGAGAACACACACATTGAGCGTTTGAGAATGGTAACTATTAAAATACGTTTCAGGTAAAAAGCCGTGGGTGCTGTAAAGGTCTGAGTCTTTGTGAGCAAGGGGGAGAGGAAATGGGCTCAGTGACCTTTGCAACCAATTTCCCCTGTGTTCAAACAGCAGCATGAAAGCCAGGTCTGTTTCTGAAGTCTGTGCAAAATGTCAATTGCAACTTATCCCACCAGCAGAAGGATTTGCTCTGAAAGTAGATTCCCTTATTATGGCCGTCAGCTTTTAAGTCATTGCACATGGATGGTTTGACCATATCCTCACTCCTTCTAGTAAGAGTCCTTATTCAGGAACAACCTACAATTTATTTAGAGATGTCAAAATGGCTTTATTAATAAGGTGGTTTCGTTTTTACATCATCTTCCATCCTGGCACATCTTTTTAGAAAACAATATAGAATATTTTCCATGTCATCATTTGGAGCAGTGCAAAAACACAGTTGTTTTTGTTAATAATGTGGGGTTATGTACACTGGAAAGAAAGGTGCTTTGTGGGTTGTCATCTAAATTAACACATTAAAGATAGCACATTAATATAACAAGTTAACAAATCAAAATGTAAGAGTTGGATCAGGTAGAAATAGCTCCTAAAAAGAATAATTCATCCCCCCAAAACATTCAGTCATCATTTACTCATCCTCGTGTCATTCCAAAACTGCATGACTACTTTCAAAATAAGTTCTAGACTTTTTCTTGACTATATAATTAATATCAATGATTCCAGAATAACACTGGACCCCATATTGTATGAACAAATAAACTGGGAGATAAAATACAAACACATATGGAAAGTAAGTTTGTAACAACATGAGGGTGAGTAAATGATCAAAGCATGTTTGTTTTTGGACGAACTAACCATTTAAGGTAACAACTGCAGGTTACCGTATGCCAAAAGTTCTCATTTCATTATAAACAAACCATTTCTTCCATCACAACATTAGAAACTGATCTGATGTTTCCTTTACATAAAACATGAAAATAATGAAAAACAACCATCATATCCACACTACAGGCAGCTTAAACACTGAGCCGTCAATGAAACTATGTATTTCAGTAAGGAGGGTGTTAAACGTTCAATGACTTCATTTTACAGTAAGCGATAGATGGAAGTTGTGTGGGGAGTGGAACAACTGTATTCATGGTTTTAACACCACTCATTATGATGCAATATACATGTATCAGTCAGCAGAAGATTCCAATTGACCACTTTTAACTATTTTTGTTAAAGACTTCAGCACATGTAAACATGACATTGCAAATGTAGGTTCCACATGTGCCATTTCCATTTCCTTCATGGAAACACACCAGCGTCGTTGCTGCCTGTCTCTGCCAAGTCACTGCTCTTGTCATGAAACTGCTCTTTTGCAATAAGGGGAATTCCTGGTTCCCTCTCTGACAAGCCTTTTTTTTCTTTCTTTCCGTCTCCCTTTTTTCCTTTTTTGTTTTATGGGAATTGAGGGCTGAACCAGTGAGATGTTTTTCCTCAGAAGCGCTTTGTATTGATTCATATGAGGGGGCGGGAGACTCCCTCCCACTGCTTCCTTCTTACTGGGAAGTGATTGCAGGCTTACGGTACAAAAAAGAGCATGAGGGAGTGAGTGAAAGATAGAGAGAACGAGAGAGAGAGAGAGAGAGAGATATTTAAGCTGAGAGGAAGCAGAAGTCATATATGCAGAGGTCACAAGAACACCGCTCATCTCTGGCTTTACATGTGAGTAACTGGAGACTAATGCAAATGAAGGATTGTGGATTTTAAAGCAGTGGCTTGATCCATGATAGTCATAAACGCACAGGAACCAAAGATATGAAGTTGATCCTGACAATCTGGGATAAGCGTGCCTCTCTCCTTATCAGATAAGTATTGGATGTTCAGTATGACATGTGTTTTGGGAGAAAAATTAATGTTTGATCTTGCTAAATGAATTATGAGATATGTATGGTGGGTAAGAATAATATCTTACTGTATCTATAAAATATCATTATTGTGTTTTCATGAGATTTCTAATGTCTGAACTGTGAGCTTATACAAAAGTAGTTTTTATATCAATTGAAATGTGGTGTGTTGTTTATCAGAGCATTGTAAAATAATACAAATAAATAATAGCTATTTCTGGGACTTCAGAGGGGGTTTCCAACTGTGCACCCATCAGGGCGGTTTGACTGGTTCAGTGCCGTTTATTGGGAAGAGACCGTTTCCTGAAAGTTCTCAGGACAGGTGTGGCAAGTTCTCAGTTAAGGACATGAAGTTCAGTGCTTTTTCACTGCAGTTAAGTAATGATCAAACATTAAACAAATATGTGATGGAGATAACATTGAGACAAAAACGTGAGGTGAATTACATCACTAACCCTGTGGCCTTCGCAGAGATACACTGATGAATTAATTAGCTGTGCTTCTCTTGTTCAAGGAAAACCACAGCAGTAAAAGTGTATCAAAAGTCTTGAACGCTGTAACGGCCAAATTAACAGGGCTTCTTGGTTATTTGTTCATGTATTTTTTTTGTACGCTTCAAGAAGTTTTCAGCTTTGGGCTAATGAATGGACACAGTTTTAGTCGAAGCAACTTAGATATAACAATTTAAAAAAACACCACGGACAACAGCATATGTATCAAATGAGTGTGATTTTTACAAATTCATGTTAAGTAAATGCTGACAAAGTTTGTCTTGAGCACTTAAGCCCTGAGAACTGAATTCCATAGATGGTGTTCATAAAGAGTTCATCTATGGGCTCAGTTCTTCTGGCATTGTGCTCAATGTCTTCTAAACAAATTCACAAAAAAGACATCAAATTATTTCAAATGTACATTCTATTCTATTGAATGTCATTCATGTATTTATTTATTTTTAAATGAATTAACTTGAATTGACAAATGTTGCATATACAAGTTTCTTCATGTTATGTTACAGTGCCTTAGTCAGTGGTTAATACTTATACATATATGTATGTTTTATGTGTTCTCTAATAAATATTCATTGATTTTTCACAAAATTACCTTCTTTGGCTGTTTTTGATGTATTTATATATATATATATATTATGTTTCAGTGCATATTATGTCAAATGCACACTCATTTATCAGACACTGTGGGTGTGCTTATCGAATGACCAAAGTCTGTCCACTGCTTCCGTGTCATTTTTCAAGTACAGGGCACTTATAAGTAACATAGGTCAGATGTTTAGCAGTGCCTTTCAGAGGGTGTATGGTGTGGATTCATTGTACTTGTATGTCTGTGGGTTGGATATAAATGTATCGCCAGACATAATGGCCAGATTTTTCAGTAAAGCCAGGGGTGAGCTGACGTTTCAAATGATGCACTGACTCCCACGCTATAACCGCAGGCATGTCTTATCTCTTATTCCCAGCAAATGACTCAGGATCGATTCCTTGGAAATCTGGAGTAATGGACACCCTCACAAGACAACTGTTCATGAATATCATAATCTGGTCAACACTCATTCAGTGCACAGACTATAATAATAGTAGTGGCCATCTGAATACAGTTTGGGGTGTCTTTACATCTGTGATCATTTTATGCATTACGATCATATACTGGTCTTTTGTGTAGTAGTGCGTTCCCATTTCACCATTGTTTTGCTGAAGTGTTACTTGCTTTTGCAAATATAGTTTGATTGCAGTTGTAGTTTTCAAAATTCATAAATAAGTTTAAGTTATTTATTAGTGTTAGTTGAAGATTAAATTAATGAATATTTTTTACCAGCTGATAATAACAAATATATTGTTTTTAAATTGTTTATTTTTCACATATCCAAAAGAAATGCATTATTTTTCATCAGTATTAAAGGACACTTTAAAGATGTGAATATAATTACTGTGTGTGTGTGTGTGTGTGTGTGTGTGTGTGTGTGTGTGTGTGTGTGTGTGTGTGTGTGTGTGTGTTTTCACTGAAAAATAAGATTGTGGGATTTACTTTGAAACTATTTTAACTCAGAAATTGCTAGTATATTTAATAAATAATTACAAAGAATTGCAAAGTAACACAATAGTAAAAAGTAGTAGTAGAAAAACTACAATAGTCATTTCTTCAGTAAACTTTGTTTTAATTACCACTTAAAAAATATTTTGTATAATGTGTAAATAAGAATTGTAGTGTGTCAAATTTAAATTGTGGGTAAACAAAACTGTCAGAATGTGATGCATCCATTTACACACAAATAATTTTACATTATATATAATACCATTGATGTGAAATTAGATTTGTAATGGAGTGGATTTTGTAAATATCATCCTATATTACAGATTTGTCTCATTTCTAAATGAAACACTATATTTCACTACATTTCATGAAAATACTATTTCAGTTTTCTGGTTTCTAGAGTTCTACTATTAGTTCTACTGATAGTTCTACTGATTCAGAGTTTTACTAGCACTTTCCAAGTGAAAAATGTTTATGCACCAACTTTTTTAGTGTACTGTACATCATACCTTCATTTCACAAACTTCATTCATTCTTGTTCACACACTAGATTTGTCTTATATAATCACTCTTTTTTATCTTAGCTGACGGTAGATAGCGCTAAACAGAAACATTACAGCAACATAGACCATTGTTTTTTGCCTTTTTTTAATTCTCTTTTATTTCACTCACACTATGCCCTTCTGGAAGACTTGTGTCCTTTCGCAGCACCTTCTTTTCCTCCCTATATCCCTGTTGTTCACCCACACGAGGCTTCCCTCAAACTAAAAACTCCCCGTTCTGATAGCTGATCCTCACAGATTACCTGCTGGGGTTAGTGCCATACATACACCCGCCTCAGATCCTCTTTCACATACTCTGGAAGCTCTCAGTTCACACCGAGCACTCTCTGGAGTTCCCCCCCAGCGCAGCTCCCCTCTGAACCCTTCTGGCCATGCTTCAATGGACAACTCATGGGGACTGAATCCTGGAGCTTGTTTTGGAGCAGCATTTGGCAGAGGAAGCACACTTGATTGATGGTACCAAATAGGACTAAAAGAAACGTTTTGGTTTGGTCAATAGAAATGGTAGTACTTTATATGCTCAGCCGTGTCTTGATAGCTCTGGATGCTCTGTGTGTAAAGGGTCACTGGTCCCGGCATTCAGTCGACTGTAAACAGGCAAGAAGTGCCAGTGATTCATCCAATCAGAGTACCAGTGAGAAGCTAAAGTGTACATGGAAAATCTTGCATGATCATGATATAACTGCATGGATTGAATAAATCAATAAATCCCACAAGCAGAACAATTCAGGGTATTGTCTGAATAAAAATACACACAGAAAAACATAATTGAAGTATTAGTATACCAGAGTGATTATGTAATTTAGGAAGACAAAATTACATAACAACAAAAATGTACAGCAACAACAAATAAACAAACTGAGTAATGTACATACAGTTCTAATGACAATACTGAAAAATATAAGCATTATATGTCAATTTAAGCAACACTGTACTTAATTGAACAGGAGATTTTTATATTTATTGCAGCAGTCATGCAATCAGGCATATTTTTCATATAATTAACAGTGTTGGGAAAGTTACTTTTAAAAGTAATGCATTACAATATTGCGTTACTCCCTAAAAAAATAAAATAACTAATTACGTTACTTAGTTACTTTTTATGGAAAGTAATGCGTTACATTACTTTTGTGTTACTTTCGCGTTACTTTTTAAATATGAGCAGGGCTTGATTGTTTGTTTTTAATACAAGAAGTTATATTTATAGCAAATGTAAAAGCCTTTCACACCAAAAAGTGTAATGAATAAACCTCAGGCTGAAGGAAAAGTTAATCACGTCTGTACAGTAGAACGCAGAAAAAGAAAGTTCAACACTCTTCAGCAATAATAAAACAACAAAGCACAATTGTTAGTTTATCTAAAGTCATTTTTTCTTATTAGTATGGTTGAACTGAATCATCAAAGGTCAGCAGCAAACACATTGGTTAATAAAATGAGATTAGATACATTTGTGTTGTTTAACATATTTAATTATTGCAGGTTTGCGTCATATTCTGAGTTTGCATTTCACTGTTTTAATTCATTTTGATGAATACTGAATCTGTTTTTTTGAGTGGGATGAATTAATACACATTCACATTTAGTCTAGAAGTACAGTAAGATCATGTTCACACAGCACACTGTCAGTCAATAAATGGGGAAAAAGTAACTCAGATTTTTTCTAGTAAATTAAAAAGTAATGAGTTACTATTTACTTGAATAGAGTAATATTATTACGTAACTCGCATTACTTGTAATGTGTTACCCCCGACACTGATAATTAAGAATTTAATTGAAAGTGAAACAATGAAAACCAAGTGATTGCCTGCTGCATCTATTGCAGAAATAGTATAACGAGTTTTGGTATCCAAGCACCACATAACATCAACATGTAGCCTACATGTCTTATCAGATTTAATTGCCATAAACAGGCCTACTGAGCATAAATAATCTGTTCTGACAAGCTGCATCATAGATTTTTTTCTAATATAATTTTGGGCATAAGTATTTTAGAATGCAGAAAGACAAAATATACTAAATAAAACTCTAGCAAAACACAATACCAGATGAATTGTAGTGTTAACATAAGGATACACTGTTAAAGGATATTACAATAAAACAGAATTAAATAAATTATTTTGAAATCAGCAATGACTAATAAACCACACGAGGTCATCAGTTGACCTCTCTGACTGCAGTAGATGTTTCATTTGTGGAAGTGAAACATTAGTATCATTACATTACTTTCCAGAACTAATGACTTGTGATCTTATCTTTGAATAAACCAAGGGCAAGATATAAATCTAAAAACACAGAACATTCATAAACAAGAATGAGATATAATTCATCCTGTTAGTTATGATGTTTTCACGGTGACGTAATGCTGCCATCCACGTAATATTTTTTCCACTCAATTATGTCGTTATAACGAGATCTTTTCTCGTATAATCGAGATCTTTTCTCGTTATAACGAGATCTTTTCTCTGTAATAACGAGATCTTTTCTCGTTATAACGAGATCTTTCTCGTAATAACGAGATCTTTCTCGTTATGATCTTTTCTCGTAACGAGATCTTTCTCGTAATAACGAGATCTTTTCTCGTTATAACGAGATCTTTTCTCGTAATAACGAGATCTTTCTCGTTATAACGAGATCTTTTCTCGTTAAATATTTTCTCGTAATAACGACATCTTTTCTCGTTAAAGCGACATATTTTCTCTCGTAATAACGACACATCTTTCTCGTAATAACGACATCTTTCTCTGCTAAAAGCGACATATGTTTCTCGTTAAACGACATCTTTTCTCGTTATAACGACATATTTTCTCGTAATAACGACATATGGTAGAGCTGAGGTGAGGCGAGTGTCCTCGCTGCTCAGTCTGACATAAACAAGGATCTGCACTGCCTGAATTGAAATACACTGTTTTAAATGTATTTAATGTAATGGTTTTAATTATAGCAGCATGTTTATTAGGATTAATGTCCAATACAACATTATCCAATAACTGCACTCAGACCCATGACTTGTTTAGGCTATATATGATCAGATCAAAACAGTTATTTTTGAATAATTGACTCTGGGCTTGGAATATTTATTTATTTGAATGACTGAAGTTTGATTGAACAACAAATCGAAATATGAACAATAACGGTAAAGGCCTCCTCATCGTGGGCCTCACTATGTTGAGGGAACAACATCCATTTCTCGCTTAATGCATAAACAAACCTACTTGACCTTTATGAATTATTATATAAATTATTACATAATTAATTATCATATTGACCATAGGCTACCGGACTGTAGGCAATGGCACGCGATGTACACAGCATTCAAGTTTATCACGAATAGGCTAATATTACATAAAGTACATAAAATAAAACTGTGCACACTATTTAAACTAAATAAAATAAAATACATCGTGTTTGTCAATTAACTGATTGTCTGTAGCCTATTCATCATCATCATCATTATTATTAGCCTATTGTTATATTAGTTTTTCCCTTCATTTCGATCTCTGACATTTTGTAAGTCTACTGTAAATGCTCACACGCTAAAAGCTTGGATGTGACTGGAATTTCTAGACTATTGGAAATGCAGTTTAAAGGTTGAATTTAACATTTATAAAAAATATTCTGCGAATTAATAATTATTGATATTATTGCCTACTGCCTAGTGTTTAGTTGAGGAATTAATCATTCGTAGTTTCATTTGAAAATGAAAGCACAACACGCTCATTTATCATCATCACGCATTGGCATAAATAGCCTACAATCATAAAGTATTGGCTTAATTGTCAGAAGTTTAAAGTTTTGCTAAATATATGGTAGTAAGCAGAGCATGTGAGCGAGCGCCAAAATGCCCCTTTGGTAATTTGCCAATTCCAGAATCTGTGGAATATGCTAAGCACTCATTTGTCTAAGCTAATGTTTCTAAAACCAAATTCTAAAATCCCAGAAGATTGACACGCTTTATAGAACGCATTTCCCCTCAGTTTTGGTTTATTTTAATTTTAGAAAGTGTGTTTCTTTATTTACGCCACAAAATAATTATTTGTTCGGTGCATTTCATCTCGCATGTGTTTTGAATATGAAGGTTGTTTTAATGGAAAAATATACTTTTCAGTTATTTAACTTTTACAAAAGTTTTCCAAGTGGCTTCAAAAACAAGACACGTTTTTAAATTAAGAATTTTAATTGTATACATTTAAATTAGGGATGTTCATTTCGGTTATTTTTCCTAACCTTTAACCTTTAACTTGAAATTAGAACTGAATTAAATTAGAAAGAATAAGTGTCCGTGACCCGTTTAAAATACTAACATTTGTTTTGGGGAATTAATTTTACATGCGCAAAAAAACAGCAGACAACAGAACAAGGATTTACATGATCATTATCACCCACCTGCAGCACTTCTGCAAGCGGAGAAAACACAATAAAGCTAGGCGTTATATATAATAAATAGGCCTATACTAAAAGATATTTTGACTTAAATAATAATTTAAGAAAATAAAAGAAATACTGTGCAACAAGCAGCCTCTATTTTTAACGCCGTTGGCCGGTTTTATTGCTTGATGAAGAATCTGATGCTTTGCTTAAAATAAACGATTATATTTATAAAGATACAGAACACAAATACTTTGGATGTTAAAACATGTCCTCAGAGCTGTTTACTGTTTGTTTTGGTCAGGTTATGAAGGCAATCGCAGTTCATTTTGTCCATGAGTGAAGCGCAGGGCGGCGGTCTGATCCGTGATCAGTTCCTGCTGAACACGACTCCAGCTCGGCGTAAGAGTCAGCGCCGTTACGGTGGAAACACAGTTACAGAGCGGTCGATTTACTCGTGAATTACATCGGTTTAATGTTTAATCTTTACTTCTAATGTTTGTTAAACGAGATTAAATAGGACAATGTGTAAAGGATAAAAGCAAGCAAATTAGAAATAAAGGAAGTTATCACGTAAACCAGTGGTTCTGGAGTATTTTACAAAAGTTTAGAGGATTTAAATTAATCTGTAAATATTATTTCATGCATAAAGTAAAAAAAAGCTAATATTATAATAGAAACGAATAAACCCATTAGCTGGGTTAAATCAACCATTTATGATGGGTTAAATAAACAACCCGATTTACTGGGTAAAATTAACCCCAAATGTGTTCTGTCCTATATTTATCCAGCCCAAATTGGGTTGTTTTTAACCCAGTGTTTTTAGAGTATGCAGAGTTTATTTCATTATTGTGTTGCGAAATTAAAGCAGACGGCAGAAAGCTGCATTCTATTTTTTGTCTTATTTTACCAAAAAAATCAGAATTCAATAATAAAATGTACGTGACGTAATGCTGCCATCCACGTAATATTTTTCCACTCAATTATGTCGTTATAACGAGATCTTTCTCGTAATAACGAGATCTTTCTCGTAATAACGAGATCTTTTCTCGTTATAACGAGATCTTTTCTCGTAATAACGAGATCTTTTCTCGTTATAACGAGATCTTTCTCGTAATAACGAGATCTTTTCTCGTTATAACGACATATTTTCTTGTAATAACGACATCTTTTCTCGTTAAAACGACATATTTTCTCGTAATAACGACATCTTTTCTCGTAATAACGACATCTTTTCTCGTTAAAACGACATCTTTTCTCGTTATAACGACATATTTTTCTCGTAATAACGACATATGGTAGAGCTGAGGTGAGCGAGTGTCCGCGCTGCTCAGTCTGACATAAACGAGGATCTGCACGCGTCTGAATTGAAATACACTGTTTTAAATGTATTTAATGTAATGGTTTTAATTATAGCAGCATGTTTATTAGGATTAATCTCCAATACAACATTATTCAATAACTGCACTCAGACCCATGACTTGTTTAGGCTATATATGATCAGATCAAAACAGTTATTTTTGAATAATTGACTCTGGGCTTGGAATATTTATTTATTTGAATGACTGAAGTTTGATTGAACAACAAATCGAAATATGAACAAAGATAAATAAAGAGATTTTCTCATAGGTTAATAATAATAATAATAATTATTATTATTATTATTATTATTTCGTTCTGTTTGAAAACGGCAAACAAATTAAGCTCGATTTTTCGAGGCCTATTTTTGTTCGTGGGTAAACAAAATGAGCTGCTTTAATATTTGTTTCACATGTGGGCGGCCTTGATATACTTTAGTCTGATTATATATGAATTATGTATTAATGATTTCATATTATTAAATGATCTTTAGCTGAATCATCGTTCTTCTTATGGGTTAAATTGCAGGCTTTGCTTTACTGAAGGAACAGTTCGCTGCGCTGGGTGTGAGCACTGAACACAATATACAGATGAAAGTACAGTATCTCTTGCTGGATTTAGGCTATACTTTAAATAAACACAAACTTGTTTTCGATTGTTTTATTTAAGTAGACCTTTAGACATAGGCCAGAAAGCGCACGCTGTTATTTTACAAAAGCAATTCAGAACATTTGTTCTTATTGTGGAAGTATATAAAATTGCTTTCCTCGGTTATCACAATTTAAGGGATCGCGGTGGTCGCCGAATTGAGAAGAACAGTGGTGTGCTTTAAATGAGATAAAGCAACATCCAGACTGTATGAAACGTTATTGTGACTAATTTGCAGAGCGGTACATGAACTCTTATTCTGCGTGATGGGATAGACAGTAAAGACAAGCTGAGTTAAAACATTGATTTCTTTAGGGGCCCTCGGTTCACAGCAACCCGGGACTATCAGAGATGGATAAAACAGTTTTATTAACATTAAACATTTAATTTAATATTTGTATATTATTAGTATTATTAGGTTATGTTAACTTGTTAGGGCTATAGGCCTATTTCTATTGCATATAATATTATATTTTATTACTTTCCCATTTAAATTGTGTATCGCTTTACCTAATTAACGTTTTGTACCAGAGCATGTGAGAGAAGCGGAGCGGTTCAATATTCCGCTGTGTGTGTGCGCACCGCTCAGTCGTTCACGGCCAAATCAAACACTCCGCTAATGTTCCGCTCACGCTCAGGTGAACCAAATCCGCTCAGATCAGCGTTAGGCCTATTTATTTTTTCCTGTTTATAGTGAAATTATTGAATAAATGTCTCAATTAAACAGTTATGTTTCACGGTGAACTTGTTTTAATAGGGATGTTCATTAACCGTTAACCAACTGATAAGAATTTTGACCGATTACAATCAGTTAAACGGTTTAAAGTCACTTATTTATTTATTTTTAGTAATTTATTAAAATATGTTAAAAGGTTTGCTGCATGGTTAAAATAAGCTATACGCGTATAAAAAAAACAAGTTTTTAGAGAGCGAGAGAGAGAAAAACAAGTCGCCTATAAGTCGATTTTATTATTGAATTCTGATTTTTTTTTGGTAAAATAAGACAAAAATAGAATGCAGCTTTCTGCCGTCTGCTTTAATTTCTCACAGCAGCACAATAATGAAATAAACTCTGCATACTCTAAAAACACTGGGTTAAAAACAACCCAATTTGGGCTGGATAAATATAGGACAGAACACATTTGGGGTTAATTTTAGCCAGTAAATCGGGTTGTTTATTTAACCCATCATAAATGGTTGATTTAACCCAGCTAATGGGTTTATTCGTTTCTATTATAATATTAGCTTTTTTTTACTTTATGCATGAAATAATATTTACAGATTAATTTAAATCCTCTAAACTTTTGTAAAATACTCCAGAACCACTGGTTTACGTGATAACTTCCTTTATTTCTAATTTGCTTGCTTTTATCCTTTACACATTGCCCTATTTAATCTCGTTTAAAAAACATTAGAAGTAAAGATTAAACATTAAACCGATTTAATTCACGAGTAAATGGACCACTCTGTAGTTCTGTTTTGACTGTAACGGCGCTGGCTCTCACGCCGAGCTGGAGTCGTGTTCGGCGGAACTGATCACGGATCAGACCGCCGCCCTGCGCTTCACTCATGGACGAAATGAACTGCGATTGCCTTCACAGTCTGCCCAAAAACAAACAGTAAACAGCTCTGAGGACATGTTTTAACATCCAAAGTATTTGTGTTCTGTATCTTTATAAATATAATCGTTTATTTTAAGCAAAGCATCAGATTCTTCATCAAATAAAACCAGCAGCGGCGTTAAAAAAAATGGAGGCTGCTTGTTGCACAGTATTTCTTTTATTTTCTTAAATTATTATTTAAGTCAAAATATCTTTTAGTATAGGCCTATTTATTCGTTATATATAACGCCTAGCTTTATTGTGTTTTTCTCCGCTTGCAGAAGTGCTGCAGGTGGGTGATAATGATCATGTAAATCCTTGTTCTGTTGTCTGCTGTTTTTTGCGCATGTAAAATTAATTCCCCAAAAACAAATGTTAGTATTTTAAACGGGTCACGGACACTTATTCTTTCTAATTTAATTCAGTTCTAATTTCAAGTTAAAGGTTAAAGGTTAGGAAAAATAACAAATGAACATCCCTAATTTAAATGTATACAATTAAAATTTAATTTAAAACGTGTCTTGTTTTTGAAGCCACTTGGAAAACTTTTTGTAAAAAGTTAAATAACTGAAAAGTATATTTTTCCATTAAAACAACCTTCATATTCAAAACACGCACAAGATGAAATGCACCGAACAAATAATTATTTTGTGGCGTAAATAAAAGAAACACACTTTCTAAAATTAAAATAAACCAAAACTGAGGGGAAATGCGTTCTATAAAACGCGTGTCAATCTTCACAGGATTTTAGAATTTGGTTTTAGAAACATTAGCTTAGACAAATGAGTGCTTAGCATATTCCACAGATTCTGGAATTGGCAAATTACCAAAGGGGCATTTTGGGCGCTCCTCACATGCTCTGCTTACTACCATATATTTAGCAAAAACTTTAAACTTGACAATTAAGCCAATACTTTATGATTGTAGGCTATTTATGCCAATGCGTGATGATGATAAATGAGCGTGTTGTGCTTTCATTTTCAAATGAAACTACGAATGATTAATTCCTCAACGAAACACTAGGCAGTAGGCAATAATATCAATAATTATTAATTCGCAGAATATTTTTATAAATGTTAAATTCAACCTTTAAACTGCATTTCCAATAGTCTAGAAATTCCAGTCACATCCAAGCTTTAGCGTGTGGAGCATTTACAGTAGACTTACAAAATTAGTCAGAACGTTATGTAAAGAGATCGAAATGAAGGGAAAAACTAATATAACAATAGGCTAATAATAATGATGATGATGATGAATAGGCTACAGACAATCAGTTAATTGACAAACAGGATGTATTTTATTTTATTTAGTTTAAATAGTGTGCACAGTTTTATTTTATGTACTTTATGTAATATTAGCCTATTCGTGATAAACTTGAATGCTGTGTACATCGCGTGCCATTGCCTACAGTCCGGTAGCCTATGGTCAATATGATAATTAATTATGTAATAATTTATATAATAATTCATAAAGGTCAAGTAGGTTTGTTTATGCATTAAAGAAATGGATGTTGTTCCTCAACATAGTGAGGCCACGACATGAGGAGGCCTTTACCGTTATTGTTCATATTTCGATTTGTTGTTCAATCAAACTTCAGTCATTCAAATAAATAAATATTCCAAGCCCAGAGTCAATTATTCAAAAATAACTGTTTTGATCTGATCATATATAGCCTAAACAAGTCATGGGTCTGAGTGCAGTTATTGGATAATGTTGTATTGGACATTAATCCTAATAAACATGCTGCTATAATTAAAACCATTACATTAAATACATTTAAAACAGTGTATTTCAATTCAGACGCGTGCAGATCCTCGTTTATGTCAGACTGAGCAGCGCGGACACCGCTCACCTCAGCTCTACCATATGTCGTTATTACGAGAAAATATGTCGTTATAACGAGAAAAGATGTCGTTTTAACGAGAAACATATGTCGTTTTAACGAGAAAGATGTCGTTATTACGAGAAAATATGTCGCTTTAACGAGAAAAGATGTCGTTATTACGAGAGAAAATATGTCGTTTTAACGAGAAAAGATCTCGTTATAACGAGAAAAGATCTCGTTATTACGAGAAAGATCTCGCGAGAAAAGATCTCGTTATTACGAGAAAAGATCTCGTTATTACGAGAAAAGATCTCTTATAACGACATAATTGAGTGGAAAAATATTACGTGGATGGCAGCATTACGTCACCGTAAATAAGTGACTTTAAACCGCTTTAACTGATTGTAATCGGTCAAAATTCTTATCAGTTGGTTAACGGTTAATGAACATCCCTATTAAAACAAGTTCACCGTGAAACATAACTGTTTAATTGAGACATTTATTCAATAATTTCACTATAAACAGGAAAAAATAAACAGGCCTAACGCTGATCTGAGCGGGATTCGGTTCACCTGAGCGTGAGCGGAACCACACACACACAGCGGAATATTGAACCGCTCCGCTTCTCTCACATGCTCTGGTACAAAACGTTAATTAGGTAAAGCGATACACGAATTTAAATGGGAAAGTAATAAAATATAATATTATATGCAATAGAAATAGGCCTATAGCCCTAACAAGTTAACATAACCTAATAATACTAATAATATACAAATATTAAATTAAATGTTTAATGTTAATAAAACTGTTTTATCCATCTCTGATAGTCCCGGTTGCTGTGAACCGAGGACGGCCCCTAAAACAATCAATGTTTTAACTCAGCTTGTCTTTACTGTCTATCCCATCACGCAGAATAAGAGTTCATGTACCGCTCTGCAAATTAGTC
Source organism: Gymnocypris eckloni scoliostomus (assembly GCA_027564155.1). Lineage (NCBI taxonomy): Eukaryota > Metazoa > Chordata > Actinopteri > Cypriniformes > Cyprinidae > Gymnocypris > Gymnocypris eckloni. The sequence continues at coordinate 12,092,403 of CM050429.1, forward strand.
ACAATAACGTTTCATATATTCTGGATGTTGCTTTATCTCATATAAAGCACACCACTGTTCTTCTCAATTCGGCGACACCGACGCGATCCCTTAAATTGTGATAACCGAGGAAAGCAATTTTATATACTTCCACAATAAGAACAAAATGTTACGAATTGCTTTTGTAAAATAACAGCGTGCGCTTTCTGGCGCGCCTATGTCTAAAGGTCTACTTAAATAAAACAATCGAAAACAAGTTTGTGTTTATTTAATTCATAGCCTAAATCCAGCAAGAGATACTGCACTTTCATCTGTACTATTGTGTTCAGTGCTCACACCCAGCGCAGCGAAGACTGTTCTGCAATTTAACCCATAAGAAGAACGTGATACGATGATTCAGCTAAAGATCATTTAATAATATGAAATCATTAATACATAATTCATATATAATCAGACTAAAGTATATCAAGGCCGCCCACACATGTGAAACAAATATTAAAGCAGCTCATTTGTTTACCCACGAACAAAAATAGGCCTACGAAAAATCGAGCTTAATTTGTTTGCCCGTTTTCAAACAGAACGAAATAATAATAATAATAATTATTATTATTATTATTATTAACCTATGAGAAAATCTCTTTATTTATCTTTGTTCATATTTCGATTTGTTGTTCAATCAAACTTCAGTCATTCAAATAAATAAATATTCCAAGCCCAGAGTCAATTATTCAAAAATAACTGTTTTGATCTGATCATATATAGCCTAAACAAGTCATGGGTCTGAGTGCAGTTATTGGATAATGTTGTATTGGAGATTAATCCTAATAAACATGCTGCTATAATTAAAACCATTACATTAAATACATTTAAAACAGTGTATTTCAATTCAGCAGCGTGCAGATCCTCGTTTATGTCAGACTGAGCAGCGCGGACACTCTCACCTCAGCCCTACCATATGTCCTTATTAGGAGAAAAATATGTCGTTATAACGAGAAAAGATGTCGTTTTAACGAGAAACATATGTCGTTTTAACGAGAAAAGATGTCGTTATTACGAGAAAAGATGTCGTTATTACGAGAAAAGATGTCGTTTTAACGAGAAAAGATGTCGTTATTACGAGAAAATATGTCGTTTTAACGAGAAAAGATCTCGTTATAACGAGAAAAGATGTCGTTATTACGAGAAAATATGTCGTTATAACGAGAAAAGATGTCGTTATTATGAGAAAAGATCTCGTTATAACGAGAAAAGATCTCATTATAACGAGAAAAGATCTCGTTATTACGAGAAAAGATCTCGTTATAACGAGAAAAGATCTCGTTATTACGAGAAAAGATCTCGTTATAACGAGAAAAGATCTCGTTATTACGAGAAAAGATCTCGTTATAACGAGAAAAGATCTCGTTATTACGAGAAAAGATCTCGTTATAACGAGAAAAGATCTCGTTATTACGAGAAAAGATCTCGTTATAACGACATAATTGAGTGGAAAAAATATTACGTGGATGGCAGCATTACGTCACCGTAGTTTTCATCTTACATTATTGTATAACAACACAAGGTCCAGGCGCATGTGCAGTTAGTCTTAGGGTGAATCCCATTTCTCTGTCTTACCCCTTCCCCTTCGTCTTACCCCTAGCCCTTGTCCCTCGAAACCGAGTGGTAGTTAGATTGTCCAGCAGGTGGCACTAAACCTTTATGTGCTTTGGAAAGTAAAGTTAGTAGATTCACAAATTTCGGCTTTAAAAACAGTACAACGCTAAAATGAAATAGATTTTTCAAATCAAATAGATAAATTACAAAAATGTGAAAAATACATTTTAAGTGTCATATTAACAGTAAATGACTGAAAAAGTAAAAAATAAAAGACTACTAAAACAAAAAAGATCTAAAAAGTATTCATGAAAATAGATATTTTTTTCTGGGAAAAAACAGTGGCAAATTAAAAAAATAGGGATAATATATTCCTTTATTTATGTACGTGTGGTGGGCAAAAATTTAACAAATGATTGTGTCTATGGAAGTGATTGGAATGTTAACAGAAGCTATTGAAATCTAATGAAATAGAAGACATAATACATTTACAAAAATAGTAAATTTAATCTCTGAATGACGCAAAAAAAAAGAAAAAAAAGAAAAAGAAACGGTTGTTAACGTGAATGGCATATTGGACACTGAGCCCCGCCTCCGCATGGATCAACAGCTAACACATTCATTGAGCACAATACATTCGTCCAATCGCATCGCGGCTCTCATGTCGTTTCTTTCTAACAGCTGTTCTGATTGGGTGGCTCAAGTGTCAATCATAGTGTTAGCTACGTCCCCTTTTCTGGACATCAACCCACAGAGGAAACTACAACAGGGGCTAAACATAGGGGGGGGAAGTGTTACAAGTCTTTTTTTACTACACCAGTGGTTTAATTGCCGTTTTTATCGCAAATTTTAAAGAATACCGTTCTTTCCTGCTTCTCGACAACTTTGTTCCCTGTTTGGCGCGGCCGTGTGGGGATGGATGAGATGCGGCCTAGCAGCGGAGCAGCAGCGCACCTCGGCCTCGCCTCGATCTTTCCCCCGGGATTGCAGGCCATTTATGGGGAATGCAGGCGTCTGTATTCTGATCAGGCGAACCCGCTGCAAGTCACAGCCATTGTGAAGTATTGGTGAGACGTCTGTAGCATTCCTATTTTATGTTGTTGCTCGATATGCACACATAAAAACAAGTTAATTAAAACTGGATTTTATTCAAAGAACTACTAAACTAGTTTGTACTATTAAAACACTGAGAGGTGATAAAATATAAAATTAAATCTCAGGCAAATAACAAACTTTTAACTGTACTTTTCCATCTCAGGGACTCACTCTTTCCTCCCATAATCCTCTTTTCAGGTTAGGGGGTCCAGATCCACTGGATTACATTAGTATGTACAGAAACCTGGGATGTCCTGGACTAGATGTACCTGAACACTGGCACTATGTCAGCCTGGGCCTAAGTGACTTGTATGGGGACAACAGAGTTCATGAGTAAGAATGCAAATTTCATTACATGACAATGATGTTACAGCATCATTGTCAATTTATTTTCATATTTACATGATGTATTCACTTGCATTAAGCAGTTGAATTAATTTGATGTTTAGTTTTATGTGAAGAGTTGTGTTGATGTAGGTTGGCAGGGATTGAATTTAAGATGTATTCTGCTTCTTTATAGATTCACAGGTCAAGAGGGCCCAAGTGGTTTTGGTTTTGAGCTCACATTTCGCCTGAAGAGAGAAGCAGGAGAGACGGCACCCCCTACCTGGCCAGCTGAGCTCATGCAAGGCTTGGCTCGTTACGTGTTTCAATCAGGTACTGTACCTGCGCCCATTCTTTAGGGCAGGGGTGTCAAACTCAATTCATGGAGGGCCACAGCCCTGCAGAGTTTAGCTCCAACCCTAATTATGCACACCTGATCCAACTAATCAAGTCCTTCAGGCACAATTGAAAACTACATGGTATGTGTGTTGGAGCAGGGTTGGAACTAAACTCTGCAGGGCTGCGGCCCTCCAGGAACTGAGTTTGACACCCCTGCTTTAGGGCCAGGAGTTTTATCATTCCTGGGAGTATTCCTTCTGTAATTTCAAAACAATGTAGCAGCTGTTGTTTTCAGCTTTAACAGATTTAAAGTAATTTATTATATGGTGTAAATGGTAAAAATTAGGAATGCACCGGTTGACCGGCAATAAATCGAAACCGTTTTGTTTTTTTGGGGCTGATTTTTTCTTAGGAATTGCGCCCAGATGCATACTACATTGTAATGATTCGCAAACATATCATTTGTGAGGAAGACAGTCGGCACAAGCACAACAAACACAGAAAAACAGATACCAAGAAGCAAACAGCCATTGATGTAACGTTACTGGCACACAAAGTAGAACCGCTTTCCTGCACTCACTAAAGTTACGCAACGTATCTGTCCGCATCCTGCGCAAGCGTAGACAGTGAACGGTTGATTAGCGCAGCTTCTCACTTGTTGGATGAGAAATTAAACAGACCAACTTGTGACAAAGTTGAAATGCTTCTTTTTGTAAGGGATAAAAAATACAATAAAAAAAAAAAACTTGACACGCCAGAAGTAAACGTCAGTTCTGTACAGGATGATTATTTTTACCTTAAAATTACATTGACTTAATTTGATTTTAAAAGCACCTTCTGTAGCATCTTTGTTTTTACTCGTTGCACTAAACATTATTATATTTAATATTTTGGAAAATTGTATTTATATAGCCTACTTTGTTTTTATTTAGTTTCACTGGTAAAGACCTTTTTTCTTTACACCAAATATAAAAACGAAAACAAATGCTGAATGCTGATTAAGTAACATCTTTGTTTGGACTGTTGAATGTGTGTTGATTGTAACTATGCAGTTGTTGCCTTTTAATTTCACATGGTTTCCATTTAAGGCCAGTTTTATTTAGTTTCAACCAAATTTAAAAACAAAAGCTAAATGCTGATGTCAGGGCCATCTTTCTATTGAATGTACTTACTGAGCAGTTACTGCCTTTAATTTCAGATGGTTACAGTTATTGTTTTCGATAGCCAAAAGCTAGTTTGGCCTGTTAAATGCCAAATAAACATCTTGTTTATGTATACTTTAATTCTTTCTTTTTTGTTGCTTAAAGAAAAAAAAATCTGAAATCGGTATCGGAATCGGCCAATTTGCTTTAAAAAAAAATCCTAATCAGCCATGAAAAATCATGATCGGTGGTGCATCGCTAGTAAAGATTTAGTTTTTCATGATCATTATTTCTCAGCCTTATAGTATGAACCATTTCATGCTTTTAAGCTACACTTTTACTGTCTTACAGTTGTAATAATCATCAAATAAAGTAAAGTGGTGTCTCAGGATAAAAAGAAACTGCAAAAAATAAATTTTTCCCCATATTTTTGCACTTAAGATTAAATCTGGATTTTAGGTTTGGTTTTAGCCTGCCAGTTTAACAAAAGACCTCTGCTTAGTGATATGAGGTGCAGCATGTGAAATCACACATCTAAATATGTGCAGAGAGTATTTAGCAGAATGTGGCTCTCTGCTTTATTTTTGTAGCTTTTTTATTTGAAGTACAAACAAACTTTTCTTAGCGTTTTAGTGTGAAAATTGCAGATTTTTTCCAGAGCAGGTATCTATGTCTATACTCCATTGCATGTACTGTATGAAATATATTAGTTGTCAAAATAAAATCATACTTCCTTTCAATATGAAAAGTATACAGACCTCTCAGACAAATAATTTGCTCTGCAACAGAAAACACATTCTGTACTGGCGATCACATTTCGTGGCACAGTCCGTTGGACAACAGCGAGTCTAGAATCCAGCATATGCTACTCACGGAGGACCCTCAGATGCAGCCGGTGCAGACCCCCTTTGGTCTCGTCAGCTTCCTTCAGGTCAGGCACAACAAGCTAGCCTTTGAGATCGGTTTCAGATATGTTTATATAGCTATTTAGGTTCAGATGAGCCCCACCGTATATTTGAAATGACCTTAAGACATTACATCTATTAACCTTGTCCTCCTATGCATGTGTCTCCTTGTGATTGGTGCAAATTAAGTTTTTCCTTCTGTGCTCATCAGATTGTGGGTGTTTGCACAGAGGAGCTGCAGGCAGCGCAGCAGTGGAACGGTCAAGGCATTCTGGACCTGCTGAGAGGAGTGCAAATGTGAGTAATCCCACAGCCAGCCATGAGACATGCCAAGGACATGCTCGTGCTCAATTGGTGGGAAACTGCGTTAAAGAAACTGCAGGACTGATTTAACCAGCTGAGAAACGAAATTGATGCCCTTGATATATTGCTTTATCTCTGTGGCATTTATGGAGGGGAGAAGTTATAAGTTTGTGTTAAATTAACTGTAAGCAAATGTAAGAATATGTGTGTCATGTACTTGAATGATGTTACTTTTCCACTAAGTGGGTCAGGATCTTTCATTTGCACTGAGATGCTTTGTGCTGTTCTTGTTTTTCATTCATTCTGAATTGGGTCTTGTTTCGTCTGCTGTTTTGTTTGCAGTGCTGGGGGTCCATGGTTAATCACTGACATGAGAAGAGGGGAAACTATATTTGACATTGATCCACACTTGCAAGTAAGGCTTTCTGAATTGTGCATGTTGTTGAAAGGAACATACACTATATTGCCAAAAGTATTGGGTCACCCCGTTTAATGAAAGGTTTGACTACTTTAGTCATTTCCATGAGTACAAATCTTAATGTTTAAGAATATAATTATATTCTAGGGAATTGTGTGCTTCTAATTTTATAGAAACAGTTTGGACAGGACCCTTTTCTATTCTAAAATGACAGTGTCTCTGTGTATAAGACAAGAATCAAAGAGAAATGATGATTCAGTCAGTGTGGAAGAACTTGACTGGTCTGCAGAAAGACAAGTCCTAATCCCAGCTGAACACTTCTGGTGTGACTTTAAATACAGACCTTGAGCCAAAAATTCATAACCAATTAGAAGCACACAATTCCCTAGAATATCATTATATGCTTAAATATTAAGATTTGTACTCATGGAAATTGCTAAAATAGTCAAACCTTTCATTAGAAGGGGGTGACCCAATACTTTTGGCAATATAGTGTATCATCAACATGAAAATGCTTTTATAATTTACCCTGATATTGTTGCTAAATGACTTTTTGTGTAAAACAAATATTTTGAAAATGTACATGTTCATCTTTACCATATGACAACTGTTCATGGTTATATGCTCAAAGTCTTTTAAGATGATTTTAAATGATATTTCGGTCTGTTCTTCACAAAATGTAAAGTTTTTTTTAATAAGTGTTGATTTTAGACCGATGTTTCAAAGTTATTTTGAAACTATAATTTTATAACACTGTTAAATGTAATCTTTAGCAGATCTCAAAATGAATTTCCATTATCAAACCGTTCATGACATTGTGTAGTGATGCCTAAATCTACTTTTTTTGTTTAACGTTACTGTTTTTGGTGTTTTATTTATTTAGAGAAAATTATTTAGAATTTGAATAGCTGTCATTGGCTATATTGGTTATTAACCAAAAGGTAACAATAATTGTTTGCCAAAATGTAATAGTGCAATTGCTAGTGTTTACTTTAATTATTCCTTTAATTTTGGTCCTTGTTAACCGTGTTAAGATACTTTTGTGAAATCTATCCAAGATAAATTTGTCATGTCCTATGAATATTTATCCCCCGCTCTATTTTTTTAAACACTTCTCTCAAGTAATGAATGATAATCATTCCTGGCGATTAAGGTCATCTGTTATAGCTCACACTGTGGTGCTTGAGGAGTGATGGGAAAATATGGAGTGTAATTAAGTCTGTGGCTGTTAAACTGAACACCTCCAACTGCTGTTAGTCCTCTGCCCCCCCTCTCTCTGCGCTGAGACGGACACATGTCCAGCCATGCTGATCTCCTGCTGATTAGTGCGTGTGTTGATTGCTCATCCCAAGCAGGAACGAGTGGATCAGGGCATAGAGACGGACGGCTCTAACCTGAGCGGGGTCAGTGCCAAGTGCGCCTGGGATGACTTGAGCCGACCTCCCGAGGATGAGGACGACAGCAGGAGCATTTGCATTGGGTCACAGCCACGCAGGCTGTCCGACAAAGGTGAGGGGTGCTAAGGACAAGTGCAGCCCGATTTAAAAACAAGAGGCCAAACTCTTCCTATGCTTCAGAGATTTTGTAATTGGCTCAAATTACTGTGACGTTGTCATGAGTATTTGTGTATTGTTCATACAGACACTGAACAGATTAGAGAAGCCCTGAGGAAAGGACTGGAGATTAACAGCAAGTCTGTCCTGCCTCCCATCAGCAGTCAAAGGCACAGTCACGACCGGCCACAGTAAGTCCTGCCCTTTCATGACAATCAGAGCTTCTGGACTGTGATTATACTGGTCCAGTGGAAGAATGGTTTACCCAGGGCTATGACCTTAATTCTGGAAGTAGCAGGTTGAAGAGTTTGTTTTAGGACACCAAATTTCTTTGGTTTTCTATGCCACATGTTCGGGACAGAATGGCATCATTATGGTTTATGGCTAGGAGCTAAAAGATGTTTGGTGCCTGGGCACTATGACTGTATATACATAGTGTGAAAAGTGTGTCACCAGGTAGAGAGATATATATATATATATATATATACACACACATGGGGAGTCGTGGCCTAATGGTTAGAGAGTCGGACTCGTAATCGAAAGGTTGCGAGTTCGAATCTCGGTGCGGCAGGAATTGTAGGTGGGGAGAGTGAATGTACAGCGCTCTTTCCTCCCTCAATACCACAACGAGGTGCCCTTGAGCAAGGCACTGAATCAACTGTTCCCCAGGCACCACAGCATAAATGGTTGTCCACTGCTCTGGGTGTTTTTGAACATTTTATTTCATTTATAAGATTTAACATTTGTAGATGGTCTAAAGCAAAAGAGTTGTAAAAATTCTGAAAATCTTTTAGAAAATCTATTTATTTAGAAGTAGGCCAAGAGCGCCCCCTACTGATTAAAACTCCTTAACGAACGGTCATTAGGACCCGGAGGAGGCTGTCACTGCTGCAGCTACATGTGCTATTACTGTTTACTCTATCACACACCGAACCTGTCTAATCATCATTCAGTCAAAACTTAGCTTAAAGATTGAGCTACACTGCTGACGTGATCTAATCACTAGCACACCCTGAGCTCATGTGAGTTAAAGTATTCCTCTTATCTGCATAATTTTTCATAACGGGCAGATATTTACATTTAAAGCCATTATCGGCCGATTCCGATATCAGTCTGATAATATCGTGCATCCCTAAATGTAACATCACAGACATTTCTGTTGTGTGCGTGATTGCGTAGATGTGTAAGTTGGTAGGGCTGGATTGATAGCATTGATTTCTTAATTTTAATCCATCTTCATTTTGAACCGATATCGATATTTCAATTTAAAGTTTGCATTAAACAATATATGTAATAGGGCTGTCAAATTTTATACTAAAATATTATCAAAATTCGAATTATATTAGAATATAAAAGGCATAAATTCAGTTAGGGGGAAAAAAAGCTTTTGGCTTCTCTCCTGAGACCACAAGAGGGCGCATCGAGCTAAATATTTACGTTTCTTCAAAGTAGGGCTGGGCAATATGAGCAATACATTTTGGCTGATTTACGGTATACGTTACATATCTCTGTATTTTGTATTTGGATCAAGCAAATAAATAAAGTTAATGTAACCATGTAGGCATATATAATGTGCAAAAAGGGTTGAAATAACATTACATTCTACCATTGTAACTAGAGATGCACTGATTGACCGGCCAGTGATCGGAATCGGATTTCTCGCATGACCGGCCCGGATCTGTGACCGGTCGCCGGTCAGTCTTGCCGATCCTTTTATTGCCAGTGGCGCAGGCAGAGACGTCACAGCCACGTGCACACTCACAGTAGATATCACAGTCGCGAGTATACATGTCGTTTTGCATGAGAATAATTCTAATTCTAATGGTTTTCAGTGTAAACGGCGACTGATAATGTATTGATGTCGTGCCAGATGAGGTGTGTGAGAGAGACAGCACACACAAAGTAACTCTCAGAATTGTATAGATTCATACTGCGGTAGAAAAATAAATAAAAGCGATTTAGAAAATGTGATTTAGGTAAGCAACATTAGACGCCCATAAAGTTTCCCGAATAACAAAATCAGCACGATTGCAATGTGACACTGATTTTAAACAGTAGTATTTCAATAAACAAGTATTAAAAAACAAGTGACTTAGATTTTAGACAAAATACTGACGGTTTTTGTTAAATTTTGCATCCGAAAATAGTTACGATCAAAGCCACAGCAGAACTGTTGTGTGTCTCTGAGCAACACACAGCAGTGTTTGCTTACTGAACGAATCCACGTTTTTGAATGAATCGAGTGAGTCAATTGATTCAGTGGCCCATTCATAAGGACAGCCAATTGCCTCGTTTCTGAATGAATCAGCCGTTTGAATGAATCGGTTGAATTAATTAATAAATGACTTGCTCATTAAAACAGAGATTTGCTGCCACCTACTGGTGGTTTAGTCATATTTAAAAGTATCATTGCATTTTTTCAACATTTATTTGTATGTTAAAAGAAAATATGTAAAACATTAATCTTATAAAATTATTTATGCATTTGAAATGTTGCAGTGTAGATACATCTAATACCACTTCAGATGCAGCTTCTGTTTCCTCAGCAGTGGAAATAGTTTATTAATACTAACTTCATTTGAATGGTAAAATTCTACAGTTTTTTATTATGCTAACTTAATTAATTGAAACAAAGTAAGAATCTGATGTGAAAGATGACACATTTAATAAGGTTAGGGGAAGAAATAACCATTTGTAAACGGTGAGAAATGACATGTTTTGTTACATAAAGCAACTCATATTAAGTTAACTATTTCTTCCTCTTTCCAGTCAAAGAGCACTTTATTTTAGAGTGGTTTAAGTGAGAGAAAATCTGTAACTCAGTCCAGATTGGGGAATTGTAATGTTTAATAATTTATTTTATGTAAAAATAATTTCCTTGATATTTGCATAGATTTTTGTTTGTATATGCTGTCAATTATAGTTCTTGGAAAGAAAATCGGAATCGGCAAAAATCGGTATCGGCAGGTCAGACTCACAAAAAATTTGAAATCGGAATCAGCCAAGAAAATTGCAATCTGTGCATCTCTAATTGTAAAAATGCGATCTAAAAACAAAAATAATGCTTTCAAAGCAAAGTTACATTTACTAAAATGAAAAAAGCACAGACTAGGCTAATTGAGTAGAAAGGCTATTTTGATTACCCCATTACAGTCACTTTACAGTTAGTGCTATCATACAAATACATTAACTTGTAGGTTTAATATGTCCAACTACAAACATTTCAGCAAAATGTGTATTTTAGTCAGAGTTATTGCGTTCCTATTTCATTGCGCTCTGTCTGTTTGACGCACATGTGCGTGGCGGCGCGCATTCAGAACCAAGTCTGTGGAGTTTAGCAGAAGCTTTTGCACTTCTGACAGCAAAATGGAAATATTTCCATGGCTTTCTAACATTTACAGGTGGAGAATATATGCTAGAATGCATTTAGGAAAAGAGCACATAGCTCAAACAGAACGTCTCTGTCAGGGCACACACATCCTTTCTGTTAGAGCCGCTTTATACTTAAAGATTTATCATTTCTGATTCACCTAATGTATTAACATTAAATCATATGATCGCATGGTTCATGTTTACGCTGTTAATATGCACGTTCGTTAGCAAGCTAATTTCTTAATCCAGTAATTACATGTTTTTTTTAAAGTTGAACTTACATGAATTTGACATGGCTTTGGCTCTCTTGTGTGAGACGCGAGTGCAACGATGATAGATGGCCCTCTAGAAAATGCAACAAATATGCGTTCTGTGTGAACGGCTCGGTTTCCGTTTTGAGGTAAACAACAACTTCTCCACATTGATGTTCTCTTTTCCGCTATATTTTGAATGTGCAGCACCGCATCGAGTGGGTTCAACTGGACAGGCTAAAAAAAGCATTAAAATGCAACGACACCTCGTCATTGCATTTTGTGTGCCAAGCTGCCTGACGGACGCCAAAATTCGAATGCAGCGTTTTGCATTCAAATGTGGATTTTTATTTTAAATTCTACGAATATTCTAAATTCAAATTCTTTTTTGACAGCCCTAATATGTAATGTTCAACTCCCATCCACTAACTTGTCATCTCTTCAGCTTTAGTACTAGTTATATCATAGAATAAACATGACTTATTATCAGAAGGTATATTGAAAGAAAAGGTACTGAAATGTATCATGTTTCAGTTGCGGAAAGACGCCTATAAAACCGTTTGTAAATTATGGAATTTTACTTTTAAACTCAGCAGTTTAATCAAAGCTTTATAATTTAGCTAGAAAACTTTTTTGTTTACTTTATCTAAAAATACACAGCAAATTAATCTATAAGCCTGTTAATATAATTGCTGAAAACCCATTAGGACTATTTTTTTTTCCAGCATTTATAGATTTCACTTGGTGACTCACAAAAATTAATACTTGAACATCCAATGTATATTGCACCCAAACACCCAATGCATACTGCAAGAAAGCAATGTGGCAAATCTCTGCAAAATTAACTGATCATGAATGATATATATGTTATGCAGTACTGTTATATAAGGCCGCCCACCCCTATTTGGTGCACAGTTATAAAATAGCTTTTAAACAGGCCTGCAATTTTGAACGGGATGAATTTCATGAACTTTGGTTGGTTCAACTCAAACACTATATATATATATATATATATATCACAATTGATTTGACAGCGACTCAGAAGCATGTCCAATATGTGGATAATTGGCTGCAGGTATTTTTCAGATACAGCCTGTCCCTTCAGTCTTAGTCCTCATGAGTGCTGATTCTTGCCAGCTGGCCTGCTATTGTACAGCAGTGTTACTAGCTCATGAAATTAGCTTCAAGTGCCAATAGTCTGCCAGTACATATGTGCTTTTGAATTTGGTACTGTATTATGCTGTACTGTCCTTAGACCCATGAGTATTTGTGCTGTTAGACATTGCCTGTAATCTTTATTATTAGGGCTGTGATGGTATCAGTTAGCTCGGGATGACCGTTTTAAGCACTCCATCCTCATCTCATTAAATGCTGTGCAATCCAGATCATCTCAGTGCATGGTTTGTCTGGGTTAATCTCACTATCCTATTGTCTGCACCCCCTTGTTTTGCTCACGGCTCCCTGCTACTTGTAGCCCAGCCAGAGATTCAGACATACATCCTGGAGCTCAGCCTGACTGCCTGCTGAAACATAATGCTGAAGTGATCGTTTTCTAATAAAGATCTTCTGCACTGACTGAGAATCATAAAGAATTTAACAGTTCTGGTTCAGATTCCTTTTAATGATTCCAGTTTCATTAACGATTCTTTTAGTACTTGTGATCAAGTCGTTGTGTTGAATTTCAAGTTTGTCATGATGAAAGTAATGACTTGCAGTTTCAATAAGTAATTTACTTACCCCCTCTGATTGATTCAAACATATTTGTTTTACTAAAAAGAATCCGCTCATAAGATTAATTAGTTGGGGAATTTGACTACTATGGTCGGCAATGTATGTTTCGCACAATAGATTCAGCAGCCGTGCAAGTTAAAGAACCAGACATGATGAAAATGAGTTGAATCCTGTATGCAATTTAATTCATTTACTTATTTATTTGTTCCTTGTTACTTTAATAAAGCAGTCAAGTTATCATTATGCACACTTAACTGACAAACTTTCAAGACCGCTTAAGCGTGTCATGAATTTATTTCAGTTGTTGATCAGTTGCTGTTTGCCACTCTTGCTCCACTGGTGCATCTTTCCAACATTTTATGCCTAAAAGGCCTTACAGTAGCAACCGAATTACCAGATTTACAAATATGTAGATGCATTTAAAGGAGCTGTTCCAATCTCTTAAAAGAGGGAGAGTTTACTTTTTTCTAAGTGGCTTTTGGAAAGAGTAAAATGTATTTGCCGTTTGGCAGTAGTGGTAAATGCATTCATTCACTTCGCTGTGGTACAAATCTGCCCCTAATTTCTCCATAGACGATCAGTTGGACATTTCCAGACCCAGCAGATATCAAGGTAAGGGCCAACTACGAGTCTTTACAGATTCGAAAGATGTATTAGGCTACTTTTATCTGTATGACCAAGAATGACGGAGATTTTAAGAGCAAGTGAGCGCACGGAGCCTGTCCTGCGCAAACGCAGCGCTTCCACACAAACACTTCAATAGCGCACATTTCTCTAGGTTAACATCATATTGAGCTGACCATGTAAAGTTGCTACTACATACATCTTTCAGATGAAAAGCCATATTTGAGGTTGATGAATGATAGATGAGCGTTTGGATGTCCTGCCCGATTGTATTACCACATAGACCAGCCGTTAACAATCTGTCCATCACGGACTGCGAGCCTCTAGTTCAAGACTTGTTCTCGCCCCCTACAGTGCAATTCGGCCAGGTATACATCCGGCGCTAAAATATCAGGGTGAAAGTCATCATAGCTTGCGTAGTATAGACCCAGCTCCCAACCCAACTTTGAGAATAGATTAACGGCGATATTTTTATCGCCGATAAGAGTCTCGCGTTAACGCAGCACGTTAACGCCGATAACGCCCACCACTAATATATATATATATATATATATATATATATATATATATATATATATATATATAAATAGTTATATACGAGAAATATGTTTTCACTCAAATAATAATTTAAAGAAACGAAAGAAAAACTGCAACAAGTAGTTTATGCAGAGTTTCGGTTTATTTTTGTGCTGCGCGAAAGAAAACCAGATGGCATGAGGCATCTTATTTTTAGGCTTATTTTACAAAAGTGCAAATATTTGTTTTTATTGTGAATGCACACAAATGAAAGCAAGCGTTTTACAATTCCAATTATCTTCATGACTAAAAAGAGTAGTTGCTTCCACTGTTAAAAGGGGAAAAAATGAAGTGATGGCTCCAGCGCCGAATGAGCGCACACATTTAAGCATTCTACCTTGACAATGCAGCCTGTTCATTATCATTATAAAAACAACCAGTCAAACATATGAGAAAAAAAACACACTGCTCAGTTTAAATATGTAGTAAAATCTGTGTCGTTAAGCGTGATCACCGTGCCACCATGAAGTTATGCAAAACATTTTGTTTTACCTGGATATTGGATGTCGAGTGAAGTAAGCCTACATAAAAGGTAAATAATATTTCGTCATTCAAATACATCGCGAAAACGGAAACATTTGATTTTGTGTCGAACGAGAGACCCAACATTGGTTTCAGTTTCGTTTTTAGCCTAAATTAATTAGTTTTGGTTTGTCGTTTATATAGCTATAGCTTCTTACATTTTTAATTCTTGTTATTTTCTAAATAGCCTACTGTTAATTGAAAGGATTTGTTGTGGAGTGAGGGGAACTAAAATAGCCTAGCTATGTTTGGGCTACAGTCTTTATTATAATGTTTGTAATTTGCGTCGGCCTATTTCTGAATGAAATAATAAAATGCGACTTATTTTGTTTTCCTCTCACTCTCTAAAAAATGTATTTTTTTTAATACATGTAGTTCTTTAACCGTGCAGCAAACCTTTTAAAATATTTTGATAAATTACTGGAAAAAATAAGTGACTTTAAACCGTTTAACTGATTGTATTAATCTGTCTAAATTCTTATCGGTCGGTTAACGGCTCAAATGAACATCCCTAATCAAAAACCTTAATTTCTTCTCGACTGAAGAAACAAAAACATAAACATCTTGGATGACATGGGGGTGAGTAAATGATAAGGAAATGTTTATTTGAAAGTGAACTAATACTTTAAGCTACAAATGTATGAATATCATTGCACATCAATATTAGGAACATTTCTGGTATTTCAACTTTAGTGGATCAGGTTCATAGTTAATGTGATGAACACGGTTACAACGAGGTTACCTAATGCAATGACTTTTATATAGTTCAAATGTGGCACTTGGACACCCTCATTCAGTTTTTTCCTTATTTATCTTTCCCCCTCTTCTATTATCCCAGGAGCCGTAAGGGCAGTCTAGAGAGCGAGAGCTCGGCTGCTATTGTCCCTCACGAGTTGGTGCGAACACGACAGCTGGAAAGTGTGCATCTGAAGTTCAACCAGGAGTCTGGGACACTTCTCCCACTGTGCCTCAGGTAGGGCAGAACTCTGTTGCAGAGGTGGAAAGAGTACAAAAATATTCTACTCAAGTAAAAGTACCATTACATTACTGAAATTTTACTTAAGTACAAGTAAAAGTACCAGTCTAAAAATATACTCAAGTAAAAGTAAAAAGTAGCTCATTTAAAATTTACTCTGAGTAAAATTACTTAGTTACATTTTAACAATGGGAGGGAGGAAAAAATGGGATAGACCAAAGGTGTCAAACTCAGTTCCTGGAGGGCCACAGCCCAGTGTAGATAACCCTAATTAAACACATCTGATACAGCTAATCTAATGATTTAGGCTTATTTGAAAACTACATGGTAAGTGTGTTGGAGCAGGGTTGGAACTAAACTCTTTAAGGCTGTGGCTCTCCAAGAACTGAGTCTGACACACCTGTGATATGGGCCTATAAATCTCAAACTAGGTGTTTTTAATTAAAGGAATCAGTTAATTAGAATTATAAGACATTTGGGCTGTTACCAGGCAAATTAAATCAGTATCAACAAAATTAATCTTTGCAATGCAGAGGAAAGGCAGAAGCTTCATCTGAAGTGGCATATATGTATTACACACTGACATGAATGCATTTAGCCTGCAGTTACAAATGCAGAAATAATGTTTTGATAAATAAGACATAAAATGTGACCCTGAACCACAAAACCATAAGGGTCCATTTTCCTAAATTGCGATTTATACATCATCTGAAAGCTGAATTAATCATATTTCCATTGATGTATGGTTTGTTATGATCGGACAATATTTGAAAATCTGGAATCTGAGGGAGCAAAAAATCCAAATATTGAGAAAATCTCCTTTAAAGTTGTTCAAATTAAGCTCTTAGTTTTGATATATTACAGTAGGATATTTACAGAATATATTAATGGAACATGATCTTTACTGAATATGCTAATGATTTTGGCATAAAAGAAAAATGTATAATTTTAACCCATACAATGTATTGTTGGCTATTGCTACAAATATACCCCAGCGACTTAAGACTGGTTTTGTGGTCCAGGGTCACAAATGTTAAATAGTCATTAGAAATAAAAAATAATAATAATCAAAAGATACTTTAAATGTTAAATTAGAACCACCAGTAGGTGTCAGTAAGTCACTGATAAGTGAGTCATTGTGATTGAACAGAATCATTTAAACGGTTAATTCATTCAGGAACAAAACACCGTCATTGCTCAGAGTCAGAGACGCAAAACTGTGTTTGGAATTATTTTTGTCGTCGAAATAGAGCAAAAACAGGCAATATGTTGTCTAAAACGTAAGTCTCTTAATTAACTTCTTGTTTTTTGAACTGTGTAAAAAGAAAAACTACAGGCCTATGTAATCATGGTGATTTTTTGAGAAAAACGGCATTCTTCGTGTGATGTTGACTTACTATATTAAATTATATAAATATATAAATTTTCTGCTTCTATATCTTCAATTTTGTGATCATTCTAAACGCATTTTAACAGACTGAATCACGCAGTGAAAGAAAGCACTCCGTTAAAACAACAATTATTATATTATCTCAGATGATATTGCACACCCTGCACCACTGTCTTTTGGCTCATTTGTGCAAAACCTTTTGCTAAACCGTAAAGCTTCGTTTTAACCACCAATGCAATGATGTAAGTATTTACCTCTAACTTAACTACATGCTTGCGAAGGGCGATGTCGAGATGTTATAAGCTGCTAGTTCGGTCTCCCGAGGCAAACACAGCTTACACTGCATAATAGAGCATGAATATATGGCCAGTTCACTTCATTTCCTTGAATTCAACTTCAGCAGAATATGACGGGTTTGGTTTTCAGCTGGGTCTGCACCATTAGGGGCCGTTCACATATCGCGCCTAAAACGCATGGAAAATGCTAGGCGCGCTGCTTTCTCCTTTTTCCAAAGCGCTCGGGCGGTTGCGCTCCGAGGCGTTTGTCGTTGCTAAGCAACCATCAGCTGCGCTCTCCGTTACAAGAAGGAAATGTCGTCACATGACCTGCGGTGCGCTTGCGGCATTCTGAAAAGTTGAGATGTTTTTATCTCGATGCGGCGGACGCGCCCTGGAAAAAAAAGCGCGTCGCACCGCTGCGCCGCTTCCATTATGAGCGCGCATACCGGCGTCTACATTTGAAATAACGAACTTAAGCGCGCAAAGACGCGCGATATGTGACCCTTAAAACGCCTGTCTTGTCCGTCTGCATCGTTCTTGTTATTTTTAGCGCCAGTTTCTTCTTCTGCCCATTATTTGCTGCAGTTGTTTCCACTGAGCGATTTTTTTACTCAGTAACGAATGTGTTTTAAAATGTAGCAGTACAATACTTCCCACAAAATATACTTAAGTAAAAGTAAAATTACAGATTAAAAATTACTTAAAAGTACAAGTACACAAAAAAGCTACTCAATTACAGTAACGCGAGTAAATGTAATTCGTTACTTTTCACCTCTGCTCTGTTGGGAGTGTACTTGCGTACTTAAAGGTCATTTGTCATAAACTCATAATACGTAAAAATATATCGTAATTCATAAAAAGAAACCTGATGCAACATGAGCAGATGTAAATGTAATACCGCAATAATTTTTTTCCATTTTCATATTTCACTTTAATCATGACAGTCTTAATGGATTAAGTTTAATTGTGTTGGTGCATTTTGCCCCCTTGTCTTGATTTTGGTGGCATTTTGCCCCAAACCCCCCTTAATTTCCAACGCTAAAATTCAACCCTTTTTGTTGAGGCATGAACTTTGACTGTGGCCAGGAATTGTGAGATTGTGCACTGTTCATATTACAATATAGTAGAGTTTACAAACAAATTGAGCTCACTGAAATGCTAACAGCTTTGATATTGCTGGCACTGAAAGAGTGGAATATGAGTTTTATGTAATCTCCTTGTGTAGACAAAAACACAGAGACAAAGCTCACAGAGAAGCCTTTGTTTAAGGTCCAAGTGAGAGCAGGGAGAAAGTGAACATCAGGTTACTTATAGCTTTAGCCTTTGATATTTCCCACTTGCGTTAACAACACTTATCAATGTCTGCGTAAATGATTAATTCAGCTTTTTTCTTTTTTATCTTTTCTTGTAGAGGTCGTCTGCTTCATGGCCGACATTTCACATATAAAAGCATTAATGGAGACACAGCAATCACCTTCGTATCCACTGGGGTAGAAGGGGCCTTTGCCACAGAAGAGCATCCATATGCTGCTCATGGACCATGGTTACAGGTAACAGACATGCATTACTATTACATCCCAAAAAATGTCTGGTGGTGAGTACATTTTCAGGAAATGTTACATTTTTGATTTCTTTAAAGTTCAGTGTCGTTCCATGTGTGTGACTTTGTTCTGATCCCCTCACTTTAGATACTACTTACTGAGGAGTTTGTAGAGCAGATGCTAGGTGACGTTCAGGATTTGAGCACCCGTGAAGTGGTAAGATATTTAGCTGATTTTGTAAACTTTTAAAACTGGTTTTGTTTTTAACATGCTATATATCTCTTTCCCCTCTCACCCAGTCTAAGCTGCCGAAGGAGTACAGCTGGCCCAATAAGAAGCTAAAGATCTCTGTCCTGCCAGACACAGTGTTTGACAGCCCACTGCATTAAGACTGGGAGCACACTGTCCCTGATTACAAACCCACGTCTACAGAAAGGAGCTCAACTCTTTTGCCAGGCTCATGTGCCTACAGACAACTGAAGGAAACAGACATTCAGACACTTCCCCTTTTCCCAGAGAGCATCGTAGTTGATTGCACATGGCACATTTTTTACATGTACAACATTTTATATTTTCCGTTATACCACTTGTCTTTGCATTGGTCTACCTATTCACTCTTAAGGAAAAAATGTTGGTTGATGTTTTTTTTGTTTTTCTGGTCTGTTTCAAAAACACATTTCTTGTTGAACGTTTAGCAGCACAAGACAATGTGCAAGCACTGGCACCTTTATTCACCTTAGAATGGACTGAAGTTACATTTCAAAATAAATTCTGCTTTTCTAAATCCTGCTTGTAATGTGAAGGAAAGCATGCTTTTAAACATGTTTATATATCTAAAAAGGTTTTTACTAATTTACACATGTAAAATACAGCTGTGCCTATTTAAGGTTGATGATATTTCACAAGGTCTTCATTTATTTTTCCCAAACAATAGGTGGTTAGTCCGTTCGCCTTCACAATACCAAAGCCTGTAAAGAATGGATGTTTTCTAAACCATGTCAAATGTTAAGTTGAGAAACCAGAAATAGTTCCCTGATCTTTCTTTTGTTTATTTTTGTTAACTATTTTACTTGTATTGAACTAAATTTCATTTTACTTTATGATTGCATTCCAAGCCTCTTTATATGGAAGCAAACTAACTGGTTCCTGGACGGCAATCTATTTTCTAGAATGTGCATTTGTATTTTTGGGATGTGTGCTCAATAATATAGGTCAAAGTTTAAAAAGAATCTCTATTAGTGCTTTTGAAAAGATGAATTTAATTAGTGTGCTGGCATTTTTTTATATTCTGGAGAATCACTACACTGCCTGTGGTTTTATTACCCTTAAGTGCATTAAAGTTATTTACATAAATCTGTTGGATGTTTGTGTTTATTTTGATGACACAACCTGCAAAAAGGCCATGTTTTACTTTTGCACATGATCCTTCTTTCACGTGAAATTATGTAGTATTTCCTGATGACAACCAGACAGTAAAATCCCCCATAGAGAACCAGCAAGTCTGCCTCTGACTGAATTATAAGCTCTGTATTTTGATGCTGTCTCTTTAAGATCCCCAATGTAAATGCCCTCTTTGCATGTGGAATAAGTAACAGCATTCTGGTGGGCTGGTGAGATAATGGCTGGTAGATTCAAACACAGCTGTTCAGTTATACAACTCAGAAGATTATTGCCTTATGGGTTCCAGTTCCAATATTTACATGACAATTATATTTTATTGTGAATTGAGTGAAATGAGGTCATGGCCTGTTTTAAACTGCTATAAAACACTCAACTAGTTAAGAGACTTACTACTGTAAATGACATGCACCAACTCCTCAAACAAATTCTGAACCCGCTGTGTTTTTAAAAAGGCGGGCTGCTAAATATATTTTTTTGTTTTCCTCTAAATAAATGTAATTGAATGCTCCTGTACTTAAACACTTCTTACGCCATCGCTAATGAGGAAAAAAAATGCTTATTTAATGGAGAGAGACAGAATTTAAACATTTGACCGCTCACAAAAAAAAAACTAGAGGTGTGTCCCTTTAAATCAAACCCCGCCCTTGTTTAATAACCCCTCCCACTTTTATGTATGAAGTCCGCGCTGATCACGTGATCAGGAAAGGGGGAGTATGTGAACTGTATCCTGAGTAGCAGTCCTGTGCCTGCATTCCTATCATCTAGGATTAGCTTGAAAGGACAAAAAATATCAAAAATAATAACAGCCGCAGATTGGAATACGGCGCTGAAGCATCTGTTTTCAATCAGGACTTCGTTTTAAAGGACGTGATAGCACTGGATGATCGCAGAACTGGATCTGTTTGCTGTACGTGAGCCGTCTATATAAAGCGCATACAAATGAGAGGAAAAGTAAATAGATACGTCGTTTTTAATTCGCGTTAAACAAGAAAACAAGATGGCTGATGAGCGATAACTAGGGCCAAACGATATCGTCTCCTTTAAGAGCAACAAAGGTATCTGGCTTTAATACATGAATATTTTAGGCGAGTTAGCTTCGTCAAAATAAAATACAAGACACTAGGCTCTAAAACTGAACGCAATCCGTCTCTGGTAAATGCGGCCAGGTAAACATCAGTCGAAACATGGACAGGGATCAGGTTGTGGATTATTCTATAATGTTTAATCAACACAGATAGCGAGAGATTAGCTCTGATAATGATACAATCGCAGCTCTTTGTGGTTTAATGCTACGACGGCATGTTGGTATGCATGTATACGCGTCAATTGTGTGTTCATTCAAAGCCGTGTCACTATAATAGATAAAATAGTCTTTCTAGCTTTACCGGCTGCCTCTCTTATAGTTGTAAGGGACATAAACCCTGTCGATATAGTGTTACACGAGCAGCACCGAGGCTCAGGTCTACTTTATTATAATTGCAGCAGGGCAAATGTCATGTGCCCCAGGCACACATCAAGTGCGTGGTCGACTGCTTCAGTAAATGACGAACACTATACCGCTGCTTGCCAAAGGACGCTTCAGCGCAACTTGTGGCGTCACCTTTTCCTGTTTTAAACGACGACACGACGTTTACATTTGGATTTAACTGATCTTATCTGGACTGACACTGGATGTTAGACGACGTCGTAGCCTTTAATCAGTAGTTCAAGTTATATTTCAGCGGAGAGTCCGGCATCTGTCACGCGTGCTCCGTCTGTCTCTGGGGCTTGATTTGGGTGCCGTAATTGGAAATAGACTGATTAGTGGTTTGACTGATGCTTTTTAAACACATTCAAGCTTCTACGCGTTTATATATTCGGTTTGACCGATAAATGACATCGTTTACGGGGTCTCTGAAGAATAGTGTACAATAACGGTAAAGTAACAATTTTAATATATTGTTTGAATCGTTTTTAGTCAGTCATTCATTCTGAAGGGAGTCGATGTTTAGCTTTACAGTCAGACAAAGACGAAAATATGTGTGCCACTATTTGGATCACAAACAACTTTGCATAAATTAAATTATTATTATTACTCTTGTAATAAACTATTAATTACTGCGGATTTTTTTATTTAGTTGTCAAACTATCCAAATATATATAAAAACGGATATAAAGGTCGTAAAACAAACACAATGGTTAAAATGTTTTTTTTTATAGCATTTTAAATTAGCTACGTCATTTTCTGTCATATTTCGCTTGCCCTAAAATATTACCATAATAAGTTAGTGTTATTTTTACGATCATCATTTGTCGAAAGCTATTTTCGAAGTTTCTCTCGTTAAAACAACTCTGGACGCCAGATTCCTCCTTTCACGCCCGGCTGTGGTATTTGATTGCTGACTAACTTTGCCAGGAGCAGAAACGCTCCCTTGGCATGTTTGGGTTTGATCAGCAGCTGTTTCTCTGGGGCTTCTGTGCTCATATGGTCTTCATCGACTGAACTAACACCTGGATCTAAACGAAAGAGTCACGAGAATGAGCGAAACCTTGTTGGAACGGTGCTAGAACTTGATGTTTGCCTTCAACTCAAAACTGGATGTCTGATCAAATGGTTGAGATGGCTGAGAACTGGCGGAACTGCTTCGAGGAGGAGCTCATTTGTCCCATTTGTTTGCATGTGTTCGTGGAGCCTGTGCAGCTGCCGTGCAAACACAACTTCTGCCGGAGCTGCATCAGCGAGGCGTGGGCCAAGACACGGCCAACGTGCGCTGCCCTGAGTGCAACCACGCGTACAATCAGAAACCCAACCTGGAGAAAAACATCAAACTGACTAACATTGTAGAGAAGTTCAACGTGCTGAACGTCGAGAAAGCCCCGGCCGTACTGCATTGCATTCTGTGTAGGAGAGGGCCTCCTCTGCAAGCGCAGAAAGTGTGTCTTCGTTGCAATGCACCGTGTTGCCAGTCGCACATCCAGACGCATCTCCAGCAGCCCTGTCCCGCTCCTGGACACCTCCTGGTGGGGACTGAGGAGGTGCGGGCCTGGAGCTGCCTGCACCATGATGAGTACAGACTCTATCACTGCGATGCGGAACAGGTGGCGGTCTGCCAGTACTGCTGCTTCTCCAGATGTGCGCCCAACCACGGCCACGCGGTGTGCGACGTAGAAGTGCGACGCAATGACATCAGGGTGAGTGCTTGACCTCTGTAGGGGTGTAAACGAGACTCCTCCTGCATCAGGGACTGAGAACACATACTGTGGATTAAGTTAACCTATGACTCATGTCAGGGTTACATCCCTGGTAAATGCGTGACCCCCCTATGGAAGTGGTGTATTACCATAATATATACACAGTTCTTGATATTTCTTTTGAGGGAATCAAACTAGTTTTACATATTGCTACTCTAGCATAATTTCTAGTCAGAAGTGCATCAACACTGCTGACAGATTTACCTGTTTTAGATTATCCATGTTATGTGCATGAAATAGACACAGACTTATCAAAACGCATAATCAGATAAGTACTAAATATATGTCACCATTTGTGCCTATGGTTGCAGCCCTCCCAAACTATTTTGGCCAATACCATTAATTCATTTTTTTGGTGTTTCAGACTAATATTTTTGGTTTCCGAAATTGCATTACTTATTTAAACTAAATGTCAGAAGTTTTTGAAAGCTGGTTTGAAGCACTATTCTTTTAATCTAATTATATTGTATGAAAATTTGTATTTATTTAATTGTATTTATTATCCATTTGTTCTGTAGCAATAAATAATAGTAAGAGAAAGTACTTTTCTTTAGTACAAACTAAAATATTTACACTGTAACACTGTGAAACATTTTGGCTTAACGAGGAGCAAAATATAGCCTAATTATCGCAAAAACCTCAATTAGACAATCAAAGTACTGAGGACTTGAAAGGACTGAACTTTGTCTCCCTAATCAGTTTCATGATTTTTTCATCACAAGCAGACGTATTGGATATGGATGGAGTGAAGAGTGAACTCCCTTTCAAAGGCTGAAGCAATCACTTCCTCTTGAAACATTAGTTGTGCTGGAACATGGGTTTTATGCTACCATTCCTAGTTACTTCTGTCATATCCTGAGTCTCTCTCTACTGAATAATAACACGGTATAATGAGACTGTCAACACTCCTCAGAGCGAGAAACATCGGGACTTCTGCTTTAAGTTAACAGCGACTAATAGCCTCAAAGTGAGTTAGAACAAGTGTTAAAGACTAGCTTTAGTGCCATTTGTATTGTTCAGGGGAAGTAAAATGGTTTTATCTGTTCCTTAAGTTTGTCAACTTCGAATGAAAACTTTATTATTCAAGTACTTTGTTGTCTAAAATCTAATTTTAAAGGTAAAGTAAGAATAAAAAGTAAATCTAGAAGAAGATTTGTTTTGGCTCCAACGAGGTTTATTCTCGGTGCTTGATTTGAAATTTTCACTGCAAATGCCACCTACACATCTTTTATTTGTTCCCGTGAGACTGATTGCCAAATAGCAGAAAGAAATAATGTGCTTGTCCATAAAACAGACTTTACAGAGCAGCACTTCACAGATGAATACTTATCTGTTTGGTTTATAGATGAGACTATTTACATAGATTTATCATGTTAAAAATGTTTTTATATCTCAACATCAAGCTCTTGAATGCTGGACAATTGAATGTCTGATTATCATACACTAGCAAATACATACAGTGGGGTCCAAAAGTCCACTTAAATTGATGTAAATGGAGAAATGTTTCAGATTTCTAGGTAGGTATATGTGTCATTGATCATGTGACTCTTTGTTCAGATGGTCAGATGTTCTTCTTTCATTGAAGCTCTTTGGATCATCTTAAATCATGCTGGACAACATGATCATCAGGTTTTATGAAAACTTAATGTAGCTCGAGTGTGGCTGCCATTAAGAGAGATACAAAGACGATTATAAATTAATGTTCAATTTTCAGTGAAATTTTTGCTCAACTTGTCATGCAGATAAATGACTAAATAAATAAATAAATAAAGATAACATAATTTGTAAAGGGAAAGAAAGAATGTTTCTATTTTTATTTCCTGCATTTATTTGTCTTGATCCCCAAAGCTACTTATTAAAGCTCATTTCACCTATCAATTAAACTGTGATGGAAATGCTAATGAGAAAATTAGCTGGGGCATTCTGCAGTGTAGGAGTGAAAACACGCTGTTCCTTCAGCTGCCTCCCAGAATAATGAACTGTTGTGAGGTGAGCTGCTGCTGGACTTGGCAGGGACGACTTCTGGATGCGTGGAGGAATGCTTTTAGATGGCCAATGTGTCATGGCTCTTAAAGCAGCCAAGTGTCTGTAAAAGGAGGGGGAAAGAGAGGGAGGAAATGGACACAAGGCTTGCTCTACCCACAGCTGCTGTTGAAAGACACACACATCCCTCTGTTCTTTCTTTCGCAAGTGCATAAATTTAGAGAGTGTGACTCAAGTGGTCCCACAGTAAAACTGCCTAGCCTTCTTCGCTCCCTCGCCTCTTGTTCAGGAATAGCACGTGTGTTCCAGGCAGACACAGGAAGGGAGTGACCTCAGTTCCCTCTCTGCTCCGTTCCCAATAATCCGCCTCCTGTTCGCAGGATGACATCATGGGAGATCCGATGGAGGATCACCCCGCTATCTCTTTTCCTCCTCTTTCCTTTTTTCACCCTTTTTATGACAGGAGTCTGCTTGAAACCCGTTTACTCTTTTGGATGGTCCAATGACATTAACGCTCCATAATAAAACTCCAGTGTTTTAAATATAGGACACAAGCAGTGGGGAATTATGTGTGGATGCCTGGCTCAGCCCACATTTGACCATTTTCTGCAAATTAGTCATGCTCTCAGTTGGACCGGATCATTAGGAATGTAATTGTCCTCCAGATTTTGCTCTAGAAAGACTTGAAAATGGATTGTGGTGTCACTGAATAATTTGAGAGGCCATTCTTATCACACCGCTGCACGTAGGCAAGCCCGGACAGCGTTATATGACTCTCGTAGTCGGCCTTGAGAAACGTTCAGTACAGTCGGATGACTTCAGATGTTTGGAATCACAGTCATATTATTGTGAAAGTGGTGAATACCATTGACTCTTTGCCCCCGTGACATGCAAGTTCTGCTTAGGATCACATAATCATTTGGAGAAAATGTTTGCAAAAGCAAACCTTGAGTGAAACGAGTCTAGTAGGAAAATAAGGAGGATGTGGACTAGTAAGCAAGCTTGCCTTATCAGCTAGACATGTTGTCGGGAATGTCTTTTGTGATGGCGATTCATCTAGACAAAGCTGCTGCTGCTGCAGATAAATGTACGATGTGATTGTGGAAGCAGTTTGTATGGTGCTTTGCTTCATCATGCTGGGTGCCATGTCATTTCCCATTATCATCATGCCTCTGCCAAGATAAACAGACCTCTTTAGTGTTTTTGATTATATTGGATAAACAGTTCAGATTTAACAAACAGGTTGAAACAGATGTCTGTTTTTGCTGCAAGGTAACTTCTATCCAACTTTCATATTTTATTTCTTACTTTTGAAATAGAATTTATTACAAACATAAGATGTGTATATTTAACTATATCAGTGGTCACCAATATCGATCGCGATCACTGTCCCAGTAACGTTAGCTCCCAAAAATAACAGAAAAATAAATACCAAAATACATTACATTTCTCCAGTTTTTGTACTGATTTTTTTGTTATTCTGTGATTTATTCTGGAACAGTGATAAAGAAAAATGCCATACATCATGCCTGAGTCTGTAAACAGGAAGTTAACTGAGGCCAGAGACTAATGTACTGTAGCAGGCAGAGCAAGCCCACCGTTCACTATGAGCAAAATATCTGAACCTGACTGTCTTCAGAAAAGTTTTCATGACAATTGTATTTTCTCCTCCACTTACCTTCATATAAAATAGTATTTACAAGCACAGCGCTGCTTTGTTTACAGCAGTAACCTGGGGCCTGTACCATGAAGCCGGATTTGCTGGCTAGCCATGTAAGTTTGTTTAGTTTGCACCAATCCTGGGTTTTAGGTACCTTGAAAGTGGCTTGGCTTTTAGCTGCGTTCATTGCCATAGTAACTTACACTCCACGGCTAACCTGCTCTGGGGCTAGATTGAGATCTCAAACTGACCAATCAGATGTGAGCAAAGTGACACATGTCTGACACAAGTCACTCCCCCAGTTTCTCTTCCTACAAATTAAAGGTCATGAAGTATCATAAAAAACAACAAAATTGTCTGGCTTTAATGATAAATACAATTTACATATGATTTATATAATTATAATGATTTATATTGTTATTACTCCATTAAACAAAAATACTTTTCGTTTAACAATTATTATAAAGCATTTATTGTAAATGAATATTAATATATACAGATCATATGTAATATAAATAAGTGGTAGAATCAATAGACAACACTTTAAAAATGGCTAAATGTGACCTTTCATGTTTGAGTCTCTATCACTATATATTATCAACTATATAAAGTAACTTCACAAGTTTAACTTGTGACTGCACTGATAGAGCAAGATCATTTCCTTTATTTGTCCTCTTTCACGGACAAGTACTTCAGTGAAAATGCATTTCATATTATTTAATTTCTTAATCTTTAACAAAAGAGTTTTGAATCTCGCTGGCTCTCTCACGAGAAGTGAATCACACTTGCGCTGTGTTGTGATTGGCTGTTCGCCGCTGATGTCACACATTCATGTGCACGCTCCATTAACTCAGGATCAAGCCTGAGTTGACAGAGAAAGTTGATGATCAGCTTCATGGTACCAACAAAGCCAGATTGGAGGGGTTTGTTTTTCAACTCAAAGCTTATCCTATAACTCTGAATTTGTTAATCTACCATCGTGGTACAGGCCCCTGGTAAACGCTTTATCGCTGCTGCTTCATAAGCGCCACCTGCTGTCAGACAGTGAATTTGAGTCTCATTCAGCCCGTCTGCTGTTTTTGATCATTCAGGAATGTTTTGTGTAGCATAATTTCACAAATGTCAGGCTTTTCTGTATTTGCTTTAAATCTTGAAATTATACAATCTAATTAAAAAACAACTGCTCATGCAACATGGGTGTAGCGTCT
Source organism: Gymnocypris eckloni scoliostomus (assembly GCA_027564155.1). NCBI lineage: Eukaryota > Metazoa > Chordata > Actinopteri > Cypriniformes > Cyprinidae > Gymnocypris > Gymnocypris eckloni. The sequence goes on from CM050429.1 coordinate 12,120,798, forward strand.
TTGTTTGGATCATGATTAATATGTCCCTAATTTCAAATGGCTACAGTTACAAGTTTGCATGTTATAGAGCAAATACACAATAAATACATTTGCTTAAAAAAAAAAGCAACCAGTATCGAAATAAAAAATAAAGGAATCTGAATTGACCATGAAATTAAAGGCCTCAAATCTGGCCTTTTTTTTCTATCAATTCTTCAATAGATAGATTTTGTCTTTCATAAAGGCGGAGGTCAGGGATTGTGGGCTTAAAAAGGTTGGTGACCACTGAACTACACATTGTTGTATTTTGAGACTGAATAACTGGATAGTAAAAATGTGCAGTTCAGTGAGCAAATCAGATGTTGATTCAGTAACCACTCTTTCTAATTAAGTGATTTCTTTCAGTGAAGGATTTGTCAGGACATTGTTAAACTGCTTGCTTGTGATTGTGTGATTCTTTTTAAATTATTAATTATAATTTATTATATGGTAGTGAGACTGAGTACAAAAAATGCTTATAGAGCACATCTAAAAGTTAGCTTGTTGAATATATAGAGATGCTTTATACATAAAGTAATCAATTTCAAGATGAATGATCAGGTGGAAGATACAGTTCTGTTAGCAATACCAAATAAGCTTTTACATGGATTTAGTTGTGTATATATAGTTTGAGTCTATCCTTAGTTACATCGAATCTCCACTTAGGTAATGTAGGCTTTATACAGTAAAGCCCCATTGTTGAATATTATTGTATTACACAACAATAGTTATATTTAACTTTTTGCAGATCAATCTAAATGTGATATCAGTGTTTTATTTTCTATTAATTATTTAAATTTAGCAGCCTAGTTCAATTTCAGTCTTTGCAAACTTTTTATGGAACATGTTTTAAAAAGTGTCCAAATTTAAATAAATTGGTTAGTAAAAAAAAAAACAATGCTGGGTTAAATACAACCCAGCACTGGGTAAAATATGGACAAACCCAGCGATTGGGTTGTTTTGACCTAGTGGTTAAGTTACTGCCCAGAAGGTTGGGTTAAACATTTTACCCAACTGTTGTTTGTAAACAAACCTATCGCTGGGTTCGTCCATATTTTACCCAGTGCTGGGTTGTATTTAACCCAGCATTTTTTAGAGTCTAATTAATATTTTTTTCTACAATTGAATATCAGTTCACCAGCGTATGTCAATTTTGTTGTATACAGTCAGTGAGATTAAGACATTTGAAGTGGGACAGGCCATAAACACCATTTACGAGGGGATGTACATATTAAATGTGCTCATTATTTCAGTACTTTTCATGATAGGTCAGTTTTATGTTAGATAATGGTTTATGAAACATAGAGTTCTCACTGCAAATACTCTTTCTTATAGCACAGAAATGTCACTATTCATTGAAAGTGTCAGTCTGTATGTAGGATGTGTCTATAGTGACCTTTCTTTGAATGGATCTGTACTCTCATCTGTTTTATGAAATAATTCAGTTTAAAGATATTTTATTTGTGATTATGAATGAATACTGCGATGCACACGTGAAGTTTTGTCCATTTTAAAAGTGAATTGTAAGTTATCATTATGCATTCAGAGCACTGTGCAGTTCGCACAATTCACATATAGCTGCCAGGATGTCTGACCTTTTGTCTTTGCTGTGAATGTAAGTAGGTTGTTTTGAGTCATTTACAAACTGCAGAAATGAATCGACTCAATCCAGCATTTAGCTGTGAAAGTTCACAAACGCCCCTCACACTACCCCACAAAACCAGATTATTCTGGTCTCAGTCTGAGCTCCTATCTTTTTCACCTTTAAAGCTTAAAAAAAGCCATCAACATGCCTATCATCAGGCATTGCATCACTGCAATTAAATGGCTCACATTTATCACAGAAACAGTCCATTGTCTGTAGCAGTATGTAGATTCTTTAGATGCTACCTTCCGTGTTTCCAATCAAAAGAGATTGACGGATCGTATCTGCACATCTGCGTGTTTTGAGACAAGTAGCGCTTGCACAGATGTATAGTACACTGATACATTCATCTGTACGCCAACAATTATAACAAATTAAAAACCTTAAATAAAAGGTCCTCTTTTGATTGCTGTTAAGCTAAATGGCACCAGGAGTGCAGTCATTTTCTGTAACTTCCTGCTGGTATGTTGCGTGATGTTTTGGCCATTGTTGAGCTGAAGATGTACAGTTTCCTGTACTCGTAACCATGTGTAATCCGTGACTCAGTCTAATACCACTGTTGACATGGCGCTCAAAATGCCAGAATGTAAGACTAAAGCAATGGTGCACTCCTCTGTTAAAAACTATTGATCCGTTCCACAAACCGTAGTGAGCTGTTCTGCTGTCTGCTGCTTGCATAGACCGTTGCCTTTTAATGACAGCTCGCATACTGAAATGGAAATGCTCTACATGGGCAGCAGCTTTGCTCACTGCACAAACAGATCTCCTCACGCAAAGCTCAGGAGAGATCAAATTTCAGTTGTCTTTGAATTTGGCAGAACAGTTTTTGTCAGTAAAACTAGTTTTACTGACGTTCAGGGCTGTAGAGGTCATCTCTAGGTGCTGATCCACCATCTGATCTGGATACGGGTGGCTGCAGTGACCATCTGATCTGGATACAGTCTGAATCTGGGTGGCCTCGGAATATGAAAGAAACAGCCTAACATTAGCGTAGATGCCATTCTTCTAACAATGTAACAAGTACTTTGGGTGTTTTGGGAAGTGTTCCCGGTTCCGGTTGACCTAATCAATGCAGCCTAACAATCCTTTAACGGATTTTAATTCTAGAAATGCGATGGTGTATTATGTGTAAGCCAGGTTAAAGAGATGGGTCTTAAATCTAGATTTAAACTGACTGGGTGTGTCTGCTTCCTGAACAGCGTTAGGTAGATCGTGTCAAGAGTTTGGGCGCTAAATAGGAAAACTATCTCCCTCCCGCAGTTGATTTCTATATTCTAGGTATTATCAAATGACCAAAGTTTTGAGATCGCAGCGGACGTGAAGGACTATATTGTGATAAGAGCTCACTTAAATACTGAGGTGCCAACCCATTCAGGGCCTTATAAGTAATTAGCAAGATCTTAAAATGTATACGATGTTTAATAGGGAGTCAGTGCAGTGTTGACAGAACCGGGCTTATGTGGTCATACTTCCTGGTTCTAGTAAGGACTCTAGCTGCTGCATTTTGAACCAGCTGGAGTTTTATTAAACACGCAGAGCAACCACCCAATAAAGCATTACAATAATCTAGCCTTGCGGTCATGAACACATGAATGAATGTTTCTGCATTTGACACTGAGAGCATAGGTCGTAATTTATATATATTTTTAAGATGGAAAAATTCAGTTTTATAAATGCTAGAAACATGTTCTTCGAAAGAAAGATTGCTATCAAAAAGTACGCCTAGGTTCCTGACTGATGACCAAGAAGTTACAGAGCTGCCATCATCACCTCTGTTTTTTTCAGAATTTAGCAGTAAGAAATTGCAAATTGGTATGACTCATCGGGTCGCGAAGAAATATAGAGCTGAGTATCATCAGCATAACAGTGAAAGCTAATACCATGTTTCCTAATGATATCTCCCAAGGGTAACATGTTAAGTGTGAAATGTAAGGGGCCTAGCACTGAGCCTTGAGGTACTCCATACTGCACTTGTGATTGTATGATACCTCTTCATTTACTGCCACGAATTGATGGCGTTCAGATGTTGATGTTGACTATTGGTCACGACATGCCGGTAAATAAAATATTTAATCTTGTTTAGTCTTTTGATCGTTCTTTAAAATGATAGGGCTGCACAATTTGGACACTTTATTATTTATAGTAATTATTTTGTATCATATTGTGATTTTAACTGCCATAAACATTTAATCTCATAAGAAAGTATCTTGTTGCTGCTGCTGAAAATGCAGGTGAAAATATTTTTTTAATATCAACATTCATTATTGTTTTTAAATTACTATTTTGAAGACTAATTATAAAATAATTAGCATAATATAAATGTTCTGTAAAATGAAAATGAATACTTGATAATTACAATATTACTATTTTTCGTTATTGCTATTATTTTTGTAGCTCTTATTTAAAAAAATGACAAATATATTAACAATTTATTTTACTACAAGTTATAATGCTAATATGTCTTTCATTCTTACATGAATTATGCAAATGTGGAAATAAATTGTTCCTGGCACACCTAGCATGCAGTTTGTGTAAAGCAGCATTTATTGTAAACCAAGTTGCTCTGAGACACTGAAAGCAGAGCATTAGCTGTAAATTAATACAGCGTATCAGTTTTCAGTATCAACACTAAATTGCAGCCTAACATATATAGCATTTTTTATTTTATTTTATTTTTATGAATAGTGCAGCAGCCCCATTTATTTATTTTACATTTTTATTATTTAATTAATTATTCGCTTTTCATTAGCTAGGTTTGCATCCAAACATGAAGCAAATCTTTTTCAAATTCGCACAAAAATGGGGGAAAAACTAACGCCAATTAGATGCATTTCCATTAAGTTGTTTGTGCGGATAATGGTGGTATTGGTAACCATCATCTGAAATATTGTCATGTGGATTTAATGTTCACTATGTCAGAATTTCATTTCCCATCATTCTTATTTACTCTTTTTTTGCCGCACTTTTTCGTACATTCATGTGCAAGTCAAAAACCACCTACAGTGAGTTTTTTTTTTTTTTTTGCGAATTAGGGGTTATACAATTTTTTTTTTATTATTGTTTCCAACATTCGTTTCTGATGCAATACTACAAAATAGGCATAAAAAAGGGGTGATGGAAATATAGCTAGTAACAGTCATTAACCCCTTAGGGGTACAATATCTGGTATATTAATATATAGTGATACAGCAAGTTCTCTGATTGGTGAATCTGGCTTCATAATTGTGGGTAATGTAGTATTTCATTTGTCATTTTAACAGATAAAAAAGTGAAATGATACTGCCTTGTGAGCTCGGAGCTCATGTCTGTTTCTCTATGGAGAAAGTTAATGTGATTTTTACTTCCGCACTGTTGCGCTCTATCAGTGTCCATGGTGACCAGTGACCGCTGTTAACAGTTAACTGTATATGCTGTTTGTTTGCCTGGCACCCATGCAGGGGTTTGCAGGAGCCCCGGTTGCCGTAGGCCTCAAGAATGTGTCTCCTCTCATGTGACCTATAGATCCTGCAGCGGTCCTGTGCACATCTCTCTATGCTGGGATAACATGACAATCTGTCACTGACAATGAAAGAAGCCAGTGCAAACAAAGGGAGAGATAGCGAGCAAAATGAGAGGCCGAGGCAGCCTTGCCCCCTCACGCTCTGCTTCAAATTTCCACACTTATTAATGCGCACACTCGTGCATGCACAATATGCGTTATTGTTGTCATGACAGCTGTATTCTCCCTTTGCAGTCGGCCTATTGCATGTTGCATGGACGTTTATGTGATTAAACGACTAAATTGGCTTGTTATTCAGCATCCTGTGGACTTTGGTGTGGTGAGGTGCAGTGTTCTTCTTGTGGGCATGTGAGACCGAGTATAAAGAGGATTATAAAAGCTTCAGCACACTGTCAGGCTTTGATTTGGCTGGGGGATGGGGAGCTTTGGGGTTAGTGGCTTCCTCTGAATCCAATTTAAAACCTGTCCAGACACTAATAGCAGGCAGAATCACAAAGCAAACGTGCATGTGTGATTCTGATGAATTAGTCTCATTGCCAACATATTTTGTTTTCCTCATTTGCTTAATACGATTTTTTTGGGATGTCACATGCCTGTGAGATGTTTGGATTAGATGGGGAATGTATTGCTTTTGTTAGCTTGGGTTTGAATTTAAAATAGAAAATAGTTCATAGTTCAGTTTTTTCAGTGTATTATGGGACTGCCTTTTCTGCAAATTGTGTTTTTTCTCTCTAATTTCATATTTTAATCATTTTCTTTCAACAGAGAGAGTATGTTTAACAGTGACCTCGCACTTCATTTATTTTCTATTGGTATTTCATAGAATTTTAGATTTTCTTTTAAACTTCATATAATTTTTAAATAAAATGAAAAGCATTTAACAAGTGCATAGACCAGAGATTCCCAAAGCTTTTTGTCAGCTGAACTCCTTTGACACAGCAAAATGCAGTACCCCTTGAGAATTTCGCTTAATATTGTAATGATTCAACAATATAGTCACATGTTCAGAGTTCTCTAATAGTCTTATGACAAGCAGGTAAACAAATAAAATATTTAATTTCTTTAGTAAGCATTTTATTTTGATTGTGTATAATTTATTTACAATAAAGAGCTGCAAGATTTGGTCCCAAAAATAGTATAATAGTATTTTTATATTGTGATCTAAACTACAATAGATACATGTTTTCCTCTTTTGATGTAATATGATTTATATATAGAGAGGGTCTTTGAGGTGTTTGGAGTACTGGTCAATCTTTTTTTAGATTGAGTTTGACTCCAAATGAAAGATATTTCTAAAAATAGTTCATAGTTCAGGTCATCCTTGATCCTGAAGTCGTTCTGTTTTGTTGAGCTTGACAGATCATGAATCTGTGGAAAAACTTTGATTTTGTGTTTTTCCCTCTCTTCAGCATATGTTAATGAAGCAGCAGGATCGCATTGACGATCGAGTGAAAGACATTGAGGAGCAGCTGTATAAGTTGGAGTCTGACAAACTTCTAGTGGAGGTAAGGAGATGTTGATGGGAGCATGCACACACACGCTGCTGTCTTCCTCTGTCTATCTGTCTGCGTGTCTCTCCCCTCACACTTTACTGCAGCTAATGCATATGTAAGAGGCTGTTTTTGGTATGACATTGGCAGTGTCTGTGCTTAAGCCTTTTCTCTCTGTCTGCAGTTTTATTTTTGCCGTTTAAGGAAAAAGAATGAAACGAGTATGTTGTTGTACTACAAACAATATTTTCAAAGAGGAGGTCTGGTCTCCATCTTTTGATTTGATTTGAATCTCTATGAGCTTTAATAACAGCTGCTGGTTTTCCAGAGATCCACATAAAAAATGTGAAAATAACAATTCATATTAAAGAGAAGTAGAAAAACTGGAATAAGCAAGAAAATAAACAATAACATCTGGGAAGCAATCAAATCATAAACACCTTTCATTCAACCTGCATATATGAACAACAAAACAACAGAAGTTTAAGAACACATAACAGAGCTAAGATGTGCTGACACATGCTCTTATATTAAACTACGAAAACAAAATGATCAGAAACAAAATCTGAACTTTTTATGTTTGACTCATCTCGACTGACATAATAACCTGCATGTTTTGACATAAATATGAAAGTGTTGTTAATATGAACTAAAACGAAAATGGTAACACTTTACAACAAGTTTCATTAATTAACATGAACTAAGAATGAACTACTTCCACAGTGTTTATTGATGTTAATGTTCATGTCAATGTCAGCATTTACTAATGTATTATTAAATTTGCACTATGAACTAACATGTACTAACAAAGAACAACTGTATTTTTATTAACTAACATTACAAAAGATGAATAAATAGTGTAAGAAGTGTATTGATCATTGTTTGTTCATGTTAGTTAATACATTAACTAATGATAACAAATGACACCTTATTGTAAAGTGTTACTACGAAAACATTTATAAATACAATATAAATATTACATGTCAATACCTGAACTTAAAAAACTCTGACAAATTAGATGCAGTCTTTGTAACTAATTTAATGAGTTGACATTGAAGTAGTAAAATGACTAAAACCTAAATAAAATAAAGCATAATTTAATGAGTTTATTAAATAAGCTGGAGCATAAATTACTAAAACCTCAACTGAAATGAAAATGAAGGTCTGAAAATATAAAAGCAAAAGCTCATTCAATAAATAATATTAAATATACAGAAATAGGCACAGAAAAATAATTCAATCAAATTTCTAACAAGTAATTAAATAATCTGCAGGAAAAAAAATGCAGTTTAATGATCAGTGTAAGTTGACCTTTTATATAGGCTTTTCTCAAATAAAAGGTGGTGTGTGTTTCCAGATGGTCTTGTGAAAGTATTTTAAGATTATAATTTAGTGCAGATACCATCTTTTGTGCATCTCACAGACTAATAAAGCTGTCTTCAGCTGTCCTGATATTTCTAAAAATAGGTCATAGTTCAGGTGATCCTTGATCCTGAAGTTGCTCTGTTTTGTTGAGCTTGACAGATCATGAATCTGTGGAAAACTTTGATTTTGTGTTTTTCCCTCTCTTCAGCATATGTTAATGAAGCAGCAGGATCGCATTGACGATCGAGTGAAAGACATCGAGGAGCAGCTGTATAAGTTGGAGTCTGACAAACTTCTGGTGGAGGTAAGGAGATGTTGATGGGAGCATGCACGCACACGCTGCTGTCTTCCTCTGTCTATTTTCCTCTGGCTGTTTTTGGTATGACATTGGCAGTGTCTGTGCTTAAGCCTTTTCTCCCTGTCTGCAGTTTTATTTTTGCCGTTTAAGGAAAAAGAATGAAACGAGTATGTTGTACTACAAAACAATACTGTCAAAGAGAGGTCTGGTCCAAGTCTCCATGTTTTGATTTGAATCTCTGAGCTTTAATAACAGCTGCTGGTTTTCCAGAGATCCACATAAAAAATGTGAAAATAACAATTCATATTAAAGAGAAGTAGAAAAACTGGAATAAGCAAGAAAATAAAAAATAACATCTGGGAAGCAATCAAATCATATACACCTTTCATTCAACCTGCATATATGAACAGCAAAACAATATAAGTTTAAGAACACATAACAGAGCTAAGATGTGCTGACACATGCTCTTATATTAAACTACGAAAACAAAATGATCAGAAACAAAATCTGAACTTTTTATGACTGACTCATCTCGACTGACATAATAACCTGCATGTTTTGACATAAATATGAAAGTGTTGTTAATATGAACTAAAACGAAAATGGTAACACTTTACAATAAGTTTCATGAATTAACATGAACTAAGAATGAACTACTTCCACAGTGTTTATTGATATTAGTTCATGTCAATGTCAGCATTTACTAATGTATTATTAAAGTGCACTATGAACTAACATGTACTAACAAAGAACAACTGTATTTTTATTAACTAACATTACAAAAGATGAATAAATAGTGTAAGAAATGTATTGATCATGGTTTGTTCGTGTTAGTTAATACATTAACTAATGTTAACAAATGACACCTTATTGTAAAGTGTTACTACGAAAACATTTAAAAATACAATATAAATATTACATGTCAATACCTGAACTTAAAAAACTCTAACAAATTAGATGCAGTCTTTGTAACTAATTTAATGAGTTGTCATTGAAGTAGTAAAATGACTAAAACCTAAATAAAATAAAGCATAATTTAATGAGTTTATTAAATAAGCAGGAGCATAAATGACTAAAACCTCAACTGAAATGAAAATGAAGGTCTGAAAATATAAAAGCAAAAGCTCATTCAATAAATAATATTAAAATACTACAGAAATAGGCACAGAAAAATAATTAAATCAAATTTCTAACAAGTAATTAAATAATCTGCATGAAAAATATGCATAAAATGCAGTTTAATGATCAGTGAGGTTAAAAGTTGACCTTTTATATAAGCTTTTCTCAAATAAAAGGTGGTGTGTGTTTCCAGATGGTCTTGTGAAAGTATTTTAAGATTATAATTTAGTGCAGATACCATCTTTTGTGCATCTCACAGACTAATAAACCTTCTAATAAAGCTGTCTTCAGCTGTCCTGCTGTCAAATGCACATTGTTGTTTTCCACCTTTTATTTATTCAGAGGATATAAAATAATCTGAAGGAAGAGTTTGCTCTTAAACTTAAATATTTGCTTTAATATTTAGGAATTCAGTTTGGATTATTAATCCCTTTATTGATCTTTGTCTCTGATGTGATAATCTTTTAATATAGTTGGATTATAGATCTATTAAATAAATGTTTTGGGAGAATTGCAATGGAAAGTCCTTTTTTAAGTCTCAGTCTTTTGATTTCATACTTTGGTAAAGTCTGAGAGATTGTTGTGATCTTTTCTGAAACTAGAATACTGCTGGGGATTATTTTTTGCTGACATCTGAGAAGCAGAAAAATGAAACCGACTTAACAAAATTAAACAAAACTCTTCATTTACTTTCCATTTAAAGTGACAGAAACGTCTAAAAGATATCTTTTGTGTATTCAGTTTCCTTTCCTAGAGCTATTTCTTTACTTGTTCACAATGAGGGAGACTATAGAAATTCAGTATGCACCTTATGTGTGTGTGTGTGTGTTGTGCAGGATAAGGTACGGCAGCTGAAGGAGGAGGTGCGTGTGCAGTATCACAAAATGCACCAGCTCTTAGAAGATGACCTGGGGAGAACTCTAGAGGTGCTGGATAAAGCACACTCCAAATACTGCCAGGAGAACTCGACCCAAACCCTCCAGCTCAATGAACGCTGTCAGGAGGCCAAGAAACTGCTCAGCTCTGTCCAAGTTGTGTTTGACAAGGCGGAGGATATTAACATTATGAAGGTGAGGTCGATTCTCACATTCATCCTTCACAGATGCCTTCATCTGTGATATCCCACAATCCTGTGTGTGCGGTTTGGAAGCTGCTGGGGAAAAATACTGTCTGATGAAGTGTTTGAAAGTAAATTCATTCATAAATGTCATGTCTAGCAAGAAAAAAGCCATGAAGTCGTTAAATATTGCCTGTTTTTGATTATTAAACATGGTGTCTTGGAAGTGTGTCTGAAACCAGTTTCTGACTGACTGGACTGCGCTGGGTTTCGGACGCAGTCGATATTTCCTTGAACACCCTCCCATCTGACTTCTGCTATAAATCCCCTTGCACTCACCCACATACTCTCATAAACACAGTTGAATGTGCCCATACCTGTGAGAAATGTGTCCCTGTCTGTGTGTGGTTGTTATCAGCAGTGTGTACAGACAAAGAGACAGTCAAGCAGCAGCTTGTAGTCTGCAGGGAGATTAATATTCTGTTCTGTTCTGTTTTGCTCTGTAGAACACCAAACCAGTAAAAATACTCATGGACAGGTATGTCGTTTATGATCCAAAGTGCAGTAATGTATATAAGTTGAACACTAAATCACATTTTGAATATGTAGTAATCTGGTCATGTCTTTTGACAGATCGCAGTCATGCATGGGCAATGTTCTGCCGCCGTACAAAGTGGGTCATCTTAATTCCAAAATATTCCTGTCTGAAGTCTCAAAAAAGGAAAAGAACTTGAGAAAAATACTGGAAGGTAAGGAAAGAATTGGTGGGTCACACCCTTTTTAATTGGATCATTGATTCTAGGATAAAACCATGGTAAATTAAAGTAAAATTCCACTTGCTATGTAATCATGAATAGTTATGATATTATATTTTTTAGGCACAAATTGATGTCAGTTGGTAGAAGCAAGCCAAATTAGACCGGTACCAATGTAGAATTGTTTGCACCTATACATGAAATACAGCAGTTCATGTTAGCTCAGATCCATTAAATAGTATTAAGACACAATTTTAGTTTTTAATGATATATTAGTAAATGTTGAAATTAACATGAAATAAGATTAATGAACGCTTCATTGTTTTAGAAGTATTTTTTTCTCATGACATTTGTATTGAAAAAAACCATATATTCATGAATACAAAAAGTACACTGATATGAACTAGATTTTAAATGATTTTTCAGTTTCTTCATCTCTTATTCCTCATTGTACATGACTTGATGTCCCAAATTATAATCTAGGTCCTTAAACACAGCCATTTGAGATCACTGTTATTTCTGTTCAACATGTTTTTTCCACAAATCAAATTCTTTGTCCTCGTCCCCTTGTTTCCAGCACCGTTCAGTACTCCCGCGCACTTCCTCCAGAGCGTTTCTGTCCACCCCTCCAGCGTGAATACCTCCGGGGGTGAGAAACGCAAACACTCCATGGCCTTCCCTGAAAGCAGCACCAGCCTGCTGGAGTCCTCGTCAGGCCCCATGAGCAAACAGCAGTTCCTGGGTCAAGGTTCCAACTCCACAGACGGGCCGACGTCGCAGCTGCCCATGGCTGCCTGTAGCTCCACCCAGCACATTGTAGGCCTCAGCAGTAGCAGCAGTGCCCAGTCTGTCCATCATTCTAGCTCCGTTTTTACTCCTGCCGACTACACCAACCCCAGCTCGTCCCAGCAGGCTATGCTGCCGCAGTACGGCGGCCGTAAGATTCTCATGTGCACGATGGACAACTGCTACTGCTCTAGTGTCCCAACCATATCGAACCACCGCGGCCATCCTCCCTACCCACGCTCGGGATCTTTCCCTTGGACACAGGACTACACCCACCCCCTGCCCTCCACGCCCTCAATGTCCCAGCCTCTCCAGGGGCTGTCCATGCACGACTGGATCGACGCCTCACAGAGCCATAGGCACCCTGATTTCTATGGACTCTACGGGCAATCTTCCACTAAACCATACGTCACTAGTTAACTTCCACTGCAACCCTGGTTTATTTCCAATAACTCGCCCAATTTCTTAAGGTGCGGTCACATTTGCGAAGTCTAAGTGAAATTTTGCATGCAAAAACAGGCTCCTTGTCAATAGCATAGAGATGTATAAAGTCAGCTTCAAACCATGTGTATTTGAGTGACCAACTTGAAAATGAGCGAAACCTGTGTGTGGAAAATACCCCAATTGCATGGATTCCTATTGGAATGACTGGATTTCGCCTGTGAAATTTTGCCAAACAACGGCAAATGTGACCACACCTTTAGACCTTTTTTTGCCCGCCTGCCTTTATAAATCAGGCTGGTCAACATCACAATCTAAACGACAGCACTTTTTAGCATGCAATGCAAGCCTCTCGGCTTCAAAACACCGATCTCTTCCAACTTAAGCATTAAAACCTTTTCTGTCCCTGCATTAAACATAAAGCAATCTTTCTATGAGAAATGTGGAGGCGGGACCCAGCTAAGTTTTTCAAATTACAAACAGATTTCGGATAACTGCAGAGGGTTCTGACCCGGAGCAGATAATGATCGCTTGTAAATGGAGTTAGTTTGAACTCTTTTCACCTCCCCTCTTCCTGCCTTTAGGGCATCTGGAATCTGGTTCGTTTTAATGACGTGGCAAAGATTCCTTTTAACAGTTTTATTAATAGTAGATGGGAAATATTATGTAAAATAAAGAGGGATAGAGTGCGTTTATTATTTTTCATTTTTCATCACCTCTACTGAGTTTAAGTTACCGCTGAACCGCTCCACAGCTAGCCATGTGACTGGGAACTCTGATTATGGTTTGACATGTTACTTACATTCCTTACAGGCCAGAGGAGCTTATTTTTCTCTTATGTTTACAATTATGTATTCATATTTCTTCACTAAGTTTCGGTAGGTTGGAAAAGATCAGTACACAAAATTAATTGCAGATTCATTGGAGGCTACAAAGATTTTCCACCAAGCATGTCATGAGCTAGTACTTCTGGATTCTGCTTCCTGTCAGATAATGTTACTTCCTGCATTCAAGCACATGTGAAGCATGTTCAGGATGATTGGTGCCTACACACACTTAGTCTTATAACGGCGGTGTAGATATACTTCCTGTTTTAGTCGGTGACAGTGAAGCCCGATGGGGTCTGTGGTCACCGTGAAACACTGATTGTCATGAACATGCTGAGGAACTTCCTGTTTGTGATTGTAGGCATGCAGGAAAACCTTTCTGTGCCCTCAGAACTCCAAGAGACGCCACTGAGTGAGACTAGAGGACAGTTGGTGACATTTTTTCACATTTTATACAAGAAAACTGAATGGACATTTGGAGATCAAAATAAATGTGCTTTAAAAAGTATTAAATGCTGGTTTAAACAAAAGTGTGTGCAATCTCATTTGTAAGTGTGTAATGTAGATTCTTTTTGCTGGTGGAAGTTATGACTCTAAACCGCAGCGCTTCTCAACCAGGAGGCCTCAGCAAACTTCAAGTCAGGAGGATTTAAAATAAGCCAAACAAGCGTTAAAATAAGTTAAAATGACTAAAATTGTATTCTTGGAAGAACCAGGGTTACCATTGCTTTGAAAAACCTGTATATACGAAGGAGTTTGTTTTTAAACCTGGAAATGTCATGCAAATTATTAAAATGTTTTATGTCCATGGGCATTTTTTGTAAATTTTATGAATATACATTTTCTAGTTATTCCAAACTCTGAAATTTGTTATCAAATAGAAATTATGAGTAAAATATATTTATTAGAACCTAATCCTTATCCGGTAAATCACAAACAACTGAAAAGTCTGGGGGCCCTTGAATACTGTAATGGAGTCAAAAAGAGTCATTTGCAGAAAAACAATCCTGAGACATTAGCATGTGCTCCATAATATTTTCATGCATGATTGAGAATGCAATTCTAATTTAAATCATGAAATTCTATGTGAGCACATAAAACATCTACCTGTCCATGGCAAGCTACATGAATGAGATGTTGATGAGTACCATTAGGCATCGATCATTTTCACGGTTGTTAAAAAGAAGCATCAAGGACTTGTGTGTGATTATAGGGATTACATATTGTTAGATATCTGCTGTTGCAGATCTAAAGAAATTCCATAAATCAAGCTTGACTGTGTTCGTCTTTGGCTTGGATCATTTGCCTAGACCTTGTTGTTGATTATCAAAACAGGTTTGGAGGTTATATTTGAAGTGAGGTTAATCATTCGTAAGGCAGTTAATCATTTGTTTACGAGATAGCAACGGCATTATGAGCAAGTCTTACGAGCAAAACTTTGGTGAAATATGTAGCTTCTTAAAAAAAGCCCAGACTCTTTTAAATCATTTAAATATAGCAGGCTAATGATTTATGCCAGATTTTCCAGCTCTTCCTCATGGGTCAATGGGAGCATCAGTCACATTTTTCCATTGAAGCGTTGTGGGATGGGGGCGCAGTGCTGGCTGGGGTAGAACGGGGATGGGGGAAGTAATCAGGCTTGAAGAACAGCTCATCATTTATTTATAAAGTGTAACATTCCAGCCCCTCTCCTCCCCCAAACCCCATACATTCACCTGTACTGCGCTCCCAGGCTAGCACAGTCAACATTTTGTGACCAATTAGAAATCTGACTGGATTTTACCCTCTTTTTCCCCCCAGCTTGCTGTGGGTAGACACGCCATATGCTCCGGGAGCTCCACAATGGGTTTGTTTTTCTGAGCTCTGCCGTCCCATGATGCTAATCATGCTGGCTGCTCATGCTGGCTCATTGCAGCCCGTGGGAGGACTGTAGCCTGCCGGAAGGATCGATTGCAAAACACAACAGAGGCTGCTCGGCTCCACTCCTCTATACATGTGATCACATAGGGATGTATTTGAGGCCTGAGGTGAAAAGGAATGTAAAAAGCACCCAAAACATCTTTCTGAGTGTGAGAATGTAAGGGTGTGGATGTGTTTGTACAAAAGGCTGTGGGGTCTTCTGTGCTGCTGTTCCCATTGAGGCCATAACAAACAGACCAGCTGTAGTCTAAAGACTCGTTTTTGCAACAGCCATATTTGCTGACTCTTCCTTTGCCATCAATTATTAAATCCTGCCCAGTTATGCAGGGAATTATGTCCTACGATTATGGCTTTGCTGGTGTTTACCACATTTGCGCTTTTGATTTATATTGCTCTGTTTTAACATGGTTTGAGAACTTGCTTTAATTTTTTCCAAAGAGGTGTTATAATCTATTTTCTATCACACTGAGGAAAACCAGGGACACCAAAGATGTATCAAAAATCGCATACAGTCTATAAGGGTTCTACATTTGTTTTGAATCTTAATTTACAACCGATCAGTGGTGGACAGTAACTTCGTTACGGTACTTGAGTGCAATTTTCAAGTATCTGTACTTTAATGGAGTACTTTTATGTTGGGAAACTTGAACTTTTACTTCACTACATTCCAAATCATAATATTGCACTTTTTACTCCAATACATTTAATAAAAGCATGTTGGTCCTCATAATTTTGAACTGAATATTTGATCATGCACTAGCCTGCATGACGTGATAGCAGTGTCTCATTCGTGAATGAACCAATTCTTTTCAATTAGATCAGTTTACAGTTCACTAAATTTACAAGTCTGACCCAAAATGAGCCAAGAATGGGAGCTCCTCGGAGCTTAAGTGCACGCACGACAGATGGCGCGAAAAATAAGTTACTAATGCCGAATTTTTGCATTCATTACTTTTTTAATCATTTAATTTTAGCAGGAGGATAGAGTAGGCTATATAAAATTACTTATTCATTTGAATACTTTTGCTACTTTTTAATTGGCTACTTTTAAAGGCGTCATCGGATTCAAAATGCACTTTTACATGTTGTTTGAACTGAAAAGTGTGTACACAACCACCCTATAATGATAAAAATCCACCCAGTGGTTTTTAAAAATCCAGATCAATGATATCCCCTTTTTCGAATCAAGCCGTTCTCAGATTCTTGTCCGTGTGATGTCACATGGACCCAGGCCCCTCCCACGATTGTTGATTGACACAAGCGTTTTTACCTTAGACCCGCCCTGAGTGAGCTGTACAAAGTCCGCCATTGTTTCGATGCCGGGGCAGGTGTAGACAAGAATGTCTCCTAAGCGATTGAGATGTTCTTTTGTTGGATGTAATAATGAACATAGCAGTCATCATTTACTACCAACATCTGATCCACTGAAGACGCAGAGGTTATGTTTGTTTTTGAAGGGAATGCATCCCCCGATCTACCTAAATGCATTAATGTTCGCGCGAATCATTCGTGATTCAGCTTCACCTCCAGAAGTGAGTATATGTTTTTTTTTTAATGAATTTTGCAAATCGCCCTTCCTAATAATGTGCTAGTTAGCAAGTTTCACAATGAATGAGGCTAAAGTTTACAGTCTCTTAGGCCTGTTTACACTAGTGCGTTTTCATTTTAAAACGCATAACTTTTGCTACGGTTACACCTATCGTTTACACTACTCCGGCGTTTTCGAGGATGAAAACGGAGACTTTCGAAAACGCTGCAGACCCCGTTTTAGCTTAAAAACTCTGAGGTTGCGTTTCAGTGTAAACGGACCAAACCGGAAACTTTTGAAAGCGATGGTGTGGCAGCCCACATTTGGTAACGCCGTTTTAAAACGAAAACACACTAGTGTAAACAGGGCCTCAGAGAACTGTGTGTCACTCCATGGAGGGAGAGGGGCGGGGATAGCAGAGCTCATTAGCATTTAAAGGGAAATGCACTGAAACAGCTTGATGTGAAAAGAGCTGTTTTTGACAGGGTATAATAAAGGGTGTCGTTTTACACGACCATTGAGACATTTTAACCAAAGTATGTTATAGACTTTTCATTAAGACGCTAAAGAATCAAATCAACTTGTGGAAAATGAGCATCCGATGACCCCTTTAATACTTTTTAATACTAATACTTTTTTTTATACATTTAAAAATCAAGTACTTTTGTACTTTTACCCAAGTAAAATAAAAAAGTAGAACTTAATACTTTCACTGGAGTAATATTTTATATGGGTATCTGTACATTTCCTCAAGTACTTGATAGCTTACTTTGTCCACCTCTGTAACCATTAAAATAAATATATGTTCTATATAGTATGAGTATGGTGTTATGAATGAAAATTGCACATACATCTGTCATGTTATCATGTGACCTACCACCAGCATCAAGCATTGCTTGATTTTCAATCACAGCTCCTTTCTTGTGGCCTCATGGAATAGTAAAGTGTCAATTTAATGAATCACTTCAGAATTTCACAAGAAGTAGTGGGTAATTGATCTACTTTTTGCCGTCTGTTTTTTTCAATACAATGAATTTGGACAAACTACTCTTTTGGCGTGCTGTCTTTCACCTACTGTATAGTAGGATAGTAGCTTGAAAGCCATAGTTTTTCATAACAGCGGCAGCTCTGGGCATGTGACCAATTTTTTGCAATAGAAAAGGTATCAGAATACCTCTATGTTTAAAAAATGACATTTGAGTTACAATTCTTATCACCCAATGTAATTTCATGAACTAATTTGGAAGGGACCAGAGGTGAGAGTGCATTTTCTAGATGTGGAGTCTGTGGTTACAGAAGCTCGTGTGACATGATTGCATGCATCACAAATGATACATATGTCTTTTGATAAAATATGTATTGATATTATTTTATTATAAATAAACATGAGTTTATAGAAGTGGCTGCTTACAATAAACCATCTAAGTGAGCAGAGAAATCAAGACATGTATTTTACCTGGCACTGATGTACACAGACATGATTCGGACAGATTTAACTGAAAAACATTGAGTAATTTGCTCTGGAACACTGTACAGAGGATTTGTGAGAAAAACAGATTTGGTACATTCAGATATAAGATTAAAATTACGTACATCAAAGTACACATTTCTATAACATCCTCTGGGAAAAGTAGCCCCGTCCGTTTGAATTTAACATGTTAATTGCACCACATTTACACACCAAACATTCATCTTGGTGTGAACAGGGCTTGATAGTACTGAGAGAAGAAAAACATAAATTATGCATAGCACTTTCTCAACAACAACAACAACAACAACAACAAACAAACAAAAAATCCCCAGAAACCTTAAAGGGATAGTTCACCTAAAAATGAAAATGTGATGTTTATCTGCTTACCCCCAGGGTATCCAAGATGTAGATGACTTTGTTTCTTCAGTAGAACACAAACAAAGATTTTTAACTCAAACCGTTGCAGTCTGTCAGTCATATAATGGCAGCCAATGGGCTCCAAGGCTTTGAGAGTAAAAAAAACATAAACGGACAAAACCCAATTAAACCCTGCAGCTCATGACGATATATTGAGGTCTAAAGACACGAAACGATCGGTCTCTGCAAGAAACTAAACTATTTCTATATTTTTTTTCCCTCTGATCCACCACACTTTCCAAACGTCACGCGCCGGCTGTTGTGAACGCGCATGCTCAGGACAGTTGGACAGTGCGATGGATCAGAGGTAAAAACTTATATTGGCATTGGCTGCCATTATACAACTGACAGACTGCAACGGTTTGAGTTAAAAATCTTCATTTGTGTTCTACTGAAGAAACAAAGTCATCTACATCTTGGATGCCCTTGGGGTAAGCAGATAAACATCACATTTTCATTTTTGGGTGAAATATCCCTTTAAGGGGATCTGCCCGAGGAGAGTAGGCCGATGTTGCTGACCTGCGAGTGCCACCAAACTGATTGTGCTTATTTGATCAGATGAAGGTGAGTAGACCATTCTTTGCTGCCGTACTGGGTGCATCAGAGTTTACGCTACAAATTCAATGCAGTCACATGCATACCTTCAAATGCAGTTTGAGTGCTCGGATCACAAGACGTTGTGGATTCCATTTACACCTTATTTAGTGCTGACCACTTCAGCTGTAAATCTGAGAGATGTTAATACCAGATGTATGTTGAGCCTTTGTCTTTTCCTGCTTCCCATTCTCACATTGCTTTTTACACCAATACAGTCCTAGAGTGAGAAGGAAAGACAGAGGGGGGGGAGGATAAAGTTTTAAAGAGATTTATAGAAAAAGGAAACCCTGAAAGATGAGACGAAACAGGGAAGAAGGAAGGTAGCATCTAAATTGTAACGTCTGTCCGTGCCTCACGTGCTCAATAATCTATTTGCCATGCAGAATTAAGATTTCGGCTATCCAGCACATTGCAGCTCCAATCCCTAAAGCCAGGATGGCTAATCCGAAATCCCTCTTAGGTCCTGTGAGGCCAGCCCTGGAGCAACAGAGTCAGGAGAGCTGCAGGGGCCTCTGGGTGCTTCAGAGATCTTCTGCACTTCCCTTTCAGTGTATTTGGAGGCATTTCAAATGTGTGAACTTGACTCAGTTTTAGTAATCTGAAATCTGAAGCCTGGAACTGAATCACACTCACACATTTTTATTGTTCACACATGCTGAAAATGATAAATGGACACCAGTCACTGTGAAATACAGAGCAGGACGGGGTTTGGGATGAACAAGAGATGTTTTCAGTTAGTTGTGCTTGGATTGGAAGAGCATGAAAAGGCGAGGAGTTGAAGTGAGTAAACAGTGTCGCCAGTGTGTCAAAATAAAAACTTTTCTCAATTAACTTAAAAGGGATACATGAAAATGCTGGCATTGTTTACTCATTCCAAACCACATGCTGCTATCGTTCCCGTGGAAACGTTTTGAATGATCAATCTTCACACTGCTTCTTTCCATACACTTAGAGTTCACAGTGACCAGAGGCTGTCAAACTCCACAAAGGATCCAAAAAATGCCTAAAAAAGAACCATAAAAGTAATTCAGACTGTATTCCGTGTTCTGTAGTATGATGCTTTGTGTGAGGAACAGATCGAAATACATACACTACTGTTCAAAAAATATTTTTTACAATTTAAGATAACTACTTTCTATTTTAAAATATTTTATTTAAAATGTAATTTATTCCTGTGATGTAAAGCTGAATTTTCAGCATCATTACTCCAGTCTTCAGAGTCACATGATCTTCAGAAATCATTCTAATATGCTGATTTGGTGTCCAAGAAACATTATTATTATAAATGCTGAAAACGGTTGTGCTGATTGTTTTTTTATGGAAACTTTACAATATTCCAATCTCCCCAAAAAAGTAACTAATTACGTTACATAGTTACTTTTTATGGAAAGTAATGCGTTACATTACAATTACAAAAAGTGTAATGAATAAACCTCAGACTGAAGGACGAGTAAATTCACGTCTGTACAGTAGAACGCAGGAGAAGAAGTTAAAACACTCTTCAGCAATAAAAAACAATGAAGCACAATTGTTAGTTTAGCATTTTTGATTATTAGTATGGTTGATCTGAATCATCAAAGGTCAGCAGCAAACACATCGGTTAATAAAATGGGATTAGATACATTTGTGTAGTTTAACATATTTAATTATTGCAGGTTTGTTCATATTCTGAGTTTGCATTTCACTGTTTTAATTCATTTTGATGAATACTGAATCAGTTTTTTGCGAGTGGGATGAATTAATGCATATTCACATTTAGTCTAGAAGTACAGTAAGATCATGTTCACACAGCGCACTGTCAGTCAATACATGGAAAAAAAGTAACTCAGATATTTTCTTGTAAAATAAACAGTAATGCGTTACTTTACTAGTTACTTGAAAAAAGTAATATTATTACGTAACTCGCGTTACTTGTAATGCGTTACCCCCAACACTGGTTGTGGTTTGTTTCCTTTGTGTTGTGCTAATTTAGTTGTGTTGTGGTTTGTTTCAGTTGCGTTGTGCTAACTTTGTTGTTGTGTCTTGTTTGTGTTACGTTGTACTAATTTTGTTGTGTTGCAACTTGTTTCCATTATGTTGTGCTAAATTAGTTGTGTTGTGTTTTGTTTCCATTGTGTTGTGGAGATTTCGTTGTGTTGTGCACTACTGAGCCACTGTACTGACAGCTCCTGGTCACAATGCTGTCTTTGAATGGACAGGAGAAACCAAAATGGCCCTTTCATGCTCCACAAAAGAAACACCATACAGGTTTGGAACGACATGAGGGTGAATAAATGACAGAATCTTCATTTCATTACATCACACTGTTCCTTTAAGTAACTGACATTCCTATCTGTGTGTTTTTTTAATAGCAAGGATTTAAAAAGCCTGGTTAAATATAACACTAAACTAGGCGTATAGCAGTGTGGCTTACAGGAAACACTGTGCATCTGTTTGGAGGCTGTATTCCCAGGCTCCAGTGTTAATAATTTGGAGATACTCTGGTGACAAAGAGGGCAGCCAGAGCAGCAGATTTCCCCCTCGTCTCCAGTTACTCATTACAGGTATATGAAGCCAGAGGATCTCTGTAGCATTTGCTGGCCTGACGAGCCCTGCGCGGTGTGTGGATGTCTTTGATTAGGCTTTGGAATTAGAAGTGTGATGTATAAATGCGCAGGACTTTGGGCCTTCTAATGCAAGCGGCAGCTGCACAACAGCTGACAGGCTCCCGGCGGAGCAACAGCAGTAAAACACACCTTCAGTGAGGCCCCTACACTGAGGCATGTGCACACACACACACACACACACACAGTTGCCATGGCAACAAACAGCTGTCAAGTTCATCTCAGACCACACCCCAGTGAACAGGCAAATACACACCAACGAGGTGATCTACTGATGAGCTGACACTCACAACACACACTATATCTGAGTTTCTCGGTCTCTCTTACACAAACAGACACGAGTAAACTCGCCCTCGAGCTCCACATGGAAAAATAATGACACAGAGGATGTATTAAGCTATTCAAATAGAAACAGATAATGTGATAATGTTGTGTAAATGAAAGATGTCATCATCTTATAAGACGTGGTTAAAATTGTGGCACAGCTCTCTCTTCCCACTTTCCTTACTGTTACGTCTGTTGCAACTTGCAATGTTCATTTTGAAATAGCAACTTTTACTGTAAACCTCATAGATTTCTACACATGTGGTTATGAATCATCAAGCCAGGATTACTAGAAAAGAAAACACCAGATAAAATGGAAATGGGAAATGGCATCAAAGGAAAAAGTTAGTAACTGCAAATTAAACAACTTTTAACGTCACTGGATGCTTTCCGTAGGACTCATGGTTCCTGAATGTAGCGGCACGGATCACAAAATGATGATACTTCTCATCTGAATACTGGACATTTTTCAGAGAAAGTCAGTGTGAAATGACAATGTTTCCTTCCCATTTGTAATCCACTTAAAATGGCTTCTTAAAAGAAATAAAATAGGGTGAGACTTAATTTTGAAAAGAAAATAATTTATAATAAACACTGGAATCTTCCATAAGAATGGTCAATTTAGATTTCAAGGTGACTTTAAAAATGATTTCTCAAATGTTTTTATTTCTGTTCATTCATGTCATTCTTTACCTGTAAACCTTTCTTTCTTCTGTGGAACACAACATATATACATATTTTTTCAAGCTGCTTCACATTAATAAACAGGAAAATTACAGTATAAATGTAAAATGATTAATTATGAAACAAATTCAATTTAGCAGATCTTCAGAATGCAATCATGTCATTATTCAGCTCAGTTCAATTAAATATTGATTCAGTTCCATTCAATAACTGTCAATGTTTATCAGTTTTAATTTAATCAGAAATTAGTTAAACTCAATTATGAGCAGCTCTACATAAGGCAATAATATCATAATTCAGTGCACTTCAGTTCAATAACACCGTCAGTATTGTAAAGTTAGAGTCATTATCCAGTTCAGTTCAGTTCAGAGTTTTTTCTCATGCAGTAGTAGGGTGACTATACACACCATTTTTCCACAACACGTCCTGGCCAGGATTTCTATGTTGCCTAAAATATTTAGGTTTTGTCTTTGTTTGCGTGTGCAGACCGATCGGTGTATGATATCAGTTCCTTGTGTTTTTGAAACGCTCTCGAGGTACTTTGAATCAAAGCTATATAGAAACCTTGGCCAGGATGCGTCTGGCACGTTTGGTCACTCTATGCAGTAGTGTCAGTGCAGTTACAGATAATATTATGCATTAATTGTTTGAAAGTCAAAAGGGTTGTTTTGGACCATTGAAATTAACTATATGGATTAAAAACAGTTTAAACCACCTTCTTTAAAATAACAAAATCATATAGATTTGATGATGACAGACTTTTCATCTCTTAATGTTACAAAATATTGAGATTTAAACAGGTTTGTGGCTCGAAAATATGAACAAATGTTTTGTAGAATCAGAAGTCTGGGTCGGCTTCACCTGCAGCGGACGCACTTCATCATCATGTCCTTCACAGCCCAGGTGGCCTCTGTGGAGAATTACAGTTCAGTGTCGTCCAGGGGACAAACTCAAAAACAGCCATGTCTGTTGCTCACTGATTTGTGAAGGAAGGTGCTGACAGTCCCAGTGCATTGAAGCCCATCCTGCGTCTCTTTGTTTTAAGAGTGCAGTGTTTGCTGAGTGCTTGGACTGAAGACTGGGCTAAGCAAGGAGTTGAGTGAATGTATACTCTGAGAACGAGTTCTTTTGTGAAACCACACCATCTCTGAGTGCTTTGTCTGTCAATCAGGCATTGGATTTCCAAGTAAGCGTATGGATTTCAGTTACCAAGAATACCGGATCAATATCTATGAGTTGTTCCAGAGAAAAGCGGGCAGTGCCTTTATACATTTATGAAACAGCAGGTCTCTACACATTTAACAGTTCTGACATGACCATAAAGCAGCTGGAGCAGCTGCCATGGTAACGTAGGGTTTGATGGAGGTGTGACATTAGGCCTTCCCTCTGAGGGGGAGGAGAACCTCAGTGAACACAAGGTCAGGGTCATACCACCTGCCCACATCCGCCTCACTCAACACAAAATGATCAATATAACAATAGATAGGGAAAGAACTATACAGACAGACAGACAGACCGAAGATAGATAGATAGAAAGCTTAGTTTGGAGAACATAATTGACAAAATTATAGGTGATTATCTTCAGAAACATCTTTTTGTTATGCTTGGTGAAAGACTCTTCACATCTTGATAGCATTTATTAAGTTACGTGGTCTACATTTATTTACATGTAGTTTTATATTCTGTGGAAGGTGTAGGACCAAGAAATGTTCATCAAATCAAAATGTTCGTTCCGAGCATTTTCATTGACTTTCCTACCTGCCTGTCAACATGTATTTGCCTACCTCTGTGCACCCTGTTCGCGCAGACAGGATATGTCATCATCAGCGTGTTCATGTATGCTATGCAGACAGGAGCGAGAATGGCAGGCAAACATCAACCTGATGGTCCTTCCTGGTATTGTAGTACTTTTACTAACTGTACTATAAAGTTTTCTCACTGGTGAATGACACATGATGGAGTGTAGTAATGTTGTCTCTGGTCGTCTGATCTGTTCATGTGTTCAGGGGGCGTGGTTTTGGATGGTGATTTGCAGGAAGAGTGGGATGTTTGCTTTTAGTGCTATCAGGCTAAAGTTAGCATTTTCCAAGATCTCCTACTGCACCTTTAAGTGTGCTGTAACATATGGGGCCTGAGCTGTACTTCTGACTTATTTCCAAACCCATCATTTTCGGAACATAAATTAAGATATGTTGGATGCAATCAGAGCTTTCTTACCCTGCATAGACAGCAATGGAACTAAGTTACCACGTTCAAAGCCCAGCAAGGTAGTAAAGACATCGTTAAAATAGTCCACGTGACCAACTGCAATTTTATCAAGCTACGAGAATTATTTTTGTGCGTAAAGAAGACTAAAATAATGACTTTATTATTCAACTATTTTTCCTCTTCCGTGTAAGACGCACGCTCACTCACGACTGTTGCTGTCTATGCAGGGTCAGAAAGCTCTCAGATTTCATCCAAACTATCTTAATTTGTGTTCCTAAGATGAACAAAGGTCTTATTGGTTTGGAACGACTTTTGATTGAGTAATTAACGACATAATTATCTATCTCTTTGTTAAATGAGAATGTACAACCTCTGCAATCATTTTAGTCAATGTGCATATTACTCTCTGCCTGTAAGACATTTGCACCTTCATACAAAAAAGATTTATGGATACAATTATTAAAGTGTTGAAAACAAGTAAATGCAAATGAGACATATTTCATGTTCATGTTGTAGTCATTTCTTAAATATTTATACTCATAAATTCTAATGTGTTGTTTTGTAAGGGAGAAAAAAATCAGCAAACACCCTCCCACATTATTAAAAACGATTGAGTAAAAAATACAGGAAATAGACATCTCATAAAATAGCCTGTTTTAATCTTGTGACACAAAATCACAGAAGACAAATCCAAAATATTAAGAGGTCAGAGCTACTTCTGATTTCTTGTTTGTGGAAAGAGCATCCGTGCCACTGATCTGGTGCTTCAGTCTTCTGACTTTTACAGGAGGCGTCATGTGAATATAATGCTCTCAGTCTCATGTCCTCAAAGAAAGAACCTCTCCACTGCCACAGCCAGATGCTTACGTTTGCAAAACATGTCACAAGCACTCATCCCTCAGTAAAGTGTCTATTTAACAGCTTGGCTCTCATAACACTTTGGTTCAAGCCAAATAACAGGCTATGCAAGAAATGTTGTTAAAAAATCTAGCATAGTATAAAACATCTAAAATAAATAAATCATAGAAATCCAAGATAGTGAAATAGATTCCAAACAGACTAAATAATAATGCAAAAACACTTATTACACTCACTTCAGTGGTTGATTGTACATTATAAATCAAATTCATACGGAGGATCATGCTATTGCACAGTGTTTATGGAGTGATTGTGAGTCGATGACTGAGGAATTGAGGCAGTGGCTGAGGTGTTCAGACAGAGGAGAAAAGGAAAAGCCTCTCTGAACCTCCTCATATCCTGTTAACCCGAACGAGCTGTAGGGGATCCACACAGTCCACAAAGTGTGCTTTTTACATTCCCTGAACGGCTGTAGAATATACACTAGGTTCACTGTTTCTTCTTTGCAGTAACGTTCTTGCAGACCCAGTTCATGCCATCCTGAAAGAAGGAAGCACTTTATGTGAAAACCAATCTCTGATGGGAAGGTCCAAAACAAATGCACAGGTAAACAAAAGAAGGCTGACACCTCACCTGAACTCCCTCTCCTGTAAGCGCAGAGCAGGACTGAATTTGCCACATGCGGTCCCGAATAGTGTGCAGCTTCAGGCCCTCTGCAATCTCAGAGGCTGGAGCAGCAGTCAACAGGTCTTGCTTATTAGCAAAGATCAAAACAGGGACGCCACTAAGTTTCTCCTCCTCCAGCAGCTCGCCCATCTCCTGCACATCACATGAACCAATCAAAATAGCTCATTCAAATACTTTCAGCATGCATTCGCTTAAACAAATGCATATCAGGATCAAGTATATGCTTAAGCAATTCTTTGGAGCAATCTAGTTTCCCTTCAAATCAGTGTGAAATATCAATGCTGCAGTGAACCGTATTAAGCTGGAAAATGTAGCAAAACCTGAGAAAGTGCGAAGCCACATCGTCTCAGAAATATTCCTCAGAGGCTTTGGATACACACACACACAAAAAGACAAGCAATAATAAACAGATGTGCTATATATACCTGCCCCGTTTCTTCAAACCGCTTCCTGTCTGCACTGTCTATGACATAAATCTGAAAAACAAAAACATAAATGTAAAAAATGATAACATTAAGCAAACAAATATGGGAAATACTTCTTACACAAGAAATATAAAAACACTACTGTTCAAATGCTTGAGGTCAGTAACATTTTTAATTAATACTTGCATTTAACTGATCAAAAGTGACAGTAAAAGACATTTATGTTACAAAAAAAATTATTCTAATAGATGTTCTGAAATCAGTAAAGAAAAAATCTGTTTTCAACATTGTTAATAATAATAAACGTTTATTGAGCATTAACATATCAGAATGATTTCTGAAGGATCATGTGACACTGAAAACTGAAGTAATGATGCAAATATGCTTTGCATCACAACAATAAATACATTAAAACAGAAAACAATTATTTACCATTTTAATATTTCACAATATTAGTTTTTTTTTTTTATCTAATAAATGCAGCATAGGTGAGCACAAGACATTTCTTACTTAAAAATCCAACCTCAAACGTTTGAACAGTAGTGTGAGAATAAATCTTTGTTCAGTGGTCTACTCATAAACACAAATCTCTCAAGAAACACTCACAAGCACGTCAGTATTTTCAAAGTAGTTTCTCCAGTATGGCCTTATGTTCCTCTGGCCTCCAATGTCCCAGACATTCAGTTTGAAGCCCTGAGACTGCACGCTCTTGATGTTAAAGCCCTGGCAAGGACAGCAGAATTAAAAGCATCTGGGCAAGCAAAGCAGAAGCAATTAAGAGATTACTCTGTGAAACAATGATAATAAACTTCACAGATTTATACGAGGAAATTTGTAATTTCTGCAACAGAGATCATTTCTAGTAGCTACGTTTTGTGTGTTACCTGTGTTGGGGTGATGTGACTAATATCCTCTGAGGCGAGCTGTTTGAGAAGTGTGGTCTTTCCACCATTGTCTAATCCGAGGAGCAGAATACGTACCTCCTGGTCTGGGGCACTCTTTAGCTTTCTGAGAATTGACAACAAACCCTGCAATTTTAAACGAGACAGCAATGACAAAGTGAGGAATTCTTTCGGGGGACAAAATGATCTCAGTCAATAACCTTCTCGAAGAAAGTATTAAAAAGACAATAGGATAATGTTTGTCAATTGATTGTTAAATACAAAATGGAGCACAAAAGATGTAAGACAGAATGACAGCCTAAGTCACCATTCACTGTCATTGTATGCAAAAAATGTGTAATAAAAGTGACTGAATGACGACAACAACATTTGGTCGCGTTTTTACTGGTGTCTACAATATCATAATTGTTTATCAATAATATTATATTATACGTAAGTACGTTATTTTACGTTTAAATTAAATGTCAGTAGAAAAAGAGGCAGAAGCCCTTGTACTTATTTTATTATAATCCCCAACAATGTCTTCATTTCTTGATTGGGTGAAATCATTCCTGCTTAAATATTGGGATAAATAAGTAACGTTAACGTCAGCGGGACAGCAAATAACTGAGCCTTAGCGCCGCTGAGCCATCAGGCTTCACTGCGACAGAAAACCCGCTACTGCTGCTAATAACCCAGACTACACGCTCCAAGTTCCGATAAATGACGCGGAGTTTCTAAGTAAAAATATAAAATAATCCGATCTCATTATCAAACACACAAAGACATGACTACAGGCAGATAACTTCTCACCATCTTTCTCCGGGTGTCTTCCGAGACGCCTACGAGGGTTACTAGGGAGTTAAGTGACGTAGCTGGCCGTTGGCGTCATCTTAAAGGAACAGCGATTTTTTTAACATCTCTGGTCAGGTTTCAAATTCACTATCTGTATCCACCTCATTCTTCAACGCGGAATTAAGCTTATGGGCGAAACTTTCTGTTCATTAGCCACTATAGGCAAATGACAAGAAGAATCACAACGTGCAGTAAACGGTAAAACTATTTGCACTGCAAACTAGTGTGTACATAATTAAAATAATACCTTAAAATAATATGGTAACTTAAGACACACCAATTTGCAATATGGTTTTGTACGGCTAAAAATAGCTGGACGCTAATAGGTGTGTTCGACTTCATGCAGCGCCGTGCAGACCGATCGGCGGCTGACTTGAAGCAGTGCATGCCGGGTAGAAAATGTGTGACTTGAACCGGCGCGACGCCACGTCACGTGTGACACCAGAAGAGCTTCTAGTGAGGGATCCGTCTGGTGACTATGGGGTCTAGGGCTTTCAGTGTTGTAGCTCCTAGATTGCAGAATGCTCTTCCCCAGTACATCCGTCAGGCATCATCCCTTCTCTCCTTTAAAAACCTCTTAAACACCCATTTTTCATTGAGTATTACTCTTCAGTTCATAGGTACAAATGTGAATTGTACCCTGTTGTGGACGTTTATCTTCCATCTCTCTGTATCTCTAATCTAATCTTGCAACTAATCTCTGTATATTACTCTCATCTATTGGTATGTTATGTCTTCAGGTATTGATGTCTATTTGTCTGTTCCTTAAGTCTGACTTGTAAAGTGACCTTGGGTGTCGGAAAGGCGCTATATAAATACAAAATATTATCATCAAAGTCCTGCGATAGTGTTTCGAGAGCAACTACAGGAGCGCTGATGACGACAGCTGTTTCACGATTAGCCAAATTCACCACATGACAACAATAACGTGTTTCTAACATCTTCAACTCCAATACTGCTCACAAATCTTATTTTACTTGGAAAATATCACATTTATGTGAAAAAATGGACTAAAGCTTAGCCAAACTTTGAAATGTTATAGAAGAGATTTAACAATATGGTACTACATTAGATACAATGAAGAACAAAAAAGCAAGAAAGACCTAAGAAGCTTTTTGTTACTTTAAATAGTTGTAATTTCACCCCTGGCATGAATTGTTTCACTTCACATATTCTTATGAATGCTTATTTGTTTTTGTACTTGTTGTGAGTTCTAGGCCTATATGCTTGTACAAACCTGTGTATCATTTTTGAATAAAAAAAGAATACTGCTCACAAATCTGTTAAAGGCTTTTTTTTACTGTGGTCGCAATGTTATATTGTCACATTTAATAAAAAACAAATAGTAGATGTTGAACTTTATTCTTGAACAGACGGCCCTGTATTAAGCAGTATATAAAAGTGTTTCTGTTACTCATGAAAACATTTCTGAAACGTCCGTGCATTGGACAGTTATTGCATGTTATTCACTTCATCTGTGATAATAGTATCCTAACACCGCGAGAGCAGAAAGTGTCTCCACTATCTATCCCGCCCCTAACTGCAAGCGGCTACAGTCGCCGATAGGTCTGAGCGGCACTGCATGGAGTCGAACACACCTCTGGAGGCAGGAAGCTAGACCCATAGAAATGACAAATGGCCACGCCCATTTCTAAGAGAAGAATCAAGTGGATCAGTCAGGTATGACTGACATTACAGCTACTGAGCTTTTCCAGCTTTCATCATTAGTGCTTCAATACCAAAAACAGTTATGATGCTTTTAAAACAACATTTTATTTACAGAATATGTAAATAAATCTGTAAAAATACACAAATGGCAAATCCTTCTAGACTGATCTTGACATAAAATTCATCATGCAAAACTTCACTGTATCAGTTCTTCAAAAAGAGACTCAGATTTAAAAACCCTGATTGCAAAAAAGTACAACAAAAATTTCAAACAACAAAACGGTGTGAGAGGAATATCTGTAGAGAAGAATGCTGGTGTTTTCCCTAAAGGTAGAAGAGTGACAGGCGGTCACTGACAAGATCATTTTACAGTGTTACAGGGATCGTCCGTCTGGAATCAACCCGGCGTGATGCGCCTCACTTCAGGGCTCAGTGGGAACAGGACTGAATTCAGTCCCTGAACAGAGCGAATCTGAAGTTCGGTGTTGGCAGTTACTTACACAAGTAACCGTATTAACTATTAAAATATTTTCAACTAAGTAAATGTTCACAGAGCAGATTTTATGGAGGCTTTAACCTTTCTATTTAACATTTGCAACCACATCTGAAAGTACAAAATTCCATTCAATTCTTGACCACTCTCCGTCACGTCTCATAGTAGAACATTAAGTCTAATACTGTATAAAACGTATAAAGGTCTGGTGTAAACATCTCTAACTAAGCTTTCTGTTTTTTCTTGGCTGGTTTGACTGAGGGCATTTCCTCCTCACTGACATCGTCATCATCTTCATCTGATAATTCAGACTCTTCATTCTCTGTGGCTGAAGAGGAATTTATTAGCATCATTCATTTTCATTATCTTTAGTGATAAAGATCTACTGTGTGCTCGCGACAGTGTTTTATTCCTCACCAACTAAATGTAACCCACTGACGGTCACTGGTCCGGTTCCAGACTTCAGGCGTAGTGTGACGGGAGCCATCAACTCAAACTCCCCGAGGCTCACCTGAGTAAAAACAGATTAAAACGTCCAATATGTTGGAACACTTATAATGTACAACAGTATAATACAATAAAAACAAATATATAGCATTACCATAGGCAGGCAAGAAATGTTGAGATTAGCTAAAGGCACTGATATTTTCTTTCCTTGGTGATTCATAGCGGTCACTTCCACCACGTTATTCTCCTCTTTGGCAGCATCACCCAGACAAATCTAATGGGTTGAGAGCAAGGGAAATAGTTAAGCGTTTAAAACCACTTCATCAAGATCTCAAAATCACAATGAAATGGAAGCGACAGATCGTTTCTTCTATATTGTGACATACGTCGGAAAAGAAATAAAGTAGGACTAGGACTTTCATCGGTTGTTTACTGGATTTTGAGATGTGGGCACTGCACTCAAATTGGTTCAGCAGGTTTTCGCGTGCAAAATCCAGTCCTTTCAATAGGAATCCATTTAATCTGGAATTTCACATGAGAGCAAAAGATTTCCCCATGCAAATTTAGCAAATTCAAGTTGGTCACAACTGCTTTCCCCAGACAATTAATGGACTTTCTATGGACAATTAATCCTTTTGCCTGCAAAATGCTTATAATCTACCCACATCTGAAATGATTGGAGAAGTCCTGCATATGTGACCTCTGGCCACGTACACATTGCAACACTCAGTAGTGTGACAAACGCATTTAAATGCACGAGTCCTGTAATGTATTGTTCCATGTGTGTACGGAGCAGCAGTCAGTTCAGCAGTTTGAATTAAACTGCCGCTGATAGACGTGCTCAGTGTTGCCAACTCATTTTCAGACGAAGTTGCTAAAGGAAAGTCGATTTATTGCTAAAAGACATTGTGATGTCATTGCACGATGAGGTAATTATGACGCAAAATTGTGTCACTACATCAAATTGCAGCATAAAATATATTTTATTTGTTAATTTAGATTTGTTCATAAAATAATATAATGTAAAGTATTTAAAAATAGTTATATTGTAATATTATAACTTTGAATTATTGAAAATTTTTGAATTACAATTAATTTATTTGTAATTAACTTGTAAAACTACAGATTCTGAACAATTATAAGTTTTAAGCAGTGTATTATCAGTTAGTTAATCTGCTACACTAAGAAAAGTCTGTGAAATACGGCACAATCTACTGTTAATGAGAAGGAGTTTTCCGTATTGATTTTTCACAGGTTGTTTACCTACTTGTTCAGTTACGCATTGTGTTTTGTGTTTTTGGGTTACAACGGATTATGAATAATGGATAACGGATAATGTCCTGGAAAATTGCTAGCTTTTCAATTTTTCTAGATATTTTTCTTACAGTGTAGGCTACTAACTGATCAACGATCACAGGTACAAGCTACTAACAAGGTGTATCATAAATGAATAATTAATCAATTATTAAATTGAACAATTGCAAATAGCAGCTAACTTAATTCATGTGATGTGTGTACTGGTAAGCATCTTTGATTTCCCCTTGAGTAATTTAGATGAAAAATGCGTGCCTTTTTGTCGTTTATATCACTCATCAAAAGTTGCCAAATACATTTTGAAAATAGCTCATTTTTTGCTAGGTGCTTTTGGAAGAAATAGTTGCTAGGATAATGTGAAAAGTTGCTCAATTTAGCTACAAAATGAGTAAGTTGGAAACACTGGACGTGCTGTGTTTTGTTTATGAGAGCGCTGTCTTACAGTTATTTACAGGCGCTTTTAGGCATGTTTGCTCTTAGCTCATAAAGCTAGGAACTTTATGTTAGTGTTGTTAAAAGTACTGACCGCGATACCATTCGGTACTGAAATATTAAAAGCGTCTATGATTTGAGCGCTGTTGAGCAGATTCTTACACAGCGCTGATTGATCATCATGTTCAAGCGCTCAACAGATATGACTGTGTTTGGCTTCAATGATCATCACTTCATTACATTTGAATGGGTTTAAGTAGAATGGATGACAGCTTCACTATACAGGTATTTGAAGCAACTTTTGGTAAACATTACAGCGGATTATGCATTAATTATTATGTCGATGACATTTACGGTATCATTTTATTCTGGAGAGTGATGGAAAACAACACTAATATGGTTTTCTTGTATTTAACCATCAGGTATTGCTTACAATGATCATACAGCTTAACAATTTTTCAGTGAAATAAAAGTTATTCAATAATATTTATTTACTATTTTGATGATATCTTTTGGTACTCTATATATACACTATTTGTGCAATAATTACGGCCCATTAATGACTTCAAATATTTTTCTAATGTTTCTATTACAATTAATGTAGTATAAAACAAATATTAGTTTAAAATAGAGAAGAGTTTTGAATTCAGAGTCATTTTGAGATCGGAAAACACACACACACACACACACACACACACACACACACACACCTGCTTATTTTTAAGTTTTTCATTCCTATAATAATTTAAACCGGATTAAATTAAATTTTTAAATATGACATTTAAAAATAAAAATTAATAACTTACATACTTTAATGATACTCGTACAAGTACACACAATACATGCAAGCAAATACTGCATTTAATCAAGTTTAAAATGATGCTAAAAAGGCATTCAACTAAATATTTGTATCCCATTATATGTACAGTATATTACACACATTAATTAATATTGAACCGAGCTTGAATGGTGACCCATTCAGGTTTGGGACAACATAGGCTGACAACATAGGCTTGTTAAAATAGTCTACGAACCGTTCTGAGCTCGAGAAAATGTTCCACATCACCATCATCTTCATCCGCTTGAAATGTGTAAAATGGAACTTCAGAAGACAACTCACAACCTAAAGGAACCCAACAATCACAATATTAAATAGCGGTTAGATTTAATTTAAATGCATAAGTGAATGGAATTAACGTTACTGAAAACGACCACGTTTGGACTATATATTGATCTACAGTGATCCAGGGTTCTTTAAATGAACATGAAACACCATTGGCTATACTTATTAAGAGAAAATACAGACAACTACCGTTGTCCCACGTGTTAACACATGTAACGTTACAATGCATGCAGCGTGTCAGATTGTTGATCTTACTGAACACATAGCTTTCCAATCGCGAGCGCGAGTGTACTCCACTCTCTGATACTTCGTCCTCCACAAACGACATAATTGTTCACACTTTACTAATGTCACTTAAAGACAGGCTATAATATTCACAGTGCAGGTCGCGTTTTCAAAACACGTGTGACGAGTACGCGGGAAACGTCGCAGGAATTAAGACGTCATCAACATTGATACGGAAGCGGACTATTATTTTTTTATTCCAAAATCCATGTCAATTATTAAAAATAACAAAGATGGGGTTTTGTTTTTGTTATTAGTTATACATCATTACTATACTTTGCCAATAACACCATTATATTTGTTTTTGTCCTCGTTGATATGGCTGTTTTTGCTTTGAAGGCTAACATTTATTCGTTTTAGCATAACCTTTATTTATTTAGCCTTTAATAGTTTAATTTGGAAAAAGTTGATTGAAAGTTAAATAAAATAATTCTTAATTTTTTTATAGAGCGGTTGCCAAAATGATTAAAAAAACTAATATTTTCATCAGCTAAAAATGGGTTCAAGTCAGTTATTTATATCTTTTGCTGAAGTGTGTCAGTAGAAAACATATGTTTACATTTCCAACCATTAATTTTGCCAATAACTGTAATAATCCAGTGAGATTTTATTTGACAACAGCCAGTGCTCCACACAGAGATCTGATCTGATCATCCAGTCTGTCTGGAATGACATGAAGAAACTGAGACGACTCAATCCAGAAGAACTGTGGCAACGTCTCCGAGATGTTTCAAGAGACCTACCTGCAAAGCTACCTGAAAAACTATGTACAAGTGCACCGAGGGCAAAAGCTGCTTTAAACACAAAGGATGGTCACACCAAATGTTGATTTAATTTAGTTAATAGAAGTGAATTGATAAAGAAAATGTGCGTATGACATTATTTTTGACAGCAACCTCATTTTTACACAAGTGCATACATCTTTTCTCAGTGCTGTAGTTTTGCAGGTAGGTTTCTTGAAGCTTCGGTCTCTCTCCCAGGACCGTTAATGTTCTAGCATGCAATACAATTTGGATTGTTGATTTTTTACAATTTAAACCACCTGCAAGCTTTTAATAAACCCCCGACAGAAATAAGAGTGTTTGGAAAGGGTAACAACTGTGGCCCTGGAGCATTTTTCATTTAACTCACTAACCACAGATACTTTTTTCCTATTTAACGTTTTAATAGCATCTTAATTACATACAACCCTTACAGAATTACAACTATATTACATATACATAATCATAATTACGTCAAAGTACAGAAAGGTCTTCATAAAAAAAAAATGCATTGGATATGACCTAAAAAGAAAAAAACATTTTACATTGGATGATCAACCAAAATAAAATGAAGCAACAAGCTATATATAGATTAAACAATAGCCTTTTTTGAATACAAATCTCCCTTAAATGCGTGGAAAAACTGTCAAAACTGTTGGCCCATCACATGCACAAAACTATTTACATTTGTCTTTAACTCAGGCGTTCTAAACATTACATCTGCAGGAGCCTTTTGTGCTCATTTAGTTTTTCAGAATATAGCACAATGCAGAAAAATATAATATGAAAACAAATCAGTCAGTAATTTTGGTTTAAAAAGGGTTGTAAATACAGAATAAACCGTTTCTTTTGTACCTTCATTCAGGCAAACAATCCTGGCCCTGACATAGCAGAGTGGACTCAGAGAAACCCATCTTCAAACTGTAGGATTTTAAATGTATTGACCGAGGCAGACTGCATTAAAGAACAAGCAAAGTTATTCTCTTCAGGCAACAGAATTGTTAATTTTTTTTTTTTAAAGATAATTCACTAACGTACCTTCATTTATTTTCAGTTTTCACTCTAATTTGGGACAGGGCATTGGACTTGAGGTTTATGTTACAAATTGTACTGTTTACTGATACCACTTTAAACAAAGGAAGAAGTGTAGGAAATGACTTTTCATTACCATCAAATGTATTCTGGAGGAGGGCAAGGGCCGAAAGGTATTTTTGTACATAATGAAAAATTGTTTTGTTAAAAGATACACATGCTAAAGGCTTACACAAAAGTATATCATGTCTTAAAGACAACAGACTTTATGGTTTAACTGTATTTACTTTTGCCTGCTCAAAGTTCAATTTAGTTTTTTCTTTTCTAAATGATACCCGAGCAGCATCCCAAACCTTAAAGGACAGCTTTAGCCTGCTGTGTTTCTCCATACGAGAGCTCACAGACACCGTTTGAACCTGGAAAATATCAGAATTTTTACAATGTCCCGGAAAGCAATAACACAAACCCAGACTATTATGAAGTCCTTCTAGATTATTGCTTTGAACACTGTAAAGCACTGAAATGAACTATTAAAAACAGCAAAGTGAAGATGTCTCTCATCAAGTAATGGCAAGTTTTTAGTCTGGAGAATCTAGACATTAACTTAAACATGCACATATGCTGAACACAAACTGCACCTCGGCCATATCTAAGAGACTTAGTGGGTTCAATGGCACTTGGCCAACTCAAGCGATCGGTCCACCAGAAAAAAACTCATAGTAACTTGTGCGTCCCGAATTACCCTTGCAGACTCACTCCAATTCTTTTTTCCATTTCTGAACACATATGTGCACACTCACGTTCAAACTTCCAAATTCTAGAAATGCATTCGGCATGTGATGTGAATGAAACTACAGGCCACCAGAGTTGCAATTACAAAACTTGTGATAGTTACATGAACAGGTAGCATGTCGGGGCCAAAGCTTTGTGCAGTTTCTGGGAGGCTTTCTTCTTCTCGGCGGCTCAGATTCACAAACTCCTCCCCATCATAACAATGTCTTTTGGGAATCCCTCCATTTTGGCCACTTCAAAGCAGCCCAGTTTGCTATAAAAGTCCAACATCCTTTTGTCAATCTGCCGGACCTCACAGAAAGCACCATGAGAGCCTGACAACAGAGGAAAGATGCGTTTATGAAACAAAGAATTCAAACAAATCACTGCAGCTTTTCATGTCCTCTAACATTTATGAACTATAAACACTGCTTACTAAAGTCAACGTAAGGTATGATGGGGGGGAATCACATGGAATTTAAAAGCAGCTTTAATGTACAATGTATTAAATTAATAATTACTGTGTAATAACAATGTTATTACTATCGCAATTAATAATGGTATGTTAAATGCACATGCCACACAACCCAACTTTACCTACCATTGGCTTTCAATGATGAGAGGAGACATCCCATCATGCTTTTAGCAACACTGGGGTCAGTAACCTTTGCGTGAATGTCCACTTTAATGAGTGATGGGAAGTTACTGAGGAACGATTCTGGTAAGCCTTCCTCCTCCTCCTCATGGAAACTTAGAATCATTTTCTATAGGGGAAACATTATTAAAGTTCCCATAAACCTGTTCTAAACATAACATATGTTATACAAGAAAGGCCTCTAAATTATCCACTTGATCAGAATTTCAATCTTTAAATTTTTTTGTCTGAAAGTTCAGTAAATTGTTCCATAAAAAGAATAGTTTGATGAAGAAGACATGACATGCTAACCTCGGCCTCTGACAGGTCCTTCTCTGTGTCTGGCTTGTTGTATTTCTCCTGCATGAATGGAATCCAACTCATCTTGCATTTCTTCACAAAAGGTTTGACATCCACAGTGCCCAGAGCATAACCACAGATACCTTCCTCATCCTCAAGCACAAAGCCATAGTCTGGGCTGTGCGTCAGGAAACCTCCTACTAACCTGCGATGAGGAAGATGATGGTACAAAGTTTACGATATAATTTTTTTTTTTTTACCCATAATACATTAATGTGACTAAACGAAGTGAAAGCTCAGACCATACCTATCTCCAATAAGGTCCGGTGACTCATTCGAGAAAGGGATTCCTTCACAGCCCTCAGAGAACATCTCTTTGCAGATCTTGTAGATGGCAGACTGAGGACAGAGAGTGAGAGAGATGCAGTGTGAAGGCATCTGACAGCATTCATTGCACAAAGTGCGAGCCCTCTAAGAACT
This sequence comes from Gymnocypris eckloni scoliostomus, assembly GCA_027564155.1. Taxonomy (NCBI): domain Eukaryota; kingdom Metazoa; phylum Chordata; class Actinopteri; order Cypriniformes; family Cyprinidae; genus Gymnocypris; species Gymnocypris eckloni. The sequence goes on from CM050429.1 coordinate 12,159,296, forward strand.
AACAGGTGGACCAGACTGCTGTTTCAGCAGAATGCTTCAGATGTGCTGCAAATAAACCTAAAAGCACAGCTTAAACTGGGACACCTCAGCTGGGAATTCAAGCAGCCAACAGCAAAGTTTTATTTAGACAGAGAATCTACAGAGTTTTCATACTAGACATCTTGCCGTAGACAAGTCATGTCCTCAACATAAAGCACAAGATTAACATATTGAGGTCGGCTGTACAGCTGTGCGCAGGTTACAGCTTAGCCAAGTTGCAATGTAAATTGGTTTTAAGATACAACAGGGTTTCTGCAGATATGAAACATTTAAATTTAAGAGTTTTTAAGACCACCTTAAATTAAATTTAAGACCTAAACTTGTAATGGAAATACACATTATATTACATACATATACAGGTGCTGGTCATATAATTAGAATATAATCAACAAGTTGATTTATTTCACTAATTCCATTCAAAAAGTGAAACTTGTATAATGTATACATTCATTCCACACAGACTGATATATTTTTAAGTGTTTATTTCTTTTAATTTTGATGATTATAACTGACAACTAATGAAAACCCCAAATTCAGTATCTCAGAAAATTAGAATATTGTGAAAAGGTTCAATATTGAAGACACCTGGTGCCACACTCTAATCAGGTAATTAACTCAAAACACCTGCAAAGGCCTTTAAATGGTCTCTCAGTCTAGTTCTGTAGGCTACACAATCATGGGAAAGACTGCTGACTTGACAGTTGTCCAAAAGATGACCATTGACACCTTGCACAAGGAGGGCAAGACACAAAAGGTTATTGCAAAAGAGGCTGGCTGTTCACAGAGCTCTGTGTCCAAGCACATTAATAGAGAGGCGAAGGGAAGGAAAAGATGTGGTAGAAAAAAGTGTACAAGCAATAGGGATAACCGCACCCTGGAGAGGATTGTGAAACAAAACCCATTCAAAAATGTATGGGAGATTTACAAAGAGTGGACTGCAGCTGGAATCAGTGCTTCAAGAACCACTACGCACAGACGTATGCAAGACATGGGTTTCAGCTGTCGCATTCCTTGTGTCAAGCCACTCTTGAACAACAGTCAGAAGCGTCTCGCCTGGGCTAAAGACAAAAAGGACTGGACTGCTGCTGAGTGGTCCAAAGTTATGTTCTCTGATGAAAGTAAATTTAGCATTTCCTTTGGAAATCAGGGTCCCAGAGTCTGGAGGAAGAGAGGAGAGGCACAGAATCCACGTTGCTTGAGGTCCAGTGTAAAGTTTCCACAGTCAGTGATGGTTTGGGGTGCCATGTCATCTGCTGGTGTTGGTCCACTGTGTTTTCTGAGGTCCAAGGTCAACACAGCCGTATACCAGGAAGTTTTAGAGCACTTCATGCTTCCTGCTGCTGACCAACTTTATGGAGATGCAGATTTCATTTTCCAACAGGACTTGGCACCTGCACACAGTGCCAAAGCTACCAGTACCTGGTTTAAGGACCATGGTATCCCTGTTCTTAATTGGCCAGCAAACTCGCCTGACCTTAACCCCATAGAAAATCTATGGGGCATTGTGAAGAGGAAGATGCGATATGCCAGACCCAACAATGCAGAAGAGCTGAAGGCCACTATCAGAGCAACCTGAGCTCTCATAACACCTGAGCAGTGCCACAGACTGATCGACTCCATGCCACGCCGCATTGCTGCAGTAATTCAGGCAAAAGGAGCCCCAACTAAGTATTGAGTGCTGTACATGCTCATACTTTTCAGTTGGCCAAGATTTCTAAAAATCCTTTCTTTGTATTGGTCTTAAGTAATATTCTAATTTTCTGAGATACTGAATTTGGGGTTTTCATTAGTTGTCAGTTATAATCATCAAAATTAAAAGAAATAAACACTTGAAATATATCAGTCTGTGTGGAATGAATGTATACATTATACAAGTTTCACTTTTTGAATGGAATTAGTGAAATAAATCAACTTTTTGATGATATTCTAATTATATGACCAGCACCTGTATGTAATATATGATGTGTTTAATGTAAAAAGAAAACAAAATATCATTGCGGTCGTAAATTTTATTTTACAACGATATACTGTTAACTTTTCTTATCAGCAGACAATATTCCATACAAAATATCCTCACAAAACTACCACATCGCCGAGATTTTTGGTGGTGTAAACTATTTATTCTGAAGCATTATTTTCATGAGTGTTCTATCAGCTTTTACATACTTAAATCTGCATATTTTATTTATCTTTACAAAGGCCTTGTTCAACCTTTTTAAATGTATGCATCTTTCATGTCAAATTATTACAATTAATCAATATTTAATTAAATATACACTATATGGCTGTTACCAGTCAGATTAAAAAAAAATTACCCTGCCAAATTACAACTGCTATAAATTATGTTATGAGATTAATATTTTAAATACATTTTTGGATATATAAATAAGAAATGTTGAGGGGGGGTGCATATTTTTTAAACGTACTGACGGTAAGTTACTTAATGAGTGAGTCAACAGATTCGTTCAAAACGCTGAATCATTCAGTAACAAAACACCGTTGCTTAGAGAATGTGCTGATCTTTGTTTGGAACTATTTTCGTTGGTGAAATAGAACAAAACAGTAAATATTGTGTTTAAAATGTAAGTAACGTAATAACTACTTGCATTCGTGAAATATTTAGAAAAATAGCCCCCTTGTCATGGTATGCCACTTAACTACATCATTTTATGAATAAACTAAGCTTTTTGAATGTATACCACAGTGTGTTTCTTCTGAGTTCCTTTATGTTTGTTGTTGATCCTTTGTAGTTAGACGTCTCTCACAAAGAGTCTCAACAGCGCGTCCTTGATAACAGAAATAGACTATATCCAATACCGGCAGCTATATCACCCTGCAGCCCAAGACCGGTTGCCCACTGAAGCTAAGCAGGGTTGAGCTGGTCAGTACCTGGATGGGAGACCTCCTGAGAAAACTAGGTTGCTGCTGGAAGAGGTGTTAGAGAGACCAGCAGGGGGTGCTCACCTGTGTTTTCTTTGTGGGTCCTAACGCCCCAGTGTAGTGACGGGGACACTATACTGTCAACAAGCTCCGTCTTTCGGATGAGACGTTAAACAGAGGTCCTGACTCTTCTGGCACTGCTCGTAAAGAGTAGGGGTCTAACACCGATGTCCTGATCAAATTCCCAAAACTGGCCCTTGTCAATCGGCCCCCTAATAATCCCCATCCACTTGATTGGCTCTATGACTCTCTCTCCTCTCCACCTGTAGCTGGTGTGTGGTGAGCGCACTGGCGCCGTTGTCCTGTGGCAGCTGTCGCATCATCCAAGTGGATGCTGCACACTGGTGGTGGTTGAGGAGAGACCCCCACATAATTGTAAAGCGCTTTGGGTGTACAAAAATACACAATAAAGCGCTATATAAATGCATCATTCATCACAATTGCCGTTTACGCTGAATGTAATAAAATCTGAAGAATCATTCTCGCGTTTTGATCATAGACTGTAAAAAACATGGACGTAGTGTTCGTGACGTCACTCCTAGGTTTCAGAAGAGCATTTTTAAAGCTCAAAGTGGGCGGAGCCAGCCGTCGCCATCTTGGCTGCGCGTCACTCCCAGATAATCGAAAGTGGGCAAAAAGGCGGGATGTGGGTGGAAGCTGGTTGCTGAAACCACGACCACCATGCGCGATAGTGGTGACAGTAGCGGCAAACCACCCGTCACTAACGTGGCCACGCCCTTAATTATGCAGAACTTTAAGGTTTAACATAATTGAAACAGATGAGTTAGAAAAAAAAATCCCCCCCTCCCCCTCACCTCACAGTTGTCATGAAGGGCAAAATTAGCTATATAGATCAAAATCTTTTTTTGCACCAGGCTGTAAACATGTTTTTTTTCTGCTATAAAGTTGGGCATTTTAACATGGGGAGTCTATTGGATAGCAGCCAGCCTCTAGCGGCCAGTCGATGAATTACAGTTTTACTCACTTTCGTGTTGCTTCACGAGAGAGAGCGGGAGGTTGCCGCTTGGTTTCAATGCGTTGCTGGTTATTTTTGTCACTTAAATTTTAATCAGGCTATTTGTTCGGTAAGGCAAGTAAAAAAAAAAGTGTTTTAACTAGCTAAAAGGCTGGTCAGCTAGCTGGAGCTCAACCTATAATTTATTATTGAGAACATTATATGAAAAAAAGAAGATAGTTCAACCTGTAACATTATTCTGCTTCTGCAATTCTCTCTGATGATGCAGTAACTATGTGCGTGGGAAGAAAAAAAATCTTCGGTCTCTCCAATGATTGTAGTCACTGAAAATTATATTTTATCGGTAATGAGACCAAAAATATTTAAGACCAATTGAATCTGAATTTAAGACATTTTAAGACTTTTTAAGGACCCGCAGACACCCTGTACAAATTATGCTCTAAATGTTTTTGCATTGCACCATTAAACTTATTTGAAATGCAACTCTACGTATAAACAAATTATTTATAGAAGCCTGCAACCAGGTGATAAGGTCTGAATCAAACAGCAAATTCATTGAATTGCATCAATAATGCAAAGTATATATTTTAAGTGACTTCCTTCAATCCTTTAGATATACATTTACACTTTAGATTTTAAAAAGAGAACATTCTGTAAATAATTGACTTAGCTGCACTTTAACACAAACCAAATTCTTTCTATTTAGTATGTATTGCTGCTTATTAATTTACAGTTTAAAAGTACAGTTTCTGAATTTTATTTACATACAGTGGGTACGGAAAGTATTCAGACAGCACCCCATATTGACAGAAAAACACAGAATTGTTGACATTTTTGCAGATTTATTAAAAAAGAAAAACTGAAATATCACATGGTCCTAAGTATTCAGACCCTTTGCTCAGTATTTAGTAGAAGCACCCTTTTGATTTCATACAGCCATGAGTCCTTTTGGGAAAGATGCAACAAGTTTTTCACACCTGGATTTGGGGATCCTCTGCCATTCCTCCTTGCAGATCCTCTCCAGTTCTGTCAGGTTGGATGGTAAACGTTGGTGGACAGCCATTTTTAGGTCTCTCCAGAGATGCTCAATTGGGTTTAAGTCAGGGCTCTGGCTGGGCCATTCAAGAACAGTCACGGAGTTATTGTGAAGCCACTCCTTCGTTATTTTAGCTGTGTGCTTAGGGTCATTGTCTTCTTGGAAGGCAAACCTTCGGCCCAGTCTGAGGTCCTGAGCACTCTGGAGAAGGTTTTCGTCCAGGATATCCCTGTACTTGGCCGCATTCATCTTTCCCTCGATTGCAACCAGTCGTCCTGTCCCTGCAGCTGAAAAATACCCCCACAGCATGATGCTGCCACCACCATGCTTCACTGTTGGGACTGTATTGGACAGGTGATGAGCAGTGCCTGGTTTTCTCCACACATACCGCTTAGAATTAAGGCCAAAAAGTTATATCTTGGTTTCATCAGACCAGAGAATCTTATTTGTCACCATCTTGGAGTCCTTCAGGTGTTTTTTCGTGTATCTTGCACTGAGGAGAGGCTTCCGTCGGGCCACTCTGCCATAAAGCCCCGACTGCTGGAGGGCTGCAGTGATGGATGACTTTCTACAACTTTCTCCCATCTCCCGAATGCATCTCTGTAGCTCAGCAACAGTGATCTTTGGGTTCTTCTTTACCTCTCTCACCAAGGCTCTTCTCCCCCGATAGCTCAGTTTGGCCGGACGGCCAGCTCTAGGAAGGGTTCTGGTCGTCCCAAACGTCTTCCATTTAAGGATTATGGAGGCCACTGTGCTCTTAGGAACCTTAAGTGCAGCAGACATTTTTTTGTAACCTTGGCCAGATCTCTGCCTTGCCACAATTCTGTCTCTGAGCTCTTCAGGCAGTTCCTTTGACCTCGTGATTCTCATTTGCTCTGACATGCACTGTGAGCTGTAAGGTCTTATATAGACAGGTGTGTGGCTTTCCTAATCAAGTCCAATCAGTGTAATCAAACACAGCTGGACTCAAATGAAGGTGTAGAACCATCTCAAGGATGATCAGAAGAAATGGACAGCACCTGAGTTAAATATATGAGTGTCACAGCAAAGGGTCTGAATACTTAGGACCATGTGATTTTTCAGTTTTTCTTTTTTAATAAATCTGCAAAAATGTCAACAATTCTGTGTTTTTCTGTCAATATGGGGTGCTGTGTGTACATTAATGAGGAAAAAAATGAACTTAAATGATTTTAGCAAATGGCTGCAATATAACAAAGAGTGAAACATTTAAGGGGGTCTAAATACTTTCCGTACCCACTGTATGTCATTTACAAAATACCTACTGTGGTATTCCATGCTTAAGTATCAGTGGAAACGCATTTTGTATTATTTACGTGAAGCAAAAGCATCAACCTTAACAGCATAAATCGAAAATCAATGCATTTCAATACAACTTCTGATTATGAATTAGAAAGCGGTTTATTTGTATCATTGGAGGTAAATGCAAAGCTTATGAACTACTAACTACATTCTGCCTTAAGAACAAATAGTGCAAGTAAATTAAGTAGGCTACAGTAGTTAGTTACAAACTAGCTAGTTACTTGACTCTAGTCTGGACTTTACGTTTCAAGTAAGAACTTACAAATAGATGAAAAACTTCCCTGGTGGTTAGTGTTTCATAAAGTTACATACACAAATTTTTGCAAAGAATAAAATACAATGGCTGATTATATCAGTGGCTTGATGCCCAGCCAAAACCTACCTCATCTTTGGGAAAGTAAGGCCTTATGGAATAGATTTTGGAAGTTGGCATTGGTGGTGGTGGCTGGTAGAAAAGATCATTTGCCCCATCAATTGGCAACAGTCTCTGTGGAGACCAAAGCAAAAGCATTGCACAGTTTAGTATCTCTCTAGATTTGACCATGTGACTGCACTGCTACTGAAACTTAAGCTGCTGTTTACCTGCCCCAGCTGAACCGACCTCACACAATGGAGCTGAAAATGAACGTGCCTAACATCGGCATGGGAATAAATCGCTTCACAAGTAAACTGGCTTCTCTGGTAGGTCAGTGTACAGCAAGAGCACGTAAACATCATACATAAGATACGCACCATCGACAATCATTTCCACCTTTTTTTTGAGAGAAACAAAAAATAAACAAAATGCTCAGGCTTGGTCTGAGAAAGGCTTAACTGGCAAAAGGAGATGCTCCTTTCCCGCTCTTTTTCGCTGCGCAAGATCTTCCTGTAGAGAAAAGGAAGCAAAACTCCATGACCAAATATTTCCAGCTTAAAATATATTTTCCTTGACAGACCATTTAAAATAGCCGAATCATTCTGAGATGTTAAGTATGCCGAGGTTTTGGATTAGTAATAATTTGTTCATGGAGCTTTGACCAGGCTCGCTGTCGCACACGCAAGCGCAGTGTTGTGGACGCATGCGCAGACAAAATGTGGCAAAAATGTTTGCACTGTTTCCTGCAAAGAAACAAGATTTCATGAAATAAAACCTAACCATGCTGCGCTGTCGCAAGCGCAGGGGGGAAAGCAGCATCTCATTTGGGCAGTTGCTGAAAGAAATCCAAATGTAGGCTAGGTTAGAAAATACCATCACCCCAAATACTGGATCTGACCCATTTCAGTTTACACTTTAGAAAAAAGCCCATGTGGCTCTCAACACCCCTTCGTTTTTCTATGCAGCTGCTGACAGCTCACCTTAAACAGACCAACCCATAACGTTTCGCAACCATACGATCATCTAAAACAAATGAAAATATATCTTCATGTAACATTTTGCTGGTAATTCAATATTGGATACCTGGAACTCTCCTGCTAGACCGCCCCTAAAGGCCCAGGGCTCTTGCTCGCCACTTAAGAACTGTGCTGACGACTGACTACGACACCCTGTTGAGATCAGATCCAAGCGGAGAACATTATGTGAGGGGCTTTCTGGCATAATGAGGGGGAAGGGGTATAGGGTAGAGGCGTCTTATTATAAAATAACTTAATAAAAAAAAACACCTCAAGATTAACAACAGTGAGAACTGCAGATACCTTCTGCCTAGGGCTCAAGCAGCTTAAGCTTACAATGGCAGAGGGCTTACACTGACTGCAATGCCAGATTTGGGCACATTACTGAAATTATTCATTTTTCACATGATTCTTAGGCTTTTAGTATTAAATGAGGTGTGTGATGCAATCTAGGATAAGGTATCAAGCACTAGCTCTTCAACTAAATAATATTGCTAGTCTGTTTTGAAGAGATGAGGCATTTAAGAATTACTAGCTGGATCGCTTTTCCTACATTTTAGACAACCTGTTGGTGGTGATACGTCATCAGTTTGCTCGCTGGTACTAGATAAGCTTCAGCTGTTTAAGCCCTCTGAATTCTAACCTTCATCTGAAGTCACATTTAGACCTATCTGCCTTGTCACATGACTATCAAGCATTCTTCATCAGCCACCACCGTGGACAATTTCTTTGATCGATTAAAAAAATCATATCATATAATCTTACATGATTGATGTAGTAGATTTGGACCCTTCATGGGCAAGTAACAAAATAAAAACCTAATTCAAGTCTGCAACAACTAAATCTTTGCAGTCACTACGGCTGCTTGCTCCTGTAGCAGATAACTAGGATAAAATTGGGTGATTTTCATTGTTGTTGAGCAGACACAAGCTCTATAGTACTATTGGAAATCCAGTTGTTTCTAAACAACAGTACCAATGTGAGGGGATGAGGATTCAGCGTCATGTAACAAGACAAATGCAGCGCAGATCCAGGAGAAAATTCTCCTGTTTTCAATCAATTTAATTATATTTAAAACACATCCTGTGATGAAATGGCAGGACACATTACACACACAGCATCTGAGGGGAATTTTACCCCTTGCTTTGCTTTTTTGTGTATACAGAAAATTATTCTCTTTGTAACTTGATAGTCTTACTATGGAGGTGTGTTTAGATGACTGAGGCAAGGGTATCAATTTTCCCCTAAGTTGGTGTGGTAAAGCTGGTCTGAGCCATTTCAATTGGGCCTACTGATAGAAACAAAACTCATGTTAGAGCTGCCAGAGAAAATAATTGGTGGGTTAACACCTAATACTTGAGCTATCGCAGCGCAAATGTGACTTCATCCAAAACCTTTCCTTTCCTGAGACATTGAAAAAAATTATAATTTGGACACATAATGAAAAAGAAAATATAACGATAAAACCCCAAAAAAAGATAAATCGCAGCATCCAACTGTCCATCCAACAGCAGAAGAAACTTGTGCTGAGGATTCTTCCATCTGTACATAACGAAGGGAAAAGACAATAAAAGAGCTCATTAGTAACCGATCTCAGCACAACAGCAGTGAGCCGCTGACTGAATGCCATCTGTACTGCTTTGGACAGTGTAGAAATGCTGGCTGAAAATGCACTGGGATTTGGACTGTCCGAGCAAACAGAGGCCAAAAAGCATTTTGAGAGGGGACAGTCTGAATAAATAAATCAAAATAAATCTACAAAATCACATTTTGTCATCTCAAATAAAGAGAAGCCTTTATGGGTTTCTAAAAACAAGTTTGATTCAGATTGTATAGAACACCCTCATTAGTGCAAAGATTATATACTTGATTTTCTCTTCCATCAGTTAACGACAACTTAGATGTGGCATGCCAGTTTTGGTTGCTGCCTGCTGTGTTGCTTTGTTATAAAGCTGGACAGAAACCTGTGAATGAAATGTGGTTACCAAGGTAACCCAGGCCATGCTGGTGCTATAATTACTCAACCAACTTCCAACAAAAACCTCATTTAGAGCAGAATCCATTACTCTAACTGTATTGTAGCGATGCCCAGAAGCTATATGGATAACAAACACGGGCATTCTCAGTAAGAGACAGGTCTCTCAATAAAATCATCATAAATAAAAGGGCTGGCTAATGACCCAAGCGCTTCTCAGATAAGAGACCCTATTTGTTGACTGCACAACTGTATTTAGGACCATGAGAACTGTGTACAGTTAGCTGGAATGTAGTGTCTAGACGGGACCAGACCAGACCAGCTCAGTTAGAGTAAAGCATACGCTGAGGTTCTGTGGAGTTTCTTCCTATAATGCTCATGATCATCATATATGGTAAAAAATAAAATCCATCATATACAAAATATTCATTCATGATGCACCAGAATAGCCTTACACAGCCGCCTTGCTTTCCAAGATCGCATGCGCAGCGCACTAGGGGCTTATTTTCCTTCATGATCACACCCTTGTTTGAAAGAGATTGCAACAGATGTTGCCAAGTTAACGTACAATGATAGTGAATGCACAGCAAGCAGCAGGACCCAACCTGGCAACTGTGACCACAGCCGTCCAATTCATTCTACCTGATCAAGAGTGGCACTGGCTAGCAATGAGGACAGCATCCAGTCAGTAAAAGAAAAAAAGTATTTACACATTACGTGAAGATACGTAAGAGAAAGCAAGTGTATACTAGACTGAATTTCATAAATGGCAGACTTTGCCCAAGAAATGTCAGTAGAGTAAGTGGAAGTTGTTCAAACTGTGAGTGAGAACTAAGGTCTTATATTTGAGTAGAAAAGTGTTAATTTACTCTCAACTCTAAAAATATGCTCTGCCTGCTTTTCAGAAGTGCATTTTGAGCACCTGAAATCTTAACAGCGTCACTAATGGTGCAGTACTTGTGTATGTTTTATTAACTGGTGACTACTGAAATGAGTGCTCATTCTTTGTGGATTCTACCGAATAACGTTCAAGTATTTCATAGGCTCAGCATGGTTAAAAAGCCTAGAGGAGCAGCAAAGAGATGTCGCCATACCTACCTAACCACTGAACAAATGATTTCACCATTGAGATGATACTCTTTATATCCCAGAGATAGGGATACAGGTCATAAAGGATGGTCCTGTTGGCTGAGTTGGAGAGTCTGGTGAACATCTGGATGACGGAGCAGCACATCTCCTCAAATTTTTCCGCTCTGGATTGCCATTCAGCTACCTATGTGAAACATATGAATACCACCTTTATCATATCCACACTATCAAATGTCTCCTGCTTCAACACAGCTCAGCAACAATTGCAAAAAATGTGCCATTAGCTAAAATGTGAGTCATAAAGGCACCACCATGTGGTGAATATAATTACTGCATTTCCACCATTTTGTGACTAAAGTATATTGAGCAAACATTTGTGTTCATATTTAATTTAAAATTAAAGACAAAAACAAGCCCATGACAGATGAAAAGAGTTCATACATTTTGACCAACAAATTTTGTATGACTTTTCATTGTTCTAATCATTAAATCATTCAAAGTTACCTACTCAGACTGGCAAATGAATCATTCAGATTAATTAGTGAACCAGTTAATTTTGCGTAATAGACTCAAATCAACCAACTATAAAGAATGATTATCTCACAAATCAGACAAGGATGTTTTAACCTACACAAGAGCAATATTTAACTTATTAAATATTTCAGTCTGAAGCAGCCATTAAAAGTACATTAATTATGGGAATTTACAGGAATTGATCAATCTTAAAACTATATGAATTTCCATGAATGTTCAGGTCTCGATAAACACAATTTGAAAAGGTTTTCCATGACCATGGAAGTAGAGAGTTTTTGTTTAGTTTGATGTGAAAAGATTGACACAAAACTACCAGTTATTGATCAGATTAGTCAAAACCTCTTTTAAACATGACAATTCTCACCTTCTCTGGATCCTTTTCTTTGGAGTTTACACTAACATAATTGCTATTGACTCTCAACCAGTTAAACTCTTTCAGCATCTGTACTGCTTTAGGACCGTGTTCGTACGGCAGGTAGAAGAGTTCAGCTAGCAGGGTCAGATCCACCAGAGTAAGTGGCTCAGCAGTAAACAGTGGCTTCTCATTAGGTCCTGGAAGAAACATGTCCTTATTGAGCTGATCATCAGTCTGCATCGGTGCAATGTCGCTGCCTGAATCCTCTTGAATGGACATCTCTGGGGACTTGGACTCTGTCAGGATTTCTTTGTCTGTGTCCATGGGTTTGAGATCTTCTGTCATTTTAGCTTTGACAATCTCTGTGAGGATCTGGTTGACGTTTTTAGTGTCCACCTCGTCGTGTTTCTCCACGACCATCTCCATGGGTTCTTCGTCGGACTCCTTTTTCTCCACCTCCACGCCAAGCACATGCGGTTCATCGCTAAGGGGCACGGTTGGACTCATGATGGGCTGTTGGAAGACTGTAGACACTGTAGTGGAAATTCCCAGACTGGGCACAGTGAGTGCAGGAACATCTATAGAAGTGCTTTTAGTTCCACTGTGAGGAACCTGCCGACCTGCAACAAAGAAAGAAAGATTAAGATAGATGATACTGAATTCAGAACAGCTAAGATCACGTTTCATAATATCACATAAAGAGCTAGTTACTGTTGTACTGATGAGGCACTCCAAACTCGCCCAACCATTCAGTGAGAGCCAGCTTGAGCGCGATCTGCGGGCTGTAGAGGATGTCTGTTTCTAGCTCCTCATCACTGCCCTCGTTTTCCAACTTTATCTGGATGGACACAGTGCTGTCTTCACTGTCCGCTAAACATAGAAATGAGAAGTTATGAAGCTACAATCAAACAAGATTAAACACACAAATGTGATATAATGTTGATGAAGGGTTACTCCACCTCAAAATTCATATTTTGTCATTAATCACATACCCCCATGTCGTTCCGAACCCGTAAAAGCTTAGTTCGTCTTCGGAACACAATTTAAAATATTTTGGATGAAAACCGGGAGGCTTGTAAGCTGTGTCCGTGTGGTGCGGCTGATACAGAAGAGCGTACGCAGTTTGTGTTCAGTGGATTCTCTCCAAAATTGCACTACGGTGACATGGAGACGAATTGTTGCATAAAAGTTGTTATTTTTGTTTTCTTTCTGTACAAAAAGTATTCTTGTCACTTCATAAAATTCAGATTGAACCACGGATGGCAGATGGACTATTTTGACAATGCCTTTCATACTTTTCTGGGCCTTGACAGTGTTCTTTACTTGGTAGTCAATGGGACAGTCACAAGCCTCCGGTTTTCATCCAAAATATCTTAAATTGCGTACCGAACGACGAACTAAGCTTTTATGGGATTGGAACGACATGGGGGTCGTAATGACAAATTTTTGTTTAATTTACAAAATGTAAATTTTGAGGTGGAGTAACCCTTTAAGTCAATCTTGATCAATAATAGGAGCAAAATGTTTCACTTAGTAAAAAACAGCACTCTGCCATAACTTATTTGTTGAACATCAAGATTAACATAGAATTCATAAAGAAAAATCCATCCCGGAATATTAGCTGTTCTAGGGACATAAATCCATGTTAAAATATGAACTGCTTTGAGTCAGCATAAAACTGAAATTGCAATAGTCTTTTCTATTGTGATGATTCTCCAATAAAAAAAGTCCATTTAGATTCGATTGGATCAGTCATTTGTTAACTGAAAGATCTGCAAAGATATATATATTTTTATTTTATTTTGTAACATTTATAACTTATGTTTTGTCCTTACAATGAAAGTATATTGGAATATTATACAAGTATATTATATTATGTAAAAAAAAAGACAGTCGTACAGGTTAGGAATGACGTGGGTGAGTAAATGACGAGCATTTTAATTTTTCAGTGAACTTACTTCAAGAGAAAAACTTTGCTCATTTTAATGCATATACATATTATTAAAACAATCTTTTCATAAAGACATACATACCCATGACAACATCTTTTCTCACGCCATACATGTTAGACTTATACCACGTGGCTAACGTGTGAATGGCCACAAAGTTAGACTCAAATTCACAGTTAGGGTTGGTGAGGACTCCCTTCAGTCGAGGGATGAGTTCTGTAGACCTGCCTTTATAAGGCCCCAAGAAAAGTCTCTTTTGATCGTAGTCATTAGCATGAATATTGTCCCAGATGACAGGAGCTCTCCTCAGTATCTTTGTGACTTCTTCAATAGATTCAACAGTTATGTCTTTAGAAACTACCTTGGGACCTGTCAAACACAGAAAGGCATTTTTAAAATCCACAAGAGAGCCAAATAGTCCCCTCAATGAAAACACAACTCACCTGTCCACAGCACCTCAATACCAGGAAGCAGCTTTTCACCTACTGTGCGCAGGTAAGGCGATTGTGACACATTTGGGTAACAAAAGGTTCCACAATACTCTAAGGACACGGAAACGTGAAATAATTATGAGATGGTATAAATAGAAACAATACACTAGATAGCATTACACAAAGCACCATGGTTAGGTAATAATAATAATCATCTTACCTGTGGGGCAACATAAAAATATTTCAGGTTCTCCCAAATATTGGAAGATCTCATTGGTGATAGACACTTGAGCATGTGCAAAGGAGCTGAAAATCTCCTTGTCAGCTGGACACATGTTTTGATCAATGTCATCAAACAGTAAGGCAAAGGACTTGCACCCAAAATGAGAGACCTGCACAAAAGATAGACAGAGATTGAGGATGTAGGTCATAAAACCAGCACCAGCACAGTATAAGCTTCTGAATTGGTTCATTCTCACCTGGTCTAGCTTCCTTTTAAGTGTCGACACTTCCTTCTGATTTGAGATTGTAATGTCCAGGCCAGGGGAAATGGCATAAATAAACTCAATCCCATGATCTTTAGCAGCATTTATTAAAGTTGTGAGTTGTTCTTTAAAAGCAAAAGAGATTAATTTATAAACTTAAGCCAAATAAAGCATAATGACCGGTACCTTTTAAAAAAAACCATGAAAATATATTTCACCTGCTTCCTCAACAGAATACATTTCTCTCCAAAACATTCTGTGTTTGTAGTCATCTTTTGGGGCATACAGATAGGTGTTCAAACCCCATTTCTGCTGCCTGGAACACATCAAACATAAAATACAAAAATATGATTAGCGATTACAATAGCATGTATAAACTTGTCTAAAAGAATGATATTTGGTGGCACGTTGAATCAGAAAGGGGCTGGATGTTTGCACAATACCTCCTGAAAAGCTCTTTCCTTTGTTCCATGGTCCATGGCCGTCCATAGAATCCTGTGGTAAACAAAATAAAAAAAACTTTAAAAAAATATATATATATATATTTTTTTTTGACAAACGCAGCATATCACACAAACAGATGCTACAGTCAACCAACACCTAAGCAATATATGTATAAAATGTTTTCTGGCAATGTAGGTAACTAATTAGACTCATTTTTACGTTGGATTGGTTTAAATTGGCTCACCCTCCACAACACCAGTGATGAATTTCCTGCGGCCTGTTCGCTCAAGCCCAAGCCCGAGAATGGGCTCGTCCAGTGGACACTCCGTATCCGCAACATCTTCGGTGGGTACTGGATTTGCTTCACTTTCTGACTGTGTGGACTCGATAATTTTATCTTTCTGAACCATTTTCAATTGTGCTTAATAATGTCTGCTAGAAGTATCTGTCTAGTCGTCAGCCAAAGGTTTTCTTCCGCAGAAACACTGACTCGTAGCTCGATTCACTAACGTTACTGGGTTAGTAGGTCACTGAATCACCGGTAGGGAACGGAATACTGTCGGATGAAGATTATCTGCACGAACTAGCAGATTTCTAAGTTAAAAACACGACAGTCAATCACGTACAGTGCTGTAAGCTTTCTGGACAAACGTTATATCTGGACTGTCTGCTCGCGCAAGCGAACTGGACCCGTGTTTCAACGATGTCAGATTAGCATTAACGTACCCGTTGTTTTCTCTAATAACTTTTATTCGGTCAACTTTACATCATGTGCAAATCATAAATTAATTACGTTTAAGCTTACTGTACATCTGCATAGCGACTTCAAATATATCCTGTCAATGAAACGCAACGTTCGTCGACACGGTTTAATTTTGCACTCTTCTTCCTGTTTACACTTACTGCGCAGACTCAGAAAACTGGTTTGAACCGGTAAAGGACGGTTTGCGCGAGTCTGAAAACAAATCTGTAGCAAAGCTCTTAAAGGGGCAGCGGGAATATTAGCTCTCGTCCAGCCTGAATGAGAATGATGGATGGCAACATGGGGTGTATAACTGAAAGAAAGCACGGTTACATTGCCTTCAGCTAAACCCTGAAGTTTGGGTTCATTAACCCAGAACCTTGCTTACTCGAGGTCTGTGGTTCCAAAAACGTAAGTTTATTCAACTCAGGGTATGTTCCTGGTTAAGGCCCAAGACATTCTCAACAGAACGACGAGTCACTATGGAAACGGACGCTAAGAAAAAACGCGCCATGCTGTTTCTTTCTTCTTCTTTTGTTCAATGGTCGTTTACATGCTTAGTGCATATCGCCACCTAATTGATGCTTGTGCAATATTTTTTTCCCAGCTTAATCTTTTTGTTTGATGCTAATTAAATATTAAGCATCATCATATATGTATTTTTTATTATAGCAATACATTATAGAATATGCCGATCCATGTGTGAGATGATAATATAAAATGTAATAAATATATATATTATAACCATTACCTTGTCATAGTGTTTTATAATTTGACTCCAAAATTCTTTGGGTCATACTGATCAAAAATTAAAAATAAGTATAGCACGTAAGTTGCTTTGGATAAAAGCGTCTGCTAAATGCATAAATGTAATTTATACACATAACTGTTATATATGCCAATAAAAAATATATATATAAAGAGGCTATATTATATAATTTAATGTCACGCGCACTGAAGGCTCAATAGACCACGCATGCGCATATAGCGCTGAAGTGCTGCTCCTCCGGAGCAGGTTGTCTTCAGAGAGCAAGTTGCTATGGTTACTTACCCTGAAAGTAACCTCCGATTTTGGTACCGAAAGCTGAGGTTATCCGCTCTCTTATCCTCAAAAAGTAACCTGCTTTCTGGAATACACCCCCTGTTCATTTAATTCATCCTATAATACGGTTGGATATATTTTCTATAAATACACGTGTACATTTATAAGTACAAAGGAACTATGTTGCATTTCTGAACAGAGACACTGACATTATCGGAGACACTTTGCATTAAAAAGATTATAAAGACCAAGTCATTTTTATGTTATATACAATTTTAATTCGTATCTTTAACCCAATATAATTTCCCTTGTTTATTAATTATTGTATTTTATAAGGTTATTGTTCTCTGAATAAAAAGAGTAGAAAACGACCTATATTAATAAACTTTGATGATTTCTGTGAAACCGGAAGAGAGTTGAGATGAACATCTCTTTCTCCACAGTCTCTGTGCAGACATGTGCATACTTGGTGTGGTTATGAATAATATATATTAATAGTACAATAGCAAAGACATTACAATATAGAAATTACAATGATATATTTTGGGATAAAATAGTTCAGCTAGGGTACGTGTGACTATGACATTCAGTGGCCACTGTCCTCTTGCGTATGAAATATCACCCCTCTATGTCTCGTGAATGGTTCGTTCCATTGCTCCAGCGCACGTCATCATGAATAATGTGAAAGTCTTCTCCTGACTGAATGGCCATACATTTATTGACAGCTGCATCTCAAATTAGAATGTTGTGGAAAAGTTCATTTATTTCAGTAATTCAACTCAAATTGTGAAACACATGTGTATTAAATAAATCCAACCCACACAGACTGAAGTAGTTTAAGCATTTTGTTCTTTTAATTGTGATGATTTTGTCTCACATTTAACAAAAACCCACCAATTCACGATCTCAACAAATTAGAATACTTCATAAGACCAATACAACATTTTTTTTCTGTGAATTGTTGGCCTTCTGGAAAGTATGTTCATTTTACTGAATAATGTACTCAATACTTGGTAGGGGCTTCTTTTGCTTTAATTACTGCCTTAATTCGGCGTGGCATGGAGCTGATCAGTTTGTGGCACTGCTGAGGTGGTATGGAAGCCCAGGTTTCTTTGACCGTGGCCTTCAGCTCATCTGCATTTTTGGTCTCTTGTTTCTCATTTTCCTCTTGGTCTGGTGAGTTTGCTGGTCAGTCAAGCACACCAACACCATAGTCATTTAACCAACGTTTGGTGCTTTTGGCAGTGTGGACAGGTGCCAAATCCTGCTGGAAAATGAAATCAGCATCTTTAAAAATCTGGTCAGCAGAAGGAAGCACGAAGTGCTCCAAAATGTCATGGTAAACGGGTGCAGTGATGTTGGTTTTCAAAAAAACACAATGGACCGACACCAGCAGATGACATTGCACCCCAAATCATCACAGACTGTGGAAACTTAACACTGGACTTCAAGCAACTTGGGCTATGAGCTTCTCCACCCTTCCTCCAGACTCTAGGACCTTGGTTTCCAAATGAAATACAAAACTTGCTCTCATTTGAAAAGAGGACTTTGGACCACTGGGCAACAGTCCAGTTCTTCTCCTTAGCCCAGGTAAGATGCCTCTGATGACAACTGTAGCCAAATTCCTTGACACGTCTGTGTGTGGTGCTCTTGATGCCTCGACCCCAGCCTCAGTCCATTCCTTCTGAAGTTCACCCAAATTCTTGAATAGATTTTGCTTGACAATCCTCATAAGGCTGCGGTTCTCTCGGTTGGTTGAGCATCTTTTTCTTCCACACTTTTTCCTTCCACTCAACTTTCTGTTAACATGCTTGGATACAGCACTCTGTGAACAGCCAGCTTCTTTGGCAATGAATGTTTGTGGCTTACCCTCCTTGTGAAGGGTGTCAATGATTGTCTTCTGGACAACTGTCAGATCAGCAGTCTTCCCCATGATTGTGTAGCCTAGTGAACCAAACTGAGAGACCATTTTGAAGGCCCAGGAAACCTTTGCAGGTGTTTTGAGTTGATTAGATGATTGGCATGTCACCATATTATAATTTGTTGAGATTAGACCAAAGACTTAAACTACTTCAGTTTGTGTGCATTGCATTTATTTAATACACGAGTTTCACAATTTGAGTTGAATTACCGAAATAAATGAACTTTTCCACAACATTCTAATTTATTGAGATGCACTTGTATACGAGATGCATGTAATTTGATTAATTTTAGACTAGCTAAATAGAGACAAAGCAGAAAATGATTTATTTTATTGCATCACAGCAGTACAAAAAAACTTAGATTTTCTGCTTTGTCTCGGTTCAACTAGTTTTAACTCGATCTTATGTCATGCGTTTGTTAGAGAAACAGTGAATTTACAGCTCATGTTTTGGAATTTTGTCTGACTTTTTTATTATTAGAGAACTAACTCAAGCTGTAAATATTTACAGTAAATTGGTATTCACCAAGGAGGTGAATCTCTACAGAAATACCTAAGATAATTAACTTGAAATGAATAACAAAAACATCTCTAAATCTGGTCTTCTCGGTTCCTTAACTCTTTCCAGCTACATGGCGGTGTCACCAGTGGCAAACGTGTCAAGCAGGTTACGGAGCAGCCACAAATGAACATGGTAAATTAAGAAACCCAAATTCCATTATCTGCATGTTACATACGAATACATGCGACAATTGTATTAAGGTGGGTTACAGTGCAGCATGAATCTTGTCTGAAAAATCACTCACTGATACTAATCTACTCTTTATTTCTGTGCACGGCCCTCTCCATCTACAGGCCAAGAGGAAGTGGAAGAGGAGTCACAAGACAGCAAATCAAGTCAACGGTACCGATCAACACTACTGCAATGCTCTGCTGACCGGCCTTCAATCAAGCACAATTAGAAAACAAAGATGATCCAGAACACAGCTGTACATCTGATTTTCAATCAACCAAAAAGGTCCACTGGCTCCCTGCTTCAGATTCATGGCTTTATTGGCCCAATAAACAGCATACAGAATCAGGCACTATATTCTCACGTAGCCTAACAGCAGGTCGAAAGCACTGCAAGTTCACTCTTTAAAATTGACCTAGGACATGCAAGTCATACATTTCTTTATTTTATGTAAAATGAGAACCCCATTTATTTGAAAATACCGTGATATTAATTTTGGTCATACCGCCACAAATGCTCTAACGTGAATGTTGCAAAGGTCTGTTCAAGAGAGAATGACACGATTGTGAATCTCAGAAAAGACAAAGGTTTATTTAGGTTGAAATAAATTCAGCAATATAAACCTGTTTTCCCCAACAATGTTTCCATTCAGTTCATTTTAAAATGTATCCCAACATTCAGAAATTCAGATTAAACATTTAAATAAATTTAATCCTTTAAAAAAAAAAATATTTCATTCCACTGTTTCATTATATTTCATGATCTTTTTTTTTAGCACTTTCGATTTTTCTTACAAATCTTCACTTCAATAGAAGGCGTAAACTTGCAGAAACAAACAAAAACAAACAAAAACACAGAAAAACAGTCATTGAGAAGCAACACTTGAATTGTGGGGCAGCATTTTCCCCAGAGGTAATCCGTCTTCTCTCCTGTGGCTTGACTAATCGTTACCTTTTCAGGTTCTTCTGAGCCTGTTTGAGTAAAGTGTCGAAGTCTAGTGCATCAAATTTGCCTTTTGTAGGCCGTGGATCGTACTCCCGGTTTGAATCTGAAAGAGATAAAAAAGCGACTGTAGCATCTGGAGACTTTAACAGGAATGTTTTCAAAGACTAAATTAGTGATGCACCAAAGTTTCACCAACTGAAAATATACGGCAGAAACTTCAGCTATTGCCCTAAAGTTACAACATGCAAATGTCAGCAGTGTTGATACACTTAACTAACCAAAAACTATGCTAGAATAGCAATATGCAAAATCCCTTTCTTCCAAAATGAGAAATTGAAATCTAATCGATAGATTAGTCGACAAAAATAATCGTTAGCTGCAGCCTTACATGAGGGTTCACTCAATTATTGTAGAGCAATTACTATTCGCAATGAAATATAAAGATCACTGTCATTTGATGGTGGATGTGGTGAATAAGCGTCCAGTGATCAAAATATTGAATATGAAGTCATTCAAAAACAATATTTAAAAAAATATGGTTGAGATCGCGAAAATGATCACTCCGACGATGACAGCGATGGTAAAATCATCTGCTCAAATTGAACCCTTCTAAGCTCAGAAGGTAACGAAATATGCTTTATTTCATTCTTCTGTAATTGTTCTTAAAATATCGTGAGTTTTTCACTATAGCAGCAGCTAGAGGATGCATCTGTGCTGGATATATAGATCCGGGTTGCTAAAGACCCGAATATGTAATAAAGATTGGCGAAGTATTTATGCATTTAAGGGTTAAATGGATTGAAAGAAAAAATACATGATGCTAAGCTCACCGAGATCAGCATAATTGGTCTTGCAGAACTGTCTCCTGCCTCCAAAGCACAGGTCAAATGGAAGCTCATTCTGCTCCCTCAGCTTGCTTCCATTTTCAATAGCGTCAAACGCATCCTTGTTGTTGTAGTATGTAACGAAGCCATAGTTGTCCCTGAAATAACAAGAGTGTTAGCAATATTCTTTTTTAGTGTAAGCAATATATCAAATAAATTGAAAAAAGCCATACCCATTTTCTCTAATGTGCACAGTGCACTCCTCAATCTTTCCGAAGTACGAGAAGCGTTCCTTCAGCTCTTTACTAGTCATGCTTCCACGAATTCGTCCAACATAAACAACTCTCCGCTCCTCCTACATAACATTTCAATTACGATGTTAGAAATCACCAAGGTGCTTTTGAGAAAAATCTAGACATCGTTCTTGATCAAAATACTCACAATTGCTTTCTCTTTGCATCTTTTTGAATCTTCATTGGAATTTTGTGAACACCGGAAACCAGATCTCTGATCAGGGCTAGCGATAAAATTAAAACATTACGATTATTATACTTACCTAAAATATAACCATAAAAAAACAGGTTATTTGAAATAAAATTCACAATAACTGAAATAAAATATAATATAAAAGTAAACTTGATTTCAACTAGTTGCCAAAGTGAGTGTTCTCATTTTAATTTTAAGTTCTTAACTTAATGTATTAAGTAACTAAAATAAACATGAAAGGAAAATAAAAACAAATTAAAAACATTAATAAAAACTAGTAGTATCTCAAAGATACTACGTAACACTGAAACATGTGGCCACCTTCTATGACTATTCCAACGCCTTTGTCCGATGTCAGAGGAGAGGGATCTGGATCGAGAGCGGCTCCACGATCCGGAGCGTGAACTTGAATACTCTCGCTGGCGGGGCGGGGAAAATGACCTTGAGCTGGATCGGGAACGAGATCGAGATGAGGAACTGGATCTGCTGCTTGAGTGACGAGACCTGTATCTGTAAAATGTAAAAATACATGTTTGGCAATATCCTCTAGAACGATGGTGCTGACAACATTCCTTTCTAATCATGATATATGTGCATAACCACATCAAAGCTGACCTTTTCCTAGGCGGTGAACATGATCTGGATGAGGACTCAGAGCTGGATTCTGAGCTACTAGAGGATCGGACTCTATATCGTCGCTTCGAGCGGCCTCTGTCCTGCCTGGAGGAATGTTCAGAGTAGTTCACAAATTTCTGCCGGTTGCATTTTGCTTCACCCAGTAAAGAGCTTTCAGAGTCAGGCCTGTTTGGAGAAGCGTCTGGAGTCTCCAAGGCGGAGCTATTTGATGTACACCTCTTATCTGCAGAAGGTTGACTAAAGCGGAGATTTATCTGGGCTCCCTCCGTAACTAAAGGACTTGTTGAAGCTTTGGAGATGCTGTTCTGGGCTGGCTTGTTGGGCGGCAGCTCAACAGTCTTGATAATAATGCTAGGCTGTTGTTTGACATTCCACCGATTGCCAACTTCATTTTGACAGGGATCTTTTGGAGGGAGGCAGTAGTCGTGATCAAGGGAGAAAGGCTGAGTCTGTGGAGTAGTGGTAGGGGTCTGAGGCTTGCTGCACAGCATATTTGAAGGTAGTGGTCTTGCCTCTATCTGAATGGCTTTGTTAGAAGTTGGTTTAAGAACCTCTGACTTGGTTTTCCCCAGTAGAGAAACTGGTGCAATAGGCTTCCACATCTGGTGTGGGGGTGTGGCAGGAGGTGTAAGACCTATGGGAAGAGTCATTTGAGTTGAGTTTACTTTTATTCAAAGAAATGATAAAGGCTTAAACTGCCAATCTTAATATACAGTAGCTTCAAAATTGATTTACATTATATAACAACTCAAACCATGTGCCATTTCTTTTTAATGAACAAGCTATATGTACCCTACTGTTAAAAAACATTTTTACTTTCTATTCACCAAATCAGCATGTTTACTGAAAGATCATGTGACACTGAAGACTGGAGTAATGGCTGCTGAAAATTCAGCTTTGCCATCACAGGAATACTACATTTTAAAATATATTAAAAGAAAAAGTTATTATAAATTATAATAGCATTTAATACGTTGACTTAAAAAAAAGAAAAAAAAGTCTCTATTGCCATTTTTAAGGTTGCTAATATTGTTTTATAAGTGTGCTAAAGCAGGTTTACATGCATGCAAGGTCAAAAAGCTTTAGTTTTCTCCCAAAAATAGCTTTAATTTTACCTAATTTCTAAACGATTCCTAAACGACTCGTGCGAAGCAGTTCAAAGAATCAGTCTCTCTAAACCCCTCCTTTCCGTGAGCCCTCACTGCTGTGATTGGTCAGACGACGCAGGCCTTTGTTATTGGTCTACCGCGTACAACGCGAATGACAGCCATGGGCGAACATTATGCAAATGTGTTAATTTGTGACGTACAGCCTTAACAGAATAAGATTTAAATTCCTGACAACCCCGTTTAGGCAATTGAGAGAGACACTTTTTTTTGAGCTTCATAACTTTGCAGAAAGTTTGTTCACGTACTGCTACATGACACACTGCATGAAAGGTAATATTCGAAAAGGCATAATAGGGGCACTTTAAGAGACTTCACAAAACCATATGGAAGATCTTAGACACCAAACTTTTGAAAAGTAGTGTATGCGTTTGAGTTAAATCCCCAAAAAAACATTTACCTTGTAGTTTAAGAATACAATTATACATTTTTGCACAAAATATTCATTTAAAAATAAATATACACAATAAAAACACCTTTACCTGCTGTGCTTCCCAGGTCATGTTTGCGGGTTTTCTCCACGGCCTTAGTCTCCACCTGCTCATAACTTAATTCAAAACAATAGAAATAAATACAATCTGCAGTTGCAACAAGTCAAAAGCATTGAATTACTAATATTATTAAAACGACGCTAAGACTAACACAAGCTACGCTTATGTTTGTCTCCATCCACCTTCACAATCGGAAGCCATGATGAGGGACTTCATTTGTTTCGGTAGGTCTTGGTTAAAAGTGGCATATGGCCACACACACAAACATTGAGTTTGGTGCAAGAGCAGCACAAGGGCTGTAGGGTAACTCCATCACTCTACCTCATGATACTCACCTGGAGTTTCCTACAGCGGCTGCTCTACCACAGACCTCCGGTACACTCGGCTCTTCTTTGGCTGGAAAGAAAAAGTAGGGTTTTGAATGACCAAATACAAGAGGGTAAGATGGGACAGATCCTTAAAATAACTGAAACAATCAGACTGTCCAGCATCCACCAGAAATCGGCCATAAGCAGCAGAATGGCCAACTCTACAATACTCAACAGAAATGAACTGCATTTGCCCACTTAACAGCGGAGAAACAGCAGACTAATGATAAACGCTTGCTTAATGAAACGCCGTCAGTTTTCTGACCCAGCATATCTGCAGACAAAGACAGCCAACTGGTTTTGTTAACAGGGCAGAATTCCAGCAGTTCAATGAGCATGAGCACATAGCAGCTGTTTTCATTGAATCCTCTCTTAAAGGAACAGACCCTATTCTTCAGGTGTCGGTGATACAAGCAAAATTGTCTATTATTAATAGCATAGCTGTATATACAGCACAGCTCATACAGATATCACTTCAATCAATTAGGGCTGAACAATTAATTGCATTTGCGATAATATCATGATATGATAAAGTGATTTTTCAACCGCAGAGGCTGTGATTACACGGTCACGTTACACACGAGAGTAAAGAGGCGTGTTCGACTTGAAGATCAATCGTATGACATCAAGGTACGGCGAGAGAAAGCATAAGGAGACGTCCACTCTCTTAAAGCTCTCGCAGTACTTTGATGACACACAGATCTGTCTAGCTGCGCTGCTTCAAGCCGAACACATCTAAACGGTCTTCAGTGGAAGCATCAAGTTGGCACACTATGTTGTTTTCTTGTACACGAGTCTTACATGACATGCAGAATTGACACGCTACATGTAAACGATATGCTTTGTTGTATTTTCCTGTCAAATTAACGGAGTTCCTTTGGAATTCTTCAGCTTAGAAAGAACTGCCGGGTTCTCCTGTAGTGGGCAGAACTAATGCTCAAACGACAATCTCATTGGCTGGCGCTCACCTATTATCATCCCCGTTTTGATTTCAGCAAATCAATTCGAGCCAACGCAGACAACCTGATTAATATTCATGAACCTAGCAGCCCAATAATCCTTAGTGCGTTTTATATTATTAGTAATAGAATTCGTAGTAGTTCTGTAATTATCAGGATTTGTCAAACAATATATTAAGCACCACCAGCAGTCCTATGTTCAGTCAACATGACAAATATGCATTCATACATGGTTAATCTAATTACTAAAGTTCTATCATCATATAATGCTAAATTATCATAATAGAATGTTTGACTGACTGATGCTAAGTGAGATATTTAAAAAAAAAACTGCCATTTTACAAACATAAGCCTGTGTATGTATGCATAATATATGTATGAATAATATATATACACACACACGTACAGACTTACCGGCCACTTTATTATTAGGTACACCTGTTCAATTGTTTGGTAACACAAATTGCTAATCAGCCAATCACATTGCAGCAAGAAAGGGGATTTAAGTGACTTTGAACATGAAATGGTTGTTGGTGCCAGACTGTGCGAGTTTTTCAAAAACTGCTGATCTACTGGGATTTTCATGCACAACCATCTCTAGGGTTTACAGAGAATGGTCCAAAAAGAGAAAATATCCAGTGAGCGGCAGTTGTGTGGAACAAATGCCTTGTTGATGTCAGAGGTCAGAGGAGAATGGGCAGACTGGTTAGAGATGATAGAAAGACAACAGTAACTAAAATAATCATTCATTACAGCCAAGGTATGCAGAATACCATCTCTGAACACACAACATGTCGAACCCTGAAGCAGATGGGCTACAGCAGCCGAAGACCACACCTGTCAGCTAAGAACAGGAAACAGAGGCTATAATTTACTCAGGCTCACCAAAATTGGACGATAGAAGATTGGAAAAACGTTGCCTGGTCTGATGAGTCTCGATTTCTGCTGCGACATTCAGATGGTAGGGTCAGAATTTGGTGTAAAGAACATGAAATCATGGATCCATCCTGCCTTGTCTCAACGGTTCAGGCTGGTGGTGATGGTGTAATGGTGTGGGTACCAATTGAGCATCGTTTAAACGCCACAGCCTACCTGAGTATTGTTGCTGACCATATCTATCCCTTTATGACTACAGTGTACCCATCTTCTGAGGACTACTTCCATGTCAGAAAGCTCAAATCATCTCAGACTGGTTTCTTGAACATGACAATGAGTTCACTTTACTCAAATGGCCTCCACAGTCACCAGATCTCAATCCAATAGAGCACCTTTGGGATGTGGTGGAACGGGAGATTCGCATCATGGATGTGCAGCCGACAAATCTGCAGCAACTGTGTGATGCTATCATGTCAATATGGACCAAAATCTCTGAGGAATGTTTCCAACACCTTGTTGAATCTATGCCACGAAGAATTAAGCCAGCTCTGAAGACAAAAGGGGGTCCAACCCGATACTAGCAAGGTGTAACTAATTAAGTGGCCAGTGAGTGTATATAGTATATCAGATAATTAATATTAATCTAGTGTGTAAACTAAAATTACAAGCCAGTGGAGATTCTATTGCCAAGTGTCCAGAGGGTTGATAATATTTGCAATAATCAATTGATTTTGATAGGTGTCTCTCACATTGCCCCACAGAAACATTATAATAGTGTAGATTAATGTACAATGTTTAAATTATAACAATAATTTATTCTATTTAGTGACCATTTCATTCATTTTAAATATTGGGGGCATTCAAGTTATTTGACATTAAAAACAAAAAGTAACAAGTTACTTTCCCTGGTAATAAGTTTATTTTATAATGATGTAACTCAGTTTCTATTTGTGAGAAGTAACTAGTAATATTACCAATTATTTTTTAAGTAACGTGCCCAACACTGCATACTATAAAATTATCTATTGCTGGTCTTTGTTGAATACAATATAAAGAGCTTCACATTTTTAAATTGCATATTAAATTGCAATCGCAATATTGGTAAACAAATAAATCCCCATTAGATTTTCCAAAATTGTTCTGCCCTAGTTGGTCAGTATGGCTAATTCACGTGATCAACGTGAATATTAGCAAATTCTGTGGGAAAGATTATTTGCCTTCAAGTAAGACTGATCCTGATCACATTCCTATTGAAATTACCTAAATATATGTGAATTAGGCAGTTGTTGTAAAATACATATAAAACAAAAACCAGGTTTAACAGAATATCAAAAAAAAACGAACCTTATGATTACGTCAATATATGATGATGGTTTTGTGATAAGTTTAATCTATATACTAAGTCATGTTTAATTGTGAACTGAACTCTGTACGTGCAATCTGTGCTTGACCTGGCAACATGGACACGATTCTTATCCCAGGAATGCCAACTTTTTCCAAGCTCAAAGTTGGCCTAGTTGCTTAGAAACAAATGGTCTGTATTCTAAAGCTGGCAGTATGGAAGACATGTTCACTAAAAGGGCACTTGTTTCCAAAGAAAGCTCTGCTGTGCTCAGCATTAACATCCTTCACATAGTCCGCTTGACTTGTAGCATGATTTTAACTCTCATTGGTAACAAATACTTTCAGAGTAAGAGCTCAGAGATAATATCACTTACATTGAGACTCCTCAAACTGCTCCAGGAGGCTTGTAAGATCAGCAGCTTCAATACCTAAAATAAGAAGTTTATTATAAACCACTCCACAGAAATGATTACCTAACAACATATGAACAAATGCTCACCAATTTCCCTTGTGAAAGACTCAATCAGCTCAACTGTGGTGTTCTTCGGTTTCGGGATCTCAGAGGAAGCCATCCTCATCTGCTCTGCCAGTTTAACAACTCTGGCCTGAACTTGAGCCGAGAAAAACGGCTGAGCAGCTATTGGTGCAAAATGAGGCTGTGATCGTGAGGTCAGCTTTTTAGAATTAGTTGACAGGGTGTTTTTGGCTTGATCAGACACAGGGGCCAAAACAACCTGCTCGGTCTCTCTCTCTGCAGGCACAGCAGCACTAGGTTTATGAGGGCTAGAGTTTGAGCTCTTAACTTGTGTAGTGATCATCTGAGGCCTTGATGGAGATTTGGATGGAGCAGCATTTGGGCTTCCATGTAAACATTCCTTATGACTATGCGCATTGAGACCTTGAGGGCATCCAGATGTAGTAGACACTGAAAATGAAACCGTCTTTTCAGGGGCCACTTCAGCCACATGTCTGATTGGGGCAGGGGTCTCGGTATGAATAGTGTTTTGTGGCATGCTGATGGGAGAAGGCGGTTTCTGGGGTGAGAGGGGGACTGATTGGGGTGAACTTTTAGATGTATCAGAAGGTGGAGGGGTTGGTTTAGAAGTTGCAGGTTTCTTAGAGGAAGCCATCAGTGAAGCAGGTGGGGTGAGCAAGGCTTCAGGTGTTGGGGGAGCAGCGGGGCCTCTTGGGTGCCATGCAGGCATGATTTCAGGTGCAAGGTCTTTTTTAAGAGGAGCATGCATGGTTTTACGTGGATCTCTGGGGTTGGGGTCTGGCAGACAGGGTATTAGGGGAAGCTCCTTGGGTGGTTCAGGCAACTTGGGCCATTTATTGCTGTAATCCTCCGTTTTGTCCACTGGATCTGGTTTCTTCTGCTGGCGGAGAAGACGGTATTGCTGTAAACTGAGAGGTTTGGGCTTAGTTTCATTGAGCTGACAAACAGCAGGCTGTTCGCTAACAGGCTCTTCTTTTGAGGGTGGTTCTTCCTCCACAGACTTTTCAAGAGGTTTGTTCTCTGGCTGTGAGTCAGTGATCTTAGCTTCAGCTTGAGGGGTTGTGATGCATAGGGTCGTCAACTCTGTAGGACGATCAAGTTTAGGGTTCTTAGGCTCTGCTGATGAGAGCACAGGTGAGAAAGTCACCTTTTTCTTCTTTTGTTCTTCCGGGCGTTTCTTCTGTGGCGTTTCTTTAACACTTGAGCTTCTCAAAATTCTCTGTTCAACCTGAAGCGGCTTTGAGAAGTTTACTTTTCTTTTTCCCTTTACGTATCATGACAACCTCTTTCTCCTTCATGTGGGATACTTCAGAAGGAGGTGGGACTTTTTCAGCACTATCTTCAGTTGGTTCTGGCTTGTCTATGCTATTCTCTGGTACTCTTTGTTCACCTTCTGCGGAGTCTGTGTGAGAAAGAGGGATGCTGAGATCTGGGATTGCCAGAATGGGCTCTCCATGCTCTCCTTGATCAACCACTTCTAGCACAAGGCCCCTCTCAGGCAGAAGATGCTCTTGTCCCTCTTCTCCTTCCACGCATAATGTCATGCAGTAAGGGTGCATGTGTTTTACTAAATCACTGAGAGTGACAGGCATACTCTCCCCATCCTGCTCTAAAGACACAGGAAGGCACCAGTCCAATTCATCCAGTGATGAAAAATCAATGTTGGCTATGGGTGTGGAAAAACTAGCATCTCCATCTTCCTCTTCTCCTTCACTATTCTGCTGGGATACTCTTTGCATTCGTGGGAGATTCTATAAAACAAAAACATAACATGCCTTAAATTACGCCTATAACTTTAGGAATTAAAAGAAGTTTTGGTGGCTCACACATGTGGGAACACAACACAAGGCAGCCATTTTCACAAACTTGTAATGAGAAGTGCTTATAAACGGGCTGTTGTAAACAAAAGCTTTATTTACCCGTGCAGCTTACAAGAAGGTTCAACATTTCAAAGTCAAGAATTTAATTTAATTTTGCAGTCCTCTTATAGTCAATGATTGTTCTATACAGTAAAACACTTCAATAATAAAAATTAAAACATACTTTAAATATTTTCTTTAAAAAGTATAAAATAAGTATTATTGTTGACTTTAATATCCCAAATTGTGTAGCCCCAGTTAAATCGGGTTATTCTGCCATCTAAAACTAATGATACATTATATATTTTGTGTGTTTTTTATTATAAAGAAAGATTTAACTTAAATACCTTCCCAGGAAATTGCCTTGCCTGAATCAATGACTCTGGAGGAGACCGTGTGAGGAACTTTCTCAGCTAGAGTGGAAAAAAAGAAAATTGATATCTGAAAATTCATTGCAATGTTCTACTATATAAAAAGAATAATCCACCCAATGCATTCCTGACATGCTTAGACAGGTGAAGACTCACCGGTGAATGTTCCTGACCCTTCTGCCCTGAGAACAGCTCTGAATCCGGAAGAGTGTCAAAGGGGGACAAGTTTTCATCATCAACATTGCCAAGTATTTCAGTGAGAGCTGTGAGCAGCGTCGCATCACATTCCACATCAATATTACTATTAACCTGAAACAGAGGATCCCATTAGTGAGTGAAATCAAAACAAGTGACATTCAACAAACGAAACATTACACTGAAAGCAATTAACAATAATGCAAGGAACAAGTCTTCTGTTGACAGTCTATAAAAGGCTTTATTTACTTCTCCAGTGGGGCTGTCCTCAAAAATTGACAAAATTGAAGAATCAAAGCAGCCTTGTAAAGCCTCCAGAGCATCTCCATTGCTAAGGCCAGGATACTCCAGACAGCTGGTATTGAAGCTTTCCTGAAGCACCTCCACCTGCAAGAGAAGGAAAAACAGGTTAAATTTGGCATGAAAAATAAGCGGTCACTGTCTTTTCTTCTCCATTGTGATGCAAATCTTAGTGAAATGACTTTTCAAATGCGGAGCGGACTTGGTTGTGCGCATTTTAAGAATCATCATTTTTTTTAATGTAGACTTCCAATGTTTGATATTGCTTGAGCCATCAGCAAACCAGACCAATCAGCAAAAACATTTAAACCGTAGACACCCATTTCCATTAGTTTACTGGACAACCTTGCTGATGAAAAACTAATTATTAATATTTCAGATTAATACTTTGAGAATTATGCATCTAAAACCATAAATCCCTGCAAGGTGGCGTATGCATTAGGTGAGGCTGTAAACAATTTATGTTCCTGAATTTAATAAAAGGACACTGCAAACACTGCACTCTGTCTTTGAGGCTTGTGATTTCTGGCCTGTCCTATAGCAGCTGATGTTATGTTCAGCTGGTGTTAATACAGTTCACAGCATCATTTATTAACAGAACTCACGTGAAATGTTGATACTCAAGACAATACCCTTTGTAGGAATCGTATTTATATTTCCCACGAACTTGAAAACAAAACAACATAAGGCATAGACGAGCTATTTAAAATCTGAAACATTATCATAGTCCTAAATCTGAAATTGTGTTTAAAAAAAATAAAATGTAAACATATCCAGTTAATAAATGCGTTCATTTACGTTACAACCACGTGTTGGGCACACGTCATCCTGCCGCAGTGCATTACTGGGCAAACCCAACCCCGGCACAGTTCAAAACATGCCTTGCGACCACAAAACATGCCTGTTATTTTCCTAATAGCGAACAAGATTAAATCTTCAGGCCAGTTTGATTATAACAAACCACTTTAAAAACCTAAACATGTGCTGAATGAAAGGCTGCTGTCAGTAAATACACACGGCCCAACACAACTGACCCACTCACACCTGCACCACGTGCTGGACAGCGAATCAACGTTAACCAAAATGAACGATTTGGAGCTAACTTTGTTATTCACAGTCACGACAACGCAAAATACGAAATTAAAAGACAATAAATGCAACCAAACAGAGCAGAAATATTAATAAAAAATGCTAGCATTAAAAATAATGTGTGACAGATCTGACATCTGTTGAAATGCCGATCGTGATGTCATTTTAACTTTATCAGGCCTTTAATGTAACTTACTAAAACAATTAATTGCAGTTTTGGAGTGAAACGTTTAAGGTACAATGTGCGACCATGCATGAATACAAATGCTGGTAGTTTCATTCTTAACACGAGTGAACCACGTGGGTCACTGAAATATGTAACAAACAACAATGAAAGACATATCTGACCAATGAAATAATATCTGTATTAGGGAGTCACTAATACATAATGTCAAAATACATATGCATTAAATAAAAGCCTCCTTCTTTAGATCTGACATTTAAACAGCCAAACATTCCAGGTTACAGATACTCATCATCATATTAAAACCCAAAACAATGCATTTATGGCTTACACAATGCATTACTGTAATTTGTATTTACTTTTAAAGGAGAGCGATATGACTATGCAGATGAATTACTGGTCTCGAGAGATAGAGTAAGTTCATAAGAATGCAGAAGCGTGGCAACATCAGCTAACAGGAGCAAACATGTGCATTCATACCTTGACATGCGACTTCTGTATGGACACGATAGAAATCTAGCAACACTTGGAAAGTGATAAATATCTATTTTCCTGCTATCATTTCTTAAATAAACTCACACGTGGCAGGATAACTGCAAAAGCTATATCAGCATCACCACCCACGTGTCACAAAGTCCTGCACATCATCGCTTATTTGCCTCAAATATTTGACATTGTGATAAATGTCAACAATTTCATTCTGGAGTAGCACTACATAAGTATCAATATGTGCGGTTTCATACCTCGTCAAGATTCACCGGTGAGAACATTTGAGTATTACAGGCTTTTAACATCTCCTCGCCTGTTCCCCACCGCGCCGCCATCTTACAACTTAACTGTGTGGGAAACCGTGAATCAATGCAGGCGCACGCGCAGCAGCCGGCCACAAACCACGTGCTGTTTACGTTCCCGGCAACTGAACGTGCTTAGCCCCGCCCCAGTCTCGCGTCATCAGCCCGAGCGTTCTCATTTCTTTGGAAAGTAGTACAACTTTTTATGTTATTTTTTGTTATTTATCGTCTTGTATTATATAAATGCTTGTTCAGAATAATGAAAACTGAGAAGTATGGTTTGAATCAGTGTATTGTGTTATGTTTCATTCTGAACACAATGTTTACTCACTATTTTGGGAAAATATTGGGACCCTTTTGAATCTTTTTTTTTACAACGTAAGATACCATCAGTTTCAGATTTCTGAAACATAATAAAGAAACTCTCAAAACGACATATTTATTGATACCGAAGTTACCACGTGAACCACTGTCAAATTGCGGGTTATCAAATAGCCTAGAGAAGAAAGAGACATTAAATATACATTAAAATGTATGCAACATCTATAAAGAACAACAAATATAGAAGCATACATATACTCTTTTTAAACAAACAAAAAAGTATTGCAATAGAAAACACACTTCATTAAAAACAGCTAACCTATAATCTATAAATATGATATAAATACATAGATATATTATAGATTTTGTAATAAAGTTAGCTTTTTAATGCAATATATGTTACATATTCTGCAAAAGCTCCGATCAGAGTATTTTTGAGAGTACAGCGAATCGTTCGTGGATCTCTTTTGTCCCGTTGCAGCGACAGAGCTCTGGCCAGCAGATGTCCTCAGTGTGCGTTACTGTGAGCTCTTCCAAACATTGATGTTGTCAAGCAGTTTGGTCACTTATGTTAGTAACGTTATACTACAATGATTTTATCAGTGTAACTCTGAAACATGGCCCATGCTTCATATTTAAAGTTAACCCACATAGTTATATTCGGTAAACACTTTATTTATAGATGTAGATATTTAGGTATTGTTTATAAACAAGCCCAATTTTTTATGTCGATTTTTGGGCTAAATTTGGACCGAATCAGACGGACAAAACAAAACCAGATTTTAAACGTCGATTTTTGGACCAAATCTGGACCGAATTTTAAGACCCTCACCCTTCTTCTTCTTCTTCTTCTTCTTTTTCTTCTTTTTCTTAGTATAAGTTTGTTGTTTTTGTTGTTATTTCAGTTTTTTATCTTTCACTGTAGGCCAATAGAGTTTTGCACAGTTAAAAGGAATCTGTAACCAGATTATGGTTACACCTTTTCTTTCCAACTAGTAAATTGGCATTTCTTTTTCAGGTAGAAATTAAGTGGGCTCCTTTTTTTGCTGTTAGCCACTAGATGGCGCCATTAAATATGAGTTTGTCTTTGGTGTCCACTGCTTAACGCTTACCTTCCCCTTTAGTAAACTACTCATTTAACAAAATGTATATTTTGTTCTTGTCACTCTTTCAAGTTTCACTGTTTTTATGTTAACGCGTACGCTATTGAAGCTGCTTCTCAAAGACCATGTTCAGTTTTTAGATCTAACCTCAGAATTGTGAGATATTGTTAACATAATATTCTTGTTTATAATTGTTTATACCTCACAGTTCTGACATTGTTAGCTGTTAGCTTTGCTAGCAATCGCGAGATATAAACTTACAATTCTGAGAAGATGGTTTTATTTAAAGTTTGAATTGTATGTAACAAACATCCATAGTTCATAGTGAAATAAAGTGCACAATATTTGGCTGGTCATGTGATCTCAATATGTCAGCCCTCGTGAGGTGACTCGCTTCAGTGTAAAATAAAACTGCTTTTATTAGGCTACTGAGATTAATCAAGATCAAAATTCATATTTATTTGTAGATGTAAACCTTTTTAAATAAAGAACTAAGAGCACCATAAAGTTTTACAGTAATAAATTATGACTATTATTAACATGGCAAATATAATAATGCAACTTTTATATATATATATATATTAGATATGACTCCCTGGTAACTATCAATATGTGTGGTATGTCATCTTTTTCTTATTCTTCTGGTGTGCCGTGAATTCTGTTCCTCTCAGACATTTAAGAGCAGGCATGCTTTATGAGCATTCAAAAGGTCACTGCATCATCTTGAGGGTTTTGTTTGGGTGAGCAGTGTTTGTGGGTTGCTTTAGAAAAACCCAAACTGCTCAGCATCTTTCACCCTCAATTATACAGACTCTAGTACAGCTGTCTGTCCCACTGAGGGTGGACGGCAGCAATTACAATGAACATTTTCAGGCAGAAGAAAATGCTGCTCTGTGCTGTGCTGTCCTCCTTCTATTCCTCCTTTATTCCTCACAGCTACCCGACTGTACTGAAAATCATTCATCCACTATCACTGTTGCCATGGCAACAAGAGGGGAAATCCATTTCACCAGCCTCTTCGTCACACTCCCTCCTTCCATCCCTTCTCTCTCTCTCTCCCTCTCTGCCATCATTTTCTTTATCTCTCGGTGCAATCTCTTGTTATTCTCCTTTCTTCCTGTCTTAGTCCGAGGGAGGACAGGCAGCAGAGGATGCAGCGCCTTCCTCAATAAACAGAGCACAGCTATATGGCATCAAGCTGTTATAATAATTACATTTCTGCTTTATTTTTAGTTGAATCATGCTGTGTCATCTGTTGTATTGACCGCAGTATGATATACTGTATTTGTGACACTTTTGTACTATGCACTAGTTATTAATCATGTGACAAATCTATTGCTCTTTGCACATCTGAATATTTCACAACAAAATGTATATTTAGTTAAGGTATAATTGCAGTTTAATTATAGTGATTATGCCTTTTTTCTGTCTTATAACCTTTTTAGATTTTCATTATAATAGTTATTATATCTTATAATATTTTATGTGACTAAGTGGACAATCTGCAAAGAGCATATTTCACTACTATATAGATGTACAAGTGACACATACACTTTACTTTTATTAAAAGAAACGCACGCCTGTTCATAAGTTTAGGGTCAGTAAGATGTTTTTGTCTATTTAAGAAATTAATGCATGTATGCAGGAAGGATGTGTTAAATTGACCAATAGACATTTATAATGTTGATAATAATAATATGTTTCTTGAGCAGCAAATCAGCATATTAGAATGATTTCTGAAGGATCATGTGACTCTGGAGAACGGAGTAATGATGCCAGCACAGGAATAAATTACATTTTCAAATGTATTTAAATAGAAAACAGTTAAAACTATTTCACGATATTTCAGTTTTTACCGTGATTACATAAATGCAAAAAAGAGACTGCTTTCAAATAATTCTGGTGGGAATTTCTATTTTGTCCACTATAGGAACATTACAAGCGTTCATGTCAAATTCAGCCTTTGTTGAATGCACAAACAAAACATCTGTATAAATGATTGATTAGCATCTTTATGCAGGGAGCTTGTGTTGAGATCAGGGTGAGAGTGGCTTCACTGATATCCTCAGGGCAATCCCATGGGGCAGTGGGGCAGGCCAGCAGCTACTGGAGACACCAGATGGCCTCAAAGTAGAATTGAAATCATGCACACTCACACACATACACATATTCTCGCTCAGTCTCAAACACATCTTCAACTCTAAATAATGATTTGTTATTTCACTGAGCGCAGCCTTTCGTGATGATGTTGATGAATGGGAGTATTAATGTAATTATGTTTTAGTGAGTAATCCGAAGAGTTAACTCCGTGAGATGATTCCATTAGTACACATAATGTATCTCTGTAATCAGATCACTGATAAATGAATTCCATTATATTCCTCTAAAGCTGATCGGCCCAACAAATGCTCTACTCTGCTCACAACAGCTGACCAAAAATCACTCCACTGTTAATTGACATTTTTATTTTAAATGATTATACCCATCCATCTACTGAAAATTAATATTTCTTAAAGCATTAATCAAAATATACTGCACACCCCCACAAAAATATTAAGCAGCACAACTGTTTTCAACATTGATAATAATAAGAAATGTGTATTGAGCAGTAAATCAGCATATTAGAATGATTTCTGAAGGATCATGTGACTGAAAATACAGCTTGGCCATCAAAGGAATAAATTACATTCTAAAATATATTCAAATAAATACAATTATTTTAAATTGTAATATTTCATAATATTGCCATCTTAGTTAAAGATTTCTTTCAAAAACATTAAACAAACATAATGGCTCCAAAAGAAAGTTTAAACTGAAATAAATGAGTGAGATAAAAAAAAATTGAGGAAAAAAAATTACAGACAAAGGGATCCAGACAAATTGTAAACCCACAATTATGAAAAATAAAGTTCCAACGCAAGAAATGAGATATAAAACTGTGATATATCATTATTTTATTTTTACTCGGAAGCAAATCCAGGCATCCATAGAAAAGAACATCTCAGACGATTACGCATGTCCATGCTGGTTTAACCCAGCAAATACTGTTTTGATGCTATTCTAGCTGCAGGGCCAACCTGCTCACCGGTGAATAGTCTGATTAACCAGCATTGACTTTGACTGAACAAGGAAGCCAAGCAGATCAAGCTAGTTAGGATCCCTGGTGACCAGCACAGCAGCATCCCAACACTGAAAACCAGCATCCAGAACACACATATGATGTGACCTGCAATGCTCAGCTTGTAATTAGCCTATTGGGATTCCAAAGAGGCCAAACTTAAGTTCAGTGATCTCAAGAGACACACCAGACAGAATAACTGTTTTACTTTCCCAATATAGCCAAACAACAGCAACACACACATCTGTAATCTTCTAACACCTCAACCTCCACTGCAACCGTGTGTATGTGTGTGTGTTTATTGAAGGGTTGCCAGTTGCAATTCCTTTTTAATCTTCTGTTGCTCTAATATCGTGAGACTGAAGATTAAGCTTTTGATTACAGTATCTCGTGCTGTGTGTGATTGCACAATGAGGGAGGGTCTCTCTCTCTCTCTCTCTCTCTCTCTCTCTCTCTCTCTCTCTCTCTCTCTCTTTAGACACACATACACATGCTTTGGGGGAGGGGCAGTTGTGGATATTTATCGGTGTTCCTTGTCAGCTGGGTGCAAGAACCTCTGTACTGAACTGCACATGCATGCACAGGAGCCAAAGAGCAGAGACAACTCTCTTCTGCCTACCAGCACTGATTAAAAGCCATCGAAATGGTCTGACTGAGGAGGCAGCAGGTAAATAATCTCGTTTTTCTTTTTAAACAATGTCTTTGTGAGTGTTTGGGAGTAAGAGGAAGTGGCTTTCAGCTGGCTTCCTGAGCGATTCCACTAGTTGATGGGCGGAGCGAGAGGAAGGCTGTCAGCTGGGTGGTGTAGAAGGGCGAGTGTGTGTGTGTGTGTGTGTGTGTGGGTGGGTGTGTGGGTGCCAGAGTGTCAGAACAAGGAGTGTATGTGTGCTACTGTTATACAGCTCTTGTGTCG
This sequence comes from Gymnocypris eckloni scoliostomus, assembly GCA_027564155.1. Lineage (NCBI taxonomy): Eukaryota > Metazoa > Chordata > Actinopteri > Cypriniformes > Cyprinidae > Gymnocypris > Gymnocypris eckloni. The sequence continues at coordinate 12,197,513 of CM050429.1, forward strand.
TTGAAGATTATAAACACATCGAGAAGGTGAGTGGAAAATCTTTTCATGAGCTCATTTCCATCAGAAAGACAAGAGGTTTGTGTAGACAAGCATGAAGATGTGTCAGTGGGGCAAGCTGTCTAAATAAAATCATGTTACTATTTGGAAAAAATGAAAACCTGTATTATCATATACGTGTGTGTTTGCTTGTGTTTTCAGTGTATACCTGCACTAGATTATTGTCCGTTGTTTCTTCTGTGTGGATGGGTGTGTTTGTTCTATCTGAGTAGTCTTGCATGGGCACAAGGCTTGTCCACAGCCGTTGCATGTGTGTCAGTCTAAATCAGTGTTAAATTGCTCTGGGGACGAATATGTTTGCTTGTGTTTCACCAGAGTATGTGTTTGTTAGCACGTAGTGGGGATTTGTAATTTACGTGGTGTAATGTAGAACAAAAATGCTTTTTTGGTCAGGTGTGCGTATGAGGAGAACCGATCATCTGTTTGGGGTAAATGCTGCCGGAGATGGGGGGATGAAAGTGGAGGAGAGTATGGGGGAGGGGAGGGAGAAGATGCTGGAGAGAGAAGAGAGTGATGGAGAAAAGGCAGAGAGGGAGAGAGGGGTTGAATATTTGAGAGGAATCCCCAGGAGTCCCCAGAGTATTGTGAGGATGACTTGTGGAGTACGACAGACTGAGCTCTGGTTAGCTCTCCACATATCACTCACATACATTAAACAGTGTTCACTGCATGGAATGATTCTTGTTAGAGCATATATTCACATTAGAAGTACCTTGCTAGATGGCACAGGATAGAGGAGATACATATTGAATTTATGTGTCATACTTGATGTTTCTTGGTTTGATGGGTCTTTCTTTATTTGAATTTAGTTTTTTTATTAATGCAATCTGGACAAACACATATTATGTAATGTTGAATCTTTATCATCAAGATATCAGTAGTTAATAAGTTAACAGTCATGGCATTAGATTAGTACTTGAACTGCCCAAACTTTTTACTTGCCACACCACAAAACATTAGCAACATATCACACACACACACACACACACACACACACACACACACACGCACACACGCACACACGACACACACACACACACACACACACACACACACACTCTCTCGCTCTCCCATATGTGGTTTATGGGGACTCTCCATAGGCGTACAGGTTTTTATACTGTATACCCCCTACCCTTACCCTAACCCTACACCTAAACCCACCAAAAACTATTGTCACATTTTTTATAATAAAAAAACACTAGTATGTTTTGTAGGCCATTTGGTTTAAGGGGACACAGGAACCCATGTCATTATACACATTTCCTCATAAACCTCATATACCAGAATACATGCACGCATGCACACACACCTATATATGTGTGCATATATGTTGTAAATTGTTAATGGTGTAAAATATGATCATTTTAAGACTAGTAAAATTTCATATTTTACATACTATACTATAATATAAATTATATAATTAAACTATATTAGCCTCATTGAATAATATATCAAGCTATATTAGTCACATTCAAATAATCAAACTAATCACAATAATTGATTTATCCATGTATGTTTGTGTGTGTGAGTGTGTGTGTGTGTGTATGGGAACACAAATAGAAGTGTTTCCCTCAATAAACTGGTCCCACTTTATATTAGATGGCCTTAACTGAAAAATAAGTACAATGTACTCATCGTGTTCATCTTGTATTGCCAAACACTTTTGCTGCTATTGAGGCAGGATACATGTAAGGTTAGGGACGTGTTTGGTGGTATGAGTAGGTTATAAGGGTGGGTTAAGGTGAAAAGGATGGGTCAACAGTGTAATTATACATTTAATTATAGAAATGAATTGCAATGCAGATGCAGGTATTTTTTTAAATATTAGAACATTGTAAAAACATGTATGTACACAATAAGTGCATTGTATCAAATTATTCATTTAAATGTAAGTGCATAGTGGTTAAGGCCACCTCATATAAAATGGGGTCCAATAAACTCCTAATTACCACATATTGATAGTAAATGGTTGTTATGGGAGATATGCTTAGGTATTAGGTTTGGTTAAGGGATCTAGATTTTGGCCATTCTGAATTAGGCATTAATATGTGCTTTAAAAGTAATAATAAACAGCTAGTATGCTAGTAATATGCATACTAATAAGCAACTCATTAATAGTGATTAGTGTTCATTAATCTAAAGTGTTTTTGTTTTGTTTTATATACTACGCATTCCATACATCTGTATAAATGTCTTCTAAGATATAATTATATATATGTTTTCAGTGTTTCCTTGGGTTGTTGGGGATAGACTGAACTTAGAAAATGTAAAAAGTATTGTCTCTGTACATATGATTATATTTATTCTATATTACATATAAATAGAAGTCATGCAGCTTAATGATATTTTCAAATCACTGACCCTGCTTCTTTATCGCTGACCCTGTGTTTATAATATGTTCTTCTGAAATATGTGTGTAATTTTGTGAAGAATAAGAACATTACTACGCATAAGTGTTTTTGTTCAAAGAAAAAGAATAAGGGGTGGAGAGGCCCTTGAATAGATGTGAATAATATAAGAACAACCCCAGCACACATCTACAGTTCACTGTTCAGAGGGGGTGGATCTGGTGCTGTCTGCTGTGTGTATTTGTGCGGATGTGTGTATAAGTATTAACAGCTGTGAGAGACAAAGGTCTTTGTTAAAAGCCAAACTAAATGTCTTCCATTCCTTCTTTCAGAAGCATAGCCAAACGTTCATCCTTTTACTCCATTCTAAGAGAGACAGTGAGTGAATGTGTGGACAGAGAGACAGAGAGAGAGATTCTCATGAAGGAGAAAATGACTTCATGCTCTGTTTGTAGACTCAGCCTCTCTGACTAATAACTCACACCAGGCATCTTTTCTCCACCTTATTTCAGACTACAACTGAAAGTTGCTGCTGTTGTGTTTTTATATGTGTGTGTGCCTGTGTGTTTCACACAGGGGGAAAAAAACTGACAAAATCTCACTATGTGGACCTCGTGGATTGGGTGTTGTTCTTGGCTAAGTGGTAGATTCTGCAGGAAGTCATTTGAACAATTGATCAGTTTTAATTTAGATGTATAAAGTTTTATGACCTTGTATGAAAGGCTAGCCTATCGCTGAATTCATAGAGAATTGCATGTAGCTTTTCTAAGTCATAACACGGGAGGCTAGTCTTATGTTTATAAGACTGAATATTACATGAGAACAGCCTGATAAGGCACCACAGGAAACCAACTGTGGAGCAGTACTTTTTTCAGACTTTTCTAAGTCACAGACATTTCATATTTAAACGTGAAGGTTGGTAGCTTGTGTCAAATGCATGTGGGGGGTTTTTGAGACTGTCTGCAGGATGTGTTGATCGAATCTCTAGTCTGTGGCAGACGTTAGAAACAGAGCGACAGGCATGGTTTGAGTCTTGAGGTCTTGTGTCAGGGTCAATGCCTAAACTAGGGGACCCCTGAAGTGAATCCAGAAAAGCATTATAAATCTGTCTCTCTTCACTCACACTCAGACACACACTCTCTGTACCATCTGGGGCTCAGTGGATACATTATTAAACTGACTAGTGTCTGTTGACGCCTGGCGAGTGAAATGAACACTCGTGGCAGTAAAACACCATGAACCTTTATTCCTTTTCAGATAAAGTTTGTTTGCAGGTGCAGGCTATCAATTAATAAAGGCTTATTTTACTAGAATGTCATCTCAAAGCACTTTGTTAGTGCAAGATTTGTAAACTAATACATTTTGCATTACATAACCAGCTCCATATATGGCTTACCTGATGTAGTAAATGCGATTAGTTCACTTGGTACAGCTTTGCCCTTATGATGCAGAGGACTTAAGTACAAGTACCATAAAACACAAGTCACAATAAAAGAATGTAAATCCTTTACACACACATACGTATTTCTGCAGAGAAGCACATATGTGTGATTTATCTCAATTTGGTGCAATGTCAACATGACATAAAATTGACCTCTTAATGCAGATTATTGGGCTTTATTGTGCTTTATGCATTTTCCTGAATTATGTTTGTTTTTATAATCTTTCATCAAAATCACTTTTTATTTAAGCAATGCAGACTATTGGATAATGTTAAACAATTGATCATATCTACGCATTTTTAAAAACGTGCATTTACTGAAGTATCTAAATGTAAACCCACTTTTTATAATTCAATCAATTCACAATGAATAAACAAGGTCTGCTCTGCATTCCTTCTTGTTGGATATCCTGTGTCACAAGGAAATGTGCCACATTACAGAAGTAAAATTGCTTGTGAACACAATTAGCATTGCTGGGGGTGGGGTTGGCCAAGCAGCAGTTGAAAACATTTGAGATTGTTTTCAGGTCTTATGTAGTTAAGGTGGTTTTGTTGAGTTAAGATGTCCTCTCTACCTGGTCAACAGGCAAACTAAGACAAGCAAACCAGTTTAAGATGATTTCCTGGAAATGGAAATTCATCATACCGATTTTCTAAATGTGATTAATTGATCTCATTGTGACCTTGTAAATCCCCCCCCCCCCATTATTTAGTCCACTTAAACTCCGCCCTTTCTGTAATCAGGCATTCAGCTCTCCCTCCATCCGATCAATAACAGTTTTTTATTGTGATAATTTTATTTGGATACACATCACAGTACTGAAGAATAATTTATTTCCATTACATCATGGCTCAAATATGTATTTTTTATCAGCAGGGTTATGGATAAAAATGATGCATGAGTTGAATAATAACGGGGAAGTTGTGTCCTAATGGTTAGAGAGTTAGACTCGTAATCCAAAGGTGGTGAGTTCGAGTCTCGGTCCTGCAGGAATTGTAGATGGGGGGAGTGGATGTACAGTGCTCTCTCCACCTTCAATACCACGACTGAGGTGAGACCCTTGAGCAAGGCACCGAACCCCCAACTGCTCCCCGGGCACCACAGCATAAATGGCTGCCCACTGCTCCGGGTGTGTGTTCACTGTGTGTGTGTGCTGTGCACTTGGATGGGTATATTCATCACCATTAAACATTAGAGACCAAAATCATTCATAAATAATTTTTATATGGTTATTTTTTAAGATTATTATTCTTTCTTTGTTGTCAAGAGACATTAGACAGTTAAACCATTTAGAAAAAAATATAAGTAGCCCCTACACCTTTACACAAGAAGTGAGCTGGAGGCTTTGTCCTGTGAGTAGGTGGATATGTGACTAGTGTTTTATATTAAATCATGAGGCTACTTCTCTTGTTCCTCATTCCTGCGTTATCATAGTCATTTCACCTTCAGTAAAACTATGTGTGAGAGTTCGTTCAGTTCAAAAACAAAGTATTACAGCAATAGGGTGACTCAGTTCCACCCAACTTGCGGTGGAACCCTGATGTTTAAATATATTGGTGGTGCTGTCCACTGAGACAGAAGAGACGTGGAGAGATTAAATGTTGCTGGAACGTTCTGTGTGGAAGTGATTCACAATAGTGGAATTCCCTGCTGCTGCAGAGCTGCTCTAGCAAAGGCCTATTTATCACATTGACAGAGACAGAGGAAGAGAAATGAGGAAGGTGGGGTGGAAATACAGGAAGACTAATCTGTACTCTGAAAAGTTCTTTTTAACTCTGCTGTATCTTTACAAAAAAATCATAGCGATCAACTGAATGTGTTATCGTCACACTTAAGTCAGTTGTTCAGTTGTTTTGTTCTGATAGGGCAGCCTAGGCTTTTGTATAGGCGCATAAGATAAACTTGTGTGTGACTTCGGTCAGGTCTGGAATGTTTCTCAGAGCAAACAGTCTAAACCCCTCGACCAGCACACACACACACACATGCACACACACACATGCATGCACACACACACACACACACACACACACACACACACACGCACACACACACACACACACACACACACACACACACATGCACACAAAAGGCCTTGAGCTGCAGCCGGGATACAGAACATATGGACTCTAACTGCATGGCTTCCTCTCAACAGAGGCTGAAGACACACCAGAGGAGGCCAACTCACTTTGGAAGGCCAACAAAACAGGCAGAAGGCAAAATAGTAAAAAATAAGGTGAGAAAATATGTAAAAGGAGAAACAAAACACTCTAACACCCACTGTGCTAAAAAATATTACTAGTCTACAAGTGTAACAGAGCATTACTTGCTATCAGACAGCTGCGCTGAGAGGTTTGTGGGTGGGAGTGTGTGAACCATTAGTGGGTTTATCAATGATCATGCCATTTTTCAAATTTCATAGCACTGTGTTTTTTTGCGGTCCATTTTCACATGTTGCAGTTCTTCTTTAGAATGTTCCATTAAGAGGAAGTTTTTCTGCCCAGGGTGACTTGATATCACACCTTGGTTATTCTTGTTGTGCTGCATTATACCAGACTCTTCAAATGGCCCCTGCAGTGGCACTTCCATTTCCCTGCTGGCCTTCCTGCCCCTGTAGAAATGTGGTAGAGTTGGGTAAATGGCACACACATGGCCCTCTCTCTGGGGATGAAGACTAAATGAGCTCCCCCTGTTCATCTTCAAATATGTACATGCTGCTTTATATAACAGATCAGTCTTCTGATGGACAAATCAATAGAGCTATTGAAAGTGAGCGCTTGAAGTTACAAACAGTGAAGACTGGCTATTGCAGCTGTGATTGGCTCACTTAATTTCCAATTATATGGCCAAATATGATGATCCCGCTACAAGTTACTCTCTTCCTAAAATATAAAGGCAGCCATTTATAATGTGTGAAGAACCTTTAAACATGGTTTTATAAAGAAAAGTTGACCTAGAGTTATATAAATGTATTTTATATTGTACTTGTATTATACTAAATTAACTCGTTCTAAAGCAAATTATTAATATATAATTTAGATAACATTTACCTTGTGTTAAATTGACAACAAATCTTGTTTTTTCCTCCTCAGTAGAGTAATATTAGATGTATAATCCCAAATAGAGTTACATTTATGGAGTTTTATAGAGAATAGAACATTTTATGGAGTTTTCCCCCACAACATGATATGCATATATCAGTTGGTAGTAGAATAAAATACTTGTAATTATTTCAATGATTTTTGACTTCAAACATTTAGTAATATTCATGAATTTTAAAAGAAATCTCCAAATAATTTGAAGTTAACTTTGTTTCAGGATGCTATTAGAATTATTATTAGTTGTATAATTGACATTTTTTCTATTTTGATTAATTCTTTTAAAGATAAATGTATTTTATTAATGAAATGCAATGCAGATATGTTTATTTAGTTGTTTAGTTATAAACTTTGACTGTTAACAGAATAAAATAGACTTGACTTAAATGAATATTTGACTAAAAAAGTAAAATTCTGTCATTAATTACTCTCATGTCGTGCCAAACCCAGAAGACCTTTGTTCATCTCCGGATCACAAATTAAGATATTTTTGATGAAATCCGAGAGCTTTCTGACCCTCCATAGACAGGAAGGGTCCTACCATGTTCAAGGCACAGAAAGGTAGTAAGAGCATTGACAAAATAGTCCATGTGCCAACCAGTAATTTTATGAATGCCATTGCATGTACATAGTTACTCCCGTTACAGTAAAGGTTAACTGGAGAAAGATGTCTCTAGCTCATCAAGTTCACACGGACGCATATCAGCCGGCTCCACACTCTTAAAGTTACTGCCACTGTTCTCTTTCCTTTCGCTGACATTCTCCTTCAGTCTTCTCTTCTGTGTCTCAATCCCCCGATCTGACCCCCTATAAGGTAAAGTTCTGAGCTCCCGGAAGACGAATAGAGACTGCAATCTAAAATGGCTTTTAAACATAGCCTCCTCCCTGGATTTGAGTCGAGGTTCCTTGTCGGGCTGTAGATGTCTCTTTAGGCCTGATTTACAGAGCTGTCCCGTCTCTGAACTCTTCAGATGTGTTCGGGTCCCCCGTCTATAGTTGCCTTTGGTTAGCTCCATCCTTGATTTTAGGAGTGGAACATTTCATTGCTGTCAGATCGCTCTGTATCTCAGTTGCCTAGCAACTGAAGTCCATTGTTAAGACGCCTGGGATGGTCACTAGGTTTAATGAAACAGTCTTTGCGATGGATTACCAGGAGCTGAGGATGAAGATGCTACTCTTTTCAGAAAAACGTTTTTACTGGAGTTGGGTTTCTCATACAAAACATTTCGTCTTTAATTAAACGTAATTGTATTTATTCCCTTGTTTATTTAATGATGTTATTTTCAGTGGCATACAACATGACGCATTAACCGCTGAATCATAATGTAATCATATCGGAAATAGAATTGTAGATAATATGATCAAAGTGGGGACTTTATCCATAAAGTCAAGATACTGACTACATTTGCCAGCTTTATTGGTTTACAAGTGGAAAGTTAATAGGCCGTGATGTTGTTTCCTTCAGGCCAAGTTGGAGTTTCCTCTTATTTTCAATTTCATTAATGACTAAACCTTCAATATTGAATTAGATTCACATTATAAACACTCAAGGGACGGTGTGTCTTGTGTAGTAGTAATAGAGGAGTAAATACGGCTGGATGTTGTTTAAGGATAGGAAGTTTCCGGGTTGGGTTCATTACCTAGAATGAGGTCAGTGTGACAGATGATAGTCTAGCGACCCCTGCTGTTTGCTCTCAGCAGCAGGCCTTTGTGTTTAACCTCGCCGCAGGAGAGCCGGCTGATTAAAAACTCTGCTACACCACAGACCTTTGAGCTCACAGTCATGACAGGTGTGTCACAGTGTGCTATCAATACCCATATGGCAGAGCCACATGAATATGAAAGAAGCACACTTATGTCGTGGTGGTGACTATCCATTGATGTCTATCGGTTTTATACTAAACTAATGATATATTCTACTTCCTACTCCTTCATATTTATAGATTACATTTAAATTAAATTACATGTGGCTAACTGAACCACTGTGAGGGAAGCAAAAAACAAACAAACAAACAAAAGATTGAAATGGCTTTTTTTGCTGTTAACCATGTTGTGGCCTTCTGTGAGAGGCTTTAAATGATTATGTAAATTTTAGAGTCTAAATAGGTCAAAGCAGACAATGTGGTAGGAAGTGAGGTACAGTATCAGTGCTTTTGATGCTGTTCTCCAGCATGGTATGAGAGTATGACGGTGTCCCCACCCTTCCTTTGTCAAGCTGATTCAGACAGTAGCAAACCATGACTTACCAGCCTAAACATTAATCTGTCACTGTACTGCCATAATACTCTAGAGCAAGGATTTCTCAATTATTATATTTATTTATTTTTGATGGTATTGACCAGCAAAAACAATAATCCCCTTCTGAGGGAATCATTGTAAGAATATATTAAAATATGCTGTGAAAAAACATAATTTAGTGTGCTTGACTAATTTATAAGACCACCAGCGCCCAATGTAAGGTTTGTGCCACAGATGCCCTAAACTGGTGAATACCAAAAACATTTATGTTTCATTAATGGTTAATACACCCATGTGTGTAAACTCTTTAGTCACAGTAGTGTTTCTAATGCCTAAAATATCATTATTGTTGTTATCCATGAATTTATACACAAAAAGCAGAAAAAATAGTAAAGCACTTTATACATTTTTATTCAGATGTTTATTTATAGTCAATTGCAACAGTTACCGTGGTAAAGTTAATAAAAATAATGCCAGAAGTTGTTATCACAGAAGCTGTTATCAAGGCCAAAGAAGGCCATACAATATATTTGGTTATTATGTGTAGTTGTTTCAGTTTGTTATTTGTTTAATAAATGACAATACAAATGTTTTTCTTTAAACACAGTTTTTGACAGATTCTTGAAATTCCCATACTGGTAGATTAACCACTGCAGAAACATAAACAAATATTTTGGTAATCACCAATACTCTTAGTTTTTTGCAGCTGTGGCACAAAACTTTTATTTGGTGGGGGTGTAATAAATTTGTTAAGCACAGTATATGTATGAATATTAATAATGCACTACCGTTCCAAAGATTGAGGTCAGTTTTTTTTTAATCAACTTATTTAATAAAAAAAACAGTAACAGTAATTTTAGTAAAAAGGTGTGATTTTCAATTTAAAATAAACGTTCTATTCGTGTATATTTTAAAATGTACTTATTTAAGAAATGATTCTAATCTTCTATAAAAGTTTAAGTCACAGTTATTTTAAAATTGAAATCTTTTGCAACATGATGAATGTTTTTACTGTCACTTTTGATAAGTTTAAAGGTTTAAAAAAAATGATCTCACCCCAATTTTTCAAATAGTACTGTAAGTGTAATTTGAGGATGATCTTATTATTTTGAAATCAGAATGAAAAATAGGCCATTTTAACCTGATTTTTTTTTTTTTTACAAACAGACCCCCTGAAGCCAATTGACAGAAATGACACCTAAAAGTTTTTGTCTAGGCCGGTTGAGGTGGTCCTGAACCCCAGTTTAAAAACCCTTGCATTAGAGAGCGTTACAACTGTTTTTCTCAAATCAAATTGTTGAAAGATAATGCACACTGGCACATAACTAAACACATAGTTCCTCCGAATCTATTATTTTATTTCTTAATCTTTTATCCATATATGTCACGTCAAATTTGCTGAATTTGTTCTTCCATGTGTGTTACAGTGCAGCAGGCCTGAACCGGCAGCCTCATGGCCACCAACAACACTGCTAGCATTGCTCAGGCTCGCAAACAGGTGGAGCAGCTCAAGATGGAGGCCAACATTGACAGGATAAAGGTAAGAAGAATATCAACACATCATTTCTTCCAGTTGAAACATATTAACTCGTTTAAGAGTGATATTGAGTGAGCATTGTTTGGTGACTGTTTGTGTTTTCATGAATCAACATCAGGTCTCCAAAGCAGCAGCAGATCTGACATCGTACTGCGAAGCCCATGCTAAAGAGGATCCCCTGCTCTCCCCCGTGCCTGCGTCTGAGAACCCCTTCAGGGAGAAGAAGTTCTTCTGTGCCATCCTGTAACCAGCGCTGCCCAGCCGAGGACTCGCCTGCTCCCTCTGGGATACACTCATGGACATAAAACATGTTGATCTTTTACAAGGGCTGGAGAGATGCAGTGGAGAACCCTTCAATTCTCTCAGCTCACTATGAGCCCTGATTAAAGCCACTGACTCCACCTAGTGGCCTTGAGATGCAAAGCTGAGCATAGTTACAAGAATCTGTTGAAATACGGGAGGGAGCGCAGTAAAAACACGAGTGACTGTCATTGTAGCAGATCAGCCTGGATGTGTTGTGAAAATATTCAAGTATTCAAAGGTTTCTGTGGTTCTGATGAGATATTCAAATATTTTTCTTTATTGATTTTAGTGGGCAGTGATCTGATCACTGATCTTAGAACCCATGGATTACTCAAGTCGCTGTGTTATTCCTTTATTTTCTTTTTAATTATCTTTTTTTGCTATGTGCTTACCATTTAAGTAGCTTTCTGTAGCCATTTGTGGGTACAGCAAAAAAATAAATATCTTTTTTAAATTAATGAATGACAGTTTAGTAAACTTTTCTAACGAATTCATGCTTAGACAAATATTCCTAAAATAAAATACTTATCTTTTAGATGCTGATAAAATTATTTGTCTGTACAGCAAACAAAGTTTCTTTCTTTTTTGGTCTTAAGCATAGTTCTCTTTTTACTCTTTGTACAAAAATGTTAGCAAGTTGAGCTGTGTTGTGCTATATGTTTTGAAGATGTGTCTTGAAATCAATAATAACTGCATGAAGCCTGACAAAGTGCTGTCTGTTTTCTTTCAAACTCTTACCACCAATCAAATTAAATATCCAATAAAAACATATCATCAGTTTTTCTTAAATTGATCAAATGTTTACCTTCTCTGTTAATCGTATAATATATATTTTTAAATAATACTTTAAAGAAAAATAATAACTGTATATATGCTGTTAAAAAGTTTGGGATCAGTAAGATTTTTGATGGAGTATTTTATGCTCATCAAGACTGGATTTATTTGATGAAATAAACAGTAAGATTGTGAAATATTATCGCAATTTCTAACATCGGTTTTCTATTTTAATATACCTTAAAATATAATTTATTTCTGTAATGCAGCACTGAATTTACATCAGCCAAGTCTTCAGTGTCACATGATCCTTCAGAAATCATTCTAATATACTGATAATCAATGTTTAAACTATTATACTGCTTAATAATTTTATATACTTTTTCTTTGATGAATAAATAGTCAACAGTTAAATAGTCAAAATATAATTTGTCACTTTATATCCATTTAACATATCCTTGCTGAATAAAAGTAATTTCTTTAAAAGATAAAAGTCAATAAGTAAACATTATCCAAATACATAAATACACATTGAAAAATGCTGGATAAATAAGGACAGCATGACATAAGCGATCTGAAAATGAATTCACTTTATTGCTATTCTCTGCTTTTTCTCATTAACACATCTCTCAGATGTAGGCTATATTTACCCTTGCTTCAGATTAATCAGTCATCAGACACACAGACAGGGTGACTCAGAGCCTGACCCAGACACCTACACAAACACATGCAAGACGCCTCATTTTTAGGGAAATAACAAACTCATCACGTCAGCTTCCTGCGAATGCGTCTCGTGGTGTGTGATGTATCGCCATGGAGACCGCGCTGACGACAGTCTGCTAACATATGCAGGCATGAGAGACTCACGTCCGTTCTGCACAAAATAAGATCAAATGTCCAGGCGATTTCTTCTCCATGTGTGCCAAACATGACACTTACCGGGGGTTATTTGCGATGTTTCAGGTGCATATATATAATAGGCCTACTTGTTCTCTGTTTTTCTGAATCCTCTCTTTCGCTTTTCAATAATCAGTCAAATAAATATAATTATAAAGATGTTTTACTTACATGAAACACTTAATGTAGACATTATTTATTTAATTATCTTCAGTATTAAAATGTTTTCCTTTATTACAGTTTTTCTCGATTGCTAACACACAATTAACAATTCACCATTTTCTCACAACTATAAACACAATCTCAAAATTACACACCAACTTGTGCAAACCTCAAACTTCCAGGTCAAAATCAAATAGTTTTAGTCCAAATAGTCCTTTTGCTAGTCAATGACTGTTACAGTATACAATATAATTAGAGGGGTGCAGATGCTGTAAAGTTCAGCAATAAACTTTAAGAATGTTTACTTTCAATACATGACTGCAAAGAGATCTAGATGAAAATCACTAGAAGAGAAAGTTAAAAGACCAAACAACTGAATATAGAGTTACTGTAACACATTCTGACATACATTTTCAGTTACAGTAAATAAATAAATACGACCTCTAGGGGTTGCTAATGGGGAACGCTGTCAGCGTGAGCCGTGTCTGAAGCATACAAATAAAAATACCATATGTATAAAGCAACAGACTATGACGTCACTACCGACGCGACCACAGTATAAAGGGGCGCCAGGGAATACGTCATCCACTTCTTCGTCTGAAGCTTGCATCCGAAGCATGGCACAGAACCTAGAAGACACAGTGTCTCGTTCCTTATTTGAAAACGTTCTATGACAGCTCTGGAGAGCAGAGAACTCATCTCTCAGAATGAGAGGGTAATCAGGCGCTCAGGGAGCGGCATGCTCATAGGTGACCCTCCATGTTGAAGGGAGCAATGCTAGCTCGACTAACAAGGAGAGCAACCTATCACAGTTTCTTCGCATGCTGATAGGTGACTCTCTACGGTGAGGGGAGCAATGCTAGCTCGACCAACAGGGAGAGCGACCTAATACAGAGCTCTGGGGAGCGGAGAACTCAACTCTCAGCATGAGAGGGAATTCATACGCTCAGAAGGGAGTGGCATGCTCATAGGAGCAATGCTAGCTCTACCAACAAGGAGAGCAGCCAAACAGGGAGGCATAAAGAGGCCTAACAACCTGAGGCTGCTGAATGACAGCTCTGGAGAGCGGAGAACTCAACTCTCAGCATGAGAGAGAATTCATACGCTCAGAAGGGAGTGGCATGCTCATAGGTGACCCTCTATGTTGAGAGGAGCAATGCTAGCTCGACCAACAAGGAGAGCGACCTATCACAGTTTCTCGGCATGCTGATAGGTGACTCTCTATGGTGAGGGGAGCAATGCTAGCTCGACCAACAGGGAGAGCGACCTAATACAGAGCTCTGTGGAGTGGAGAACTCATTCCTCAGAATGAGAGGGAACTCAGATATTCAGAAGGGAGCGGCATGCTCATAGGTGGCCCTCTATGGTGAGGGGAGCAATGCTAGCTCTACCACTGTTGAAAACCCTGGTGAGCCCTCCCCCTCAGGGGAGAAGCACATTCTAGGAAAGGGCTCAAGGAGATTGCTACTTTAAAACCCTCAGGAAGGGGAGCAGTCCCTGAGCTAGCACATAGATATCCTCAGAAAGCCGTGCACCTAGGAAGTAATGCAGGTCCTGGTATTGCAGTGCTGGGGACCTGATGACCAAGGAGGCTCCCACAGAAACCTACGACTTGGCCACATGATCCAGGGGTATGAGGCCGGGAACAGGGCACTCATCCTAACCTGGATCTAGTATCGAGTGAGTGAGGTGAGGTATGAGTGAGGTAATCACTGTACTAAGTCGATAGCCTTAAAGGTTAGAAATAGAAATGGTTCGTACTCACCCATCCATGATTCCTGTGCATGAGGTCAGTCCCGGAGGCAAAGTCTGAATAGTCGGGTCTGGACCGTCAAGAAGGTAGTTTCTATAAAACATAGAACTTAACCAAAACATTATAAGTCCAGCATAGAGACTGCAATGTCAAGCGCAGGACGTTTCCTACCTAACCTCTGTCAGGTGGAGTTGATGGTGGTTGCAGGGGAATTAGAGAGGGGAAGATAGATGTTAAAGCCCCCGAGGGAGGGGAGTAGATGTTAGGTCTTACTCTGGTCCGGACGAGAGCGTTATTTTTGGAACGCTTCGTCTGGATCACCTTCCTCAGGTCTACCTCTCTTTGACCCGCGCCTCCCTCTAGCCCCAACGTGCGACACTAACCTTCTGTGCCTGTCTCTGATCCTCAGACCGGGATGGGCCAGGACCCCTGCGTTGTTCGAGCTCAGACCTGGACCTTCTTGGAATGAAGGATTTGAAGGCTGCTGAGAGCACCTTCACCTCCCTAAACTTCTTGACCACCATCTCGACGGAGGTACTGAAAAGCTCAGAAGGCGAGACTGGAATATCGAGAAGAAAGCCTTTCTCTTTCTTCCTGATATCTGCCAGGTTCACCCACAGATGTCTCTCCATAACCACCATGGCTGCCATAGACCTGATCATAGCAGTGGCAGCCTGCTTAGTGGCACTGAGGGCCAAATCCGTGGTGCGGCGCAGCTCAGCTACCTCGTCAGGTGACAAGCCCTGACCCTTATCCAGGTCTTTCAGCAGATCAGTCTGGTACGCCTGAAGCACTGCCATAGTGTGCACTGACCTGCTGCTGTTGCGCATCTTGAAGCAAGATGTATCCTGAAGGGGCTTAGATGGCAAGGAGGGAACCTTTAGAGAAGATATCTCACCCATAGAGAGATAGCTAGCTAGCGTCTCTTCTATAGGGTGCATCCTCTCTTAGCCGCTTTCACGCATCCCTTTAATGTTAGCATAACTGGTATGCTGAAATAGATGCGATAGATGCGAGAGGAAAACGGCTTTTTCCATTCCTTCTCAACCTCTGTATGGAGATCCGGAAGAAATGGAAGGCTCACTTGAATTGGGGGGTTATGGCCAGAAAGGTACCGCACATCGAGAAGCCACCATCTTGGTTCATTACCACGTCAAGTCAAGCCTCGCCGTGGCGTGTTCCATAACCTCCAACAGATCTTCATACGCAGGGCAGGAGGATTGAGAGAGCTCAGTCTCAACTTCCTCGCCCTCAAACATCTTCTGCTCTTCCTGGGCATAACCCAGCAGCACTAGCCACTGGATCAGATGATGTCAGAGAGATCGCATCATCATAATCCAGCAGTTCGCCCTCGTTCTCGGGCGAATGGCGCGCGAAAGGAAAGCTCCCTCTCTAACTCACCGGCCAGATCCACCTGCGAACCCCACAATTTCATTCTCCTTTGTGCCTCAGTAACGGTGGGTCCTGAATCGCGGGAAGCAGATGGCTACCCCTCCTTCCTTGAAAAGAGGGACAGATGTGAGTGGAGCTTTTTCATAGAAAAAAGCTCACAGTGCATGCAGATTGCCCCCTCGAGGAAATCGCGTGCGTGCTCCTCACCAAACAAAAGACGCAAAGTTCGTGTGTGTCATCAGGTGTCAAATAACGAGGACACGGATCCACACATCTCTTAAACGCCTTGCTAGTGCTCGCCATAATAATGGTAGGAAGTTGTTCTTACCCGTAGAATGCACGCTTCAAACAAAATAGTAACTGAAGACGAAGAAGATGGATGACGTATTCCCTGGCGCCCCTTTATACTGTGGCCGCGCCGGTAGTGATGTCGTAGGCTGTCGCCGGCCAACATGTGGTGTTTTTTTATGTATGCTTCAGACACGGGTAACGCTGATGGCATTCCCCATAGCGAAAAGGACGCAGTTCGAAGTTCCCTCGAAAGGGAAACCCTCTTTACAGCAAAGGCGGACAAAGTACACAACTCCATTACTTAAGTGAAAGTACAGATACTGCTGGTCAAATATTACTCGTAAAAGTTGTAAAGACAGATTTTTACTGAAGTAAAAGTACTTAAGTACCAAAAGTAAATGTCCTTTTTTATGACAATGTATTGTTTCATTATTGTTGTACATAATACTTGCAATACCTCTGAAGCAACTTACAATACATTACACCTACTGAATTCACTGACTAGCTTGTAGTATCTTTGGAATAAAGAGCTTTTAGAATGTTAAAAACCTATGGGGGAAAAATGTAGCACCCCTACCCACTCCCACAAAAGCAGGATATCCTGGTAGTGATCTCACACAGCTCTGACAGCAGCACACATCTATGTGAAGCCATTCATCCACATTTGAACTGAGTCAGTGGACAGTGAAATTGCTGTAAATACAGAATGATAAGGAAGGGAAAAAAATCAAACCTGCTTTAAAACCCAGCAACACAACTGTAGCTGTATAACTTTACAAGAGCAACACTGCTTTAACAAAAAAGCAAAACAGCAAGACTTATTTGACATCAAAACAAACATTTAAAAAATGCTGTCTAATCACTCTCGGGTACTTTGATGTCACACACAGAACGGTCTGTTCAGTGCTGCTTCAAGTCCAACACCTATTGTGTTAGACACAACAGTTTTTCTGTGGCTTTATAGGTAATATTTTCACTTACACAATTTAGTAAAATCAGACAGTATTGTGTCTAATATTAACACTATATTAACTTCCTATTAATGTATTTTTGTAAATAAATATCACATTTGCAACTGGTCAGTGTTAAAAAAATGCTGTGAAATCACTTAATGTAGCCCTACAAGAGTGATTACTGATAAACTGTCTGAAAAAAGAAAGTCACGTTTTAGAGAAGAAAAAATCACCCACTGACTTTCAAAGCTACTACATAGTAACAACTTTCTACTTCGAGGACCTTGATAGAAATGTAGTGGAGTGAAAAGTACAATATTTGTCTTTCAAATGTAGTGAAGTTAAAGTTATACGTTTCCAGAAAAAATAATACTTAAGTAGTGTACTTAAGTAAAATACTCAAGTAAATGTAGCTTAGTTAATGGTCCACCTCTGCTTTAGAGCTACTTTATGTGTTTAACAAAAGAAATTCAGATTCTGCTTTAACTATGTTCCCACAGAAGCACATTCTGTCCTGGGCAGCAGATGGCAGTATAATCTCATAATCTGCATAATCCCTGTTTATCTGTGGGTGTGAAATAAACCTAAATTTTTTCATTAATTCTGTGTATATTGGCCTGTGTATAAAGTTACAAATGAACACTTTAATTCTCCTCAGAGAATGTCAATATATTGCAAATCAATATTGTTTAATCTTGAAAGATAGTATAGGCACTTATTTGTAACAATATGTTGTCTATTCTTTGGTTTAGAATATGATCTGACCAACATTGTGCTGCAGGACTTTTTCAGAGTCTTACAGTTCACTTATTTAAAAAAAAATCCCAAGAGTTTCGTGAGTTTAAAGCAATAGCTCAATCAAGAATGAATTGTGTGTTTTTCTGAAAATGTTCTCACCCTCAGGCCGTTCAAGACGTAGACGAGTTTATTTTGAAATTATTTTTTCTGAAGGATTTGTTTCTTACAATTCACAACACGTTAATTGATAACGAGCGTGTCTGGATCTCTGGCCATACAATTCATTTGTCAGAAAATGTCAACAAAATAAGCTTGAATTAGTTCCTTCCTAGAATATTATCCATGGCAACAGACACAATTAAATGCTAAATAAAGCTGTTTATGTGTGTAAACAAACAAGTAAAAACACATAGTCTAAGTTTTTCTATATCAAGTTAATACCTTTAATGTATGTCTTACGAGTTGGCTGCTTGTTGGTTTTCATAGACAAGAATTGCTTATTTGGTCCTGCACTTATCTACATTGTAAAGTGCTTTGAAAGAATGTTTTACATGATAATCTGATAAAGACCAAATGGATGCAAGAACCTTATCTTCGGAAGTGAAGTAATTGAGGGGACATGATAGAGATGTCCATGTCTTCCACACTTCAAATGTGGTCTCTATACTGGTCCCTGATAGCAAACGTACGTCTGCAAGATGTCTGTTAAAGATCTCTTTATCTGGAAAGCATCTGCTGTCTACAAACGTCTGACATACGTCTTTCAGATGTCAGTTTTACATACATTATAAATCATAAACATCTTGAAGACATCTAATAGATGTCTATTTGACATCTAAAAAGGAAACGTCCTATAGACGTATTGCAGATGAGCAAACACTCTACAAATATACATCTTGCAGATGTAAATGACATCAAATAGACGTATCCTAGATGTACGTGTGCTATCAGGGGTGGCACACCTGAGGTGATATTGTGATTACCTGTACACTGTATTCAGCAAGGACACATACATTTGATCAAATATGTTATAATGTTAAAAAAGATTTCTATTTCAAATAAATGCTTCCTTTCCATGGACAAAATAAATACTGAGACAATTTTTCAAATACTATCTTTATATAAAAAAAAAGAAACAGACCTAGGTCTGGAACGACATAAGGGTGAGAAATTATGACAGATTTTATTTATTACTATTGTTTATTTAACCCAACAGGTGGAATAAATGAAAGTGATGTGTAGTGCATGATGTCCATGCGCTCTCATGGGTAAAAGAGTGAGCTGTGCTGGCTCTAGGACCCGGTGTCCCCTCTTGCGTCTTTTGGCTACTTGATGCTCTCCGGGCTCACGCCTAGGCTATATGGATTTCACACAAGCCGCTTCTGCCCTCACATGAGCAGCTCGGGCTATACAGACGGATTGTGTGTCTTGGTGACCAGGGGACGCCTCTGGATTTTTTCCGCAAAGATTCACAGAAGAAGGTATATCTTACTTGCCAGTAAGCTCACGTGCCAGTCTTTACGCCTTTGCGCGCGCCCTGGGAGTTCCCGTGAATCTACGCATGAGACGCCTCTAGAAGCGTGAGCTCGAGGGGCACAACTTTTTTGTTTTATTTATTTGCGCTTTGGTGAAACGAGGGTAATTTGTTGTGTATTTTACATTTTTTGTTTAGTTTAGCAAATTATCGATCAGTTTACTGGGGCTGTGAAAATGTTGAACATCTAAACTTAGCCGAAGAGACAGCGACAGTTTTATGTATGGTTCTTCGTCTGTTTGGACAGTTTTAATCGATCTCCTTTAAAATGTAAAGACACTGTTGCTATTATATTTGCAACAGTTTCAAAATGTAAAACTTTTGAAACATAAAGGCTCGCTGTCTGGCTCCAGCTTATGACCATTAGTGCGCGCTCTGGAAATATGCGTGTGCGTGTGCGCGAAACGCTTACAAGCTGAAATAAATGTCACCGGAAGTTATACCTTGATCCATTCTCATATAAATCATTTTTAAGACTGACTTGAAGACTGAAATAACTTCTTTGGCAGGGAATAGCTCAACAATGAATCGGCTATGGGGTCATTCGCATGGATTTCTAATCTACATGTTTCTGCTGGCTTTATGGCGTGCATGGTAAGCAAAACTAAATACTCTTTTTCTTCTCAAGGGAGCGCGCGGGTTTTTCAAGATAAAGCCCATTAAATATATTATTACCGCTGTCAGTCAAAACAAGCTTTTTGGTATTATCGTCTCCATTGACAATATTTAAAATAGACATAAACAAATAGCCTAGAGGGAGGTTAATATCACATCACCCCAGAAATATAATTCTGTCATCATTTACTCACCCTCATGTTGTTCCAAATTTGTATGACTTTCTTTCTTCTGTGGAATATAAAATACATTTGGAGAAATGTCGTTGTCCATACAATGGAAGTCAATGGTCACCATTCGGTTACCAACAAGAATCTTCCACAGAAGAACACCAGTCATACAACAGATTCTTATGTGAATTTAAATAATTAAATCAGTGTAATTAAGTGTCATTATAAAACAATTAAGATCATGTATTCTCAAATTAGTTTATGTGCATTGTGAATCACAAAGGTATGGCCTGCATTTTCCACTGAATAAACTAAATTCTAACAGCATGTGAACTGATTTTTATTAAGGCAACTTGGAATAAAAGTAAACAAGACTAATAGCAACCAATGCACAAAGTTTTTCCACAAGTATATTTTATATAGATAGAGGTTATACATAAGACTAACTGACCTTCATTTATACTGAACATTTCTGTAATGCTAGTCAGTTGCAACTACATTATGACAGTATGCCAATTTCTACTTTTTTAGGTCAATATTTTCATACATACTACAATTAATAATTACTAAAAAAGCTAATTATACAAACTTATGTAAATATCCATGCTCCCAGAGAGAATCATTAATAGATTGGCCGTTTGGAGGCAAGTTTGCTGAGATGAGGTCTCAGGTGTTTTGGTTCTTCTGTTATGTTTGTGCTTTTGCCAGATGGTTGTACTCTCATAACTTTATGGGTCAAGGTTTGTAGAGAGCAGCTTTCTCTGCATGCGACTCTGTATATGTCTATGTAACAGACTTTTGAGATGCCAGATGTATCTTGTGTAGTTCTGAGACAGATGTATCCGGCTCAGATGCCTTTAAAAACAACATTACCCTCTTCACACGGATCTTGGACCGACTGCTTGATGGCTACGACAACAGGCTGAGACCTGGTCTTGGAGGTAAGAACGCCTCTGGAATTAGTGCTGTGTCACATTTCCCCAAGTTGATATTACAGTTATATACACTTTATGATGTATTAATAAGCTAAATTACTGTGATTGTGTTGTTTCTGTTTAGGAATTTAATAAATAGCACAACAAGAAAAAAAAATAATGGCTGAATTCAGTAAAACGTGTCATTATGTGTAAAACAATTAAGTGACTCATTGTTTATGTGCATTGTCACTTTGGCCTGATTTTACCACTGATAAACTAATTATAACGAGGTACTGATGACCTGAGACACTTCGAGCCACGCTTGACTGAATAAGCCAGCAATCTCATCTCACTTCATCAACAGCCCCTCCTTGTGTAGTCTGTCAGTGTCCATACGTATTTATGTGGCCTTTGCTATTGTTTGGAAGCTCTGAGCTTGGCAACATAAAAGACGTAATGAATTGAGCGATGCCCACCACGAGGCAAATAGATTTCTTGTGAGCGTTTCCTTTTTGAGATTTAGAGAGACTTGCACACAAAAACACGTTCACAGGAGTCAGTGGACATGCGGTCGAGCCAAGAGCCAGAAAGAAGTGTTGCCATGGTTCCACTAAAGATAAGCTAAAGCAACAGAGCACTCAGATGTGAAAAATGTCTTTTTTAACCCTCCTTGTCATTTGAACCTCAAATTAGTTTCCCTTCATGTGTGAAACACAAAGAAGATCTGAGCTTCCGTTCTCTATCTAAGTGGATGCTGATTTATCAAGCTTCAAAAACACGCTCATAAAAGTACACATGACTCATCTGCTATATTAGTCATATAGTTGTATGTGCGGCGCAGGCTATAATTTAAGTTGTTCACAACCATATAGCACATTGATAACATTGTAATTTGGAGTTTATTTTTGCTGTGTGACAGACCGAGTGACGGAGGTGAAGACCGATATCTACGTGACCAGTTTTGGACCAGTATCAGATACGGACATGGTAAGACATTCCACTTTTTCTCCTTTTATACTACATTATCTCTCTCCCTCAGTCCTTGTTTTCCATCTGTTGTCTATTCATAGCATTTGGTACCTGCTGCTGGCTAAAAGGTTTTCCCAGTACCCTTCTTTTCCCCACTTCACACTGCCTGCTCTCAAATATTTAGAATAGAGAAACAGATGGAAGAAAAGGGATTTTTCATTCATTCATTCATTATGTATCATCTTTTACTGGCCAGTGGTGGTTTTCTAAACCCCACTGAACACTCTCACTATCCTGTACTAGAGAAATCTCTGTTTGTAAAGACCGTATCGTGTCAGGACGATCATCACACTGGGTATTTCTGTCATGTTTTTTTGGGTGCTCTTGGGTGATTCTGATTCTTGAATCTGCAATGTATCTCCAGTTCTCCAGTCATCACCTGTGATGAGTAACAAGTCAGACTCTAGCGAGAGATTTGCATTATTTAGTAAATAATATCAAACACAACACAGCTGTATTACTCAAAAGTGTAAGATAAGTCTATTACACTCATCAAGGCTGCATTTATTTGATCAAAAATATAATAAAACAGAAATATTTGGAACTATTACTACAAGTTAAAATACCTGTTTTCTATTATTTCAATATATTTTATAATATTTAACATATTTTAAAATGTAATTAGTTCCTATGATAGCGAAGCTGAATTTTCAGCATCATTACTCCAGTCTTCAGTTTCACATGATCCTAAAACCTGATTTGTTTTTTTTTGCTGCTCATTAATTTTCTGCTTATTATTATTTTTAATGTTGAAAAAAATTTTTCAGGACTCTTTGATGAATATAATTTTCAAAAGAACAGAATTAAACATTTAGCACTTTTTTAACATTATAAATGCCTTTACTGTCACTTTTGATCAACTGAATATGTCCTTTCTGAATGAAAGTATTAATTTCTTTCACCAACAACAAAAACTTTGACCCCAAACTTTGAAATGGCATTGTAGATATATTTATCATTATGACTGATTATATGATAACATATAATTACGGCCTATACAGTTTACAACACTACATGTTCAGATGATTGATGCTATAATGTACTATACTGCTAAAAAACTAAATCCAGACTGTTTACAATGTAGTTGGATTTATTTACATTGATTTTAGAAGAAAGTTTGAAATAGAAAAAAAATGCTTGCTATATTATCGGCTATGCTCTAACCAACAGTGAATTTTAAAGGTGCCAAGATCTGCCTTTGTTTTTTATTTTGTACTGTTCTCTGAGGTCCACTTATAATGTTTTCAAGATTTGTACATAAAAAACATAATGTAAAAGTAAGAGGCTTTTTCTGTCCTGAATTACCCCCCCATCAGAACGCTCCGTTTAAGAAGGCGTGGAAGACTTTAGACTGAAGTAAACACCCACTGATATGATTGGCTAACAGTTGTACAAGTTTGACAGTACATCCTTGATAGATGAACGCTGCTGTCAATTAGGTCAAAATGCATAAATACTCATATCAAACGATCTGTACAAAGAGACAAAGCAATAGTGGCCACGTAATAAAAAAACGTGACACTTGTGTGTTGCGACATTACTGTCAGATCCATTATAGTTGGCACAGCCTTGTCTTTTAGTTTTAATCTTTCTGAAAATCCTGCATCAAATTGTGCCTTGTTTGTAAATGAATCCAGGGTAAAATAAATGAACAAAGGACCAAGTTCACGGTGACGCGGTCTGAAAGTGACACAGTCTGGAACTATATTAAAAACGGCCTCTCTACATGCGTGGATTGGTGGGCGGGGCTAAACAGCAGTGATGTAGAAGCAGGCGTTGATCTTTTTCTGCGGAGGTGGTGTTTATCCACACTTTTACGCTTCAATATAAGCTCATTTTAGACTAACGAGAACGTTTTGAGTTCTGAAACTTACAGAAAGTTTTATTGCACAATGAACTCTTATATGTCAAAAGATCAAGAGAATTTTGATTTCTCAGTTCATGACCCCTTTAAAGAATGAATAATATTGCTGTAACTGATCCTGACATAGTCACAGATATACTAAATCTTCAATATTATATCCAGTGTTGTTTCATATAAATCTTGCTTTTTGCCCCCTTCTTTTTGAATGATCAGTCTTTAGTTTTAGTGTTCCACAATTTCATGTTCCTTTGAACATTATAATGCCTTAAAACAGACAAATACTACGGAGGATCTCAAACGCAGGTTATTTTTATCAGTTTGACTGTGCCACTCCCTTCAGGCCGTGTGGTTATGATATGACAGAATGGAAAGTGACAAGCATTGTCTTTTTGCTTGAGGAGTTCTGCGGGACTCCTGCATAATGGAAGGTAGTGTTGCAAGACATTCGCAAGACTATCAAATGACCAGGCAAGCTTTCCTCAAAATTTGCTCGAGATGAAGGTTTTAGATTTTATAATAGTACTGGAATTAATGTAGTGTGGACCCATAATAGGTTTGTTCCATATAGTAAGATTGTGATATTGTGAAAGCTGATGGAGGATGGATGGAACAATGAGAAGGAAATGAAGCATTACAGATGAGCTCTGTGAGTGCTGGGTAGTCCTGTGCTCCAGTGACAGCATGTACTGTCACACAATATTATCTTTCCTGAACGAGTGTGGGAGTGAATAAGTATTGACTCTTACGTACATAACATTGTGTTTTTCTGTCTTTGCGCTGCCATGGAAACTGGATGCCCGCCTTCACCCCAGGGGTCGGTGCATGGCAGCGCAGTGCCCGAGGGTTTGGGATATAATGCAGTGATGTGAAGCGCTTCTGACACTTTGACACTTTCTAGTACTATAGAGAGGAAGATGAAGCACACATTACACTCAGACAATGAACATATTGAGTGAACTGAAAAGTTGCTGGCACTTACTGAGGGAGCCCATACAATCGTATTTTAATACTTTTCTTTTAGCTGTCTTTGAATGGTTTACCGTGACATCCAGTGTCTGAGACCACATTGAATATCTGAGATTTTAAATCAAATTTAAATTGCATTTGTACATAACATACCTGTACACACAAATACCATCTACTGTATTGTCTATTTTGTATGTTGTGTATATTTTATTTAAATATATGTTGTATGTTGTTATTTACTATTTACTTATTCTATTTCATCAGGAATATACAGTGGATGTGTTTTTCCGTCAGCGCTGGACAGACGAGCGGCTCAAGTTTAACGGGCCAATGAACATCTTGCGTCTCAACAACCTGATGGCCAGTAAAATCTGGACTCCAGACACTTTCTTTCACAACGGAAAGAAATCTGTGGCTCACAACATGACCATGCCTAACAAACTACTGCGGATTATGGAGAACGGCACTCTACTGTACACCATGAGGTACCCCTGTACTAGAGTATCAAATACATTCATCAAAATAATTACATGGTAATTCACCAAACTATTCATTATCTATCGCATATATCAATATTTGAGAAGAAAAGTCCCCAAAATCAAGATAATTGAAAGACATTATGGCGGCAGATGAGTAAATTGTTGACTAGACATTACAAAAAGCGGCTTTGGATTCAAAATATTGTTTTATTCCTTATTCAATAAACACAAATGCCTTAAAAAACATTAAAATCTAAAGACCACAAACAGCTGTACACTACCATACAAATATTTGGAGTCAGTAAGATTTGTTCAAATGTTTTTCAAAGACATCTGTTATGTTTATCATGGTTGATTTTATTTAATCAGAAAAAAACAATAACACTGAAATATTGTCATTTTAAAATAAATGTATATATTTCAATTTAATACATATTTGTTATATTTTAAAATGTAAATTATTTCCTTGAATTATAGGTATCACTCATTTATTTGAAATAGAAATCTTTTGTAACATTATAATTGTATTTACTGCCACTGGATCAATTTATTGCATCCTTGCTGAATGAAAGTATTTATTTCTTCCAAGAAATCTTTCTGACCCCAAACTTTTGAACAGTAGTGTATAAGTAATGCTAAACTTGAATTGTTCTGAAGGTGGGAAATTTCCTTTGTATATAATGTATAATTTGTATAATTAAATGTACTGAATGAAATGAACAGCCCTAGTAAGAACACATAGTTTTGAGTGGTGACTGTTTTATAATGTTTGTGTATTTGTGCAGGTTGACAGTGCAAGCTGAATGTCCAATGCATCTTGAGGACTTTCCAATGGACTTCCATTCATGTCCGCTTAAATTTGGCAGCTGTAAGCAAAAACGCCAATCGTTTATTTTATTCCATGATGCCTCATGTCTGTCTATTCTTTGGGTTTTATTGGTAATATATTGTGTTTGTGTGTAGATGCTTACACTCTGACAGAGGTGACATATGTTTGGACACGTGATGCCACTTTATCAGTGGAAGTAGCTCCAGATGGATCAAGACTTAACCAGTACGACTTAACGGGACATACTGTTGGCAAGGAAACCATCAAGTCTAGTACTGGTAAGACATTCGCAAGCAGTCAGAAAATGATCTGGATCCACATGCTCCCTCTCTCATGTCTCTTTCCTGAATGTAGGTGAATATACAGTGATGACTGCCCATTTCCATCTGAAGAGGAAGATTGGGTACTTTGTGATCCAGACGTACCTGCCTTGCATAATGACCGTCATCTTATCCCAAGTGTCTTTTTGGCTCAACCGAGAGTCTGTCCCCGCACGCACAGTTTTTGGTGAGTAATCAGAACATAATGTGGAAAGGATTTTACTACGGCAGATTTTTATTTGTTGGCTGTGTACATCATTTCGCAGAAAAATCAATTTAGCATGCTGATTTTGTAGTTCTGATTAAATTACTGATGCAGTCATGGATAAAGCTGATGTAGCTGGTGCACATTTTTTGATTTTCTCTCGCAATTTCAATTTCCTTCTGAACTCTGGGGATGAATTTGAAATGGCTGCGAGCAAAGGCAAACCGCTATAAAAGTTGGCCTCCGTGTGTATTTCTGTGTTTATGCAGGTGAAAAATTTGCCTAGTTATGCGCATGAATGTGTATTTTTGTTCATTCAGTGGGAGGAAGCCTTAGCATCCATAAACACATTTAAATGAAACCGACTCTCAGGGGGAATTCACTAAGAATGAAACGCTGATAGCGTCTTTGATATTTTAGTGGCCATCCACTAAAGGAATTATGCAAATGAGGTAAACACTCATGAATTGCTGAACGTAATTTGCACAGCACAGTTCTACGTCTTGCATCAGTGTTCAGTTGCAGTAAACTACCCGTGTATGGTACACTTTACTGGGACTGTACAACATCACTCCACCCCTGTGATCCAGGCAAACTGACTCTTTAAATTGCTGGTTATATGATCATTTGGTCATCATTTGATTAGTTAATGCTGCCATGTTGAAAAAAATAAATACAATTAAAATTTAAAATAACTGTTTTCTATTTTAATGTATTAAAAAAATGCCATTTATTAAAGGAGCCATTATCCATTTATTTGAAATAAAAATCTTACAAAACATTTGATCGATTTAATGCATCTTTGCTGAATGAAAGCATTAATTTACTGACAACAAACTTGTATTTTATAGTATAATAACATTGCATAATATTACATATAATTCATACAACTTATTACTATATTAAAGTCATATTGAATAGGTTAGAAACAGTTTCTTAACTTAGCCCTTTATGGTTACTGAAAGAGGTTTGAGCTGGTTCTTGTAATGAGTAAACTCAACGTTTTCACGTGTTCCCCTAAATCATTCTGCCATAATGGTGTGTATTGCCTTTAAACAGATCTTCAGAATAAAAAGTCATTTTTATAATGATAAAAGTCAATTTATCATTATCATTATTTTCCTTGCAGATGCACTCCTGTATAAAATCACCCCAGTCATTCCTGAATGATTAATGTTTTCCTCATAACAAAGCTATCAAATCATCAAGTGCAAATTACGTATCGACCTGATATAAATGTCTTGAGTTGATTAAAAAGATAAAAGTGAGATAAAGAAAAGAGCATTTTTGTGCATGTTTCTCCATAATATCTGTTATAATGATGAATATGTTTTGATTGATTTACTTTCCCAGAGGATGCAAAAATGCATTAATATTGTTCACAAAAAACAGAAGATCATCTATATAAAATGAGGACAGGAGGTCCACTCAGGGCATTTGACTGACTGCTGGAACGAACATAATTTCATTAGCCCAGGGCATTTGTGATTACACGTGTACATCTGTGCCGTCTCTTCCACAAACGAGTGAATGGCGTAATTGCTGGTAATTATCTGCAGTGAGGCATGCTGCACTAATGCAGTATGTACAGCGCTCAGAGTCTTTCTTGTTGATATTTTTGTCTAGGTGTGACTACAGTGCTAACGATGACCACTCTGAGTATCAGCGCTCGAAACTCTTTACCAAAGGTGGCCTACGCCACAGCCATGGACTGGTTCATCGCTGTGTGCTACGCATTTGTTTTCTCTGCTCTCATCGAGTTTGCCACAGTAAACTACTTCACCAAGCGCGGCTGGGCCTGGGATGGCAAGAGCATTATCAATGATAAGGTAACCATGACGACACAGACTAGGCTTTGATTTTGGAGTGGAGCACATCTGGTAGCTTTGATTATTGTCATTGAGAAGAGGGGTTATTTAGATGCGGGAGATCAACACGGTTAATTCAGCACACTTAAAGGAAAAATTCACCCCAAAATGAACATTTGTAGAAGATTTACTCACCTTCAGGCCATCCAAGATGTGGATGAGTTCATTCATCTGAACAGATTTGGAGAAATGTAGCATTACATTCACTGCAGAGCATCCACTGGTGAGCAAGTGATGTAACGTTACATCTCTCCAAATCTGTTCAGATGAAGAAATGAACTCATCTATATTTTGTATGGCCTGAGGGTGAGTACATTTTCAACAAAGTTTCTTTTGTTGAGTGAACTGGACTTTTAAACTCCCATCATTTTGAACGCTGTCTGACATTGCGTGTTTCTTTTTTAATACTATTATAACATTTAGCTTAACATCATTGACTGATCATGTAGCATTGTGTTAACTAATTCCTTCTGACTTCAGAAAAAGGAGACGTCCGTTATTAAAAAGAATAACGCATATGCAGTTGCTGTGGCAAACTACGCGCCCCACATTGCGAAAGACTCAGCTCTGCCCACTATCTCAAAGAGCGCCACAGTCGAGCCCAGTAAAGCTCAGCCAGTGGCTAAAGAAGCGCCGAAGACCTTCAACAGCGTCAGTAAGATTGACCGTATGTCCCGCATCATCTTTCCAGTGCTTTTTGGCAGTTTTAACCTGGTTTATTGGGCCACGTATCTCAACAGAGAGCCTAGTGGTAAGAACATGGTGCCCTCCCAATGAGCCTTTAGCTATTGCACTACAATCATTCCTCTACTACAAAATTATAATAGCAGGTTTGTACAAATTATTTTGACGTGTCTGTATGGAAGCATTCTGAAATGAACGCTTTTTACAACCTCCTTGCAATATTACCACTGCCAGGACAATAAAAGATAATTTTATCATACCTTACAGGACAAATTAACTTATTTCCACAGCTTTATTTTTGTATGTCGTTGTGAGTATTTAACTGATTTTTCCTTACCTGTTTGTGCAGTGTTTACTGGCATTTTCATACAGACCTCTGTTTTTTATTTGACTACATTTGTGTATTATATATTTATAAATATCAACCTCCACTTTGAGCAAAATGTTTATGTCAATGTCAGTTTTGTGGATAAATTATGAATTAAGCTCACAGGTATTGTGCATTAACGACATACTGTTTAAAATGAAAGCGCATACATATGTGAGCTCTGTTGTTTTGTTATAACTGCACTACAGTATCTGTAAGACAGATCACTGCACCTTTATATTGACTGATGTAGCATTTTAAGTCAAATTAAATATGTCACGTTATTTTCTGATTGCTTATTAGCTTGGCAAATGATTCAATGTGTTTGTTTGAAGCACCATGGTGTTTTGTATTGTTGTGGACGCTTTTATCCACGAGCACAGTCTTAAGTGGAATTAGCTCTGCATTTGAGCCACTGCTGTTTCTTTGGTTCACAGTGAATGGAAAATGCTAAGATTTTCCCAAATAGTTTGGGCAGAATTACATTTTTTATTTGCTTGGGTTGAAATAAGAGCAATATGTCGGTCCTCTGTATATGTTAATCAAATGCTGAAGCTTTTAAGGTCCAGGCCACTGATACTCGCATTGGCTTAATGTTGCAACAGTGACATGATGTTGTTTAGATGGTATTTTCAATATATGTCTATTGTAGCTTCATGATTAATGCAGATAATGGTTGTAATGGGCTTCTCAGTATAATATATTCGCCTAATGATGCTATGAAAATGGGAATCAAAATGTACTGTTCGCTCAATATATCATCTGTCAAACATTTTCAGAGTTTTCATTACTAACATCAACAATCCTGAGAAGTATAAACGCTTGAATGAACTACTGTGTGCTTACTTTGAACAGCTTTTCAATTTGCCATACTGTTCTCCGTTTTCTGCCAGGGCAAAGAGACAGCTCCCCTGTTGACTGAAATAAAGTGTTTTCAAAGCCAACATGGCTCAGTTACTCTCCTTTTGTTTGGGTGATCGTGTTTGTGACCGCTCTTTTTACACCGTGCACCTAAAAAATTCTCAGTTTCACAACCAAACAGCACAAACCAGTGTTATTTTAGTGTCATTGAAATCCTTTTTTCAATATATATATATATATATATATATATATGAATATAATTAATTTTAGATTGTTTTTATATATTCTGTTTCATATTAAGTTATTAGTTTTAGTAATTGTGTTGTGTTATGTCATCGTTATTCTTTTTTAATACAGCTTTTATTTATTTTTATTTCAGTTTCTGTCTTTTTGGTACATAAAGGAATAATTCAGCCAAAAATTAACATTTGCTTACAATACACTCACTGTCAGGCCATCCAAGATGTAGATGAGCTTGTTTCTTCATCACACCTGCAGTGAATGGGTGCCGTCAGAATGTTCAAACAGCTGATAAAAATATCACAATAATCTACATGACTCAACTCCATCCATTAATATCTACGGAAGTGAAAAGCTGCATGTTTGTAAGAAAAAAATCCATCATCTAAGTTTTAAACCAATTTTGGACAAAATAATAGTCAATAATCCATAATAACGCACCCTCCAGTGAAAAAGTCCATCCCCTGTCCTTTCATATCAGAATCAACCAACATTTGTTTAACAGTTTGAAGCTAAACCGTCTTGATGACAGACTTGATTTACACTTTACATGATGTTATTTGATGGAATAGTCGCATGGATTACTTGTTTACATGTGTTTTAAGTCTGATTCTGACGGCACCCATTCACTACAGAGGATCCATTTATGACCATGTGATGTAATGTTATATTTCTTTTGATGAACAAACAAACATCCACAGTACGTCTTAAACTATTCTTTAAAACTAAAAACAGAGAATCTGGCTGAAATAAAATAAGTTTAAGGGTTTTTCAGTTAACATTAATTTCAGTCAACAAAATGTAACAAAATGCTTTTCTGGTTTTAGTTTAGTTAATTATAATAACCCTGGCACACACTGCAGTCTACATTTCACTCAGTGGAATGGCATTTTGAGCTGACATAGCACTAGTCAATACACACTGATAAGATTGCCGTGTGCTGGCTGCTTCTTTTATATACCTGTGTATTTATTTATTTATTTTGTGTAGCTGACTCTGCTTTGACTAACCAGCAGAATTTGAGATTAGCAGCGCTGAATGGACAATGCACATTTATATAAGATCTTGCTTTAATAGCATATCGGCGGCACTCCTAGCTCATTTCTTTTGGTTATGGAATCAGTATCTGCCTGTATGAGATACAGCTATCAATACCCACACAAGGCTAAACAGAGAAAGACAGTAGGCTACTCCATTAAACTCCCCTCACTCCTTTGCACCTTATGGAAAAGCATATCTTTGGTTACAAACAAGCATCTGTTAGAACAGACGTGTCCACTTTTGCGCACAATCATCACACACACAGACTTGAGACTCAAAATCTAAGCCGGATTTCATTTATTGGCCCTTTTTAAGGTGGAACTAATGCTGACTTCTTGTCTGGTGGCATCAACAAGGTGTTCTGCCTGAAGCGACGTCTGTGAGGATGTCGTGAGGGTTTATCGGATGTGAAAGATCACAGAAGCAGAGCATCCAACCAAGTGTGTGCTTGCTTGAGTCTGGTTAACCGGCTGAAGCCATTTGAAGCCCTCACAAACACTGCCTAACATTTACAATGGATTCCTCAGCTAACAATGCACGTCGCGATGAAAGAGAAACAATATTATTATTCTTCCAAATAAAGGGAACTAATATAATATTTACTTCACCTCTGGCACCTGTTGAGAATGTGTGAACATCTCTGATATGTATGCAGAGCTGCTGCTTCAAATTATAATTGTTTGTTTAATGAGAGTGTATTTCATTGTTTCTTAATTGCATTCCTCCTCTCCAACAGACTGACAATGTCACGGCGCTTTCCTTTCAAGATTTGATTTGTTGTCGCTTTTGATAAATGAACAATCAGAGAGAACAAACGACACGGTGGAATTAATGGCCGTTCAATGGGAATATATTGCAGCTATTGTTTTCTTTAGTGCATGGACATACTCTCTTTATAGTACCTTGCTTTAACATTGTTTTCTATTTTTGAAATAAAATAAAATAAATTACAAATTTCAGTTAGTTGCCAAGGCATTTCTACATTAAAAAATCTATCAAATATTTGACTTTATTTTTATTACAGAATTTTTTTAATATTGGCAATTCAATGGGAATATAGTTATTGCTTTATTTAGCACATGGACATGCTCTCTTTACAGTACTTTACTGTAATATTTAATGCCTGTAATCATTTACCTAAACAATTGAAAAATGTCTTGTATTTTAAATCCAATAAAATATGTGATAAAAAACTTTCAAAACAAGAACAAAAATGTTGAAATGTAGAACTGCTGCCTTTGCCAGTTTAAGTCCAAATACTAAAATTGCTACTAAAACAAAAATATTTAAAACTAAAATAAAAGTAAGTTAATGCTAAATAGAACCCCTCCCCCAAAAAAAGGCAAAAGGGTGCAACAAAACTACCAAAATCTGATTATCATAATAAAATCTAATTCAACATAAGAATAAATACTATAATGCAGTAGTAATACTAAAATAATACTGATATATGGCATTAAAACATTGATCACAAGACACTATGAAATTAATACATAGAAGGTTACCACAGGAGCAGAGGGAAAATCTGATTTCATCTGTGCCCATATTTATGCATGCATGTTCGTGTGCGCTGATAAAAAAGAGAGATAAGAGAATGCTAGATCCTGTGTTCCTGTGGCTCAGTGGTAGAGCATTGCGTTAGCAGCGCAAAGGTTGTGGGTTCAATTCCCAGGGAACACCCATACTGACAATACAAATGTATAACCTGAGTAAGTCGCTTTGTATGAAAGCGTCTGCTAAATGCATAAATGTAAATGTAGATGGCAGATAAAAATAGGGGAAAGCGGGGAGAAATGGGGTTGGGATTCCTCTACAGAGAAACCAGCCGAGCATGAATAAAGAGTTGGTTGAGTTGCCTGGCAACAGAGAGGACATGCTTTAAAGTGTGTGACAGAACTTGACCGTTTGTTCTCTGTGTTTACGTAGTATGTGTGTACTATATATATATATAGCATTTTAGGAAACTCTGTGCATGCTGTTATAGCAGATAAATATAATTTATTATTGTATTAAAACTTTATAACACTACAAATGTTAATGTTTTTTTCAAGTAGATTAGACTAAAGATCACTAAAAACAAATTTACACAGATGATATATGAATATTTCAAACATTAATAATCCTGATTAGGTTATTGTGCTTGTAAATGACCTCATCATACTGTAGTTAAAATGTGCTTGTGTGTGTGTGTGTGTGTGTGTGTGTGCGTGTGTAGTCCAGCAGAAAATATCTCGGGCACGTCTCAGGTTCTCATCATTTTGTCTCACGGTTTTAATGGCTGACAAAATAATATCGATTTTTTCCATTCCTTTCATGTGTCAGAGCATCAGAGCACATCTGAATACAAAGTGAAGAGAGGCTGCAAAAGAGCACTGGCCTATATGCTGAAATCATTTCAGCATTTTAATGTTTTGAGAGAAACGTATAATCAAATATAAATCTAAACATATTCAACATATCATTATAGTAGAATATTACTATGAACTGAGTTCATGTGATGTTCTGATACACATCTGATATTTCCAACTTTTGAATGACTTTTTGAATGATGCTATTACTTGGTTTAGAGTTCAAGGAAGGATGGAAAATAGAAGAGAATATTGTTTTGAGGATGAGGAGTCTGGAAAGCCTCTATGTCTGCTCTTCTTGCTGCATGGAGCTCTCCATGGTGCTGTCAATAATGGAGTATAAAGCTGGGTGAACAGCCACTTAGCCTACTGTATATATCAGGAGGTGAAAGTCTTCCAGATCACAAAGCCATATATGGCCATGAATGTTGTAAAGGTGTCTTAAAATGTGTTTTAAAGGTCTGATGCTTTGAAATGTGTTAATCTGTCATGTATTGTACACCATATGCACATGGAGGGTTAAATGGCATTTAGGATTGAATGTTTTTTAGTGGAATTGATTTGTTTTTACTTTATTTTTAATGTAATGAAATCGTCTAAGAATTTGATAATGCACACATGTTGTTTCAGTCATGTTCATTTGTTCACTGCATTATGTTCATGGAGATCTACTCGCAAAATCAAACCCACCTGAACCAGCTAATTAAGATCCACAGGAACACTTGGCAATTACAAACAGGTGTGTTGGAGGAGGAAGGCAGATCTCTAAGAACAGGAGCGCTCCTAGGCTGCATCTGAAAGCTGAAAAATGCTGCCTCCGCAGGTAGCATACAGAGGTCGTCCACATCCAATACTCGTTTTACATCCCGTCTACTGAAATACCATCTTTTGATGGATTTCTTTGAAGGCAGCATAGATATCTTTCACTGACTATGATATCCCACAATCCTGTGTGTTCGATTCTCTTTGACAGTTGAGGTAATAAATAAACATGGCATCTGAATTGGTCAGAGTGCGTAAATGACTAACTTTTACCACTTTGATGTCATCTTTGTGGGAAATTAGTATAGTAGGCCTAATTAAATGTTTGCTTGGTCGGTCCTGGAGGGCCGTTGTCCTGCAGAGTTTAGCTCCAACCCTAATTAAACACACCTGAAGCAGCTAATCAATGTCTTGCTATGCATACTAGAAGCTTCCATGCAGATGTGCTGAGGCAAGTTGGAGCTAAACTCTGCAGGACACTGGCCCCCCGGGACCGAGTTTGGACACCCCTGGCCTAGACCATTAAACTGTCGTGCTGCCTCAGAACTCCATTCAAAATCAGTTTTGTGATGTAGGCTACCTTTCTTGCAAACACTGCCTGCAAAGTCACCGCCTGATAACATATGTACGAATTGCCGTGAGATAGCGTTGGGTCAAGTCAGCTTTCAGACGCAGCTCTAAACACACAAACATGTTTACCTATCAATCTAATTGGAAACATTTTGACTTTTACCCATTGTTTTTATATAAATACTACAACCTAAACCACTTCCAAATGTATTTATTTTTTACAATAAGAAAAAAATATTTTTACAATTTTTATTTGTATAGTTTTTACCAATGAGCATATTCTCAAATAGAGGTCCTGTCAGTTTCAGCTCACTTTACAAATTTGTTCTCAAAATATGATTAATATGCTCGCGAAAAGAAGTCGCATCAGCCTGAGGTTACCATAGCAACAGCACGCCGCTCGAGCTCTTCCCATACATTGATTGTAGGCCTATTATTTCCATTATCACTTTATCATACATTGTTAAATAATTAAAACTGTTATAAACAACAACAACAACAACACAACCACAGTGGACTGTTTGCCATCTTTATGATTAGTCAGCCATTCGCTTTAATAGCGAAACACATAGGCCTATTGGTAAACGAGACTAAGAGGAAATTACAGGCTAATGACATAAATTAATTTACAAAGATAATCCATACACACCACCAAAAACAACATTGCACGAGATAAATTTGATATTCTTTATAAATACGATGGTTACGTTTTGTCACAGTTGTCTACTTGCAAATTTCAAATGTCGCATGTGTCACTTTATTAGTCCAAAACAACAGCAAAACTGCAAAGGTCTCATAAATCACAGCTTGATGTGAAGTCTCTGAGGTAGAGCAGTCAGCTCTTTTTCCACGGGCAGTCTCTAATAATTCCCGGGACATCGAGAGCGTCTCACTCAGCAGATCGCTGCATGAACGCCGCGGTGCCGCAATCAGCGAAATCCCGCATTCAGCATTCACATGCACACCGCCTCTGCTGCCTCACACACACGATAGACTCCTCTATGTGCAGCAACTTACAGCATACGCTGCCGCTTTCAACCACCGCGTTAAGAATCGCTTACACCTCTCAACGGTTTGATCGTCTTTAAGCTCTAGTTCATTTCGGAGATCGTTTGGTTATAACCCGATCTCGCACGATGGTTCTGCTGCATCGCCGCCGGAGGAAAGAGACGCTGGTTTGGCTGTTGCCGGGTCTGCTTGGAGTCTGGTAAGTTTTCGCTTCATAGGGGGCAAACGAAACAAGGGGTGCAATCTAATTTGACTAGTAAAATAGTCCTTGACCGAAACACACACTTGGACAGTCCGCGACGCGAACAGCTGGCGTGCTCTTACGCGAAGTGCTGCAGAACGATTTAGGCTACTTTTACGTTTTTCTTTTAGCACATCAAATTCATCCGCCTAAACACTACCACCTATAACTGTCAATCACGACACGTGCTGTTGTCTGTACACTTAAAACCTTTGAGATAATAATGGAGATTGTAAGTTTTGCTCAGGGCATTCGTGTTGTACAATGTCTCCAGTCTCCAAACAAACAACCTTGAGGACCCTTTAGCCAGCAATCATCAGACAGCACCAGAACTACACTGCTTACACACTGTCAGGGTTTTCATCTTCACATAGGTCAGCCAGATTAGAAGGGTATTTCATCATTTCTCCGATGCAAATGTAAATGTTATGCATAAATTGTAGTCCACATGAACACATGTTGGCTCGCGCTACTTTCTTTGCTTTGCTTCATCTATTTTTGTCCAGCTCATTCAACGGGTGGCCTATGTATGTACATATGTAAATGCTTAATAGATGATATATTCTACATGGTTTGCAATATTTACAATTCTCTCATTTACTTAAATCATGTAAATTATGTACTTGGCATTTCTAAATGTCTAATCTATGCCCCAAAACACATTTTTCCTCTTATTCAGAGATTTGTTTGTCTTCTGTGTATTCATCATGGTTATTAGCACTTGCCCCTGAGGCCCATAAAGGTCATTCAGAGGCTACTGTTGTGTCCTGACAATATAAACTGCATTTGAGGAAAATATTCTGTCTGTATTTTCCATTGACAGCCTGCTATTCAACCGCTCAGCGCTGTGCCTACGGGGATCAATAACCTACATCCTCTCCACCCACCTGGGTCTCATCCACAGGGATGCTTCATATTGATTTTCTGTCGTTCATCATTTGCATATGTATGGGAATGTACCATTTAGATTTCTTGTTTATAGACAAAACTAAAATATATAATCACATTTACCAGTCTGTCTGGGTACGTTTTTTGGAGATACATTTTTATACCACATTTTAATTGTGTCACATCTAGATAAATGACAGCGCACTACATTTTGATACAATTCACATATTGTGTACATGTTTTTACATCATACTTACAGTTAAAAATACCTGCAGGAATTACATCTGTAGTTAATTAATATCTATAATTATAGGCCTACAGCTGACCCTTTATTCCACACTTATCCGTCTCAATAACTGCAGACGTGTTTTGCGAAGCAGTGTGAACATAATAAATACACCGTACCTGACAATTGTAGTACATAGTGGCTAAAGACATCTAATATAAAGTAGAACCGAATCTTGTTTTGTATATTTTGCAAATTACCCAAGAGGCGGTCTTCATTTAATTTCTCCAAAGCAAAAGTTGTGACATCAGAGGAGACTGAGTCTAGACTGAGTGGGAATGGTGCACATTTTAGTTGGAAGTGATACCCGATATGTCTGTTCCTACAGATAATGCTCCAGAGAATACATTTCTAAGCTCTTTCCCCATATGCTGCAAGAGCGCGAGTGCAAGAGAGGAGTTGCGGGTGATAATTCAAACCGCTCACCTTCAGCCGTTCCCTCCCTCCACTGTAGAACACATCTTCATTAATCACTGCATTCTTTTATTAGAACCTCCTCTTTGTATCTCCAGCCCTGCGCTCATTTAAAAGACACTTCGCTCCTGCTGTCAAGGCGGCCCATACATTTACAGACACTGATGACTTCTGTTATCTGTTCTTCCTGTAAAACTCATCATACGAATTCTCTCTTTCTCCCGCTGTCTGTCAAATGTAGCTCTCTAAACCAGTCGCTCGCTCTTTAGAGTTTAAGCTCCTAATATAAACTGACTCCTCTTTTAAATAGTCTCAATTTTAAATCTAATATTGCTCTGTTATTGCCTCACTTTCTGTCTGTCTACTCACATTGCCTCTGGTTGTTTCTGTTTTTATGACAGCATGGCATTTGGCCCGAGCAAAGCAGAGGAGGAAGATTACGAGGATGTCCCGATAAATAAAACTTGGGTTTTATCACCAAAGGTCTACGAGAGCGACGTCACCCTTATCCTAAACAAATTACTGCAAGGGTATGACAACAAACTCAGACCAGATATCGGAGGCAAGTCCAATTTTTTGAAAAGGTTGAATGCGTACATCTGTGCACACAAATTGCCTGTAGATATGTTCATGACCCTCAAACACAGCTTATGGGTGACTGAAATATGTTTAATAATAGATAATGCCATCATTATTATGAAGCCGCATGAAGAGGAACATACTGTGACAATTACACCCTCCAAGCAATTCAGAGTTTCTCTGTAATCATCATTTTTTTACTTTACCATCAGCATTATTGCAATGTTAAATGAAAAAGTGCTAGGCTTTAGGATTTTGCTGATGTTTTTCTCTACGCCAGGTCACTTTATTCTCAGTACATCAGTGTTCGGGAAGCGATGCAGCAGACAGTTATTTAAGAGGATTTATCTCAGCGGTGTTCGGGTACAATAGACCCAAATCACTATTGATCTTCCTTCTTTATCTGTGTTTCGTGTGTCTGAGGTAGAGGGAGAGTGTGTAAGTATGAGCAGTACTCAGTTATTCGGATCGCAGGGCAAGTGTTGAGGGATTGCAGGTCAACTTGCAGAGTTTTTGTGATCTGTCACGTCTCAGTGACTAGATTTCCTGCGACAGGGATATTTTTGAAACCGCAAGGATGAGGATTCAGGCAGCTTTGAGTAATTTGTGTGGCTGTTGTGGGAAACATGAATTGGTTCTCAGCCCATTTCACTTCTGTAATGAGATACATTTCTGAGTGAAACAGGATATTCAGTGAGAAAATGTGATTTTATCTACTGACTGGGAATTGATTACATACCAGGATGGAGCCAGACTGAATGTGAGTTTGATAAACATAGCTGACTATTGGTTTTGCTATTGGTTAACATTATTCAATAGCCCACACTAGTGATGCAGAAGAATAGTAAATTATTAAAGCTTATGAAAACAAACACGTTTTTCTATGGAAGCCCATTTCTGCCTCAGAATTCTGTGGGATAGCTATTTAAACTTGCATCTGCTAAATATAAATGCCCAATTCTGAGAAGAAAAGTACAAATTGTGAGATATAAACTCGCAACTGCAAGAAAAAGTCAAAATCGTGAGATAAAAAGCCTTATTTTTTATTTCGTGGCAAAAACAATACACAGAATTATGAGACAAACTTAAAATTCAGAGAAAAAAATGCCAGAATACTGAGATTTAATCTTGAAATTGCAAGAATCTTTCTAATATTTTTCCATGTTTTTCCTATAACATGAAAAATGTGCATTGATTAACTATGGTCAGTTTTGATTTTATGAATATAATAGAAAATAAATGCATGGTAAATACAGACTGTATATAATATCAATTTGTAATAAATCACTTACTGCGTCATCGTATTGTTGTGATATTATGAACTGTGATTATATGAATTTCTTTTTTTTATTGTTATGATTAATAATTATTGCAGTTTGAATATTTGAAATTATATTCTAGTGAGACCGACTGTGATTGAGACGGCAGTGTACATCAACAGCATAGGTCCAGTAGATCCCATCAACATGGTGAGCAGACATGTACAATAACACTTTATGTTCAGAGCTGTTCATAAAACACTCAAGCAACTGTTTAGATCCATTTCATCACCATCATATCCACAGTCACAACCAATAGCCACATAGTTTCACAGTAACAAAAGCAACCGTAAGGCTTTTACGGCTAGACCTCTCATTGTTTGGTGTTTTTTTAGGAGTATACCATAGACATCTTCTTTGCTCAGACGTGGTACGACAGCAGACTCAAATTCAACAGCTCAATAAAACTCCTCATGCTCAACAGCAACATGGTCGGAAAAATCTGGATCCCTGACACCTTTTTCCGCAACTCACGCAAATCTGACGCCCACTGGATCACGACACCCAATCGCCTTCTGCGGCTCTGGAGCAATGGAAGAGTGATGTATACTCTAAGGTGTGTCCATTAAGAGCCGGGTGTATGTTAGTACCACAAAATTACGTGTCCTTGTTTTTCTGTCCTGTAGCATTTACTTTCGTATCAAATTAAACCCGCTGTCTGTTGCAGCACATGTTTAAGCCATTACATCTGATTCACATTTATTTATGTCAGGGACTGTTAAATCAGACTGAGTGTGTTCATAATACAAATATAAAAGCCTGCACAAATGCACTAAATGCCACAATCAACATTGTTTTGTTTGTTTTGCTATTGTCTATGATTCTTTTTGTTAGGTTGACTATTAATGCGGAATGCTACCTTAAGCTGCATAACTTTCCCATGGATGAACATTCGTGCCCTCTGGAGTTTTCAAGCTGTAGGTGTTAAATTCTTATGTCAATCTGTCACTTAGCCTCAGCCCTGAACGCTACCGGCCAGCCAATCCCCATACATTTCCTCTGTCAGCCAACCATGCATTGCCAATATTTGCCAACCAAACCTTAACATTACAGAAGGTCTGCACCAAATACTATCCTCTAACCTTGCAATGAGTGAGGACGGACATCATCCTTCTCCAGCTCTCTCTCCATCCCTCTCTGCCTCTTCTCAGTTTGTGTGACCCCTCCATCCGTTATTAGCATCATGCCTCAGCTTCTCATTTGTCATCATCCTCTGTGGGCATGGGAAGGGCATGCTGCGCTTCAGTCTAACCGAGAGCTGCTGTGTGAAGCCTCAGTGCTATTCTGCCATCACTGTAACTTCTTATTTACATACCGAAACGAAAGGTCACATGTAATCTGGTGGATGTGATTTTTTTTCCATTTGCAGACGGGTATCCAAAGAATGAGATCCAGTATAGATGGCAGCGTCGTTCGGTTGAGATTGCAGACCAACGATACTGGAGGCTTTACCAATTTGCCTTTGTGGGTCTACGGAACTCTTCTGATGTGGCACACACTCAGTCTGGTATGAAAAAACACACATAGACAATAAATAATAATAACAGACAATAATTTCAGTAATTCATAATAATAATAACAACAACAACAATAAATGAGCAGATATTATTATTAATATTGTTCATATTAAAACAATAGTTAAAATGTGAATAATAATAATAATAATAATAACATTTTAGCTGCTATTGTTATTATTAATCTTCCTTTTGATATTATTAATAGTAGATTTTGAGTTATTATTCTGACTACTACTACTACTACTAATATAATAATAATAATACCAAGAAGATTAATAATAACAGTAGATGTATATATAATAATCAAAATAACAATAACAGTAATTGAGCAAATATTATAATGAATTGTTTTCTTATTATTATGGATAATACATTTGTAAGTATTATAATTACTACTAAAAGCAGATTATAATAGTATTATAGTAGATCATAATAAATTAGCTGTTATTATTAATAATAATGAATAATTATAAACAATAATTATTGTTGTTAATAATTACTACTAAAAGCAGATTATAATAGTATTATAGTAGATCATAATAAATTAGCTGTTATTATTAATAATAATGAATAATTATAATCAATAATTATTGTTGTTATTATTATTACTATTGTATTGTTATTTATTAATAGTATATTTGGAGTCATTGATTATATTTTGATAATTAAGTTATGCATAAGTTTATGCAGAAATTGTAGTGTCTAAAATGCCTTGATGTCTTGTATTAATAGGGGAATATGTGGTTTTGTCCATTATCTTTGACCTGAGCCGGAGAATGGGCTACTTCACCATCCAGACCTACATCCCCTGCAGCATGATTGTGGTTTTGTCCTGGGTCTCTTTCTGGATTAACAAGGATGCTGTGCCTGCCAGAACATCTTTAGGTAACTTAAAACGCTTCTGAATTAATACAAATCAATAGGAACAACAATAGCATTTCATTACATTATGTGAATGCATTACTGAAGAGCATGTGATAATGAAAAGGAAATGCTTCATTAGGGGTGCTCAGTTACTGTGCATCTTGATTGGCTTAGGTATCACAACGGTGCTCACCATGACAACCCTAAGCACCATATCGAGGAAGTCCTTGCCGAAGGTGTCGTACGTGACAGCCATGGATCTGTTTGTGTCCGTCTGCTTCATCTTCACCTTTGCTGCTCTTATGGAATACGGGACTCTGCATTATTTCACAAGCAATCGACAGAGCAAGAAGACCAAATCAAGCCATGCACAGGTGAATGAACTTCATTCTGTTATTAAAGGGCCAGTTCACCTAAAAAATAAAATGTAATATGTATTCAGATTCATGTCATTCAAAACATGTATAACTTGCTGTGCTCCTTTCCACATAATTACAGTGAATTGGAATCAGCACTTTTAAACTTATAAAAGGATCAAACACACCACACAATATCATAAAAGTTGTCCATGTGACCAGTGTGGTATATTCCAGGTTTGTGAAGAGACCAAATCTATGTGATTCATAAGAAAATTATACAGGCCACTTATAGCAAAGATCCCAGTCAAAAGCTACTTCCACATGCTAAGGAAAGCTCAAATGAAAGGATTTTCTGTGAAGTCTGCTTCTAACACAAAGCTATCATTATCAACCTCTTTTCTGACACCTGTATGGTGTTTTTGCTATTTCCTTTCAACATTATATTGACAAAATGGCCAGGATGTTCTTTAGAAATATATACAGTATAACAAACAATATAAAGTCACATGAGAATAATTAAAGGTGTAGTAGGAGATCTTGGAAAATGCTAACTTTAACTAAGATAGCACTGAAAGTGAATGTCCCACCCTTCCTGCAATCACCGTCCAAAGCCACGCCCCTGAACGCATACGCTCATTACTACAGCAGGGGTTCCCAATTCCAGTCCTCTCTAAACTTCAATGGATATCCCCTGCGTAGGGAGTAGGGAGCAAAGAACACTGTGTAGGGAGCATGTCAATCAGAACACAGTTCATGCACGTAGCTCTATTCTTACGAGCTGGTTATCTGATCCAGGTGTGTTAACTAAGCGGTACATGCAAAATATGTGGTGGGGGGGCGAGGACTGGAAATGGGAAGTGCTGGGCTACATGTGTCATTCACCAAAACCTTATAGTTAGTTAGTAAAATAGTTACAGTTAGTAAAAGTACTACAATACCAGGAAGGAAGATTGGGTTGGCCATTCTCGCTCCGTCTGCAATAGCGTACATGAGCACGCTGATGACATATCCTGTCTGTGTG
Source organism: Gymnocypris eckloni scoliostomus (assembly GCA_027564155.1). NCBI lineage: Eukaryota > Metazoa > Chordata > Actinopteri > Cypriniformes > Cyprinidae > Gymnocypris > Gymnocypris eckloni. The sequence goes on from CM050429.1 coordinate 12,241,658, forward strand.
AACCGGGTGCACGGAGGTATGCAAATACATGACAGGCAGGTAGGAAAGACTATTAAAACACTCGGACTGAACATTTTGTTTGGATTAATATTTCTTGGTCCTACGCCTTCCACAGATTATATACATTTTCCTTCGTCTTTCAATAGAATAACAAACTAATTTTCTGAAGACAATCACCTATCGCACCTTTAAATAATGACAAACTGTTAAAGGGGTCATATAATGCTACATGTACTTTTACAAGTTGTTTGAACTGAAATATGTGTTGGCAGTGTATGTACACAGCCACCCTATAATGATTTTTTTAATCTACTAAAATCTTTACCCCTTTCTCAAATCGAGCCGTCTGTCCGTGTGACGTCACACAGACGGAGGCCCCTCCCACGATTGTTTGATTGACAGCAGTGTTTCAGCACAGACTGCACTGGTGTCTTACCTCAGACCCGCCCTGAGTGAGCTGTCATCAGTTGTTTCACTGCCGGAGCAGATGTAGACAAGAATGACTCCTAAGCGATTTAGTGTTTTGTTGTTGGATGTAATAATGAACATAGCAGTAGTCATTTACTCCCATCTTCTGAGCCGCTGAAGAGGATTACGTTTAGTTTTGAAGGGAAAGCGCCCGCGATATACATAAATGCGTTTATGTTCGTGCGAATCATTCGTGATCCAGCTTCATCTACAGAAGAAGTGAGTACAAGGTTTTTTAAATGAATCTTTGCAAACTGCCTTTCCTAATAATGTGCTAATAAGCAAGTTTCACGATGAATGCAGCTAAAGTAAACAGTCCCTCAGTGCTGAGGAAAAGAGGGGCGGAGTCAGCAGAGCTCTTTCAGATTTAAAGGAGAATGACTCAATACGACTTACCCTGAAAAGAGCTGTTTTTGACAGGCTAAAAAGTGTTTTTTCACACTACCAATGAAAAATTTTAACAAAACGATGTTACAGACTTTTCATTAAGACCCTAAAGAATAATATCAACTTGTGGAAAATGGGCATTATATATATGACCCCTTTAAGCTTTATGTTGCTTATAACACAGAACAAGTAAGCACCTAGCTGATCAATGATATATACAATTAATTTGCTGACTGCAAAGCTTACGAATTCACAGCTCAGTTTAGAATAGGCCACATTGTTCTTTTGTTTGCAGTTAATTGAGTGTGCTGTGCAGCAGCTCTGACATTTGTTATTGTACTGCACACTGTTTTAGCAATGAAGCAGTAGTGACCTTGCTGTTCTTCTGTGTAGAAACCCAGCATGGTTAACATCAGACCAGGGACATCTCTGCTGCAGATGAACAATATCGCTCCCTACCACGAGGATGATGATTATGCGTATGAATGTCTGGACGGGAAAGACTGCACCAGTTTCTTCTGCTGCTTTGATGATTGTCGCTCTGGAGCTTGGCGTGAGAACAGAATGCATGTCCACGTCTCCAAAATCGACTCCTACTCCCGAATATTCTTCCCAACCGCCTTTGGCCTCTTCAACGTTGTCTACTGGATTGGATATCTGTATCTTTAAAGATGTTGTGCAAGATGTTGGGACTCAGTTCTAGTAATATTTGCAAATCATCTGTAAATTCCCCATCTGCTACATCTGGCAGCATAAACCTTTGAGAGAAGAGGACATGTGAGGCTTGATTTGGATGTATTAGTACTTAATGTATCTTTAACTGTATTTTATTTTATTGTACTTTATTTTAACTGTGCGGTATTTTATTTATTGAAGGATCTGAATCTTGGAAAGATGATTTCAGTGATTCTGCATTAATGCCAACTGAATATTGCCAGCGATCTCAGTTTTAACTGCAATATTAGCATCATGTTAGCATCACTATTGCAACTATGATACAACTTCAGGTTAGTATCTCTCTGGCTGAAGCAAAATATTATTATTTGCAAGGAAAAGTAGACATATTAGTCAGTTCTGAAACTAATTTTCCAAGATAAAAGAAAACAGCTAGCTACATGACAGAAAATGAATACTTACATATTAATCTCTCAGAATGTTTTTATTTCAAACTTAAAATAGCTACATTTCTGAGTGAATTTCCATGTACTAAACAAACCAAAGCATAGATATCTGAAGGTTACGTGAATAGAATTTTGTTCCGCTCAAGAATTACCCAGAAGCCATTTACGTGGAATTAGCCTATAATGATGCTGTGAAATGTTCTTGATTTGAACTAATAAGCTGTCTCTGCAATAGATGACACAATGAAATGCCAGTGTGCCCAAGGGTTCACATGTAATTTTTTCTATATTAAACAAAAGGAATAGAGCAGCCTTTACAATTCACAAAGGTCCAATGTCCTTTAGTACAAATTAGTGTTCATCACTCTCTTCTGTATTCAAGACAGCATTTTGTCTATCCTCACGAATGGATATATTTTTGTCAGTGTAATTGCATGACTCATCTGAGCTCCTACGGCTAATCAACCCATATTTGGAAACGGGTCTGATGGACTTTCTTCAGCAGAAAGCTCTAGACAGACCCGTCTCAAAACTATGAGATCTGAAAATGAACAGTCTTCATAACACACACCATGGATGCCTTCTATATTGGTAATCGTCTAAATCAAAAAGCCATTTAATATCTATTTGCCTTACATTAGGTCAAATCTGATCTCAGAATCCTATTCAATGTGAGAAACATAAGAGTCTTGACCCGACTCTCAAACATCTGTACACCAAATATACAAGTGTTTTTCTCAATCTCCTGTTGTGCTTTCGGCTGTTGTTGTTTTATTTCATGCTTCCATGTGGTTTGTCTTTTTGCTGGACGTTATCTTGATAATAGACTTCTCTGTTGTCTCCTTTTCTGAATCTGTTATGTACTGTGTTGTGCCCTGTAGCTTAATATTGTTATCTTTTTTAATGGCAGCCTCACAGTTTCAGACTCATGCAACAACCAGATGATAGTACGTATAAAATATATCGAAAGATAATCTATTTATATATTCGCATATTAGATTATGACAAGAATCTCTATTAAACAATCTGTTTCAGACCCTTAATAATACAGATCAGTGACCTTCATGTATCTGTGTGAGCGTGTATGTGTGTCCATACGTGAATGTGTATTCACTCGTTCTAGGTTTTGTTGTTGTGTCTTCTGTAAGTGCTAACCTTCATGCTTTTAAAGTGTTCATATGTTTCTGTAGCTCTGAACACTGTGAGTAATAAAACAGTGCCTGCAAAGCATTAATAAAATGTTATGCTCTCTCAAACTCTGCTGATGATTTCACATCTTACCAAAATCCCAAAGCGCTGGATAAACAGGATGAATGTTTTCTCCCTCAGGCGGCTATTCTTATAATAATGCTTTGTTAATATCACAATTAGTTTTATAAATATTGCCACAAGTGAATGAGCAACAGGATTTTCATACACATAAATTAAATTTAAGTAATTTATGGATTTTAATTATGTCACACATGAATGGGAAAAATAAGATGAGTTACTTTATCTCAGGGACCACATGAGTAAACACTTCATACATGATACATCTACAAAATCAAACATTTAAAGTGATTTAAAGGGCTAGTTCACCCGAAAATGAAAACGATGGCATCTTTTACTCAGCCTTGTGTCTGTATGACATTCTTTCATCTGTAAAACAAAAGGAGGAATTCAATACATTACAAAAATGTTTCTTTGTGTGTTCTATGGAACAAAGAAATTCGTACAGAATGGCATAAGGGTATAAATGATGTTTCTACCATTAAAGCAAAAATGAAAAAATGCTGATAATTTTTTCACCTGTAGGCCATCCAAGATGTAGATGAGTTTGTTTTTTCATAAAAACAGATTTGGAGAAATGTAGCATTACATCACTTGCTCATCAATGAATCCTCTGCAGTGAATGGGTGCCGTTAGAATGGGCTAAACAGCTGATAAAAACATCCCAATAAAGTAATCTCCAGTCCATCATTTAATATCTTGCTAAGTGAAAAGCTGTATGTTTGTAAAAAATAAATCTATTGAGATGTTTTCAACTTCAAACTGTTGCTTTCAGCTAAAACAGCAGCCCAGATAGCAAGCAACCATTGAAACAATGTTAAATTAAGCAATGTTGATGTGTCAATGTGTTCAGAAAACGGGAACAGCTGTCCAAAGCCTCACAAGGCTGCCCGTCATGACTGAAGCAGTGGGAAGAGCGGTCAGCATTGAGACTGAGACTATTAACCGCAATATGGATTCTATCATGGAGAAGCTCACGGCTTTGCAAAGAAAAATTGATGATACTCGAGATCAGAATGGACAAAGAGAGTAGCCGTGGAATTGGAATGCGGTTACTCGCCCCAAGTCTAAACAATCGCAATCTTATCTTTGTTGGCTCCCCCGTAACAGCACTGGCCCTGGCCAAGGTCGCTGTTGGAAAATCATCCCTGGGAAAGAACACTGCAGTGAGACGCTCTTGCCTCTCGCCTCCGTCGCTTTGAACCGCCAGCCTGACAAGCGGGTCTGTGACCAGCGCCGGTAAAAGTGGCTGCGGGACCGGATGGCTGCTTGCTGGAGCTGGATTACTTCCCCTGTTGCAATGTCGTGTGTCTATGGTGTATGTGCTTTTGTGTGCTGAGGTGTTTTTCCTGTTCTCACACTGTACTCCCCAAGGAGCATAGTCTGGGGGTTATTTTTTTTCTCCTCACTTTCCTCAATGTTATGTGAGCGTTGGTTTATCACTTTTGTTAAAAACATTTAAAATACAACTGAAATGTCAACGTAAAATACTGCTGTCATCTGATGAACTGAGTCAATATCGAAACAACATTTTTATTTTTTGACCATTTCAGAGTTTTGGGAATTTTTTTTTAAACATAAATTACACCTTTTTCAACAGTTGAATCAATATATTTTATTTGACAGTTTAACACAATCAATGGCAAAATAAATAAATACATTTAAAAAAGTGGGACAAAAAGGACAAAAGCAAAAAGGACAAAACTTTATAAACAACATTACTTTCAGAAGTCTAATGTAATTATTACAACTGTTCAAGTTTTGAACAGGCTTGTATCACTCTTCAGCCCGATCTCACAGCAATTCATACATATTTTACGAGGTGGATAATTCGTACGAATTCGTACCTAATATTGAAAAGAATTCACATTATGTTAGTTAAGAGCTAGTCAATTCTGTTGTCATATGCAAGAATGTTAATATGTTAAACGCACTATGATTAACTTTTTTAAATAACATAAAATAATCTAACAATATTAATACTGTTGAATTACATATATTTAAAGGTACCATAGAATGGAAAACTGTATTTACCTTGGCATAGTTGAATAATAACAGTTAACTGTAATAACTGTACATGGAAATGACATACCGTGAGGCAGAACCTGATTTTACCAAGTGCGACATGTTCCTGGGTCAACATCTTTGTTGACCCTGGAACAACATCGTTATTAACCAATCAGATTTGAAGAACTAGTTTATAATTTTTGTGAAGTTTAGGCTTATAATCTGTGTTTGGTGCTTGTACAGCAGTGTCATTCATCTATAATTTCCTCTGATCTTAGGGATTACTCATGGTTAAGGTTAGGTTTAGGTGTAGGAAATGGTCAAAATTACATTTTTGAAGTAAAATGTTGTTCTAGGGTCAACAATATATGTTATCAATGCTAATAAACAACCAGGGAGCGGGTGAGCAGAAACAGGTCATGTAACGTTACCATGAAATGTCTTGCAATTGTTTTATGCATAGTGTTGAATAAGAGATGTTAAAATATCCAAAGTTCGTTGTGGCGTGTCTGATTAAAACCCTGGAAGAAACACCAACCCTTTGCACTCTTTTATTTAAAACTCATAAATTTTAGGTGTAAAAAGTTTATTTCACTAACGTTGCTGCATTTAAATGTTGTTTTGTACTTATTTAACTCAAGTGCAATATAAACTGAATACTTAACTAAAATACATTTCTAATGTTTCTAATTTTTATTTCTTACAATTTCATTTTATTTCAAACAATGATTAGGTAACAAGATGGGAGGGGACAGACAATAGACATGGGAGCACATGGCACCAACAACAAACAACAAACCATGTGCTCAACAGTCAACACACAGAGACATCTGGTGGCCAGCCCGGGCACACCAGCAGGACCGTGACACAACCACCCTTTTAAGGAGTGGATCCCAGACACTCCACACAAACTAAAACAGAAAAATGTCTAGGAAGGGGGTGGGCCAGACCCTTGGAGTGGAAGAGGTCCCGGAGGAATAGGCGGACAGGGGTGCCAGGGCGGGGCAGGCAAAGCAGGAGACTAAGGTGGGGCCAGCAGAGTAGGATGCCACCAGGGTGGAGCAGACAACAACCACTTGAGAGGAGTGGTTTCATGAGCGGACTCTGTGGGCTCCCGGAACGGAGTGGGCTCTGTGGGCTCCCGGGAATGGAGCGGGCTCTGTGGGCTCCTGGGAATGGAGCGGGCTCTGTGGGCTCCCGGCAAAGGAGCGGGCTCTGGAGCGGACTCCGTGGGCTCACGGAACGGAGCGGGCTCTGGAGCGGGCACTGCCGCCTTGGGAGAAGCCAGTCTTGGAATGCCAGCTGCCCGTACCGACCTCATAGGTGAATCCTCCTGCTTGTGTACCAGCCCAGGAATCCCAGGGTGCGCTGCAGCTTTGTCGGCCACCGGTAGGGACACTGTGGCTCCGTCAGCCATCACTGGGGGCTCTACAGCTTCCGTCCACCTGAGGCACACCATCCACCATAGCTGGGGAACATGCCAGAAACTCAACAAATTCCCCAAACATCAGGTGGTCGTGCCCCCTCATCTTCCATCAGCTGAGGGGCTCATCAAAGGCACTGTTGAAGAGGTCCTTGAGGGCTGCCTCATTGTAGCCTAACCCCTCTGCTGCACTACTGAACTTCACTGCAAACTTCCTCACGTCATTGCCCTGCTGACGGCAGGAGCTCAGGGCCTCAAACTGGAGGATGCGTTGGTATAGGGGGCTGGAGATAGTGGCGGGTGGTGGGTGACACAAACACTTCCTCTGCTGAGTCCTCAAATTGGATGATCCGTTCTGTCAGGAATCGACTGGAGAGATGAAGGCGAGGACTCAAATGCAGGAAAAGGGTCTTTTTAATAATGAAATAAAACAAAGAACAAAAACCACCCCGAAGGGGAAAAACAGACAGGCATGGAGCTGTGTACACTCAAAATACACACACGACGTAAGACAACAGATCAGCACAGGACTACAGACACCAGGAGGCTAAATAGAGAGACAAATGAGGGTAACGAGGGAGACACAGGTGGAGCAACTGAAACAATGATTAGGTAACAAGATGGGAGGGGACAGACAATAGACATGGGAGCACATGGCACCAACAACAAACAAAAAGCTATGTCCTCAACATACAGAGACATCTGGTGGCCAGTCCGGGCACACCAGCAAGACCGTGACACGTAGATGATCAGAGGGTGAGTTTTCATTCGTCAGTGAACTATTCCTTTAAATTAAGTTCTGGAGACTGGAATGCATAAATATACACCTCCTTTACTAGTGATTGTTTATAAAATTTCTACTTCACCCACATTTGCTTACACATGTGTATTAGCATGACTCAAATGTCACAAAAATAGAAAGCCTTTATTTGTGGGAGACAGCTTTTACTTTCTCCCACTCTAACTTCACTCCCTCGTCTTTTCTTTAAGTTCACTCCCTTCTTGACAGTTTAAACACTCGTTTCTTCCATTCCCAGGTAGCCATTATGCATCTGTGATTATCATACTTTAGAATGAAGACTGTTGTTCAACTGCATGTGAAAAGAATACAAGCCCGCCATCTCGAGGATAGGTATTGGACTGAAGGATGAAGAGATAACCAAAAGATCATTTTCCCTGAGCGTTTGAAACAACACAGACCGTTTTCAGGCAGGTCTCTTCTCTATATGCTTGGCTGTGATAAGTTCTATCCTTATCACTGCACTGCGAGACTGCTTTGGTTTAATAGTGTTGCTCTTCCCTGCTTTGCAGCGTTAGGACTGAATGGTGTGCTGCTTTGTGTACATTACTGCAAATGACTGAAAACGAAAAGGTACAGAGAACACAAATATGAGAAAAATAAGCTTGAAGAAAAGAAAAATGTTTCAGCTGAGTGAGATATTTACATACGAACCTTGAATTTTTCAAATCTCAAACTGTCCTGTAGTCGCTTAAAAGGATATGCTTGTTTTTACCATACATGAGGTCATAAATGCATTCTCAATCTAAGCAAATGTTCTCCAGTATATCATGAAGAAATCAAAGATGGAGAATATTTGTAACCACGGAAACAAATAACTTTGATTGATGAAAGATAAGAAGGAATAGAAACTCAAGATTTAGCCTAACCTTCATAAAGAAAAATCATTGCCGTTTACAGGCACGTGCAGATGGGGGGCGGAGGGGGGGGGACGGGGGGTTTGCTTCTTCCCCTTTTCAAAATTACTCAAAAGTGACCCTGATATTTTGGTCAATAAAACAAAATGCATTTTAATTATAATTAACATGACAATGTGTACAAAACAGTAACTCATCGCTCAAAAGTCGGAAAATTCATGTTTATTTTTATAACTGACTGATATTCCAGTCTGTTCGGAAACCATAGGCTCTTAAGCCATAAATGGTTATTTCAGTGAATAGATCGACGGAAGGAAAAATAAACCAAACCATATTTTAAACTTTTTTTCATCAATAATTAAATGGACTGCACTGCACAAATGGATTCAAGCACTGCACAAAACATTGCAGTGCCAAAAGGCGCAATAATGGTAATCAGATTCACTTTTATTTATGATACACCCATGGAACTATCCTAAAGTCAATGAAGCCCAAGCACCACCCAGGCCCATTATGTGAAGTGTAGGCTGGCGAAATGGTGACGTGAAGGACTTTATTATATTAAAACTTTTAAATAAATAAATAAGCAAATGCATGCCATTGGATGGCTAAAATAGTAATTCTACTGATGCAAATAGAAATTATGCCGATTCAGATGGAAGGAGGGATGTTTTCTTTGTCAGTTGCTGAGAGGTCTGAGGCTTTGGAGCTCTCTGAGAGTCTGAGGCCTCGGATCACTAGCCTCGCTGGCCAAATGTTCAAATCACAGAGACGATGGAACATCAAAGAAGCAAAACTTTAACTTTCAATAAAATGATTCAAAGCATGCCAAGCAAATCTCAGGAGTCCTTACCACCAACACAAGCATGGAGTGAGACTGTTTATGTGATGTCTCCCTTGATGAATGCTTTGTTTGGCTGATTTCCACTTACTTGCCCTACACATCTGTGCGCCTGTGGCACACACACTGAGCTCTGTAGGAGGGCTTTCCCTTTCCACTTTACTCCGCTCATCCTTTTGAAGATGGTACACAGAACCGCTTGATGAGAGGGAAGAAAAGTGCAGTTTTAACAGTTGTGACAGCAGATCAGATAAGCAGAGCGATGCAGACTAATGAAGGAGAGGATGAGAAGGATGTTATTTAGGGAATAACTAATCATACCATGCCAAGTCTGTTTTAATGAGAGATTGTAATTGTTAAGTAGCTATAACTATGCTGATTTTCTATCCAATATATGGACCTAACAACAATTTTCTGTTGTTTGCAAGTATATGTTGCAAGTGCTTATTAATGTTTATGTTTGTTTATGCACATTCACCCCAATGTGAATCTCATTTATTCTCATGAGGGCAAGTGGCACTCACTTTAGTGAGTACAGGCCTAGAGCTTTACAATAAAGGTGATATGTGATCTATGTAATGTTTGACTAGCACAGGGCATAAAACACACTTGTAATAAAATAATTGTTGGTCTTAATGCTAGCACACAACCATAGCTGTATTTCCTATAATCTTGGCTGGATCCCACAAATAATTATGACACTGGCAGGAGTTTGCAGTAAATTATCTGATTACAGTAAATGCTGGGGTCTTTACCCGCTGAAATCTGGATATTGATATTGGCAAATAAATTAAATAAAAGCGTAATACAGTTTGGAATAATTAACCATTTTGAATGTTTATGAAATAGGTATTTTATGCTCAACAAGGCTGTATTTATTTGATCAAAATACAGTTAACGAGTTCGTTTGCCCATATAATCATTAGGTAATCGAGTAAACTTTATTTGGCTTGCTGTCCGCTGATGAGGGGCTCGATGAAGCAGCTTCGGCTCGAGCTCTGATATACCCCCCAGGGACTTGATAAAAGGTGATTACGAAGGGCAAGGTACCTAAGAAGGAGGTGGAGATTGGGGAGGTGGAGGGATGCTGAAACCGCTGGGGCTAGAGAGAGGTGAGCAGCTTCTTATATACTTTGGCTGTTGATTGAATGATTAGATGGGCTCGCTCCTCCCTAACTTACGTTTTAGAACTTCATTAAAAGAGTAGTATTATGAAAATGTAATATAATTTAAAATAACTGTTATCTATTAGCTTATTAATGTAATTTATTACTGTGATGGTAAAGCTGCATTTTCAGTGTCACATGATCTTTTAGAAATCATTCTAATTTGTGATTTGGTGCTTAGTTATTACTAATTATTACTTCTGCTCAAAATATTAATAATATTTCCAATTATTTTGAATGTTTTTGCTGCTGAAAATTTTTCTGGAAACTGTGATACATTCTTTGATGAATAGAAAGTTCAAAAGAGCAGATTTTATTTGAAAAAATATATTTTGTAACATTGTAAATATCTTTACTCTCACTTGATCAATTTAATGCATCTTTTCTGAATAAAAGCATTTGTATTCCTTCATAAAGGAACTGACCCCAAACTTTGGATGGTAGTGTATCATGGTTTTCCAAAAGCATCACAACTATGGTCGCAACTTCAAGCGTCGGAGATGCGACCGTGTTCGGGAAACAGTCGTGACTAGCTTGTTTCCAAAACAACGCATATTACTGTAGTGGTTAATCAGCGAGTTACGTCGTTGTTTGGGAAACGCACCCCAGCACAGCTATTCAACAATGATAATAATCAGAAATATCAGAAATATTAGCATCAGCATATTAGAATGATTTCTTAAGGATCATGTGACAGACACTGAAGACTAGAGTAATGATGCTGAAAATTCAGCTTTTGCAATAACAGAAATAAATGACATTTTAAAATACATTAAAACCGAAAACTATTTATTTAACTAGCCTGTTTATTTACTATTTATTATATATTTTGTTACTATTTATTTTACTATTTATTTTAAATAGTAATAATATTTCACAACATTTGAGTGTTTTTGCTGATCAAATGAATGCAGCCTTGGTGAGCATAAAGCACTGCTTTCAAAAAAACGTTTGACCGGTAGTGTATGAGATATTTATTTTGTTTAAAGCTAGCTACTATGACAATTGAATATTTAACATGTACAGTATAATTATTCCAATAGCTTCATATTCTTGCTAAAATATACAGGTGTGTCTCAATAAATTAGAATGTTGTGGAAAAGTTCATTTATTTCAGTAATTCAACTCAAATTGTAAAACTCGTGTATTAAATAAATGCAATGCACACAGACTGAAGTAGTTTAAGTCTTTGGTTCTTTTAATTGTGATGATTTTGGCTCACATTTAACAAACTCACCAATTCACTATCTCAACAAATTAGAATACTTCACAAGACCAATAAAAAAAAAAACATTTTTAGTAAATTGTTGTCCTTCTAAGTATGTTAATTTACTGATTTTTGGCATAAAAAAAAACGATAATTTTGACCAATTCAATGTATTTTTGGCAATTGCTGCAAATATATGGCAGCGACTTAAGACTGGTTTTGTGGTCCAGGGTCACATATGCACCTGTAAACCATACACATATTCCACCTGGACAGTTTACACACTCACCGCTTCTCATACACACTTCCCATGTCACAACAGCAGCTCTCATCAGAGCACTTTCAGAGCAGCCTGTAAAGTAATTTCAGCAATCTTCATTAACCTTTGACCCTTCAGACAACTCCACAATAAGTTAGACTCAAACATTGTCACTATTAATTTCATCTTAAAACTGAAGATCCTCAATTATCACTTAATTTACATTGTTTTCATTCACCTGCAGCGCAAACAGTAATGTGTGTGTGTGTGTGTGTTTTGTAAACCACTTGACTGGGGTTAAGGGAAAATCTTTCTTGTTTTTAGTCCATTATGATAATGCCAAACTGTCACTGCAGTGCTCCCCACAGGCAGCCCATCGGTAATAAAGTCAGCTCTGATTTAACGTGTGTGTGTGTGTGTGTGTGTGTGTGTAACAGTAAAGGTGACAGAGGATAAATGTAACATTCATAAAAGAAAGAGCAGCATATGTGGCAATATAGAGACCAAGGGGTGGCAAACAAATGTGGATGTGGATATTAAATCGGGTTAAAACTGAATAATGTGAGTGATTAAGATTCTTCGCTGCTCTCTGACATCAGTCTGCACATATATTTTATGTCAAGGCCCTTGGGATTTTGGGGTCAGAAAGTCTTCTGGCTGGCCTATAAATCTTGATAGGGTTCCTCCACAGCACATCCACAGACTCCATGCCGATCTTGAATTATTTATATCCTCAGTTCTGATCATGCCAGAACTAAATCATGGCAGAGGTTGTGTTTGTGTATTTGTGTATAAGTGTGCGTGTGCTTGCATATGTCTGTTTATGTGAGGGTCACAATGGCTGCATTTAAATATTGCATGAGAACGGGCCTTTAAATATGAATCCAATCCAGACAGATGGACTCTTTTCTAGTCATTCATCTGCGGTCCATTTATCACCGCACTGCTTTTAGAATGGCGAGAAAGGAAAGAAAAATGGAGAGGAAAAGATTAAATGGAGGTGGTATAACGATGCTGTTGAAATATAGAGAGAAAGAGTGATATTGTCCAGCTTTCACTTGATTTTTACAGATTTGTAACTGTTTTTCTATCATGGCTAACATGGAGTGTCAGTGTGCATTTGCATAAAAGCAGCACACCATCGTATGGAAGCACCTCTGCTGTTGGCTGGCCACCCACCTGTAATTACATGGCAAGTGGGTAGAAAGACTCTCATTTGTATATGTGTGTGTGTGTGTGTGTGTGTGCATCCATGTAGCTAAGACACTAAGACAATTTCCCAGTGAGGATTAGTGAATAGGAGAGGGATGTGGAGAATTACAAAGGTTTATTTACATGCTGACTAGGATACACTATGGCTAAGAGAATTTGCTTAATGAGGATTACTGTAAAATTATGTCTCCTGCACATTAAAATTCATTTTGATGCAATGTTTATGATTTGATACATGATTAAGGTCTGCACTAGTGCTACTTTGTTTTGTACTTAGATCTAATTTATTTATTTAGTTAGTTTATATAGTTACTTAAGCAATATCATACAGAAACAGATACTCAAATAAACAGCATGATTGTGATTATGTATTGCTTTCAAAACTACTGCTGAATAAACAGACAGTTGTTTATGCAAACTACAGGAAAAAGGAGGAAATATTGAGTAATATATATTTTGTTAGTAAGTTCTACACTACGAGAAATGAGTTCCTGAATATTTTTTCATGAATGGCTCACTCATGAAGACAGTTCCTTGTGTTGTTCTTAAATGAATCAGTGTTTGAATATATTGATTCAGTGAATGATTCCCACAAAACTGTCCCTTGTCGACACCTACTGGTGTAACTAGGTTATGTAACCTACAGAAGCAGGCACTGAATAAATCAGTGTTTTGAATGAATCAGTTGAGTGAATGATTCAAAGAATCACTTGTTTCATCCCTGAACGAATCTGTGCGTTCAAACAAATCGGTTTGAAACCCTCATTGAAAAATCCCACAACGAATACAGAATGACAGTCTGTCTGGAGATAACCGGTTGGATGGAAGATTTACAGATTCTCTCATAAAAACAGTCCCCTGTCACCACCTTTTGGCCGCCTAGCAGTATGTAACTGGCAGAAAAAGGCACTGTCTGAATCATTCGTTTTAAATAAATCAGTTGAGTAAATGATTCAATGACTCACTACTAGGTAGTGACTTGTTTTGTCCCTGAATGAATCAGTGTGTTCAAACAAATCAGTTAAATGAATGATTCCCTGAATTACTCAGAATTACATCGCACAACTAATACAGACTGTCAGTCTTTCTGGAAAGTGTAAACATAGACAAGTGGAGTGATACAAGCAGGGAAAAATATATAATATAACATCTAAATTAATATAATATCTATAATATAATAATATCTATAACATAATTGTATAATATAGAATAAATCTATAATGTGATTATTAGAATGTTAGAAGAATAATCTACTTGATGTCTAGAAAATGTTAGCATTATGAGTTATGTGCAGATCAAATGCGATGATATGTTGTCTTTGTATAAAGTTTTTTCACTGTGTGTTTGCCATAGATGTGAACAGATTTGTTTCTTTCTTTGTTTTACTTCCTGTAGCCACCTAAAATTAAATTCAAGGGCTTCTGTGTGTGACAACTGAAGGCTAATGAAACCACTTAAATGCACAGGGTAACACACAGCATCATTTATTGTCCTGATGTTGCCATGGTGATGGAAGGCTCTGAGATCAAAGGTTCGAGGTGTCATTTGGGAAGACTAAATGGTTGATTCAAGGCTGAGACAATATTAACAAATGTGTTTTAGCTGCCACCATACACTGAATTGAGATATCCCAGGGCTCAATTTCTTTTGTTACAAAATATTTCAAACAAGAGAGACAATGAGAGGGAGGATTGAGACTGGTCCAAAAGCATCTTGAGCTTTTTAGTCTGAATAGACATCCATGGCACATGATTAGTCAGATCAAATATTGACTTATTTGATTACAGTGAATATATTTTAAAGCTGAAATGATCAATCCGGTTTTTATTTCTAGTTTTTTCATTCATCAGATTAGCGTTAAATCTTTTTACATGGACATATATAAATTAAAGTGATTTTGGTTCCTTTAATCATGTATTTTCCAGGGACTAATGCCCCTGAATGTACAAAACATATTTATCAACTTATTAAACTGTAATTTTCGGCCACAGCAATAGTGCAAAACAAATAGCCAGGGAAGATCTTCTGTCATCAAGAAACAAGAATCAACGAGACTTTAATTATGATGCCTATACTTTTAGAGTAACAATACAGTACTCCTTATTAATTTAATATGTATATATTAAAAGCAGTTTCGTTGAGCAATGATATATCACTGTATCGCCATGATGGGGAACAGAATTGTGTTATTTTGTTTTCTTTGCTCACCTAAACTCCTGTTGTTTCAAAAACAAATTCAAGGCCACTGATGTCTGGACAACAAGGCTAATGAAACCACTTAAATGCATGTCATCATCCAAGCGCATTCTGGGTTAGTCTCTGCACTCTGCCTTTATGAAGGTCACCTGCTCATCCAGACACTTGACCTTTCTTGGCCCTAAATAAGGAAACAAACATTGATTTGTTTATTGTGTTTTATCAATTATACCTTTAAGCTCACTATAGCTGCCAACACTGTTGGAATCTGCTTTGAGACCAATAGTTAAATCTATTCATTTTTCCAATTTATCTACATAATTAATGTTACAAAATATTTCATTAGCAAAGAGTGGTAAAATTGTTTATAATAAGACTGACAGGTGAGTTGATCTGTGTTAGTCTGAATAGACATCACAAAGAGTCATAATCAATGTCACACATTTGTACTTATTTGATTAGTTTAAATATATTAAACAATATATAAAATAAATCAATTTAATCAGGTTTTTATTTATTTATTAAGGTCTTATGGGTTTGGAACGGCATGAGGGTGAGTGATTAATGACATAAATTTTCAGGATGTGTGTGTGTGTGTGTTTATTTGTTTATGTTTATGAATGTTGCTGCATCATTTGTACTCATTATGAATATTATATTTGTGCTTGCTTGTGTATCTTTGTCTTGCCTGGGGAGTGGATACTGAAAGACTCTTAGTCATCTCTATTAATGACTGATTGGGGCTGACATTTTGGGAACCATAGTGATCACTACGCTTCACCTGGTGAGTCATACAGTATCCTCACATACTCCCCAATCTATTCACCATCCACACACTCTCATTGTCATACGAAGACAAGTATACATTATAAAACCTGTGAAGGTTATTCAGACAATGAATAATAAATGAAAATACACATCGATGAGATCCAAGGATTTTCTTCATCATGTTTATTGCAATGCTCCTTCAATGAATTCTGTTCATGTTGTTCCAATCCTGCATGACTGACTTTCTTCTGCAAACATAAAAGGAGAAACCAAAAATAGTCTATTCGATTGGTGCATTTCACTTCTGAAGCTATACAACTGTGTGAGAGGAACAAAGCAGAACTGAATCATACCCTCCAGCAAAGCTCTCAAATGGCATTCCGCATTTTGGCTTGTTATGTTCATTTATAAAGCACACAAGAACTAATGACATTTGGTGTCATTGATATGAAATATGTTTTTTTATATGCTCAGGGTTATTGAGATTTGAGAGCTTTTTTAACTAGCTCTTTCAGATTGTGTTGTCCAAGAGAACTACTTTGACTTTTTTTAGCTGAAGTGAAGTCTGTAAAGATAAAATAATACTTTTCTTTGAATTTAAGACTTAAAAATTCACATTGTGAGATTTACAGTTACAATTACGTTATAAAATCACTAACTAAAATTAAAATAAATAAAGTTGAAATTGTGACATAGACGCAAGGAAAAGAGATAAAGTCATAATTACGAGAAATAAAGTCGCAAGTCAAATAAAAAGTTACAAGTGTAAGAAAATTGCAATTAATAAATAGTCAAAATTTTGAGATAATGTTGCAATTTTGAGATGTATAAAGTCACAGTTAAAAGAAACAAGTCACAATTGTGAGAAATAAAGTTGCAGTCGTAAAATATAAATTCATGACTGTGAGATATAAAGTTGGAATTGTGTGATATAAATGTATAATTAAAAAAAATTGCAATTGTGATTAAGCTGCAATTAAGATAAATACATTTGCAATTGTGAGAGATAAAGTTGCAAGAAATATAAATAAAGTCATAATTATGAGAAGTCGCAAGTAAAATAAAAAAGTTGCAAGTGTAAGAAAGTTGCAATTAAGTAGCAGTTAAGAGAAATACAGTCACAATTGTGAGACAGTCACAGTTAAGACAGAAAGTCACAATTATGAGATAAAGTTGCAATTAAGAGAAATAAAGTGGCAGTTGAGAGATATAAAATCACAATGAAAATAAATAGTCACAATTGTGATTATGAGAATTTTGAGAAAGTCATTAAGAAAAATAAAGTTGCAATTAAGATAAAGATGTGAGAAAACCTCACTTGCAAGAAATGAAGTCACGATTCTCATGTGCATTCTGATGTTGGCTGAATCCTGATGCTATGAAAAAATAGTTTAATCTTTCACTCTGAAAAACGAAATGATTGTATTCATCTCTTAATGTAGTTCAGAAAGATTGATATAAGCTCCAAACTGTCCACCAGTCATTGAAGGTCAGACTGATGATCAGACAGTGAAAGTGCAAAAAGGACTCCAACACCTCAGATCATAACGGGTGCGGGTGTCTGCCGGGACACCCCAAACACACATGGAGACATTACTCTAGTCATGTGTCCATGCTGTCACCCCTCTCGAGCGTTATCCTACTAACAGAAAGGGAAAGGTGAGCAAAGGGGCAGTTGGTTGTTTGGCCAGATAAACCTGCTGAAGAGAGTGAAATGATGCGACACACATTAATATGACAAGCACAGTGTGAACTTATACACACACACTTGAAACATTTGTTCCCCTGCTCATTGTCCCAAGAGAGCTGTGTAGTGGATCTGTGTAGAGACACAGATGGCCACTGTCAGGACTGCTGATAAAGTGAAACGTCAAGAAGTGTTTCCCATCTCTCACAAACACACAAGACATAACATTTTCGGATGCTAAGGAGTTCACACTGGATTATCAACGCCTCTTTGGACTTATGATGCACATTCAGATCTCCTACACTGCTGACTGCTTCAGTACTGATCATACCACAGCAATTTAATCTTCTTTAAAGAAGTGTACAGTTACAGTACATTGGGTAAATATAAATAAATAGCTATATCTAAACCTTATTAGAGAAAGAGATAAAGCCTAAAAGAGCACATGTTGGGGTAAATTGTGAAAGCATGTCTGTAATGCTCCAAGTAAATCCACATGCACATACACAGATACAGACAAGGAATGTGCACACACATACTAAACATGCATATATCAACACATCAAACATAATCAACATACAGCACATTCATAATATGTTTGGTAAAGTCACTCATGTGAAAGGCTAGATTCACATCACATCAGATTATAAAACAGGCCAGAGGGCTGCGTGATTCATACTAGACTCACAATACTATGTCTATGTCAAGATATGAATCATTTACTTTATTCATTTAATCTTTTTTTTACAATTTCTCATATTTTACTCATACATTTAAATATTAAATTCATACAATTATATGTTTTTTTTATTATAGACCTAATATACTCAGGATAGACAATTCTTAGACTATTGAGACTATTGACAAATGGACAAAATAAAATTGATTGGCAAAAGGATAAAGAATTTGGTCAATGTTTTATATTTATTTGTTTTTATGAATACTATTGAAAAGTTGTGACATTAATACATTATTTTATTGCTGTATTTAACCAACCATTTAATTTTTAATTGAATAAACAAATATTTAAATACATCTATGAATTTATTTGAAAAGCCATTTATTTATTTACATTTTTATATTTGTTTTACTTATAAATTGATAATTGATTGATTCATTTGGTTTTCAAATGGCACTCCTAATCTTTCATACTGGTCTAGTCAGCTGACTGTGTGAGAGAAATGGATGTATGTGAACCCTGCAGATGGATGAGTGGAGTCAAGGATTCTTCTATAGATAGAAGTGGTGCCCATTTGTGGTGAGCCATTTTGAAGCCATCAGCCTAAATAAATGATGGCTTGATGACAGAGGAGTGAGGAGCTGATAAAGACTTCAGCTGAAAATCCACAGTTCTTTAGAAAGTGAGAGAGTGAGAGGGAAGATAACTAGCATGCATCACATGCATCTTCATCAAGATGTAATTTTATACACCTCTCTAAGCTGATTCAAAAGCGGATATGAAGGACTCATCTTGCATTACTCTACTTTGAGCAAACAAACAACTTTAATCGTTACTTCTGTTTATTGCCGTCTCAAACGGATTTTGAATTCCACAGTGGCAAAACACTGTAAAGTCCAATAATCTAGTGCTTCTGATTCATAACATAACCGTAGAGCGTCAGAGCTGACATTCAGAAGGGAGCTCTGCATTTCAATGGTCTCTGATTCACCATGAAGATTTGAGAGTGAGAAACAAAATCTAGCAAAACACATCTAGGATGAACCTCTCCAACCTTTTCAAAAGTTTTAACATGTGTTTAAGTGTAGTTTTCTGTTCTCAGTTTTTACAAAATGTGTGTTTTCCCTTGCCTGTCGCTCAGTATAGTTAAAAACTAGTTTCTTGAGTGAACAATTCAATGACCCACTCATAAAGACATTGGGTATATCTGAAATCCCTCAATGAGTAGATACTTCTTTTGAATAATTACTTCATGACTGTTAACAAGTCATCAAAGGCTTACCTGTAGCTCAACTAGTAGAGCATGGCACTAGCAATGCCACGATCATGGGTTCGATTCCCAGGGAAAGCAAGAGCTGATAAAATGTAGAAACTGTAACTTGGATGCACTGTAAGTCGCTTTGGATAAAAGTGTCTGCTAAATGCATAAATGTAAATGTAACAAAGTACATTCTATATAAGGTGAATGAGTGTAGTATAAATATAATTCGGACATACGTTGATCACGTGTCACTGTCATGTCATGTGACCTAGCAGTGCAGTGTGTGCCTCATGGGATAGTAAAGTGTCTATCAGATGTGCTCCAGAATTTGTTTTTGTTTTCATGAGACATGAGATTTGTGAATCTCAGATTTATACATGTAATGAGGCAAAACGTTCATACGTTCCACCACAGGAATGTGCACACTGACACGGCACACTTATAAAAACAGGCTCTCTCTCAGATGCAAGCGGGTGTAAGTGGTTTGTCTTGTGTGTGCTTGTAGAGGTGTGGGTCCAGCTTTTAGCCTGACACAATCCCAGATGCTCTCATGTCTTATTCATGTACCATTTGGTCTTGAATGATGCTTGACTTAAATGTCTTAAAGCAGCCTCTACTTTGCCTGTGTATAACATCACTTTTTAATCTCACATGGTGGTTTTTCTACCCAAAATGAGGAAACCATGAGTAGCTTGAACAACTCTGTCTGAACATCTTGCATTTGGTGCCTCGGGGTCATCAGTTGAAGTACTTCTTTCAAGAAGCTTTCTTGAACTCCATCCCATCTGCCCTCAAGCTCTCCAGTTTCGCCTCGCCATTTTTCTACATGTACTTTAATCTTTGTAAAAGGACACAAAACCAAAAACACTAAATTAACTGAAAATATACACACAGTCAGGAACATTGGGCTACAGCATGACCTTGAACTGCAGAGAGTGTGTGGTGGATGCTGGGAGTGCAGGGGCTCATAGGTCAGTAAATCTACTGCACTTGTGGCATTCGGAATTGTTTAGTGTTCCTCTTTTTCCTCTTTGTTCCTCTCGCCACCCCTCTTTCCATCACTCAGATTGAAATAGAAGTAGTGAAGACCTTTTCCATCCACCTTAAAGTACACAGTCCTATTCAACCCTAACAGCACAAATGGACAACAGAGATTTATCTAAACATCACTGGAACATTTTCTCTAGCACACACTCGTGCACACATACATGCTTGTTCACAGTGGTGAAAAAATGTGTGAATTACATCATGTCTGATTATCCAAATGGCCTGTGCAAAACACATAAAAGAGACATAAAAGTGTGTGTGTCTGAGTGTCAATGAGGACACGTCTCATTTGTCAGTTCATTAAGATTGATCAAAGCTAATGTCACTCTCCTTCAAGCTTAAACTATGAGATAAACTACACAAGACGTTTCTAAAGCTTCCAGAAGCCAGAACCCTTCCTTTCAAGATGTACTCAATGATTTTGCCTTCATTAAGAAGTTTTACACAGAGACAATTAGTGGTATTTTTCCCAACATTTTTAAATGTTGTTTACACGAGATGAATCCATTAAAAACACTAATAAAAATGGTCCATACGAAACACAAGCAATATATCTTCTAAAGCTAGTAATCGGGAAAATCAAGCTTTTCGAAACTCTGTATCATTTGAATCAATTGCTTCGCAACAAGATACTGTTTCAAAGGGCTTGAAACACCACATGCAGGTCAGAACAGTGCAACTGCAACAAAAACTCAACCCAATCATGTCAATAATTATCCGGTTATAACAGTTAGGGGCTCACTGGAGAGAAAATGAGCAATAAATAACACTGCAAATGTCTTACACATTTTGGGTAAGAACAATTTGTTTCTGCCACAAATGTATGACTTGAGTCCACTTTTATGATTCTTGTGATGCATTGCGTCCCTTAAGCTTGAAAGTGTATGGTCTTCAATGTAAAGCGCATGCATGGTCTTCACATTTTATCCTATTGTGTTCAAAGAAAGGAAACTCATTTGTGTTTGAAATGACACAGAGGTGAGTAAATGATGACAAAACTGACTTACGACATATTAATGGCTTTAAGGAGTAATGTACATTAATTAACACATGACACAAGAGTAAAAAACTAAATACGTAATACATTTTTTGGCTTAGATTTGCAGTTTCATTGCCCTTTGTATGATGTGTCCTCTATGTTTGAATTTTTTTGGATGTAACTCAACAAGGCAATATGGCCGCCGTCCCATCTGACTAACAACCTCTGGGATCCAGGTCTATATTGCAATAGTCATCAATTAATTCTGACCAAGACAGTTTAGTAATTATGCTGGTGTATTTAGAGCGGTGAGAACATGGCAGTGTGTTGCATGAATGATTTCATATTATGTGGCAAGTAATTCATCTTGACTAAGAGTCTCATTTACTTACAATCCACTATTAGGGATGATAAAGCATGCGCTCTGATCCTCTATTTGCAGATGGAGATGTTTGACTGAGGGTAAAAAAACAGTTTCTATTAAAAACAGGCACAACTATCAATCTGAAGCTTTGTGGAAAGCTTGCAAGTATTCATTTGCCATACCAAATAATGGTTGATTTTCATTTGTTCCAGTCAGGGCACAATTTAATCATATCACATCTATTATTCAAAACATTTTTTAATGTTGGATAACAGCAGCAGTGTTAGTGGCATCATACAGATTCATGATTTATGCATGTGCATGCATGCATCTTTATGCGTTTAATAATGGTTTGCAATAGGGTCAAACAACCCCTAAAGAGACCCCTGGCACTATCACCATAGCAACAGCCAGTTCTGCCATCCCCCTGAACAGTTGCCAACAATCTGATGTCTTTCATAAGACACACCAACACGACACATGTCCTTTAAACTCAACAGGGGAGGTCTAGAATGATGGACAGCACATCCTAACCTTGGTCCAGGCCCTACAAAGTCAGTCACAGGGGGTCTGTGTAGTCATCTATTCAAGCAACACAGGCTTCAGAGGTAAAACATGTCCCGAACAGCCAGAGGCCTAATGTCCAGACCCCACTCACTGGATCTGTATACGGACTGAATGACTGAAGAGCTTGGTGCTCTGTATGAAAAACGGACCTATAATACAGAAACAAGTCTAATTGACAGCTGTGTTGCATTTTAAAGGAACATGTTAAGTCTTATTGAGCATTTATCTCTGTTTGTTACAGTTAAAATGACAATTCTGTCCACATTTATTTGCCCTATTTGCATTGCAAACTCGCATGACTTGCTTTAACAAAATATATTTTGAAATAAAAAAAATGTGTCCTTATTTACCACGTTTAAAATTAGCACTGTCTGGTAATATTCGAAATGTCCCATCTGTGGCATGTTTGGCTAAAGCATTAAACACAGCTGAGTACACAAATATTGTATAATCTTTCTAAGCTCAACATTCTGCTTATGTATATGAGTGCACTACATGGCCAATAGTGTGTGGACCTATGCTGCCACTATGCTCTCTAACTCAATTTTAAGTAGACAAACAATGAATTAACAACTTTCAGTCGTTGTCAGGTAGATCGAAAGGGTCGAAACTTTGTTTGTCTATTATTAAAGTTTATGTAATTCCAGATATGTCATCTGGTACAGAAATGGACACTCTGAGTGTTGTTCAGTCGTTGTCCAGTAGATTGTGACGGTTGGTGGTATTTATCCCACCTGTCCTCCACTGTGGTACTGTTGTAAACGTGCGTCCAAGACTGACACGGAAGAGAAGATATTGTTGAATAAAGTCGTTTTTTAATTTTTTTGTGCACAAATGTATTCTTATCAAAAGTTGTATAAAAAAACTTAATTTGTGTTACGAAGATGAACGAATGTCTTACGGAACATGAGGGTGAGTAAATAATGACAACATTAACATTTTTGAGGGCACCGTGTGTTGTTTTTTGTTCTTTTCTGAAGGCCTTCTTGGTTGATTTTTGTTATTTCATTTTTTTGTTCATGCACCTGATCTGAAGTTTTGTGCTCACATATCTTGTTTTGTTTCAGCTATTCCCATTATTATTGAGAGGTAGTCTACTGAAATAATGCATACAGCCATACAATCCCCTTTGACAAATGTCAATAGAATGTGGCATACCAAAGAGCTCAGTGACGTTCAAGGTACACTGTCCTTGGGTGCCATAGAAAGATAGCCTGCACAAAGCCCACACCTAAACCTTACTGAACACCTCAGGGACAAATTCAAATGTTGACTGGGAGCAAGCACCGACTGCTTTGTTTCACTTATGCTTGTGTCTGAATGAGAGCAAATCCACACAGCCACACAGAACATCTTAAAGGGGAAACTGATAAGAAAACAAAGGGAGGACCAACTAGTTGTCTATGAAATGTATGAGTAAATTAATGAAATAAAAAAGAAGAAAGAAAGGTAAACAATGTAAATTAAATATAGGCCTATACGGAAAATGCTGATACAGAAAACATAAAACATCTACAAATCTGTAAATTTGTTTATTTGAATAAACCAGCCACAGTGCTAAGATTACAACAGTGAAAATAAATATTTTGCTTCTAGATCTTAATAATTTTTTATTTTGCAACTCATTGGCCAGTTTTTTTTATATTGTCTCCTCCTCTTTGTCTTCGCATCAGTCTGAATATTTGTTGTGTGCGTTTTAAATTGTGCAACAGTTTCCAAATCATTATTTAGTTAGCAGCGCCCCCAAGTGAAACCATTGCTGCATTACAATAATGCAAACTGGGTCTCCTACCTAGGGCTCAAGCCTTCAGCATTACCGCCATCATCCGGATCATATCAGAAGTACTCTGCTCCTGCAAAATACCTCTCTCCTTTTTGTGTTTATTTTGCATATAAAAACAAATTAGTCAGGTAATTAGATTGTATGATTTGTTATGTGCACAAATTGTCAGACCTGCTAGATCTTGTTTTATCAACAGGCAGTGAATTTTTGATTAAAACCTGCCAATGAAAGTGCCATGAAAACTGACACTGACCTTGGTGTAAACCTTTAGCTTTGTTATAGTGTGAATCCTTCAGTGATCCCTTCAACACAACAGCCTACTGAAAGTCAATGAGGAGAAGTAGCAGGTAAATGATGAGGATGGCATTTTTCATTCACTCACAGGGTGCCGTTATATTGCGGTCTATGGTTTTCACAGTATGAGAGCCACTTCTCAGTGAGGCATGATAGACGCATGCTGTGAGGAGTAGGAGGTGAATGTGACTCAGTATTGATTCTTTGCTCTTGTTTGGGTTTATGTGATGTCTGCATGTGTGTGTGTGTGTGTGTGTGTGTGTGTGCATTCAGTTGGTGTGGCTGCTGCTCATTCATGTTTTTTTGTGGGTTTTTTTGTTGGTGTGACTAAGTGCACTACCACTAATTTAGATCGAATTAGAGTCACTCTTTTCACACATCACACATGCTGAATATATATTTTGCTTTACTTAATAGCTTTTTGTGAGGAATCAGATGTATTGTATTGTTGCTTTAAATGCTTAAGTACTTTAAAACAGATTGGATTCTGATTGACTGTCAATGGTTTATCATTCATCAGCTGGGAAATAACTTTTTTCTGAAAGCCCTTCCAGCAATGTTATTCCTGCGTCATACTGTTATAGTTTTGGTGTTAACTCTTTTATTATTTTATATTTAAAATAATTTGTAAAAATAAATCTTTATCATTATATTTACCATCCTTGGTGTGAATAGTAATGTTTTGGTGAGATTTTGAACGTTGTGATGAAATGGAAGTAGTGACCGACCCTTTCTGATTTACTGTAACATATATCTGAGTGAAAATGATTATAGAAAAGAAATAAATGTTGTGTGGTGTTCTGTACATCAGTTGTTGATTGGATGGAGGCAGATCTCAATGTGAACTTTGGTTGATTGTAAGAAATGGACAGAGTTTAAACAGTCTAATTGATTAGAGAAGTCTTGTATAAGACACTAGAGATAAGCCTGCCATTTTACCAGAAGATAAATTTATGATTCAAATTCATGAGATCCAAATAAATTACAAATGGAACATGCATGGATGAACAGTTCACAACCGGATGCATTTAGAAAACAAATTGGGTGAATTTCTATTTCATGCCACTCAGGTAACTCTACGGCAGTGGTTCTCGGCCAGATTTGCTTCAAGACCAAGATCTTGCCAAGAGCCTATAAATCACAACGTTTTTATCAAACAAACGTATAATGCATTGTAAATACCTAAATTATAACATGACTCAATGGAAACTAGTAATGAAGCTTTAAAGCTGCAATGAATTCTGCAGTGTCACATCTTGCCAGCAACATTTCTCTGAATCATTCTGTGACCCTTTTAAATCTGTATAGCTTTGAAATCTTTTTGAAATCTCTGAACATTTTGTTGCAGCTTGATCAAACTGAGCTCTTGTTCTGTACTGCTTCGCTTCGGTGACCTCTTACACAGATCCTTATAATGTTCCACGACCCAATTCCCATCCGGCCTGAACTTTATGCACTTGAGGATTTAAAGATCCCAAAAACCTACTTTCCTATACGCCTATCTATTCTCTTCATCATAGTGTGTGCAGCTCAGCTCAAAACAGTCTTTTCTGAAGGCACTTTACAAAGCCTATTCACTAGTTTACACCATGGCTGAGCATCCAGGCATACTGCTTAATGTCCAGAGGGGATGAAATTACAGCAGCCTGCCATCGTGTCTGAAACTCTTTGCTCCACTAAACAATAAATCTTCTTCCCAAAGTCCCAGACGTGCAGTTTAGTTCCTGTCAGGTAAAGGAGATGATTTGAAAGCAGTGCAGTTATTTATATTATAATTTAGCAGACACTTGCGACTCCAAGTTTACCTGCTATAGATAATCTCGACCTGTTGTATCATATTTCAAACCGATCTCATAAGAAAATGTGACTATTTTAGAAACTGGTGATTTAAATTATGATTTTTAGGGGAAAGAGCTAGGTCCACCCCTAAAACTGAGGGTTACTTTTAGGGGTGGACCTTCATCTTTTTATCAATTGTTGTCAATTTTGGCCTGCAATTGACAATGTTAAATGTTTTCATGAAATCTTGTTTATCTTTACGAGAGACTATAAAACCTGAGTAATTTGCCACACTGCATTAAACACTTGAAGTGAAATCCAAAGGATGCTAAAACAGTAGCCTACACCCTTTCACATTGGCTGCATTTTGAACAGAATATCGCTATAGCTATACTTCAAACGCACAGTTGGCTGTTCTTTCCTCACATCCGCGGTCACGCGCCCTGTCCATTGCTGCACATTAATTATTCCCACGGTCTCCAGATATTGATGCGGTGCCCGCTGTTTTAATGCGTTTTCCGAGTTTCTAACAAATAATTCACTCCGTCTCGGGTGCGTGATGCACCGCAAATTGAAAGATGCAGCGAAAGAGCTCTTGAGTCATGTGCACACACATCCTCCTGCAAAAATTACGCACTCAGCTCTGTCTGCACGGAGGGGATAGGCGCATAATCTCAACGCGACAGCACGTTCAGCTCCACGGTATTAACGCGAAGGACTGCCTTCCATGAGCTGTCGTGTCCAGTGACCTGCTGGCGATGGGATCTGACCGGCATACTGATCGGCTCCGCCAGCAGCGTCAGCAGCACCGGAGCGCGCGACAGACACTAGAACGCCTCGCGCGCCTCTTTGGTCTTCGTTAGAGTTGCTTTCTTCTTTTTTTGCGTTTTAGTATTTTTGATGTTGGTCTCGTTGTCGCGCATGCGTTGCTGTGTTGTCGAATTTTGTGGAGCGCTTCTTCAGACTAAGTTTGGGCTGCTGCTTCTCGGTCGACGATGAGAGGGATGCTGATCGCTCGGGATCACTGGCGCGCGGTGATCTTGTGTCTCCTTGTGCTCGTGGCTTTGACAGTGGGTCGTAGTCCGCCGGCGCAGAGGTAAGACATGCCGTCCTTGTGTGTTATCAGTATGCCTGCATTCTCTGCAGAGCCATGTTAAACCAGCCTAAGATGGTTTGCTGGGCTTAGCTGGTCTCCCAGCCTATTTCTGGTCTCCCAGCCTCCCAGGCTGGTTTCAGAGAGGTTTGGGACACTTTTCAGACGGTCAGGCTGAAAGCCAGATGAGAATGGCTAGGCTGAGGAACTAGACCAGCTAAGACCAGGTTGGCCAGCCTAGGAGACAGTTTAAACCATCACTGCACTTGCTATTCTTCATGTCCTGGTTTCTTTGAGTCACGGTTTCTCAAGTATCACACTGCTCTTCCACAGTTTAAACGAACGAAGCAACATGTCATATGTCAAAGTTACTGTGGATAAACTACTCAAAGGCTACGACATCCGTCTCAGGCCTGACTTCGGAGGTAAAGGCATTATATTGATTTAAAACACTTTTCCATTCTCACTGATGGATGTGACCATTTTCATGGATCATTGACTGTCCTCAGGCCATGTTGTAGAGATTGTGGTTGTCTGTTTGCTTTGCAGGTCGTCCGGTTGATGTCGTTATGAGTATCGACATCTCCAGTATCGACATGGTGTCGGAAGTGAACATGGTGAGTCTACAGGCTACTCTGATTGTTTAATAGATGGTGGGCTATTAAGGAGGGGGGCATCTGTCAACACAACCTATTAAGGCAGCAATGATGAATAAAGTGGGAGAATAGAATTGAGTCTGATGTTGTAGTCCACTCAGGAAAGAGCTACAGGCTACTGTTTTCTCTCCTGCTCACATACACACAAGCACAGCTGACTGTGAGATTAGAGAGACATTGTGTTCATTTGCATTATGATTGTTATGGCATTGGAACTGAACTGACATAAGCCTTTACTCTGACTCAGCATAGAAGGACAAAATAAGCAATTTTGTAAAACATGCACACAAGACCCCATGTATATGCACACCCACAGGTTGGAGTAGGTGGATGCTAAAACACAACAGTGATTTTAATGCCACTCTGAAATAGAAATAAAGATGATTTTGATGAAGATGATCATGATGGTCAATGGTTCGTAGGATGTCTAATTCGCTTAAATTTATTGGCCCATGTCCGATGAGTATACTGTATACAGAGCAGCATTTCTCAACCTTTTTGACTTCTTTGCATTCCCCCCATTGCCCAACACAATATTCAAAGGAGACAATATTCAACAAATCTTCCAAGAGCAAAGCAAATTATTGTAGGATCACAAACAAGCAGAGCTGATAAAAATCAAGTGTGGGTAATAGACAATCAACACAGGTGCAAAATGGGTTAAGACATTTTTTAGGGGTGTTAAATAATGGTGCAAATATGAGTAAGCTGACTACTGCAAATCTTGTGGCATTCATTTAACCTTGCGGGATTCATTTAAATACTCTCCTCCCATAAATGTTGTATCTGAAAGAGAAACTTGTACAAATGCATATGCAATAAGGTTAGCGGTTTTCATTGCTAATTGCATGTATTTAGATTTTAACAGCAAAAGAGGGTTTGTGGCTCAATCTGTTAGTAAATCTGGCCCTAGGAGTGCTGATAAAAATAATTAACCACAATTATTTTTTCATAAGACTCCATAAGAGCAAAATTTCTACTTTGGTGTGCTCTTCAATTAAAAAAACAAAGATTTGAGGGAAAAATAAATATTTTTTCAATGTACATATTGATATATTTGCAAATAAATTTTTAATATAATGTGATTAATTAATCCTGTGATCTCTTTCGGAGTTCAGAAGGCCCCAACGGGCCCCAGTCCCCTGAGGGCAGAGGACATGTGAGTGCTCTTTATTTCCCAGACAATCGCCCTGAACTGGAGATCAATTCAGATAATTTTATTTTCAAATTGATAAGAGAGTAATAAGAATAAAAGGTGTTCTGAAATAAACTTCAGTTGTTTCCACTCTGAAGGCCGATGCACTCTGAGGGGTTTCTAGGATACTTCAGGTCTAAGGTTGATGTTGGCACTTTTGTTATGACAAGGTGTCACTTTGGCCTCACTGGAAAAAGCTTTTTTTGTGAATTATGGATAGTGGGCCTGAACATAAGCCATTTCTGTGGTGGTTTGTCATACATTAATTATTTTAGCAAGTGGGAGGCGTTTCAGGGAGGACACATGATGGCGGGAGTTAGTGAGGCGCAGCAGAACGATAGCGTTTGCAGCAGCTGCTTCAGGACTCACTGTGTCTAGAAATTCTGTTTCTATAGAAATATACTTCTAAAATGGTTTGATTAAATGTACAATATATAGAAATACCACCTGGAGCAGTTCAAGTCAGTTGTGGCAAAGTCAGGGTACAAGAAACCGTCCCAAACGTTACTGTGGGGTTTGAGATGAGTGATGAGTTATGAATTATTATGTTGAGTTGATTACATTCACTGTTGAAAGGGTGGAAGGAATCAAAGATATGCTGTATCTTAAAGTGTTCTTATGCTCGGTTTGGAAGTTCTTTATCTCATCGGTTTCTCATGATTGCTTTTAAACCGGTCAAGGGTGAATTTCACTAGAATTCATTTAGATGTGTTTGAATGTGATGTGATCAGAAGTTTGATGTGGCAGTTGCTGTCATTTTTGTGGAGTATCTGCAGAGACTAACATTAAAAAGGTCTAGCTTTCAACAATTTGATGTGATTTTAGAGAGGTAGATTGACATTTTGATTCAAAATAAGAGTATCTTAATGGTTTATATTATTTAAAATCGCTGGATCAACATAAATACACCCACAAAACAATATTAAAGGTTCAATCAGGTAGAAATTTCAGGTTAACACTTTTCCAGTGTACCATATCATTTTTTTATTTACCATGTCTCTTACTGATTATTGGTTGCAATTATATATATTTGCAGATATTGGATAATTAATTAGGCCTATCTAATTTTAAAATCTAGATTACCTTTCATGTTATGCTCACTTAAACTGTAGAAACAATACTAGTTCAGTAATACTATTTTTTCTGAGAAAAGCTAATTTAAATAGCCAATTTAGAAACCGCGTTAAACTAAAAGATAATCTACTGCAGCTCCCATAAGAATCTTGCAGAAGGTCAATTTTAACAGTGATTTATTGGTTATCATCCATTAAATGCATTGATTGTTAATCAGTTTACACTGCTGGTTACCTCATCGCTCGCCACCACGATGACTGCAGTGTGAGGATCCCTATGTTGCTTGAAAAAAGTTGCTCGACACTATTTGGACTCTTGACTGCAGTGTGATGCTGGTGTTTTTATTAACAGCTGGTGTGGACTTCAGCAAAATAGACTTCACTTTTACTTTCTCTGTTCACATTCTAGGACTTATTGTACATGATTAATCAGTGCATTATATTAAAAGAAAAAATATTAGAGTATTTATAACAACAAATATAATAGCTTCATCTTTCCTGAGAAAATCTGAATTTAAATAGACTAATGCTCAGCTAACTAAAAAGATTTTGCAGCTCCCATTCTTGCAAGGTCATATAATGCTACTGTACTTTTACAGCTTTACAGCCTATAATGATAAAAAATGTAAGCTCTACTAAAATCTTTACCCTCGCTCAAATCGAGCTGTCCGTGACTGCAGTGTGAATACATGTTGCTTGCAGTAAAAGATTGTTTGATTGACAGCAGTGTGGACTCTTGGCTGCAGTGTGATGCACTGGTGTTTTATTAACAGCTGGTGTGACTGTCATCAGTTGTTTCACTTTTACTGTAGAAAAGAATGACTCTAAGTGTTTTCAGTGTTTGTTGTTGGATGTAATAATGAAAAAAATATTAGAGTATTTATAACAACAAATATAATAGCTTCATCTTTCCTTTTGACATCACTTGGACCATGCAGCTAAATGCTTTTACAAAAGATCATTTTGCTAACATTCCATTAAAGTCATTATACAGATGAAGTGTATTTTACAAGGTAAATGAATATGTGTTGGCAAAGTGTTCACAATAATAATGAGTTTCACGATGAATCTACTAAAATCTCCTCAGTGCTGAGGAAAGAGGGGCGGAGTCAGCAGAGCTCTTTCAGATTTAAAGGAGAATGACTCAATACGACTTACCCTGAAAAGAGCTGTTTTGACAGGCTAAAAAGTGTTTTTACACTACCAATGAAAAGTTTTAACCAAACGATGTGACTGTCATTAAGACCCTAAATAATAATATCAACTTGTGGAAATGGGCATTATAGCGCCTTTGTTGTATAAAATTGCTATAATGAACATGAATGTCATTTACTTGATTGTTAGAGAAAAAGAGGATTATGTGTTTGGTCATTTTCTCACCAAATACATGTTATGTTCAGTCATTTTTGAGGAAAACATTCTGGATCCAGCTTCATCTACAGAAGAAGTTCAGTACAAGGTTTTTTCAGTCTTTGCAAATGCCTTTCTAATAATGTCTAATTAGGATGAATGCTGGCTCAGTCATTTTGAGGAAAACATTTCTGGATTTGTCTCCATATAGTGGACTTCAATGGTGACTAATGGGTTAAAGGCCCAAAATGCAGTTTCAGTGCAGCTTCAAAGGGCTCTACACGATCCCATCCGAGGAATAAGGGTCTTATCTAGAGAAATGATTGGTCATTTTCTAAAAAATTATAAAAATGTATATACCTTTGAACCACAAATGCTGGTCTTGCTCTAGCTCTGCAATGCACATCTGCAACTTCACGCATTACGTATTCACATTGAAAAGGACACACACGGTTAGTTCTTTATCTGTGTAAGGACAAACACAGTACTTGTACTTTGGTTCAAAAAGGTAGAGTGTGAAAACTCTCTTTTCTACTCCATCTTCAAAATCATTGTTTTACCTTTTTTTGTTGAGGACGTTTGACTTCCTTTGCATATTCGCTTTGTAAACACTGAGTCGGTACTTCTGTCACGCATGACCTTTCTAACACGACCACGTAACGCGTGAAGTCGAGCAGAGACAAGCATTTGTGGTTAGAAAGTATGTAAATTTGTATTTTTCAAAGAAAATGACAAGATTGTTTCACCAGATAAGACCGTTATTCCTCGGCTGGGATCGTGTGAAGACTTTTGAAGCTGCGACTGAAGAAAGAAAGGAAAATCTTGGATGATATGGGGGTAAATTATCAGGACATTTTTATTCAGGACGTGAACTAATCCTTTAAGAGAATGTGACATTTTGTTGATGTTTCATTTAGATCTTCCGTGAACATTCCAAGGATGTTCCAACGTTTCAACATTATCATGACATTATTAAAGACCAGATAACTAACAAATAACAAACTTTCCATCAACATTAGTGGAAGAACATTTGAGACCCTTACCTGAACATTAGCAAATGTTCTGAGAACATTCTTTGTTAGCTGGGTGGATAATGTTAACCAATATACAAATGACTTGTTAAGCAATATCCATAACCAAATAACCTGATAATTGATTTACGTGCATTTGGTCTAGCTTCGTTCTAGTTAGGGCTGTGTGTCACACACATATTGCATTTACATTCAGGTTTTTGAATTTATTCATGCACCATAAAAAAGGCTTTTAACAGTAAATAAAAAAGATTATTGGAGGACATTTTACTATTTCATTTAAACTCCACTTAAAACGTTCATGTTTAATTCAGTGTACTATTTGCCATTACTTCATTATGAAATTGAACAGCAATTTCTGAGAGAAAATGATTTCTGAACCACTTGTTTTAAGTATGCTGTTCAATTAATAGAAAAGCAGTTGCCGAAATAAACAAAGTCTGAAATTCACATTGACTTTAATTCTGCAGCAGCCTGCACCAAACCAAAGCAGATTGCTTTGCAGTGATTTCCTTTCCAGCTGTCCTTGTCCTCAGTCTCATAGTTTCTTTTTCTTTCTTTTTCAGTTTTTGTTTTTTTATTCGCTACTTTTAATCCTGTTGTGCTCCTCTAAAGTGCGCGTCTCTCTCAGCCTCTATCTTCTGTTCCTCTGTGATGTCTTCAGTGAAATGAGTTCATTTTAGACCGCACTGTCAGATAGGGCTGTGATACAGTAAGTATGACCTCCATTGTGTGTACATGTGTGCGATGGGGCGTTTCCTTTAGCATCTGTGTTTATGTTTGTGTGTGTATCTGTCAGGGTGCTCTGTGAAGAGGTTGAGGTGCTGGAGTGATGATTTTAAGCGGTTGTCAGGGGCAACAGCTGCTTCTAATAATAGAAGCTGAAGGAGGAACCCGAGGCACACCCATCCTCTCTCTCTTTCTATCTTCTGTTTTCTGCCGCACTCACAGAAATACACTCACATGCTATCCTTCATGGGGCAGCACCCTTTCCGTCTGAAGAGCAGTTATGTATTTTATTTATAAATAAAGGTTGATATTATGAGAAATATCATTTTCTTGATCTTTTGATATACAATTATTCAAAACAATAACAAATATTGTAACTTACGGTACTCAAAACTTAAAAAAAGAGCTTGCTTGTAATATCACAACCTGTAATTATTTATGTGAGAATTGTTTATGATCTGTTTACATAGAAATATCGAATAATAGTAACAGTAATCATAGTAATACATTTATTATACACATTTGAAACACACTGCTGTTCAAAAGTTTGAGGTTGATACGATTTTATTTGAAAGAAATTATACTTTTATTTAGCAAGAATGCATTAAATCAATTGAAAGGGACAGTAAAGACTTTTACATAGTTACAAAAGATTTCTGATTTAAATAAATAATGCTCTTTTAAACTTTCTGTTTATCCTAGACTGAAAAAAATCACAACTTCCATAAAAAAAAATATTAAGCAGTGCAACTGTTTTCAACACTGTTTAACACAGTGTTTTTCTTAACATAAGAAATGTTTCTTCAGCAGCAAATCAGCGTATTAGAAAGATTTCTGAAAGATCATGTGCGCTGAAAACCGGAGTAAAGCTTTGCTTCACAGGATTCATTACTGACATCGTTAAAATATGTTCAAATAGAAAATGTTAAATTGTAATAATATTTAAAGGTCTTACTGTTTGTTCTGTATTTGTGATCAAATAAAGGCAGTCTTGGTGAAGAGACTCCTTTCAAAAACATAAAAGAATCTTACCCACCCCAATCTTTTGAATGGTAGTTTATGTCATAAGTATTATTCAGTGAGGTGAAAAGAAGAAAAAGGTATGATAGATACTATTTTTCCTAACATCAAATGTGGGCAAATCTGCATGCATCATCTGTCCCTCCTGAAGGATCCCAAAGTTCTTGTCTCTTGTTATATTTAACAAGATCTCAGTCATCGTAGTAGCATTTCCAAATTTCAGTTTAAGGTTCTGGATTCATGCAGTACATCGTCTCAGACTAAAAAAAAATTCAGGACAAATCCCCAAGGCATGTTATGAAGTGATTGCGTAGGCAGTTTTAAATCTGCACACTGTGCTGGATGATGTGCGTGTGCTCTGTGAGAAGAATCTTAACAGAGACTTTGCAGTACAGATGAGTGTGGAGGAGCAGTAGTGCTGGGACAGGACCTACCTGCACCCCTTTAGGGCAACTGAAACATCTGAAGTGCTTTTAGTACATCACACATATGGAGAATACTATTTCATCAAAATTATCCTCACTTTTAATCATCACTGCTGTTCCTTTTATGTGATTAATGAAAGATTTCGCATATTCCCTGGGTTAATATTGATAGGATCACATTTTACTGCATTGCAGCAAACAACGCCTTGTACTGTTACTGCCCTAATACACAATAACATATATCTAAATCATATACTGCACTATTCAAAATGCTTATAAAAAAGGAAAAAGAGAGAAATAGCTTAAAAAACATTTATTCAGGTGAGTATAATGTATTCTCAATATTTAATGTTTAATCACAGCAGGACAGATAGTCTCTTTAATTTGTTGTGTTATACTTTTACACAGTTTGTATCTTAATCTCTGGGGAAATAAATTGCACACACATTCAGCACCGATTTCATGATTGTTTCTAAATCTCCACTGTATGATTATTAAATGTGATACGGCTACAGCAGTAAATGCTGCTTCATTCACGTTCATTTGAAAACTTTGTTTACATCTGCATAATTTTCAACATTTCTACTTGACAAACATGTATTATAACTTGCAGAGTAGAATAAAATGGTTACAATTATCAAATATTTGTTGGTTACTTTGCACGTCATGTGAACATAAACCATCATCAGACATCTGTGAATATGCTAATTTGATGTCAAATTAATCAAATCTTAACTTATATTCTAGATTCTAAATATTTTGCATCTGAGGAACCTCTGGTCTACAGTAATTAGCCCCCCCCCATCAGTGTTATTTCTAAAGATGCATAACGTTGATTCTGGACAAGCTCCGTAAGTTTATCTGCCTATCAGTCTAAACCGTGTCTTAAAACAGACACAGACAGATGCTGTGATTGTTTTATAGGGGTTTGTAAGTGTCTGTGAGAGACAGGGAGAATCCACTCTGTCTGTTTAAACTTCATGCTCATTTATCATGTTGGTTTAATGGGATCTCAACTTAATTTGTTTCATCACTTATTCAGATGAGGAATGTGGTGACTGGGAGATGGAGTTTAAGCAGAAGCCTCTGTGCAAATGTGTCTGCGGTTTTCAGCCTAACCTTTGACTTTACAGATAGTCCCAACCCATTTGGGATCTTAAGAGACTCTTTCCTTTTCACAGCAAACCTAAATGAAGTGCACAGTCATGTAAGTGGCAATTACTGAGAGCAGAGTAGTGTCTGAAATATGGATGTACTGTTGGAACGGGATCTCATTTCATTTAAGTTGTTGATTTTACTGACTTGATTATCTTGACCTCAAAGCAATGATGAATGCGATGTAGCTTTATGTTATCGTGGGGCATGGAGCACCAGGGCCACGCAGTTTTATAATTGTGTTGTTTTGTCTGCAAAGAAGAGCTTGTCATCTTGGATGATGCTTTGTGTTTTTACACATCTGGAGGTAGTGGCTGTGTGACCTTCAGCTGAGAAAAACTGGGTTAGCGAGGTCTTGGCTGAGGGGAAGGGAAGCTTAGCTTAAGATATATCAGAAAAGGATGCAGATGTCCTCCCTGAGATTACAAATGCAGATGAAATGGGGAGCGAGATGCACAGCAGTCATAAATGTTAGTCTGTGACGTATTTACTTTGTTTGCATATGCTAAACATCTTGCACATGTTTTCACTCTTAAAACCACTGGAAACCCACACAATTTTAATTTGGCATTTTATTTTTGTATGCTCAGTACATACTTTTGCACATTTTTGACTCTAAGGTAACACTTGAAGTCATAAAAATGAATTTCATTGCATTAGATTCACAACATTAAATGAAGTGAACTGCAAACAAAACAAGCAACACAAGCTTTTCTCCGAACAATTAATGATTTTGCAAGTAAAAATGTACGAGCTGTATTTGAGTAATTTTAAAGCTGTGATGTACAGAATAGCTGGTAATTAGCATTCGTCTCATGGTTTGCTTTATATAACACAAACATGTTGTTTGGTTCCACATATAAATAAGTGATAGAAATGAATCATTTTATATTGAATTCATTTCATTTTGAATTCAGACGTAGATGGGTTTGTTGTTCACAATATAAATGTTTTGTTTCCGTGTTATGTGTCCGATTTGAATGCATGACTTCTTGTAATAATGAATGCCAGACTTGGAGGTTCGAGTTTTTCATCCATGTATACTTAAAGGCAGTGATGCACTTGGCAACCAGAAAGAGTCTGAATACTTTTTATCTTCATTTTGAACTGTAAATTTAACCTTTTATCATTTGAATCCAAATACGTGTTATTTGAAATATGTGCTTGTGTCTTTCTTTGCAGTAAATGCCACTTGTTTTTCTATATTGTATCTAACACAGTGAAAATCTGGCATTAATGTGAAGTGTCCGATTCTTTGGAATTGATGAAATGAACAGTTTTTTTGTGTGTTTTTCAGGACTATACCATCACCATGTATTTCCAGCAGTCTTGGCGCGATAAGCGCCTGTCCTACACAGGGATTCCTCTCAATCTTACTTTGGATAACCGAGTGGCTGATCAACTCTGGGTGCCTGATACTTACTTTATAAATGACAAGAAATCTTTTGTCCATGGGGTCACAGTGAAGAACCGCATGATTCGTCTGCATCCTGATGGGACTGTGCTCTATGGCCTCAGGTCAGTAACTTTGTGTTTACGCATCTTTTTTAATATATTTTTTGTGTCTCTTCTTCTTTGTCTCATGCATTAGATTAATGTTTGGTTCTTTTGTGTGTGTGCGTCTTTACATTTATCTCTGTCTGCATGTGTATGCTGTATTTTTAGCTGACCCTATTCCCTTGGCTGTCCTGATGGTGCTTTTTCGATTTTAAAGCCCAGTGAGAGATGTGTATTCTGTCCCAGTCAGGGAATATAGGTTCTGTTTACCAAAGAAAGATGAGTCTGTCTTTGTCCTGGTTGAACCAGGCTATTCTGTTAACGTCCTATTCTTCTCAATGGCAGCTGCTTGGCTGGTGTAGAAGCCTTCTGGATCTTTGATCATGGAACCACAAATCTTTTTTTTTGTCTAAATGTATACACTACATGATTTTTGCCCCGATTCTCCTCCAGTTTACATTTTAGATATATTGATGCTAGTCAGAGCCAGTCTGCAGAGAAGAGTGGACAGAATTCATAGAAAATCCTGTAGTGTATGATGTTCACAGACTCCAGTTTTCAGCTTCAGATTTTGATCCCATCCAGTCAGAAGGTTCCAAACATGTTTGATTTTTCTTCTGATCATTTGTCATGCATCTCCTAGCAACAGGGCATACATTTCTCTATGAGTTTGTTGTGATCAGAACAACTTTAAAGTCTGGTAGTGTGTGATCAGAGGTGTTTATCAATATTGTATGACTCTCCTCATGAATTCAACACATTCTTATAGTTTCTGTCTGGAATATGATTTTAGCCTCTGCATCACATCTTGCTCTTCAAAGAATAATGTACTCACCCTCTTGTCATCCCACACTTTCTTTCTTCAGATAAACACAAGAAAAGTATGTAAGTCTGTTTAGTCTGTTTAATGCAAAGGGACAGGACCACTTCAGAAACCACACAAAGTAAAATATTGGTATTTGTATTTTTTGTATTTATCGTTTTACTTAAGAAGACACTGATTCATTAACAGGTGTCGTATCAGTTACTGTCATTCATTTTTGGACGTCCCATACACTTGCATTATACAAAGAGAGATTACTTTTTTCTAAAACTCTTAGTTTGTGTTCATCTGATAAATGAATTCATATATATATATGTGTGTATGTGTATATAGGATGGCATGAGGGTGGAAAGGACAGAGCTTCCTTTTAATCCCTTTCCTTGTGTGTGTGTGTGTGTGTGTGTGTGTGTGTGTGTGTGTTCCACTGTGCTGTATTTTAATTGTTGTTATTGCACAGATGTATGTGTTTGACCTGTGCATTTTGTTTCATTTCTCCCTGTTGTTTCAAAAATGTTGTATATCTGTTAGAAAAAAAGTACTTCTACTTTTTAATACTTAAATACAATTTAAAGTTGTACTTTTTTACTTTTACTTATGTTTTGGCCAGATCACTGAGTATCTGTACTTTCACACCTCTGTGTGTGATCCTCGTCGTGTAGGATGGCTAGTTTTCCTCTGTGACTATTACAAAGTCAATGTGGTGTATGATGCCCAGTGTTTTAAATTCTGTTCTGATTTTAAAAGTTGCGGAGTGCATTTCAGCCTTACGAAAGATGTCAGCAATTATCAGAGCAAAGTCTAAATCTGAACCCTGGACTGGACCCAGGGAGCAAATCATTTCTCATAAATAGTTATAAATAAATATAAGAGAATAGAAAATGTAAATCATGAGTAAATTATATGTACTATTGTTCAAAAGTTTGGGTGTAGTAATGTTTTTGAAAGAGTCAGAAAATATAGTAAAAACAATATTACAGTAATATATATATATATTTTTTATTATTTATATTTTAAAATATAATTTATTTCTGTGTTGGCAAAGCAAAATGTTCAGCAGTCATTACTCCAGTCTTCAGTGTCTCATGATCCTTCAGAAGTTTTGTAATATGCTGATTTGAGGCTTAAGAAATTATAATATATATAATATTAAACAAAGTTTCTTTACATTTTGTTAGATTTATGCTAAAATAAGAAAAAATAAATATCTGAATTTGTAATATCTAATGGAATTTTGCTTCTCAAGCCTTTATTACTTCAACTTAAAAGAAAAAATTGTGTATCAGTTCTGGTATGTTAAAAACTCTCTAGAAGAGAACTAACTTTCATTAGTCACTGTTAAGAATGCCAAAACATAAAATATTGATTAATTACTAAATCAATATTCAAATATTGATTAATTCACGTCAAGATTCGTGTCTTTCCGCAGAGGGAAAGCACACATAGTGCAGAGTTAGATATGCAGGTTTTGTCTGGCTGATATTCCCTCTCGCTCCGTCTTGCTCAATACTGTATAATTTATATCTAATGTACTATGCCTGAGGGGTTTGGACATGTGCTGCTCTATAGCAGTGTGCACCTATGAGTGTGTCTATAAATATATGTGATAATGATTAGATAACCTCTCTGCACCTCAGAAAAACAATACAGTATAATAAGGTAAAAATGAAGTGTGTTTTTGTAGGGGTGGAAAGGACGTGTATTTATCATTTAACAAACGTGTGTTTGTTAGGAAAAGTGCTTTATACCCAAACTCACCCTGGACTGCAGATTGAAGAAGCAGTTCCATCATAAGTTGTCTAAAAGTGCAGCAGTCACGCACTGAAAGGTCACCGCGTGTGTGTTTCCGTGTTAATTAAAGCTCAGCGTAATTAAGATCCAGCCAGAAGCATTTCAAAGAAGGGCTGCAGACATGACTGAGACGGCGTAAAGGCAATTACACAGGAGAGGAATAAAGAAGGATGAAACACGAGAGTGTAGGAACGCAGTGTTTCTACAGTGATGTTCATCCAGCAGCTTGTGAGAGAACATTTCAATGACGTGAATAAACGATAAGCAAAGATTAGTGCGTATTATCAGCCAAGTTCGTGCATCTATTTCTCTTAACGCTAGTTGATTTGAAGATGATTACATTTGTATTATTTTGTTATATAAAGAAGTACACATGCTTGTCAAATCAATATTAGTTCAGCATGAATTAAAGTTCTGCAAAACTTTCCTGAGCAGCCAATGCTTTGAATATAAATCTCATTACAGGTGGAAGCAACACCATCTGCTCTGAAATGTACAGCTTAAATGTTCACTTGCCTCCTCTGACATCTAGACAGAGTTCACACTTTATAAAGAAATGGAAGTATGTTTGATCAGACTTACTGTTACTGTAGATCCAGTAAGCAACTGCATGATTATAATAGTATTGTGTCGTGTTGTTTTTCACCTCATATCTGTAGGATAACTACCACAGCTGCTTGTATGATGGATTTGCGCAGATACCCGCTGGATGAGCAGAACTGCACGCTGGAGATTGAAAGTTGTAAGTGCTGTTTGCGGTTTAACCTTTAACAACCATGAATCAGTTTCTTAATCGCAGTTTATCATTTATGTGACCCTGGACCACAAAACCAGTTATAAGGGTACATTTTTTGAAATTGAGATTTATACATCATCTGAAAGCTGAATACATAAGCTTTCTATTGATGTATGGTTTGTTAGGACAATATTTGCCTGAGATATAACTATTTGAAAATCTGAGGGTGTAAAAAAATTACAATATTGAGAAAATTGCCTTTAAAGTTGTCCAAATTAACTCCTTAGCAATGTATACTACTAATCAGAAATTACGTTTTGATATATTTATGGTAGGATATTTACAAAATATCTTCATGGAACATGATTTTTAGCATTAAAAAATCGATCATTTTGACAATGTACTGTTGGCTATTGCTACAAATATACCCGTGCTACTTATGACTGTGTGGTCCAGGGTCACACATATCAGTAATAACTGGAAAAACCCTATATGAAGATTATTCAAATTCATTATAGTTTTGTACCTGATGATAACTTAGAATAGACAGAAAGTGGCTTTTGAATCAGTATTTTGTTTAGTTTCAAGGAACATTCACAAACAGACTCACAAAGTTGTGTGGTTGGATCTACAGCTCTGTGACCCGTGATTAGAAGCATAGTTTCTAGTTAGTACGATGTGGATGTAGATCATGCTCTTGAGCAAAATAAGCAAACTAACATGCTGTACAAT
Source organism: Gymnocypris eckloni scoliostomus (assembly GCA_027564155.1). Lineage (NCBI taxonomy): Eukaryota > Metazoa > Chordata > Actinopteri > Cypriniformes > Cyprinidae > Gymnocypris > Gymnocypris eckloni. The sequence goes on from CM050429.1 coordinate 12,283,381, forward strand.
CTGTTTCTTTCATATACGCACATTTCATTGAAAATCTTTTAGTTTGTTTTTGAAGAGTGTGCATGGGCAAAGATGTTCTACTAACCCGAGGGAACACTCAGTATGATGTAAGAGGAAACTGCGATTGAATCAAACAACTGAAAATAAAGCAAACAGAGAACAAAAATAACAATTTAGTCTTCCAATGCAATGTTTATTATTTACAGCTAATTAGACATGAATTAGATCTCAGTTTGCAAAAGTTATTACTCCACCATTATTAACAACAGTTTTATACTGTTAAACCAATGGTTCGAACAACTGATGCGTGACCAGAGCTGGATTAGAGATGACTTTATGAAAACTGTAGTCAGTAAAGTAATCTAGGTTACTTTAGGTCGTGTATTCTGACTGCTTTTTCAGATTACTTTTAGATAATGTTTTTAATTGTTTTAAATGTAAAATTAAACTTACTATCTTGATATAAAAATGCAAATAGAAAGAATTCCTTGAAATATTTCTTTTTTCTTTCTGTCTTTGTGAATATAGTCAAAGCTGAATAGTATGACACGGTAGAAAGGGAAATGTTTAGAATTTAAGTTTAGAACTAATCTGATTATGAGAATTTTCAAATATAATCTAGTAATATAATATAAAAATTACTTACATTTTATAATCTGATTATGCAATCCAGATTACATGTAATCACTTACTACAGTGAAACAGTCGTGACTAGTTAATTTTTCCAAAGATGCATATACTATGGTGGTTAAGCAGCGAATTATGCCTGTTGTATGGGAAACATACCCCAGGCTAGACTTGAGGGCCATTCACACAGGACATGTTGTATTCTGTCTGCTTTTTTTATTATTATGTACATGCAGCTTTTGCATCACATTCAGCGTCTTAAGACACACACACGTCTTAAGCATTGAGTGTTTCCTGCACTCTGTTACTTGTGTTCCAACTTGCTGTTCTTAACAATATGAAGGTTAATATAGTAAATATAGTCATTCAAGCTTGTATTGCTCCTTGGGTAGGAAAATGGCCTCTTAGGTTTTTCACATAATTTTTTTAATTAACTGCACTAAAAATGCCGTATATATAGAATGAATGCAGAAAAACGTTTTTAAACAACGCACAACTAATACATCCTAGATCCTACCAACAAGATAGTCCAGTTTTCACTGAAAGTATTACATAAAGATGCTGAAATGTCTTTATTGCATGCAATTGCAAGCAACAGTTGCACGGCAATGCAGCAGAAATACTGGTGCAATCAGTTGTGTAATCATAATGCATAATGCATCATCTCATTTATAATGAAAAACACCTGCAGAGAATCTGGCTGTGCTGACTAATCCCTCTGTTTCATCTTTCTTGGTCTCTGCGACTGTCTTACTCTGTCACTCTTTCTTTTTGCTCTTTTTCATCTCCTCTACTCCTTCTCTTTTGCACTTTGTCTCTCTCGTGTGACAGGCAGTGTTTGTAATTGGGCGTCTGCTCTGTTGGGCAGACAGCTGTAGCCCTGTGAGGCTGCTGTCATGTCAGAGCTCTGAGATGCATATCACAGCATGAAGAAGAAACCACAACATCACAGCAGACATAAACCATGCCACTTTCACACGGTAGACATAAACCATGCCACCTTCACCACATACACATCATCCATGGGACAAGACGAGATCAGACTCACTATAATGTAGGCGAACTCAACAATTTTCACTCAACAATAAAATTCTGTCATTTACTCCCCCTCACGTTGTTTCAAAAAAAGACCATTAAAATATGATATTACCAGTGACTTCACTTGTATAGCCAAAATAATACAGACATTTCTCAAAATATCTTCTAGTGATTTAGTTATTGATGATAGAATTGTAAATTTTGGCCAAAATATCCGAAATATACAATTTTAAGTTATTTTCATGTGGATTTTACCATATTACAAACTTTTTTTTTTTTTACACAAACCAAAATGAGAGATCTCAGTACAGCTTAGTAATAAACATTAAAGCATCAAAAACCACATTACAAATAATGTAAACGTAATTTGCCAGGTAACAAGGTTGCGAATTTAGCTTATAATCAAATTTATAGTCATTGATAAACTATTTCCTAAATTATAGGAAATAATGGATCTTTTGGATTAATTTTGGATAATTTGATTTTTTCATACAACAACTTGGGCAATTGTTTATATATATATGCAGTATAGTATACTAAATAGTATACTTACCAGTATACTTAAATACTTAGATCTTTCATTGCATTTTATTACATTTTTACAGGAAGAAAATCATGTAACCGGGTTTAATGCTAAATGTGTAACAGCTAAATATTATGTTTTGTTAGTTGACTTAATATTTAAAAACAGCATTTTACTACAAGTGGTTTGAATAGCAATTCACATTTATTTAATTAATAATCATTTTGGGACAGTCATGGGACACCCTATTTGTTTAAAACAGCGACATTTAATCAAACATCACAAATTTGACATTCAATCTCAGATTCAAACATTAAAGAGGAGAGGACTTCAAATGACGGGAAAATATCCGAGAGCATTGCGGAGCGGGAAGAGTAGACCTTCTTGAGGATTATCGCTGTGCTTCAGTCACTCAGGACTCTTGGCTGATGTTTCTTTTGATTGAACTTAATGAAGAACAGGGAGAATTGACGATCATAAGACTTCATCCTCTAATTAAGCTTTAATGTTCTGCAGTACTGTACTCTCCTGGAGATAAGCGCAGAGAGTCTGCAGGGACAATCTCGTCAGTTAGACCCTGGGCCAGACCTCTCACAGAAGCGCTCTCACTGCAATCACACGCTGATTTACACCACTGACAACACAGTCTGTGGGAATGTGAGAGAGGCAGCTTTTCCCATGCTGTCTTGTGACTATATGTGTATTTCTGAATGTTTCTGTCTCTCAGATGGCTACACCACAGATGACATTGAGTTCTACTGGCAGGGAGGAAGTTCAGTGACGGGGGTGGAGAACATTGAGCTGCCGCAATTCTCTATTATTGATTATCAAACAATGTCTACAAAAGCGGTGTTTGCCACAGGTACAGTGTGCTCCCTCCATGTTCATGAGATGCATAGACATTATTTTGAGATGAGTCAGCCGTCTTCTGTCCTTCAGAACCACTGTATGCCAAGATTACCTTCGGTTCACATCAGTTCAAAAATCTGTCTTTCAAATGAAGTTGTTTTTTATTTGTAAGCACATAAATATTTAATCTGTGTAGTTGTAAAGACATGATGCAGTTTGCTGATACATAAAGGCCCGGTTTCACAAACAGGCTTAGCTTAAGCCAGGACTAGGCCATAAGTTAAATTAAGACATTTAAGCAACTTTTACAAAAATGCATTCGAAGAAAAGTGTGTAGGTGTGCATCTCGACACAGAACAATGACACTGACATATTTTAAGATATGTCAGAGATATTTTCAGTTGAGACAGTTCAGACATGCTTCTTAGTCTGGGACTAGCTTAAGCCTTGTCTGTGAAACCGGGGAAAATCTGGTTCAATATGCAGCTTGTTCTTGCAAAAACCCGCCCAGTTAGACAGGAATCTGACATGTTAAATGACCAATCACAATGTTTACTATCAGTAAGATTTTTTAAAACAAAATTAATTATTACATTCAGCAAGGATACATTAAAATTGCTCTAAAGTGACAGAAAAGACAATGTTATAATTGTTTCCTGTTTTAAATCAATGCTGTTCTTTTTTAACTTTTTATTCATTAAAGAATCCTGAAAAAAATGTCCTTATGTCCATAAAAAATATTAAGTATCAAATGAGCATATAGTAATGATTTCTGAAGGATCATGTGACTTTGAAAACTGGAGTATCGGCTGCTAAAAAACAGTATTTTTTAATACTAATGCTATTTCACAATATTACTGTATTTTCAATCAAATAAATGCTTACTGACTCCTTGAATGCTAGTGTACTGTAAGGTTTCTCATCTGAATGTGTTTTTGTGTACTACACTGACAATACTTTCATTTCTCACATTCAGGGTCATATCCTCGTCTGTCTCTCAGTTTTAAACTGAAGAGAAACATTGGATATTTCATCCTGCAGACCTACATGCCCTCAACATTGATCACCATCCTGTCTTGGGTCTCTTTCTGGATCAACTACGATGCTTCCGCTGCAAGAGTTGCGCTAGGTGTGTGTTTGTGTGAGGACACTTCTTTTTCCAATACTTCTTACTGTAAATTTACTTTTGATTTCAACCAGTATCTAAATAAGCTTTTTCAAACATTGTAATACTTACTCTCTTTAGGAATCACCACCGTTCTGACTATGACCACAATCAACACTCATCTTAGGGAGACTTTACCTAAGATCCCTTATGTGAAGGCCATAGACATCTATCTGATGGGCTGCTTTGTCTTCGTGTTCCTGGCCTTGCTCGAGTATGCCTTCGTCAACTACATATTCTTCGGCCGTGGTCCACAATTGCAGAAGAAAGTGGCAGAAAAAGCTGCAAAAAGCAACAATGAGAAGAGTCGCTTGGAGAGTAACAAAGTTCAGGTGGGTCTATACATCGGTCCGATACTCAGTATCGGTATCGGCTCGGATACTGGTATCGGTCAGACGAGACGATTCAAACCCGATATTCTGCATATGATATTCTGTTTTGTTAAGCCCCACGAAAAAAAAAAACATTATAATGCACCGTAAAGTTCTTGTGCCATATATTCCAAGTGTTCTAAAGCTGTTCCATAGTTCAATGTTAGGTACAGAATAATATTGAACTCAAGTTCACATAAACTGTTCTCTCCGCTGCGGCTGTCTGTCATCCTCCATTCAGCATTCAAACTGCGTGTCGTGTTTGGTTATGGCAGTCAAAGGAAGGAAACTATTTCCAAGAGTGCACAGTAACTGAAGTTTAAAACTGTTAAAAGTAAACGCTCAATAAATTATCACGCAGATATAATATGTGACCCTGGACCACAAAACCAGTCTTAAGTGTCAATTTTTCGACATTGTGATTATACATCACCTGAAAGCTAAATAAATACGGTTTCCACTGATGTATGGTTTGTTAGGATCGGACAGTATTTGGCAGAGATACAACTATTTGAAAATCTGTAATCTGAGGGTGCAAAAAAATCAAAATACGGAGAAAATCGCCTTTAAATTTGTCCAAATGAAGTGCTTAGCAATGCATATTACTAAACAATAACGAAGTTTTGATATATTTACGATAATAAATTTACTAAATATCTTCATAGAACATGATCTTTACATAATATCCTAATGGATTTTGGCATAAAAGTAAAATCGATAATTTTGATCCATACAATGTATTTTTGGCTATTGCTGCAAATATACTCCAGTGACTTAAGACTGGTTTTGTGGTCCAGGGTCACATATTCTATGCATCAGTATCTCCTCTTTTTGTGCTTTGAGCTCTTCCATGCAGAGCGCTGTGACCGTTACTTCAAGCGCAACATTCTGGGCATGGATACACATAAGCACTTTGTGCCGCTCTGTATTGAGCCTTTCGTTCTCATTCTATCCTATCAGAAGTTGCTGCCTCCATTACTGTGCTATACATTTAAAAGAAATGTATTTTAATTTATAGTATATATTTATAAATAAATATATTTACTTGTTTTTCATGAATGCAGTTTACAACAATACAAAGAGCAATGTAACATTTGACCAGATTTATTCCTACACTTATATTTGTTCCCCACTAAACAGTGTTATTACACTAAAAGTTTAGATTTTATAACATTATTGTGCGATGAGTTTTCTAGCATAACTTTTGCTGCTGAATTACCCACTAACCTAGTTTATAATAGTATTTTTGTCATAGATTTTGATTATACATTTTTAATTTGTTATTTTTCTTTGAAATTAAGTTGTCTATATTTAGTATATTGTGTTTAACACACAAAACACTGATGTATAGAAATTCTACGTTGATTAAAATGAGAGGTGGGTCTTTGACTCTTTGACCTGTACTTCAAAGTACATTACACTGTAAAAACGTTTTTTCAAAGTGTTTGTTACCTTTTATCTCTTACATCCAAGCTTACCTATCTTCTTTGCTTTTATACTCTTTTTTTCCATTAAAGTTTGATATCCATGGAAACATTCCCCTGACAAACCTTGACCTGCGGCTTAGCGGGGCAGAGATGATAGGTTCTCTTGGGGACCCGAGGAACACCATGTTCTCTTATGATAGAGCCAGCATCCAATACCGTAAGCCCCTTTCAGGTCGGGACCTCTACGGCCTGCCCAGTGCCTCTGTCGAGAGGCCAATGCCACGAAAAAAGAGCCGTTTAAGGAGGCAAGCCGCTCAGCTAAAGGGGAAGATTCCAAACCTGACAGACGTAAACGCCATAGACAAATGGTCACGTGCCATCTTTCCCATCGCCTTCTCCTTCTTCAACTTAGTATACTGGTTGTATTATGTCCACTAGGTAGCAGCACTGACTCGACCCAGCCATTCACACATCAGGTCAGGCTCTTGTGGTTTTGAGGAGGGGGTGCATTCTACATAGACTTCCCTGTAAATTATTAAACTATAAAGAATATATCATATAAATCTATGTTATACATTTTAAACAAGACAAAATAACTTAAAATGTCTACCTAACTTTTAAAGCTTTTTATTGTAATTGTCACAAATATTAGTTTAAAGTTGACAGATTTTTGCACATTGCTTCTGTGGGATCAGTTTCACTGACTGCAGAAAGTACAGCTTCAGAATGGAGAGAAAAAGGCTTTTAGAGAGGACTGACCTGCAGCTGTAGACGGGCTTAAATCTTTAAAACAGAATTAGGAAGTTGTTTTCATCATCTATCTTGCATATATTGGAGGACTGAAGGTCCTAAAGGGATGTTCTTGGTTTATTACAAGCTCTATTGACAACATTTGTGGTATACATTTCATTACAACAGAAAATTACTTGAACTAATCCCCCAGGTTTTATAATAAATAATTGCAATTGGGAAAATAATCACAAAGGACTTTTGTCTGGTACTTTTATACCCAGTAGATTTATCACAACAATGCAAACATTTGGGTATGTATTTTTAGAAAACCAATAGTTATCTAGTATAGTGAAATGTTTCTGTTTGAGGTCAATATGACCCTGGCAAAAGATTAGGGAGATTAGTAAAAGTCCTGAAGTGTCAGCCTAATTCTGCTTGGTATTTGTGGTATTAGTATTTAAATGTGGTTATAGACAATTGAAATAATAATACCACATAACACAAGGTATACAAGTTATGGTAAATATGGACAATATGCTCATGGATACTGAAATTGGAGCAAGCTCCACCGGCAGTCTCAAATACTTCTATAGCTTCTTAGGATAAATTTATTTACCTCCAATAGTAATTCCTTAAAAAGTAATTTTATTAAAAACCTGGAACATTCCTTTAAAATCAAGACCTTCTGCCCGAGTTTAGACACATCACATACTGTAGATTAAACCTGTTTGTCAACTCTGCTACCAAGAAATGGAGAAAAGAGCTCATCGTTTAGGTAACACTATTTATAGGGCTTGGTTAAGACTATACTTCAAAAAATATGATCTGTCTATATGCAACACACTTGTTCTCTATTATCAAATGTAGTCAGCCTGCCAGGAACGGATGTCCTTACATCAGCATGACGACACATGATGACAAGCAGGATACGAGTTTAAAGATCTCTCAGTATGTACATTTGTACATTAAAACATATCAGGTATTGAAAGATGATGTCATCATGTTTTTCTCTACTTTTTCTTATAAACCAACAAATCCTGCATATTTCATTCATAGCAGCAGATGAATTTTATACTGTAAGGCCCGATATATAAAATCCAGATTCAAAGACAAAACGGTTTCAGGAAAGTGAAATATTAGTTTCTGTTGTTCGGTATTTGGCTCAGCATTCCTAACATTATTGCAATCGAAATGTAGCTATGGTTTTAGATATTGGCATTGTTTTAGGGATAGAACTATTTATATAGGAAGTGACTTCACGGTATTTACCTTGCACATTTGCATTTAGCTTCAAAACCTGTGCTATTCACTGCGAGTTATATATTATCCAAGCTCACCAAAATGGCTAATAGTTCTTAATAATAAATTAGATATGTCTCCTTTATGGCTAAACTTGTGCCTTTTAAGAAAGAAAAAAAACATGTATTTTACAGGGTTTAACATACAAAGGCAGAGTAGAAATATTCTGAATGCATTTCCACTTTTCTATAGAACAAATATGACTTAAGGGTGCCACATAATCACAAGTAAAGGTACTTTTAAGGGCTTTTCCAAAGCTCTCCATTCATCTTCAGTATAATATTAGAAATGCATAAAATGCGTTTGGCATGTAAATAAATAGCTTGCAACACTCTTTTTGTTTGCGTGACAACCTGACTGGGACTTGCAGCTCAGTTTATTGTCCAGGAGTGAATTAACTTTAGGAAATTCTCCACTAATGCTAATCAATGTAAAAACAAAGCATATTCTCACTCTCCAGCCAGAATCAGCATGAATACACAAACACATAAGTGAAGTTATATTTAACTTTTGATGGGCCATCTCTCATTCATACATGGTGTTTTGGCTTGAAACGCCTACAACAGCAAATGCCAAAAAAAGAAAAGGTATTTTTAAAAACTGTCCTGTTATCTGTGTATGATTTCTGTAACTGCACTCATGCTATCGGCCAGTGCACGTTTGTGCAGATGTGGAGCGTGTTGAAGGAGAATGTACAGTCACTGAATGAGACAGGGTGTTTGTATTTCAGTTTATGTATTTAAGCCTAGGACTGCAACCACAGTTGTTCTTAAGGATACTTTATTTTAAATCATAGACATTTTGAATGAATTCAAATAAAATATCTCACCAAGCAAAATGTGATGAGCTGATTTTTGTACTCGATTGTTTTGTTGTTGCATTACCACATGGCATTGGTGTTTTTGTGAGCTGTGAAGTCTAATAATCAGTGATTGACACTGAATTAACTAAGAAAGAAATAAAGGGTTAATTGTTCTCATAAACCAATCACCCTTGGCTCTTCATGGAATTGACCCATTAAGATGATCTGACAGTAATGAAGACAAAATTCCATTCATATAACACTTGATTTAATCCACTTCAACATGTGCACACCAAACCTATTAATCAGGATTACAAGTGAGTCGTGTCACATGATCTTGTGAAAAAGTCTGGGGGTTTCTGCCTTTTTTCTTCCTATCAGTCATTTTGTTGACTTGCATTGGCAATAAAGGAACAATTCACCACTCAAATGTTGACATTTAATGTTTTTACTTACTTTATTTAGAAAGGCAACCTTTTGGGGTGTGAAATCAAATGCATTTGCATTTCATGGAGAACTGAAAGCAAGATCTGTGGCAACCCTGCCACCATTACTTGGGCAACTTCAGGTCAACTGTGGTCCATACTGATGGAGCTTGAACAATAATATTCAGTCCTTCATGAACACCTCCGGTAGAGACACCGACAGGTTCCCGGTTCTGTCCGTAAGGTTTCCGCACATGCAGGCATTGTCTCAGAATACTGACCTTAGAAATCCTCTCTATGAAATTATGATGGTACAGAACCATCTTTGGGTGGTATCTTCATTTCAACTGCAAAACAACCTAGAATAGGACACATAATGCCAGGACAGTTAAGTGTAGGTGCCACTATTGTATATTTACAGGCCATTAAAATTTCACCCGATTAAAAACTCAACTCCAGTCCTCTAATTAACATCTTGTGAAGCAAAAAGCAGTGTTTGTAATAAAGAAATCCATCATTATGGTGCTTTTAATTTCAAGCTGTTGGCTTCCAGACAAAATACCAGTCTATATCCATAATTCATAATAATGCTTCCTCCAGTGAAAAAGTCCATCCCCTGTTGACTTTTCACATCAAAATCTACCAATACATTTGCTTATATATTTTCGCCTATAAACAGTGCTTGATCTGTGCATGTTAGCCTCCTGATTCAGGCTTTCTCACTGACAAAAGCAATAATATGGATGGAAGACTATCAAAAGCAATGGTTTGAAGATTAAAATTGTTTAATGATTGATTAGTTGCTTACAAATACACAGATTTTCACAGATGGAAGACTAGAGATTACTTATGGATTATTGTGATGTTTTATCAGCTGTTTGAACTCTCGTTCTAACGGCACCCATTCACTGCAGAGGATCTACTGGTGAGGAAATGAAGTAATGCAACATTTCTCAGAATCTGTTTTGATTAACAAACAAACTCATCTACACCTTGGATGGCCTGAGGGTGAGTAAATATTAATTTATGGGTGAACTGTTCCTTGAAGCGTTACCTTATTAGCAGCCTCTAGTGCACAGATGAGAGTTTGCAGCTCCTCTTTGTTCATTTCTATATTCACCGATCTCTGAATTCCATTCTCCTTCAGGTCCAGACTGAGGTTTAGCAGAGGAGTATTTAAAGCTGACAGCTTGTCGCTGGACAATGCCAGCTAGAGTGAGAAAGAAGAGGAAGTAGGAAGGCAACCAACAAATGGAAAAATCAATAGATTATCTTATCACTATGATTAATGTGTGTGTGTGTGTGTTGCACCTTTAACTGCCAGTTGAAGTCCTGAAGCTGTGTGCTTGAGATGCCATTGGTTCTGTCCACCAAAGCATGTCTGATCTCATCAAACCTGGAGCGCACACACCTCAGAACAGCCTCAGCATGTGCCGTGTCCAAATCACTCAGCAGTTCCTGAATCTTCAGACGTGCGGGTAAAATAATCAGTCAGCCATGTTTAGTTAACCATTCAAACACAGACATGATTCTGTACACAGAATTGAACACAGTCTGGTCAGATTCATCCACTTGCCTCTTGATCTGAACAGCCCTTTCCTACAGCAAAGCGGATTAAAGAGGAGAGAGTGTTCATTAACTCCACCCATTCTGTCAGACTCCACCGTTCACCGTAATCTGTTCGCCTCGGACCACTTCGGCTGCACACACCATCCACCACCCTGTGTATGAGCTGACAATACAAAAAGGAGCTGAAGTATGTGAGGTGTAGACAAAGTGTGGTGGTCCATACTTGGAATTTGTTCAGCTCTGCGTTCATCCCATCTAAGTGCTCGCACACAGCAGTGAGTAGTGAACACACACCTGGAGCAGTGGGCACATTTTTGCTGTGGCACGCAAGAGCAATTTGGAGCAAGGGCACCTCAGTTGTGGGTAATGAGGGTGGAAAAGAGCGCTGTTCATTCACCTACTTTGGTTAGAGAGTCAGACTTGTAACCTGAAAATAAGGTGGTTGAGTCTCAGTAAAGGCAGAAAATGTAGGTCAAGGAAGTGAATGAAGAGCACTCTCTTCCACACTCAATAACATCAACACCCACACTCAGCTTGACACCACCCTCTGCACAATCATTAACGACAAAATTATGGTTGTGTGGTCACTACTCACTGCTGTGTGTGTGGGCACTTGGATGAGTGAAATGTAGAGCACAAATTCTGAGTATGGGTTATACTTCACTATACAGTACAGCCACACTATACAGCCACTTTCACTGTTACACAGTATAAAATTACAATTATTATCTTTTGGCAATTTTTGATGTGTTGCTGTCAACAAATAAAATAAGCCATATACAACTAACTGTATTGTAGGTTTGGTAATGTATAATATGGCTAAAAGTTTTGTTTAAACTCACAAATATTGAATTGCAAACGCTAAGTTGCATTATTGTACATAATTTTAATTTCGTGAGTAAATATACAATTAAAATCACGAAATTTGGCAACAACGTTTATTGCAACGTATATTTTTTTCATGCAGCCTTGTACCCAAGATCGTAATACATTAACTTGAGAAATACCAGATATCTTTGTGTGTGTGTGTGTGTGTGTGTGTGTGTGTGTGTGTGTGTGTGTGTGTGTGTGTGTGTGTGTGTAGAAGTGACATCGAGTTGGTTTTTGAGGTAAATAATCCACAAGTCCGAAATTAACTATACATCTAAATAACAGTAAATTATCTGAATTAAATTTACATTTGTTTTCACCAATTATTAGACGGTTTAAATGAAACAACAATTTCATAAGTAAAACGAGCAGCATTGCGTGTGCTACTGACGTGAGAACAGAATGACTGCATCTATTTGTGCATATGTATTATTTGCTTAATAGTATTATGTGTAGGAAACTGCTGTTACTTACTTTAGGACATTCTTCAGATGGTAGTTTTTCGAGAAATTTGATCATAATGCTGTCAGTCGTCTTCCTCAGCGTCGAAGATGTCAGCTGATCGAACATCACGTGACTTCATCTTCTGGCGTGTCTTCAGGATGTTGCGCTGCACACTGTAGATATACGATACATGTCTATGTTTGAGATTTATTCATGAAAACATTACATATTAATTACATTTACGTGTTATAGGGTCTTAACTAGTTCAATGTTGTCACATTAACACAACTTAATAAAAACACCCGGAAGTAGTCGTTCCTACATTTTTTGTAAAATAAAAGTTTAAAATGATAAATTAACAGTAAACATTTGCAATTAGATCCAGATTTAAAATAAATTCATTTTTACAACAGTTAACTAAAACTTAAAAAAACATCTTAAAACACTAAATGTAGTCTTAGTTACAAGATTAACTATTCAGAAATTATATATTACATAAATTCTTTTGGAAATGCTGGTAGTTAATTACGGTTATATAGATTTCACGTCCAAATAAAATGATTATTTTTACCTTATTTTGCATTATCGATTACCAAAGCAATATTTTGAAAGAGAAACTTGTACGTTAGCGCCTGTGGGTGATGATGAGGATCACAGCACACGGGAGTGTCATGCGCGAGGCGAGTTCGTGCAGGGAAAAGTTATCCGATGTAAGCCATGTAACGGTTAAATATCATAAATAAAAGGCTGATACGTGATTTTTTTCCAGGAGCTTACTCTAAAGTGTGGCCAAGTCCATGACTCCACGGTAAGTTTAAGGCTTTGTTATCTTAGATATGCATTGGCCACTGCCTTGTTTCCCATCCAGACGCCTCGGTCTTTTGGGTCCTTTAAGAAGTGCATGCACATACTGGGCCATAAAGCCGAAAATAAACATTTTATGGTTTTACACTCTTATTGACCTGCATTCACTCGAGGTCACACGCACATTTATTGTACACGCATCATATGTGTCTGTGAATGTGTTTCCGGATGTGTAAAAACGGAGCTTTTCTCTTTTTAAAACCAAAAATGAAAGCATATTTCATCACGATCTTTTCTCGTCTTATGAGTAGCACGTGATTCACTGCTGTAAAATGTGAAATAGTATTATTATTAATGTAAGACAAACACGTCCACGTTAACAACGAAACAAATAATTAGTATGTAACAAATTAGCTCGTATGACATTTAATAATGCAGGTATTGTATACTGTATAATTAATTAATTGTGACCCTCTCTGTAAAGTCCAGGCTAAAGTCACAAAATCTAATTATGAGATAAGCATCAAAGTTTGATTTCTGCCATTAATTTCACTATAATTTCATTCTTTGACATGACCTCACTCAGTCAATATTAAAGAGATAAAGGTTACATTTTCACAGAATGTTCTTTACTTATGAAAGATTATTTGTTTGGTAGAAAAACAGAAATCACAACAATTAATTAATTTATTAATCATTAGCAACATGAGCTTTATTTTTAAATGTTTTTTTATATTATTTTATAAGTTATCATTATGAATAAATTAAACCTAAAATGTGCATATTTAGCTGTTTCATTAATTGTTTTAATTCATATAATGTCATTTTGTTTTTCTGTGATAATCTGCTTATTTTGATGAAAAGCTTATAACAGACCAGGTTCAGTTGTGACAAATGACCCCACATGCGTGTAACGTGTTATCATTTCATGAGTAATGAATGTGTAATTGGTGACTTGTCATCTCAGAGGCCTGTGAGAGCTTCTAATAGTGTTTTGCCAGTTTAACATTAAACCATATAAAGCCTGTAGTGTTAGATTTTAACACACAAATATCCAAGGCCTCAAATAATCAACATGATGAAACTTTGCAAGGAAAAAACAAACCTGTTTTACACAACTTACTGCATGCTTTCTGACATATGAATGACAGTTCATACTCTTTAGTATGTGAAAGGTTGTGGTGCAAGTGTCTTTTTTACAGTGACATATTTAATTACTTTAGGTTTCAACTTAGGTTTACTTGATTATACATAAATCATATTTAGAAACATGTAAAAATGTATGTGTCAAATATCATACAAGCTTTTGAGAAACATTTGTTTCTACAGTCATTATTGTATTGCATTGCATTATGGTTCCTCCCACAATTAAAACTGCATAAACTGCACAAATTTAATCATTTGAAGACATTGTTTGAACATATATTGCGACAACTGATATTTATGTACATTTTTGTAAGTACTCTGCTATATTATTATTATTATTATTATAAGATCTCATTGTTTTACATTACAATAATTCAGAATTTAATCTTAATGTAGGCCATGTAAATAACAGGAAAAATTTGTTTTTGACTTTCACTTAATATGTCAAGCTTTACAGGGTTGACGAATTGACAAACAAATGATATTAATTATAATTTAGATTTTGCAGCAAATAGCAGAAGAGTTAGCATATAATGATGCGATTAGCTTTAGGTGTTGTTAGTCACCATTGAGATAGAATATACTAGTTCTTGGTTAGTTAAGCTAGATAAAGTCTTTATCTAATGCTTTTGTACATTTATTTGTTTGGTTGTTGTTATTTTGTTCAGAAAACCAGTTAAATAAAATGTATCCATGGTCACCTGTTATCCGCGTAATATTTTTAATATGGTCGTTTTTGTTTTAGGGAGACATTTTTCTCCTTCCTCATTTCAGGTCACATCACTCTTGCTGTAGGTCTGCCACAGAGCGAAACTTCTTGTATTTTGGCCTATATGAAATGTAAGATGATTTATTTAAAACTAGTCAAACACTTCCTCTTCCGTTGTAATAGAGAAGTATGAGGTTAACTTGAAAATGGTATTAGCTGCAGGCACAACTTCTGCGTTTGGCTTTGTCACAAGTTAAGCCTGTTGAACTGGATTCAAAAAGAGAAGAAATGGCAGGTTGCAAGTAATTTCCTTTACGGAATTATTTCAGTTTTGTTTATGTGTTCAGGAGGAGGGCTGTTTATTGCGTACACGGGGACTTCGTCATTTGGTCTCCTCTGGCTCCGGGATCTCTTCGTCCTCATGGAGCGACTCTATTGGGTTCGTCACAGATGCCTGCAGCTGATATCCACAGACAGGAGGAGAGGCTGGTACTCTTCTCCTTCATCACTTCCCGCTAAGAGTAGTCTAGACGCTCAGGACCCTCTGGTTCAGCAGTTCACTGGAAAGAGAAGAGTGGTGGTGTCACGATGTGGTCCACACCAAGCGGATTACCACAGCTTCTCCAAGGGCTTTCAAGACAACAGCATCCGGACCACCAAGTACACCCTCATCAGCTTCATCCCCATGAATCTGTTCCAGCAGTTTCACAGGTCAGATATTGAGCTGAATATATCATGGATTGTCTAAATGATTTGATGGCTTGTTATTGTGTTTTTTTTTGTGAGTTACTGACACATTTGGTTTCTGACAATAGAGCAGCAAATCTGTACTTCCTGTTCTTGGTTTTGCTGAATTGGATCCCAGTGGTGGAAGCATTTCAGAAGGAGATTACCATGATCCCACTAGCGGTGGTGCTCGCAGTCATTGCCTTCAAAGACGCCATGGAGGACTACAAACGTTACCGCTATGACAAGAAAATCAACAACACACTGACACAAGTCTACAGCGGGTCAGTATGTGTTCATCCCTGTTAATATGATGTGGTCGATTATAAGACTTTCATGGTCATGTGACACTCTCTGTTTCTGTGTGGGTGTTTTGGGTAAGTTTTGTAACTTCCTTTCTTGTCTGATTTGAGGAATACACATAGTAACTTTTTTTTGTTATTTCCCTGTATTCTCCCTATATTGCATTATGACATTTTTTTTTTACTTTCAATAATTTTAGTATTTTAACTTATTTAATTCCAGTTAGTTACCAAGGTGACAATTGTAATTTTGTAAAGTTTTCCACAATTACATTTTTATTTAAGCTTTATTTCAAATAATGATAATAATTTTTTGCTTCATTTTAGTTTTAGTCTTACTTACCAATAACAATTTTTGGAAATGAGCTTTATCATGAAAAAAAATATATGAAGTTTACAGCTCAAAGCAACTTTGAGTTACAGGCTTGTAGGCAACGATTCATTTATCCTACTATTAATCTATCACTGTTTGAGCCTTTGGCTTTGGATAAAATGCAATGTGTTTTGTTCTGCATCTTATGACAGTGGCATATTAAAAGAGTCATACCAGGAGGAACACATTTTCCTTCATCTTTAGAAATAAATGACTTCAATATACTCCTAAAACATGCTGTAACTTTTTGCCCAAAATTCTCCACCAGCTTTAAAGTCCTTTTAGTGAAGCTAAGCTGTAAAAATGGCTTGTTCTGAGATATTTTTAATTTGTGATTTTTTTGAGACAACAGAAACCCTTAACATGTGACCATCCATGTACATGTCACTTACATTTATCCAGTCTCTCCAAAATCCGATTAGTAACGATTAGAAAGGACAGATGGTGTTATTCATAAGCACCAGAAAAGCATAAAAGAGTGAAAAAAAATTGGAGCATGCAGTTACATCTAAAAAAAAATAGAATATCATGAAAAAGGACATTATTTTTTGTCACTCATTTCAGAAAGTGAAACCCATATACTATATAGATTCATTAAACATAGAGTGAAATATTACAAGCCTTTATTTCTTGAAATTTTGATGATTATGGCTTACAGATAATGAAAACCCAAAATTCAGTCTCAGAAAATTTGAATATAAAACCAATAAAGAAGGATATTTTAAACAGAAATGTCAGACTTCTGAAAAGTATGTTCATTTCTATGTACTCAATACTTGGTTGGGCCTCCCTTTGCATGAATTACTGCATCAATTCGGCGTGGCATGGAATCGATCAGTCTGTGGTACTGCGCAGGTGTAATGGAAGCCCAGGTTGCTTTGATAGCGGCCTTCAGGTCATCTGCATTGTTGGGTCTGGTGTCTCTCTTGACAATACCCTTTTATATTCTCTATGGGGTTCAGGTCGGGTGAGTTTGCTGGCCAATCAAGCACAGTAACACCATGGTCATTGAACCAGCTTTTGGTACCTTTGGCAGTGTGGGCAGGTGATAAGTCCTGCTGGAAAATTAAATCTGCATCTCCATAAAGTTTGTCAGCAGAAGGAAGCATGAAGTGCTCTAAAATGTCCTGGTAGATGCTGCGTTGACTGTGGACTTCAGAAAACACGGTGGACCAACACCAGCAGATGACATGGCACCACAAACCATCACTGACTGTGGAAACTTCACACTGGACTTCAAGCAACATGGATTCTGTGCCTCTCCACTCTTCCTCCAGACTCTGGGACCTTGATTTCCAAATAAAATACAAAATTGACTTTCATCTGAAAAGAGAACTTTGGACCACTGAGCAAAAGTCCAGTTCTTTTTCTCCTTAGCCCAGGTAAGATGCTTCTGATGATGTTTCTGTTTCAGAAGTGCTTGGTAACTCTTTTCCTGAAGATGTCTGAGCATGGTGACTCTTGATGCACTGACTCCAGCTTCAGTTCACTCCTTGTGAAACTCTCCCAAGTGTTTGAATCAGCTTTTCTTGACAGTATTCTCAAGCTTGCGTTTTTTTTCTCCTTCCAGTCAACTTTGCATTTAATATGATTTGATACACTCTGTAAACAGCCACCCCTTTCAGTATTAACCCTCTGTGACTTACCCTCTTTGTGGGGGGTGTCAATGATCGTCTTCTGGACCATTGCCTAGTCAGCAGTCTTCCCCATTATTGTGGTTTCAAAGAACAAGAGATATCCACAATGTATACTGTATGTATGGTCATTCGTTGAAACTCAAATGTAAATATTCTAATATTTTGAGTATCCTTTAGAAGGATCCCAGTGTTAGAAAGCCCTACGTTTAGCTGAACTGCTGTCTTTGGTCTCTTGACTTGCTTTCATCACTTTCGCTTTTTCTTCTGTGCACTAGTTTGCTAAACTGAACAGCCAGTCAGAGTGATCTTTCTCACCATAGGCTCAGACACCAATTCAACGTGTTAAAATTGGCCACCACCGCTGTGTTTTTTGTTGTTGTTTTTTGCCATAAATCTGGAAGTCCTCATTGTTACTATCATCAAAAAGTGTTGACTGTTGAAACAGATTTACTAACCAAACACTCCACCTCCTAGATGAGAAGTTCATTTCCAAGAAATAGCATTGCATAATTTCCATATTGTGCAAAATTTCCTTCTAGGCTCTCAAGGACTTTAGCCATTAAAATTAATGATTTTCCTTTGTTCTTTCTTCAGTCTTCTATGTAAAGACATTAGCTGATAAAGGGTCTGATTCTAAAACAAGGCTTCAGTATTCCCTTTAATGGATGTTTTAATTAAATCTAGTGTCTTGATGTGAAACTTAAAATGTAGTTGTGAAAGTGCCACCCCTATAGCCAGTGCTCATTTATTGTAACAAGACACAGCACGCTTTGCTTTCCCTTCATCTATGTTTTACTATTGCCACTGTAAAACACTAAAAATATCTAATATGCAATTAAAAAATAGCCTTGATAAAGGAATGCTTGTAATTGCATCCAATCTTCATTAAGCTTTATAGTAATAATAATAACAATCTTGGCCTCAAAAGTCCAGCGCTCCTTAGATGATAAATAACTTGTGTTCTCTGTTCGAGATAAACGTCTCACTGCAAACAGGTTGCATATTTACCAGCCCTCAGTTTTCCTTGTCTGAAATCGGAGTCATAAAACTCTCTACGTCTATTTTGTTTATGATGCCTGCCTGGCAGTGTTTCCTGTATAAGGAGCGGCCCCGGTCTATATGTTGTAGATTATTACAGGTTTCTGAGCCACACGCACTACCGATGAGACAAAGGTTTTGAAAATCACAAGGCTTCTCAGGTGTCAGATCTTGTGTTGTTCTTGGCTGGGACAGAATCAGAGACATGAATTTGACTAGTGATGGTGAGACCTGTTGGACATGCTTGGGATAGAAAATCTGCCTAAATTGGCTGGACCGTTCTTAAAGACTGATAAGAAGAGCCCGGCTGCCATGATTCAGCAGCTGGAGCAAGACCAAGGAGGTGGCATGGCAAAAGATCTGGCCAAAAACAGAAGGGTCGTCATGCCAAGTTGGACTGAACCTGAAGAAATAAATGAATTGCAGCAGTCGTACAGCAGGAATAAGATCCGGACGACCAAGTACACCTTCCTGTCTTTCGTTCCCAAGAATCTTTTCGAGCAACTTCATCGTTTTGCCAATGTATACTTCATCTTTTTGGGCGCATTGAACTTTGTGCCTATTGTAAATGCCTTCCAGCCAGAGATCTCGATCATTCCTATTGTCTTCGTGATGTCCATTACTGCTGTTAAAGACCTTTGGGAGGACCAGCGTCGGAAGAAGTCTGACCAAAAGGTCAATAACCGCTTATGTGACGTTTATGACAGGTAAACATAAGAAACTTTCTGAATGTCAGAATTAAAAAACACATATAACACACACTGTCTACAGGTGCATACATCATTTCGTACTTTAACCATATGTGTGGTATGGCAGCTGATATCTGCTATCAGTGGGTTATAGCACAGCACATATGTGTTCAATATATACATCTTTAAAAGCATGTTTACTATGTAGTTAAGGTATTATTTAACCTAACTGTGAGGTGACTTGCCCCAGATATTTCACTTTTGACAGTTTCTTGATCCCAACACTGGCTTGTTCCTCAAACAGTCGGATGTGTGGCTTCATAACTTCATTGGATGTGTCAAATCCAATAAACTGGTTTTTCCAAATGCAGTCATTTGGATTTGCATGGCAAAGTGTCACAGCTACAATGTTGCTTTGAATTTCCAATCTTCCAAGCTTCTGTGTCTATTTCCAATATGTATCCTGTGCTGTAAACCATGTGCGTAATTTGTTTTATTAGCGTATCTGTTAGTTAATGGTTAGCTTGAAGTATAGTTATCGAACTGTTTGTCTTTTATAATTTGAGTGAATATCTCTTGATCAAAGGTTCGTTCTTTGTATCCTGTATGTGTGTGTGTGTGTGTGAGTGAACAATGGCATATTTTTACAGATAATTGATTCATGTACTGTATAGTGTGATTTTTCAGAATCGGCAAAAGCTTATAAGGTAACAATTCTGTATAGGGACCAATTCTCACTATTAACTAGTTGCTTATTAGCGTGCTTATTCTTACTGTTTATTAGTACTTATGAAGCACATATTCTGTATGGCCATATTCTATATCCCTAATTATACCCAATACCTAAATTCAACAACTACCTTACTAACTATTAATAAGCAGGCAAGTAGGAGTTTATTGAGGCAAAAGTTATAGTTAATGGTTTGTTAATAACGAGAATTGGACTTTAAAATAAAGTGTGACTGCTTTTAAATATGCAAATGCTGTCGTTGATTTGATCATGTGTTTTTAAAGGGTTATGGGTGTATTCGCAGCATGTTGCTACTATAAACAGTGTAAAGTCAACTGTCTGTAAATAGCAGGTATGAAGACACGTTTATACTTTGCCTTCTCGCAGTAATGAGCTGACAAATATTGTACCAAAACGTTGAATTATCTAACATTTGGCTGTAGCTAAGCGGTAAATGCTGCTGGGTTTAAAAAGGCTTCCTTGTGATTGTCTTGCCCAGGGGGTCATATTAGTTTTCCTGTTATGGAGCTGTTGCCATGGATGACAATGAAGCGCAGTGTTTGCTTGATTACTATGGCATTGAGGCTGGTGTGTTTAGTTCAGTACGCATAAAGCAGTAATGCTTAAATGAATCTGTGTTGTGCTTAAATCATATGACACATCAATGCACAGAAACAAAGCATCATTGGAAATGCATATACTTGTATGTTTTTGTCAGTTGGGATGGTGCAGGTATATATACTGAATGCTTTGTTTCACAATGGTTCTGCAAATATTCAGTTCGACCACATGCAAGACTGGTTTTGAGTCATCAATACTGTGAGGGCTGTTTTAACTAATTATAAACACATTTATACACGGCTCTTAGGAAAAATGTATTCTGATTGATCAGTCTGCAGTCAAATATTTTTGTTTTATGAGCACTAAATAATATATTTGCATTTGTTGTTCCTGGCAACCTACAAATAGTTTCTGCCTTTTGTGGTCATCTTGTATAATAAAAATAATTCGACATTAGGATTAAGCAGAATAATGTTCAGGCAGACAGTCATTAACACAGATTAAACCTGCTCAGGAATGTACATGACTCCATTGCTATATAACATAACCAGGCGTAAATTTTTAATTATTACACATATTTTGATACCAAATATTTGGGGAAAAAATTCTAACTGTGCCCTTTTTCTTTCTTTCTTTTTTACAGACACTTGCTTATGTGAATGTCTTATTTATGGTCTCATAATGATTATGAAATCAATATTTGAATCCTGTTGTTTATCCCATTTTAATAGTGAACCCAAATAAAGAGTGTGTGTGTGTGTGTGTGTGTGTGTGTGTGTGTGTGTGTGTGTTGAAGGAAGCAGAAGCGGTATGTGGAGCGGCGTTGGGCAGAGGTGCTTGTCGGTGATCTGGTCCGTCTCTACTGTAATGAGATCATTCCTGCTGACATGGTGCTGCTGCACACGTCTGATCCTAACGGAGTGTGTCACATTGAGACGGCCAACCTGGATGGAGAAACCAACCTCAAACAAAGGCAGGTGGTCCGTGACCTGCCACAGCTGGTGAGTGGCTAGTCTATCCATTTCATTATCATCTTCATTGACAATCTATCATTGTCTTTGGTTTTCCTCCATATATTTATGAGGTGAAATAGGTTTTGCTAAAAAGGCTCAGTGTTTTTTGTGTTAAAATCTATTAAGTTGTTTAAAAGGAATAAAATGCAGTTTATATAGACCCGGGATCCTCAAATTTGGCCCACTCCTGCAGAGTTTAGCTCGAACCCTAATCAAACACACCTGAGCATGCTAATCAGAGTCTTCAAGATCATTAGAAGATCACAGGTAGTGAGTTTGATCAGGGTCGGAGCTAAACTCTGCAGCAGATTGGCCCTCCAGGGAAAGATTTGAGGAACCCTGATATAGACAATGACTTTAATTTACATCATCTATGATTCTGTGTTTCTGAATTTTCTCATGAAATGCTGAAATTCTTTACTTTATTTAATGATTTTTAATAAAGTCTTGATTAAAAACCTTCTTTGAACAGTATGTTTGAATGCGATGTGATCTTCGTTTAGGGATCTGAATTTGTTCCGGAAAACTACAGCAGTCACATTGAGTGTGAAAATCCGAACGATGACTTGAGACGGTTCCGAGGCTTCATGTGAGTGAAGCAGTAAACGTCTTCTGTAAATGATAAACGAAAGGCTGGAGACTTTTTGAATGAAAATGATAGTGACTTTGTTTTTGTTTGTGTTTAACGCCATTCCACCTTCTGTGGATATTTTCATGGCGAGAAATATGGTTGAATTATATCATGTCTTTACAATTTATTAAAAACTCCAAAACTGTATTAGCATAAACTCTTTTAAACATCTCTTCAAAAGAGTTAACTGAGACTTTGTTTTTGTACACAGGGAGCATCCTGGTAAAGTGCGGGTTGGACTCCACAGTGAAAACCTGCTCCTGAGGAGCTGCACTGTGAGGAACACCGAGACTGTGATTGGCATTGTGGTCTATGCTGGTCAGTTTCACTTCTTTGCACTTCAGATATGACAAGACCATTGTATCATTATAAAGAGCTCGATTGAGCAATACAAATGTTTGTGTGTGTGTGTTTTCAGGTCATGAGACAAAAGCAATGCAGAACAACAGTGGGCCACGCTACAAACGAAGTAAACTGGAGCGCAGACTCAATATGGACGTCCTCTGGTGTGTCGTTTTACTGCTGCTCATGTGTGTTATTGCTGCTGTAGGTTAGTATTACAGTCATTGACATACTTGTGACAGGATTTAAACTTTTTAGTACTAAATTAATGTTTTTTGTGGGTTTAGTGAAAATGTGGTTGTGATCTACAGGTCATGGTTTTTGGTTGAGTGGATTACAGAATACCATTTATATGATCCCTGATGACACGCACCCTGCTCTCGCTGCCTTTTACATGTTCTGGACCATGATCATTGTTCTGCAGGTGAGTGATAGTGAGCGGAAACATTTGATATCTACACAAACACATGTACACTACCGGTCAAAAGGTTGGAATAAGCTCTCTTTTGTTCACCAAGGCTGTGTTTATTTAATTAAATATACAGAAAAGAAACAGTACAATTGTCAAATGTTTTAGCATTTTGAAACTGTTTTCTATTTCAATTTATATTACAATGTAATTTATTTCTGTCATGGCAATGCTGAATTTGCGTTGAAAACATCTTGGTATTGTATGATGGTTTCCACAAAATTATTAAACAGCAAAAGCTGTTTTCAACATTGATAATGGCAAAAAATGTTTCTTAAGCCGCAAATTTCTGCGATTTCTGAAGGATCATGTGACACTGTAGACTGAACAAATGAAGCTCATTAAAGTAAATCCCTAGAATATCTGACATTGCTGTGCTTCTCTGCCTCATTTTCTCTCTGTTGCAGGTGCTGATTCCCATCTCCCTCTATGTGTCCATAGAGATTGTGAAGCTGGGACAGATTTATTTTATTCAGAATGATTTAGATCTGTATAACCCAGTACTGGACACAGGAGTGCAGTGCAGAGCGTTGAACATCACAGAAGATCTTGGACAGATCCAGTACCTGTTCTCTGACAAGACCGGGACCCTCACAGAGAACCGCATGCTGTTCCTCCGCTGCACTGTTGCAGGAACGGAGTACCCTCACCATGAGAATGGTCCGTTTACTTCACAACAGCCTTCAGAATATACCAGATCGGCATGCCATTCATAACAATAAGAGCTGAGACTTTCAGTTGAAATGTTAAATTGATTGACTGGCTTACTTTTGATCTCAGTAGTGGTTAAAAAAATCAGTAGATTTATGGTCTAAAGAGATTTTACATTTAGTCATTTACCAGACACTTTTATCCAAAGTGACTTACAAATTAGGACAATTTAAGCAATCAAAATCAACAAAAGAGCAATGCAAGTGCAGTGACACTGATATGTCTCAGTTAGCCTAACGCAGTACACATAGCAAGGTTTTTTTATAATATAATAAACAAAAAGAAAACCAATAGAGTAGAGCAAGCTAGTGTTAGTTACCCTTTTTTATTTTTGTTAATTGTATAATAAATAAAATAAAACAAATGGATAGAATATAAAAAGACTAGAGAAGATAGTGTTAGTTTTTTTCAAGAAAGCAAACAGTTGGTAAATGCAAGTCTAAAAAGGGGAAGTTTTTTAAAGAATAGAATTAGAGTAGAGAGTGCTACAGTTTTACATTTAGGCCCTGTTTACACTAGTGCGTTTACGTTTTAAAACGAAGATAGTGTAGTGTAAACAGGGCTTTATTTTACAAAAACGTTCTTTAAAGCTGTCAAACTTAACATGTTTGTGTTAACTTAACATATTCATAAACTGATGAAAATTAAGTAAAAGCAAAAGTATTTTTGGTATTTTGTTAGACCATTTCAATTAATCCCCCGCCCCCCGCATCAGTCCTTAAAATAAAAAAACAATTTTTTTTGAATAAAATAATTCGATTTTCTTTATATTATCTATCTTACTATTACTACCTTTTACTAGCTACTATTACTAATTAACCTTTACAATTTATCAAAGTATAAATGAGTATTTATTCAGTTTGAGCTACCTTCGTGCCATTTAGGGTGTTTGAAACCTTAATAACTTGTGCTGTTTATATAATATATTGATAGTGTTCTAATGATAACGATTGAACGTTTGATAGTCCCCTGCTTATGATCATGTTTACTTGTTACTCTTCAGCTATTTCTCTGGAGCAGTATGAGGAGCAGGGCTGTGGCGATGCAGATCGCTCTCTCACCCTGAGGTCACGCACTAGCAAGAAGTCACTGAGCTGTAAATCGCTCAGCTGCAACCGGAGTTCAGTGTCCCTCAATACACTCACTGCAGAGTCTGACACACACTCGGTCCACGACACACTCCGCAGACACACACCTGGAGCCTTCAGCAGCACCATAGTGAGACAAGAACAGACTTATCTTTAATATGTACTTTTCCATGTCTTTATTACTTTATTACCTGTATTAGTTATCTATTCATTTTTTACAGTAACACACACCTCAAGTATTTATTGTCACAGATATGACGTTGTGTCATTTTGTCAATTGTCATCAAGGAGTGTGCCGTCGTTCCAGACCCTCAGCTTCAGGCGAAGCTGAACACAATGTGTTCCCCTCTGCGACAGCAAGCTGCTGAAATCTCTCATATACTCGACTTCTTTCTCGCCCTCACTGTCTGCAACACTGTAGTAGTTTCCTCACCTACTCAGCCGAGACATGTGGTAGGAATTATTTTTAATAATACAATGATGCTTTAATTGGTATTTTCACAGTCTTCTGTGCATTTAACTACAAGTGTGCATGGAAAGCTTCTTTCAATTCATCCCCTTAAAGCTCTGGCGCTACAGGCTGTGACACTTTCAGGCGACATCACAAGTGTCACATATTGCCATCATTTTGTTTTAAGTGTCATACGTGTTCTGATACAAGCATTTTATATGAAAATAATTTTTATGAACTGCACAATTTGTATGAAAAGTGCTAAATGTGTGGACACTTAGCAAGATTTCGGTCAAGAGGCAAATTGAGGGCAAAAGAGATCCAATACAGACAAAAAAATCCATTGTCTATTGTCAATAGTGTAGGGATGCATGAAGTCACTCACAATAAAGTCACTTTCAAACCAAGCAGTTTTACAGTCAACACTGCACATTTTCATGTCTAACTTGAACCCAAAATCCTCTCATTTCAAATTCCAGTTCACGTGGATTTCTATTGAAATGACTACAGTTCACCTGTGCAAACTGATAAAACAGCGGTAAATGTGACCATACTTTTAAAATGTCCAGTTGTTGTTGTTTTTTTACTATGCATTTCATTCACATTAAATATGCTGTAAAAAATGATGAAATATGTGGGGTAAACATAGTGATTTTCCTATTATTATAATCACAATTAGATTAGCAGAACAATCTGATTTAGATTCTCAAAATGTCAATATTTATCTTAATCTGTGCCTGTTTTTTACTGGATGTGTTTCACTGAACATTATTCATTGGATGTCACCTTGCAGGAATAGACTGGCCTTAGCCATCAGTTTAGCATTGCTGGGACTTTTCCCAGTGGGCCAGTCAGTTTTTCATCGCTGTCAAACTGAATTAAAATTGAACAGTTCGGTCTCGGCAGGAATTACTCTCTTTTCTTATTGCTGCATAATCAAATTAAGCAAAATGTTAAATAAACCCAGATTCTGTGTGGGCATTTATGTGTGTTGTGTATATGTGATTAATATCAGGTTCAGATGCCCATGGTTCGCACACCCCTGCGCTCTCTAGAGGAGATGAAGGCGATGTTTCAGAAGCTGAGTCTGCCTCGCTTTCCCTTATCACCTAGTCAAAACACAGACACTCCTCCCAGCCTAACCAAGAAACTCTTCAACCGGGGTCGTTCGGCTTCCTACTTCCCTAACAACAGCCCGCAAACACCCATAAAGACCCTACAGTCACCCAGCACACCCTCTGGCACCTCTTCAAACACCCCAACCACCCTCGTCACTCCAGCGCTGTCCAGTGGGGCATGGAGCAAGGACGTGGACGACATAAAGAAAGCCAAAGATAACTCTGCTGATGAGTCAGAGAGCGATGATGAAGATGAGGCAGAAGAGTTGCTGTACGAGGCGGAGAGCCCGGATGAGGCGGCATTGGTGCAAGCAGCGAAGGCCTATGGGTGTACTCTGCTGGGCCGGTCCCCAGAGCAAGTCCTTGTGGCCGTTCCAGGCACTGGGCGCTGTCCATCCCTCTGCTACATGTACTGCCATTTCATTCTGCCCGTAAGAGGATGTCTGTAGTGGTGCGCCATCCGCTCACTGGAGAGGTGGTCGTTTACACGAAAGGAGCTGATAATGTCATTATGGAGCTGGCTGAAGCAGGTATGTGAGGTGATGTCTTTTGATGTTTATTAAGGTTGGTCCGCACTGTCCCAAACAATGCAAATGCTTTACATATTGTACAGTCAGTTTTTGGACTTCGTTAACTGATAAACACAACATTCTTAAAGCAAGATATATTTACTTCAGAAGCAAAATTACATAATTTAAAAATTGAAGGAATAGTTCACCCAAAAATGTAAATTCTGTAATCATTTCCTCACCCTCAAGTTGTTCCAAACCAGTACGAGTTTCTTTTGTGGCATGTAAGAGAATACATTTTGAAGAACGTGGTTAACCATCAAGCGGTTGCTTGTCCCCACTGACTTTCTATGTATCGCTTTGTTTAATACTTCAGAAGTCAATGGGGACCAGAAACTGAAGAAAAAAGAAATTAATACATGTTTAGAACAACTTGAGGGTGAGTAAATGAAGACAGACTTGTCATTTTTGAGTGAACTATCCCTGTGGAAGGTATTGTTTTGTAACTTAAAATTAAGTGACACTTTTTCTTAACCTTATTGCAGATATTTTTGTAACATCTCATACTGCTGACATCTCATATTGCTTCTGCTTAGATATTAAGGATTTAAAAACACCTCTTTATCTTGGATCAAATGAGCGAAGCACCCTAAGGGTGCGGTCAAATTTAACCATTGTATGCCTAAATGCTTTGACCAAAATGTTATCTTAATAGGAATCTGTGCAATTGGGAATTCTTTGCCTATGAAATGTTATCAAAGTGTCTGCAATGTGACCGTGCCTTGAGACCTCTGAAAAGAATCAAATGTGAAAACAACGTCATGATCCCCTCAAGTGTGTGAAGTACTGTATGTTTAGTAGATTACAGACAGAACAGAGTGTTGCCCTTTCAGTTAAATTATAGTCTTTTAAAGTTTTAGAATCACACTGTTCCATAATTTCATTTGTTTTAATTCCAGTAAAAGGGATAGGAAAAATGAAAATATGCTGTTAATTTACTCACCCTGAGGCCATCTGAGATGTAGGTGACTGTCTTTTTAAAGTAGAACATTAAAGATGATGGTTCCTGATGATTCATAATATGCAAGTCAATGGGTGCCGTCACTTTGCCAGTCAGATACAGGGAAAACCGATACAGGAAAGACCCAATTAATACATGGGTCCTGATGATATATTGAAGTAAAATGATCAGTCTGTGAAAAAAAAAATTATAAAAAAAAAATTATAATAATTAGTACCTGTAATCCATAGCCTTGGGCAATGAAGTGTTTAATTGTGCAGCTCTTCATGTTATAAATGTGGATGCTTGTTGTCCCAGCAGTGTTGAACCCTATAAACTCATGTCTTAGTTTTGACTGTGTGTGAATGTGGGGAGCAGCTGAAGATGGTTTCTCTAGGGAGATGATAGAACGGACGCAGAGACACCTGGACCAGTATGCAAGAGAGGGACTGCGCACTCTCTGTGTTGCTAAAAAAGTATGTCTTTATCTCTCACTTCTCTTATCTGCAACATTAATTATCTTCTGTTTACATACAGCACTGAAATGCCTCTGCATGGAGGTCGAGTCTTGAATCAAATTGTCTGCATATGATTGACAGGTATTGGAAGAGCAGGAATACAAAGCCTGGCTGAAGAGACACGAGTATGCAGAAACCAGCATTGAAAACAGAGAAGAGCTTTTGCTCGAATCTGCCGAGAGACTGGAAACCAATCTGACATTGTTGGGTGAGATCTAAGACATTGAAGACAAAAATGAAATTGTGTTTTGGTTGTTCTAGCCTATATGTGTCTTGGCTTCCAGGGGCGACGGGTATAGTAGACCGCCTGCAGGAGGATGTGCCTGAGACCATTGAGGCTCTGCAGGAAGCTGGGATTAAAGTATGGGTCCTCACTGGGGACAAACAAGAGACGGCTATTAATATTGCTTTTGCTTGCAAACTCCTCAGACCTACAGACCATGTATTGATGGCCAACTGTGACAGCAAGGTAAGTAGAGGTGATGGAGGAAGGAGAGTGAAGATGACAATATACTCCCTGATTGTGCTGGTCATTCAGTGCAGCTGTTGACTGCAGCAGTCGGTTTACAACTGACAATGAAAACTAAATAAAAGTTTTAGTTGCCAAATGTGGCTAGACGTCTCAAAAAATGTGGCTTGGAGAATAGAGCACATGCTCTAAATATTTTGTGTGGTGATGCTTATGTGCAGGCAAACATTTTCCATATAGTTGTGATATTTTCCATATGCTACATTATACGAAATATTATATAATAAAAATATAAAAAAATATATACACACTGTTCACATTCCTTATCTTAATCCTAATCTAATGGTGAGATACTTTTTTATGTCAATTTAATATTTTGTTTATAATATGCAGTAAGCTAAACCACACTTGACTATAACATTTTTAAATAAGGATTTTTCTTCATATTAGACTATCTGTTCTTGTGTCCAAAACATCTACATATTTCTGTTGCTCAAACAGTAGAGCATGATGCTAACAGTGGCACGATTATAGGTTTGATTCCCAGGGAATTCATGAACTAATACAAAAAAGATGTGTGTGCTTCAATTCAATGTAAGTCGCTTGCAAAACAAATCACAAAATCTAGGTGGATCAGAAAGACTTTTTCTATTGAGAAGAATTTTGGGATTCCTGTTAATTTGCACATGTAATTAATCCAATTAAAACCAACCATAAAAACATCACAAAAACAATGTCAGAGACACCCATAAGTTCAGTCTTTTATGTTGCAGTTGTATAGAACTGTAATCTAAGTTACTTTTCTGTGTGTGTTTTATCCCTCAGGAGACGTGTGAGGCTCGACTTCATGAGTTACAACATGAGATCAGACAGGTCACAAAGGAAGGCGTGTCTGAAGATGATAGCTCTGACTGTGTGTTGGTCATCGACGGCCGTACGCTGGACTACGCTCTGCAGAAGGAGCTACAGGGGACGTTCCTGGAGATCACATGCTGCTGTCGCTCAGTCATATGCTGTAGATCCACCCCTGCAGAAGAGCCAAGTGGTGCGGCTCGTCAGTGACAAGCTGAAGGTCATGACTCTGGCTATAGGTAAGGCCAGTGAAACGTCTGATGAAGGTGTAGGGTTGAATGTCAGTGTAGAATGTTGTTCAAACTCAAATGCGTGATGCTTATATTCAGGTGATGGAGCCAATGATGTCAGTATGATTCAAATGGCAGATGTTGGCATCGGCATCTCTGGCCAGGAGGGCATGCAGGTACAATACTAGCAGAAACTAGGGTTGGGCAAATGTCAGAATTTACTACCTTACGACTAATCAGGGCGATTTATACTGGATTGACCACATTACACAGGATGTTCAATTGGAAAGGTATAAAGAGGGTTTTACTAAACAGAAAAACAAGACATGTAATTGCATTATTTGTTTTGACTTATGTCAAATTTTGACTAATTACACTGCTGTGCAAAGGTTTGTCTCCTATGCTCATCAATACTACATTTATTTGTTCAAAGATACAGTAAAATGCTAATATTATTACAATTTAAATATTTGTATATATAATTTATTCCTGTGATGGCATTTTTAGCTGTCTTCAGTGTCACATGATCTTTCAGAAATCATTCTAATATGCTGATTTGCTGATCAATAAACATTTCTTATTATTATCAATGTTGAAAACAGTTGTGCTGCTTAATATTTCTTGGGCAACAGTGATGCATGTTTTCGGGAAATAGAATGATAAATGGAAAGTTTCATCAAAAGTTGCATTTATTTGAAATATACATTTTGGTAAAATTATAAATGTCTTTAGTGTCACTGTTGATCAAATGAATGTACTCTTGCTAAATAAAAGTATTAATTTATAAAAAATAAAAAAATAAAATCTGGTTGACCACAAACCTTTTAACAGTAGTGTATGTTTAGTGTAATGTTTATTTAATTTCTCTACTCTAAGCTCAAAGTCAAAACCATTAACACCACAATCTAAACCATACAATGTCCACTACATTGTTTTCACATAGCTGTATAAAAGAAAATGTGAATTTTCTAATGATGTAATATATAGAACTGTAACCACACTTATGTACCAACAGTACACTAGTTCAGATTGATGCACAACCCTGAAGCACACACAACTTTTCCTTTCATAACTGTCTTGTTTGTTTTATCTCATGCATACTTGGAGAAAGGAAAATAACGCTCAGTAGAATCCACTCTAAAATATATATTTACACATGCTGGATAATTCATTTTTATAGATTAATATAGAATCAATGAGAAAGCACAACTATGTAAAAGAATATAATGTTTCCAGTTCCACTTTTTACTGAGTGTCTGTGTGTGTGAACATATACTATATATATATATATATATATCCCTCCAATTTCTCTTTATAGTTAAAACCTTGCAGTTCATCTGATAAAACAATCTCTTTTCCATATATAGGCGGTGATGTCCAGTGACTTTGCTATCTCTAGATTTAAGTTCCTGAGAAAGCTCATTTTGGTGCACGGTCATTGGTGTTACGCTCGTTTGGCTAACATGATCCTCTATTTCTTCTACAAGAATGTGGTGAGTAATACACACATTTACTCATGCAGCCTTATCTTCTGGTCCTGACTTGTTCCTCTTCTTTTCTCTTCTCATGTAGATGTACGTGAACCTTTTGTTCTGGTACCAGATTTTCTGTGGATTTTCAGGCAGCACAATGACCAACTCATGGGTTTTAATCTTCTTTAACCTGCTCTTCACCTCCGTCCCTCCAATCATATACGGCGTGCTGGACAAGGATGTGTCCGGCGAGACGCTCCTAGACCTGCCTGATCTCTACAAGTCTGGACAAAACTCGCAGGTGGACATCCTGTCTCACACTCCGTTCCATTGTGTTGTTTTTCAGTGTGTTGTACATGGTTATGAGTATAGTGATGGCTTATGTATAGTTGTGCAATGCTTGATTTTCAGGCCTATCTTCCGTCAACATTCTGGATGAATATTCTCGATGCGTTTTACCAAAGCATAGTGTGTTTCTTCATACCTTACTTTGTAAGTCATTCTAAAATGAACTTCACTTTATCGAGTATCATAATGTTTAATTGTCAGAGTAGTACTCACATTTAACAATTTATATTGTTTTTTTGTTTTGAAGGCATATGCAGGGTCTGATATAGGGGTATTTACCTTTGGCTCTCCAATCAATGGCTCCGCTCTCCTCATCATCCTCCTGCATCAGCTCATAGAGAGTCGCACAGTGGTGAGTATTTGCGCTGGTCATTATGGAAATGATCTGGCTGCGTCTCTGTTCTTTAATTTGCGCATTGTCAGTAAATGAAACGCAGAATTTTCCTCCCATCGGCGCTTTTATGGAATTGCACTTTAGTAAATTTGGCCCCAGGTGTGACAACAAAATCACCTAACAGTCAAAAGACTGGAATCATTGAGACTTCTTAATATTTTTGGAAGATGTCTGTTATGCTCATCAATGCTGAATTTATTTAATCAAATTACAATAAAAAAGTAATTTTGTTCAAAATAACAATTTAAAAGAAGGGCTTTCTATTTTAATATTTTTTTTTAATGTTTTTCTGTTTTCTCTAAATTACATTTCCAGCAGTCTAATATGCTAATTTTAATAATAATTAAAAAAAACGGTTTATTCCAAATGTTTGATTGGAGGTTTAGCCCCACCCACGGTACAATCCTGTTGGCCCAAGATAAAGCTTCATAAAACTGTACATTAAAGATGACATATCATTTGATTGGCTGTATACATGATGTCACATCATCATCCAGTGCAGACTGACAAATTGCAAAAAAAAACTCACAGTAACAACACCGTATTGAGTTTTTGTTGTGACCAAAATGTGCATACCAGGATATTGAATGTCTTTATTTATGGGTGATTGTCTCTGTATCTTATGCTAATACTGGTCTTATGTTTGTTTTTTCCAGACATGGATACATACTGCAGTGCTGCTCTTCAGTGCGCTGTTCTATTATGCCTTTGTTCTGTTGTTCAGCCTTACGTGTGTAACATGCAATTCTCCCACAAACCCCTTGGGCATTGAGACAAAAATTATGTCCGAGCCGCTCTACTACCTAGTATGTGGACTTACCACAGTCCTGGCCCTGCTACCTAGGTATAACACACACATCTGAATCAGCTCATTTACATACCAGTCACTGTAACGGACTGTAACACTGACTACTTTGAAATAATAATGTGATTATTATAAGACGTTTACATGTCACTAGCAAACCTCTTCACTTCCGTTAACATGCAATGATTTGCAAAGACATATGGTTATTTCACCACCATTATTTGCACACCCAACACCAGAATCAAATGAAAAACATGTCTAAAGATGTACTAGAAGGTTGCTATGCTGCACCCCTTTCTTCGCACCGCTTCATTTAGTGATTCTTAGTGAAGGGAAAACTTTAGAACAATGTCAGTGAGTTAGCTCATTCATGAAATGATGTAAACAACACACAGCATCGGTGTACATCCAAGCACATGCTCACTTTGGTCAGAGCAGTAATAATGTGTTTAAGGTGTTTATATGCCTGCTTATTGCCATTAAAATTGCTGTACACCACATCATTTAATGTGATTATGGTTTCAACAATTATGAGCTTAATCGCATTAGTTTGATCGAAGTATTATGTTTATGTGAAGTAAAGTGTAATTACGATATTGTCAGAATCCCATTATAATCAAATTATGAGGGTGTATGTAAATGTAGCGCTGTTTCAAAATCCAGTGACCTGACTACCAAGATAAAGGTACAAAAAAAAAAACTAGGCATCACACACGTTTCAGAGTGAGGCATGGCACTGTTTTCAGACATGAGCATCTCATGATCTGCCAGTGTTTGTACGGTCACAGAGTGGATACATGTCTGCATCTGCTCTGAGTTTGGGTTGAAATGAAAATACTGTCATTAATTACTCACCCCCTTGTCTTTCCAAACTCGTAAGACCTTTGTTGACACGTGCCAACTATCGTCCCATAATTCTAATGAGGAGCGCTTATCAATATAACCTTTAAGGTCTTCCTGGCATTATTGTACAATACATACAAATTAATTATAATCGTTATTTTATAGTCATACTGACACAATAAAAATGTTGGCCAAATTGGGCAGCCCTACAAAAAAGCACAGCAAACAATATATGTTTTCAAATATCAAACATGTTTGATATCCTCCAAACTGGATCGAATCAAAGTCTGTGCTAAATCTCCATCTGCTAAACTCCATCTGCTAAAAATATGCAGACGGACACTGACGGTCGACTCTTTCGGACTGCAAATCTGGCCAAGTCGTGTTGTGTATTTCAGCCTTTAGACACACTTCCGACACAAAGATTACTTCTAGTTTTTTCCTATTTCTAAGGCAATGCTGTATATATCTTTCACAGTGAAGGCAAGAACCTGCATTTACAAAATGTTATTTTAAGCATGATTTAAGCTAAAGAAGCAACATTATTTACACTGTTAAGAACTGTTAATGAAATCCAGTCTTGACAAACTAGTGTTCAGTTGTTCCCAATTCAAGTAGATAGGATCTATATTGTATTCCTTTAACCTGCATAGAAAAAGATGCCTGTGGGTGTTACCACAATGGCTGGTAAAAAAGACTTCTGCCAGACTTTATTGGAATCAGTGTCTCGTGGTTTTATCTTGTCATGAATGTACGGTGTAATTTACTCTTGACTCTTTCTGTGTCACAGGATCCTCTGTCATGCCTTTTGTAACACTATCTGTCCATCTGACCTGGTGAGAGCACAGAAAATGGAGAGACTCTCAGCACAAGAGTATTCCACGAGTTTACGGCAGTGGAAGGAGAACAAAGCTGCTCAAAGACTGTCCTCCAGACACGTCCCTCAGAACCTCAGTGTGAATGCTGACATGTCCCATAATGACTGGCAGATACTCTGACCAGTCAGACGTCAGATCTGGCTTTTCTCTGCCCAGTAAGTGTTTTCACAGTGATGAACAGTACCTGGACTCTGTGGAGCTTACAGATGAACTGCATCCCAAACTCATTCCAGTCCAGTGATCGCAGAATAGACTTGGAGTCTGGCTTTTGTAGACAAAAGATATTCAGAGAATTGTTTACATTTCACAAGGCTGTGCCGGTGACATTTTTAATTACACATGCACTCCAGAATTACGCAAGAACCTCAGAGTTGTGAGGATGACTTGTGGGTTAGGACATGGCAAGTGTTTGCCAACATAGTGTAGCTTCTTGCTCCTACTTTAATGCAATACTACATTTTAGGCTATTGAGAGTAAAAATATCAGAACTTGAATTTGCATAGACTGAGAAAATGAGCTTGCACACTTCCCTTAACATTAACTTGTAAACTAACACAAATTCCCATAGTCATGTTTATTCTAGCAAATTGCATATGACGGAGACCATAATTCTGCTAATGATTAGGAGAAGCGTGACTCTGTTTAATACTGTATCTGATCATAGAGAAGTTCAATACCATGAGGCCTTTACATTAAATGAACTTTCCCTACTCAGGAATAAAATGAGTTGAACACAAACAGGAGCTAATGTATTTGTGACCCGAGGTCCTTGACGTCCATGTGTGTGTTCAATCTGACAGTGAACATGCTGACTGCATGCATTACAAATGGGCAAGACCAGTATTTCAAAATGAATGCTAGATTGCTTTCTATACTTCAATTAAATGTTATTTTCATTGCGAAAGTGAATGCTTGAATTTTGAAAATGTGAATTAATAATCCAGAATGTCCAGAATCCAGAGTCATTGACTAGAAAACATCATTTATAGTTATTATTTTACATTTTATGTGAGCCATTTGTAAATTTGCAATAGATCAATTCAAGATTATTTGTATAGCGCTTTTTTTTACGATACAATCGTTGCAAAGCAATAGATGCCCAAAACTTTCTAACTCGTCTACTGCTTGAATATGAACATAAACAACAGGTATAAACAACAAGAAAGATGTTCAGACTGCAAAATAAAAGTCTCTGTGAACTACTATAGTTGTATAACTGGGATAAAGGGTGATCGTGTACACTCAATAGCAGCTCATAAGACATGCTTGCTTTATTTTAAGTTCTCTTACACCCAGCTCCACGTGTCTCTCATTTTCTTGCTTTTCCCCTGGGGACTTAATAAAATTTTTTAAGATGAAGTCACCCATAGTCATATTTACTACTGTCAGCAGTCACAATATGGCTTGGTTACTACAAAGTAAGGTTTTTGTTATGGAATAGAAATGAGTACACTCACATGCAATATCTATAAACGAAGGGCAAATTAACAGAAAAAAAATGCTAAACGACTACGGTATGGCACATCAGACAGGAAGCAATTTAAAGTCCACACACAAGACTGGTAACGCAACAGTTTTGATTCAGAAGATGTCAGGTTGGGGCAAGTTGTCACACGGGCTGCTATATTTTACAGAAATGAACCAAATGTAAATTTAGAAATAGTTGTTCCTTTAGAAGTAGTTTTTTTTTACTAAACTTTTGAAGAGTTTTTCAAAGTTAGAAGTTGCATTTAAAGTTTACTTGGCTTAAAAAAAATTGAATGGGCATGAAACTTTTGTATAAGAGTTTTATAAGGTTATGAAATGCTCTGATATGGCGCTTTAATATTGCATGTGAAAATGTGCTGTGGTCAGGAGATGGCAGCATAAACAAGTGTTAGCTATAAGTGGCCTACTATATATAGGCTAGTATCACAATAGATTACACAGTGTTGGGGAGTAACTAGTTACATGTAGCGTAATTACATAATTAAATTACAAAATAAAAGTAACTAATCAGTTACAATATACACTAATATGTAATTAAATTACAGTTACTTATGAAAATTTTAAGGATTACTAAGGGGGTTACATCTGGGTTTTTTCCCCACACACACCCACATACAGATTTTATTGATTTATTTCATAAACTGCAGTGAGTGCTCTAAAATATGAAACACCAATGTTTCAGGAGTTGCTAGTATGCTTATTTGATAACCCTTTTATTTCCTATATCGGTTTATGTAAATACTTTATTTTTTTAAGATCAACAGGTGTTTTCTGTAATAACTATGCAAAAATTAGATTTTAAAAACAGTACTATTAAACTATTTCTTGTTATGATTTTAAATATGTATTTATATACAGAATGATCTCAAAGTAAGTCTGATTTTGTGGTGGCTGGGCTTCAAAGGGGACATCGGATGCCCATTTTCCATGAGGTGGTATAATTCTTTAGGGTCTTCTTGAAATGGTCTCAGTGGTCGTGTAAAACAACACCTTTTTAACCTTGTCAAAAACAGCTCTGTTCACAGCGACTCGCTGCATTTCTCTTTACATGATAATGAGCTCTGCTCATCCCGCCCTCTCTTACATGTAAGAGCAAAGGTGATTCACAAATAATCATTAAAACATACACTATAATGCTAAAAGTATTGTGTCACCCCTTCTAATGAAAGGTTTGTCTACTTTAGTAATTTCCATGAGTACAAATCTTAATGTTTAAGCATATAATGATATTCTAGGGAATTGTGTGTTTCTAATTTTATAGCAACAGTTTGGACCGAACCCTTTTCTATTCTAACACGACAGTGTCTCTGTGTATTTACATTTAGTCATTTTGCAGACGCTTTCATCCAAAGCGAATTACAATTGGGGAATACATAAAGCAATTCATCTTGAAGAGGCAAACAGACAGAGGAAGTGCTCGTAACACCAAGTCTCAGGCATTGTTCAAATAAGTTCAAGCTAGCAAGGGAAGGAGAGAAAGATAAAGAGAAATATGACGGTTTTTTTAAGTTTAGGATGAAGTCAAGTAGTGTCGAAAGAGATGAGTTTTCAGTTGTTTCTTGAAGATTGACAGGGATCCAGCGGTCCGGATGGGGGTGGGAAGATCATTCCACTGGCCAGGAACGGTGAACGAGAATGTTCTGGAGAGTGATTTTGAGCCTCTCTGTGATGGTACCACGAGGCGTCGCTCACTAGCAGATCTCAGACTTCTGGAGGGGATGTAAATTTGTAATAGTGAGTGGAAGTAGGCGGGTGCTGAGCCTGTGGTTGTTCTATATGCAAGCATCAGTGTCTTGAACTGGATGCGAGCTGCAACTGGTAGCCAGAGCAAGGACACAAAGAGAGGTGTAACATGGGCTCTTTTGGGCTCGTTGAAGACCAGTCGTGCCGCTGCATTCTGAATCATTTGTAGAGGTTTGATTGTGTTTGATGGAAGTCCAGCCAGAAGAGCATTGCGGTAGTCCAGTCTAGAAATGACAAGGGCCTGGACAAGAAGTTGTGCAGCATGCTCTGTCAGAAAGGGCCTGATCTTTCTGATGTTGTGTAGTGCAAACCTGCAAGATCGAGCAGTCTTTGCAATGTGCTCTTTGAAGGTCAGCTGGTCATCAAGATTACACCAAGATTTCTGACCGAAGCTGATGGGGTAATTGTTGATGAACTTAACTGAATTGTGAAATCATGCTGTAAAGTTGGAGTTGCAGGGAAGACAAGAAGCTCAGTCTTTGCCAGGTTGAGCTGTAGATGGTGTTCTTTCATCCATGCCGAGATGTCCGCCAGGCAGCCTGAGATCCGTGCAGCTACCGTTGGATCATCTGGTCGAAATGAGACATAGAGCTGTGTGTCATCAGCGTAGAAATGGTAGGAGAAGCCATGTGCCTGTATGATGGGACCCAGTGATTTAGTGTATGTGGAGAAAAGGAGGGGTCCAAGAACCGATCCCTCGGGAACCCCAGTGACAATTGATGTGATTTGGATACCTCCCCTCCCCAGGTCACCCTGAAAGTGAAAGGGTGTATAAAGCAACAATCAAAGAGAAATGATGATTCAGTCAGTGTGGAAGAACTTGACTGGTCTGCAGAAAGCCAAGTCCTAATCCCAGCTGAACACTTCTGGTGTGACTTTAAATGCAGACCTTGAGCCAAAAACTCATATGGGTACTACATATGGGTACAGTCATTTCATACACTTCAAATCTGTAGCAACAGAGGTGGAAATAAAAATTTTAAGAACATGAATTATGTTTCCATCTTTGTTGCCACAGTTTGGAAGTGCCCTTTTTCTCTTCTAAAGAATATTCTATACCGTCTGATTTTTTTTTTTTATAATTTTATATCAAAATCATGACAAATGCTGTTTACATTGCTATATAGACATATAAAACAAAATCCTAAAAAATAACAAATCACATTTTTTCTGCAAACTCTGCCAGATTCTTGTTCTGCATCTCCCCAAGTACCACTGAGGTGAATTTCATGTTGTTTTACTGTATCGTTTTTAAATAATTGCAAACTAAACAGCATTTGTCATGACTTTGGTATGCAATTATTAAAAAAAATAATACAGTAAAACAACATGAACTTTCTCCAAAGCGCAGATGGCGTGACTGCAGTGCTGGACTGACTGTGGCCAGTCGTATGACTAGAACTAGCGCAAATCAGCTTATGGTTCCCTAAATTAAAACGACATTTATCCGTCATCTGTGGGCGGATCTATGGGACTTTCCTGTGAGGTCGCTTTCGATTGCAGCTGTACGTGCGCCGTGAGCGACGGGTTTACTTCGACCTGACAGACATTATCAGCGCTGACTGAGGCACTGACAGCGATCCAGCGGCGCACTGAACCCTACTCCAGACCCCGCAGA
Source organism: Gymnocypris eckloni scoliostomus (assembly GCA_027564155.1). Classification (NCBI taxonomy): domain Eukaryota; kingdom Metazoa; phylum Chordata; class Actinopteri; order Cypriniformes; family Cyprinidae; genus Gymnocypris; species Gymnocypris eckloni. The sequence continues at coordinate 12,323,227 of CM050429.1, forward strand.
TCCCACCATGAGTGTCAGCTCAACACGGAGCAGCGAAGACATCGACGAGCTGGAGTCAGTCAGGTGAGGAGAGCCAGCCCGCGGTTTAGTTCTTGACCCTTCTAAACGCATATTCACAACTCATGAAATAACAATAGGCTATTGTCTATACCCAACAGAAAGCACATACGCTCAGTTAAGCGCAATAAAAATACACTTTTTTTATACTCCCCTAAATTAATTTGTGTATTAATCTCTGATCCTCTTTTATGTTTCTTGACCTAGATTTGTTTCTGTGAAAGTAGTTTATCATATTGTTTTTAAAGAGTTATAAGCAAATGTTAAAATGAAAACAAATAGGCTAATAAAAACCAACAACAACGTACGTTTATGAAAAGCTAAATCTTCTGGTCAGGTTATGCCGTTGTTTATTTGATTTGTAGCTACACCTGTTTGTTGATGAATAGCGGCGTCAGTGAAAGAATGAGGAAATACTAATATCAATTTACTCATCTATTGTGAATGAAAGGGTTGAAGAAAACTAGATTTTTCATTCACTGTTAAAATGAAACTGTAGTTGTTGTTGTTGTTGTTGTTAAAGGGCAACATAGTAAAACAGACGTAAAGCATTATTTTTCAGTGTAGCCTTTTTATATTAATTAAGCAAATGCTTTTTACAAAATCCCACAAATCACAACAAGTCAGAGTTATATTTCACCCCAAAAGAAGCCTGTTTTAGGACCAATAATTGAATTAATGAATTCATTCATTCGTTCATTTGCTTGTTTGCATTGTAACATTATTTCCACGGCCCGTAAGCACTTTCACCTCAATAATGCATGTGGATGTTTTACATTCGACTCTCAAAGGATCTGTGAAACAGTCACGAGAATCGTCCCATCCATAAATTAGGTTTTACAACAAATATTGGTAACCCTTTACAATAAGGTGTCATTTGTTATCATTAATTAATGTATTAATTGACATGAACGAACAATGATCAACACATTTATAAATATAAATGTATACTGTTTAATAAAAACACAGTTGTTCATTGTTAGTTCATGTTAACTCACAGTGCATTAACTATTGTTAACAAACACAACTTGTGATTTTAATAATGCATTAGTAAATGCTGAAATGAACACTAAGATGAATAAATACTGTAGAAGGATTGTTCAATCTTAGCTCATATTAACTAATGTAGTTAACTAATGAACCTTATTGTAAAATGGTACACAAATATTGTTATAACATGCATAGTTGACCGTTTTAATAGCTTATTTTATTTAATTTATTTTGCATTACAATCAAATTTACCCCACAACATTATGCTAAGGACATTACTTGATATGCAGGCATAATGACGGACAAACACACCATATCAATACCAGCATACTGGATCAACAGCAAATATGCCACTACATTATGTAATTAAACAGAACAATACAGCCTGCAGGTTATTGTATCAAGGTCGCTGTACTATCAGTCTATTAAACAGAAAAGCATGGTACTGTGTACAACTTTCTTGAAATTAATTTAAATAAAATATGCAAATGATGTGTCAGCTTTTTTTTATTCCCTGCAGTAATGCAGTGATGCGTTATCGTTGTTTTAAGAGTAATCATATCTATATCAATATACAACTTGGCTTGGTGTTCAACTGCCCCATTCTGTTTCTCTCTGCAGCTGGTATCATTATGATTTGTCCCGGCATGCAGCTGAAGCTCTTCTCCTTTCGAATGGGGTGGATGGGAGTTTTTTACTCAGAAACAGCAACAAAGGATCTGACTGCTTTGCTTTGTCTGTCCGGTAAGAAATGTCCACTTCGGGCAAACGTTTATAAGTCATTTGTGGTCCACTCAGCTGAATCACTTTGATATTAAAGACACAAACAGTCTTGAATATGTTCCTGTGTTCGCTATTCAATTTATGGAGAAATGTACCAGCAAATACTATTATTAAAAATTGTACGCAAGTGTGCCTAGCACAATAGACATGGTAATACGTTAATGTAAAGACATAATAAGCAAAGACATGGTAGACTTAGTTAATAAAAAAACATCCTTACTATTTTAAAACTTCTCATAGTACTTTGCAGGTAGGCCTGTCTCTTTTTTACTTTTCTATTTAAAAAATATTGTATTATGTAATTCATTCCTGTGATAGAAAAGCTGTATTTTCAGCATCATTGCTCAATTCTTCAGTGTCACATGATTTTTCAGAAATGATTCTAATATGCTGATTTACTGCTCAATAAACATTTCGTATTGTTATCATTGTTGAAAATAGTTGCGCTGCTTTATATTTTTGTATATACATGTTTCAGGATTCTTTGGTGAATATAAAGTTTAAAAGAACAGCATCTGTTTAAAATAGATATGTTTTGAACACTATAAATACATTTACTGTCACTTTTAATCAATTAATTGCATCCTTGCTGAATAAAAATATTCACTTCTTTTAAAAAAATCGTACTGACCTCAAACATTTGAATGGTAGTGTCTATATTATATACTTATTTTATACCCAAGTGAACTTATCTGACCGTAGTTATTTGCAGCATTGTAGGCACTCGCCATTTTAGAGTTTTCCACTGACCTTTTTTAAGCAAGCAAGTTAAAATGTCAAATGATGAACCATTATGGTTTTTGTTAGTCCTCTTATTTTTCCATTTCTCTTATTGTCTGTGGTTGTTTAGATAACTTGAAGTTTTTCAGTTCCCCCTTTTCAATGTATCAGCTGTAAACCTCACTTTGACTTGTGTCTTTAAAGTAAAGCTACTTATTCTGACTCCTGCTGAAATATATAAACAAGAATCAGATTCACACAAGCCATAAGGCCGTAACCTGCCTGTTCACTGTGACTCTCACTGATGCTTAAACACCTGGTCATTTGGAGCCTTGTTTATAGTGTGTGACCTTGTAGAAATAATTAACTGCCTATTTTAATACAACTAGGTGTGGTATTGATTTTATACACCAGTTCTATAAACAAGTTAACAATGAACAATAATGAGAGTTCAGACAGCAAGACAACACTTCCTCACTGCCTTTTTCCATCTCCAACCTTCTTCAGAGCAAAGGATTCAGTGAAACACTTTCACGTCCGGCGGCAGTTTGGCAAATATTCCTTTGGCTTCAATGAATTTCCCTCCCTTCAAGATTTTTGCAGTCACTTTGCCAATCAGCCCCTGCTAGGCAGCGAGACAGGTTAGCTATGCTCTTTTCATTTAGTTCACAAACTGCTTTTAAGCACTTCTCTGGCACAATGACCCTGTTTCCTGTTTCACTCGTGTAACCAAGGAAACCTGATAGTGCTGCGGTTCCCATACCCACGGCAGGTGGAAGAACCATCCATTTATGAGACGGTGTGTGTGCATACGGCCATGCAGACAGGCCGGCATGAAAAAGACCTAGTGCCTAATGCTCCAGCAGTAAGTCAAAGTGACATTATACAGACCTGCATACACACACACATATATTTGAAAGAGTAAAGCTGATAGTCTGTTTATGTTGTCAACAGCTTGGCACTAAAGAGGGTTATCTGGTTAAACAAGGAGCGTTCATCAAGGTATGGTTACACAGGTTACTATATCAATATAGACTAATAAAAAATATATGTTTCAAGCTAATAAGTATATTGTAACAGGGTTAAACTGGTTCTAGAGCAAACCTAGACCTAGTTTTGTTGGCTGATTGTTTCATCTTTATTTATTTTCTGGGCAGAACTGGAAGCAGAGATGGTTCATACTGAATAGATATGAACTTAAATATTTGAAAGATAAAATGGTAGGTCTGTGTACTTTGTACAATGAGATTTATATTTAGATAAGAATGAAAGGTGATTGTTTATCTCACAGAACACTGTCTCAGTTTGTAGAGCCGATACGAACCCTGGATCTGACGGAGTGCTCTGCTGTGCAGTTTGATTACAGTCAGGAGAGGGTTAACTGCTTCTGGTGAGATTTAGAATATGCTCCTAATTCATGAAACCTAAATTATGCACGGTTTTCTTTTTTGGCAAAATTGATAATATGAGAATATCAACTTCCTAAAATTGAATCTGTAATTACAGTTACAATACTTTATCCTGTTGGCTGCAGGGATCATTTAGCAGCATTGATATACAGTTGTAGTTTTTGTTTGTATTTTGAATTAGATTACATTTTTATATTTGATTAAATTTGTCATTCATTTTATTAGTTATTTAATGTGTCAATATTACTTTTTATCATGTTTTTTGTTATTTTAAACTAAATTAAAATGAAATAAAAAAGTTTACATTAATATTTTGTATTTCAAGTAATGCAATTTGTTATGGTTTTATTTGTAGTCAACTATCATAACCCTGGTTTACTGCTGTAGTTCAAATTCAGAAACGTAATCAAAAAGGCCAGTTTATTTTAATGATTTATTTTAATTTAAACTTTGTTTTAATGACAAGGGTGGATACAGTTAAAAATATAACTCATAATAGAGATGCTTAAAATGTTTCATTTAATTACAAAAGCAAAGTAAAAAGTAAGACCCTTTTCTGTTTTGCTTGACTAGATATCCTGTTGTTTTTACATCAGAAACTTCTGCAGTTGGCCAACCATAAACGTACTGGCTATTTTTGGCAACTGAGAACGAGCTTGTATATCTGCTACTATTCAAGTGTTGGACAGCGTACCGTTCCTGTGCACACTAAACGAAGCATGAATCCAAATTCACATTATCAGTGTACAGACTATGAAGTAATAATAGGAAGTAATTACAATTTTATATCAAAATCCTAATATTATGTTGTTAATATCTATTATGTGCCTACATGTCAGTGATTCTCCGTAATGAGGAAGTGTAGTCAGAAAGTCCTATACATGGACTTCCTCCTACCCACATATTTTCCAGCGCATGCTCAATTTCAGCATTTTACTTCACAATACAACTCAGTAATTATTTTGTCTTTCCTTTAGTCTGGTGTTCCCCGAGAGGACGTTTTATTTGTGTGCAAAATCTGGTGCTGAGGCAGATGAATGGATTAAAATACTACGATGGAAACTGGTAAGAGGAACCAAAGTTAACCTTAAAAGGACAGTCACTATGAATAACCAATAACAAGTCAAAGAGAAAGAATGTATTTTTCTTTGTCCCAGTGGAAATAAATTCATCTGACTCAACTTTACCAATCTAATCATACAGAAAATATACTTGTCTCTCTGTTGTCCTTATCTCTAATGATGACTACCCTGCTTTTCCAGTCACAGATAAAGAAAGGACGATGATGTTCAACATGGAGAGAAGTAGTAGCGGAGCAAATGAGAGCTGTGCTGTTATATATTTAGTAAATACGGAGGATTCATTAACTGCTCTTGGCATCATGGTTGTACAACTCATCACACCTAAAATATCTTTTGGGTAATGAATAACAAAGTTTTTACATCTAAGAGAAGCACAGTCCCAAGGCACCATGCTATTGTGCTTTATAAAGGTATCTGGAGGCGGTGCACTACCAGTGCTGAGATTATAACTGACATAAGATATAATATAACATAGGTTTGTTTTAGTTTTTTCCCCATATTGTTATGTTAAGGTCTCAGTTCTTCTCATTATTCTCCAACCCAAGTTAAACAGTGTGTCTGCTTTTAAACATATGTATGTTTGTTGAATCCTTTGGATGCTATAAGATTTTTCCAGAACAGAGAGCTGCTGTAATGACATATTTTTGTAGGCCAACCTGGAAGCTAGCATCACCCTGGTTCCCTCGACGAAAACCCTACAGGAATTTTACATTAATGTTTGGATTTGTTCATCACGATAAGCTTAATAAATAAACACAATGTATGGATTTGAAAGCTTTTATATAAAACACTGCAAAAATACTTCATCCCTGCAGCACTCTATAGATCAGAAAAGTGCATTTATAATAAAATGAAGTAGCAATGCTACTTCTAATGTGATGAGTTAACTAAAATGAACACTCATGGTGTTTAGAAACATGTACATAGTCCCGTTTTCAAAACAAGATGTCCCTTTTGTAAAAAAAATATATATAAAAAAGTAAATAAATACTATTTATTTTTGTAAACCAAAGGTTTAGACAACTTTATTCATTAGGAGACAAACAGGAGCAGGTTACATTCATAAAAGACATACAGCATCAAGACCACCCAACGTTATGTATGTACAGATGTATGTGTACAACGGACTCTCTTATCCTCATCCAAATGTCTGAATGTGCGGAGATGAAGAACTGCTAAGCTACTTCCACCACCTGACGCAGTTCTTCAATCAGAGGAACTAGTTCCTTCTCAAGACTGAAGATCAAACCTACATATGAAAAACATATTGATCATTCAATTGTTGTAATAATGAACATACAATTAAAGCATCTCAGTGGTTTTTGTACTACCTGTGGAGACTCACCTGTGTTGGCATCACTGCTCGCAATGAAACTTATGACTAAGGGTAATCGATTAAATTGTACAATCTGCCAAGGAAATACATAACAGGACATATTAATACCCCAAATCGAGAAACCTTAACAAGCAGTAAGTCAAATGAACTTTGATTTGAGTGAAGAAAGTACCTGGTATGTGTTATAGTAACAAATTATGCTCTTATTTTTGGACAAGCCCAGCTTGCTGCCCTGGTCAGTTGCCAAAGCAAAGGTCGAGAGGAACGCCGGCCGCAGTGCATATTCAGGAGCATTGTCATTGGCAACTAAACAGAAAACAAGCAAAATCTGAGTTAATGCTTCTTCAATAGATATATAAAGAGACCTGGAAGTCAGGTGATGCTGTTACCTTTGATTACAGGGACTCCATCTCTATCTGTCACTACTATTGCATGAAGTCCTTCAACACTGATGATGGGGAACAAATGAATAATTATTACTCAGAAGGCAAAATGAAGTAAACTAAAACACAAGACTAATCTTTTTACCTTGGCAGTTGTTTATACAAAAAACTCCTCAGATTCTGTAATTATTAAATCGAACGCATTATAACATTTCCAAGAATTAAAGACACTAAAGCAAATGCACTACAGATATACTCACATCTGCCATATTCATTGTATTGACTGTGTAGGTGGCCTGCTGCACCCTGAAGTAAAAACAGTAAAGAACGAGGAGAATATGACAGGAACTTCGAAGAGATGCATCTCATTGTCTCGTTTGACTGAAACGTCTTACTAACGACTAACATTTATAATCTAGTAAATTGTTATAAATGGAGGAAACGTTTGTTAAAAATCAAATACGTAAAATTACCTTCAATTTGACCCAGTTTTATAAAAAGTTCTTCTCTTGTTTATGTGCGATCATCACATGACGGATAACGCGAGCCTTTCCGTGTACGTAATATCCGTTCAAGCGTCACGTCCACGACGCGTGCGTGCAAACAAGGCCATCTAGCGGTTAATGCTGGAGTGGGGTTGTGTCAACGGAGGGATTTGAGGTTTTGCTGTTTAGTATTAGTAAAGATTACTAAAGTAATTACTAGAAACAAGAAATGTATAAAAACATCTCTCATATTAAAAAATGTTATTTCTAAAATATAATGCTTTATCTTACATTATGTATTAGAGTTGAGCCGGATACTCGGCTGAAACGAGTATCCGGTACGGATAAAGCACTTTTGCCGAGTACGAGTATCATACGAGTAATACGAGTCAATATCTGTGCTCGGATTGAATAAACATTCTCATTGGGTAGCTGACTGTGTCTGCGTTCTGTGATAGGCTAGTCACAGCGCCCCTCTCCTACACACATACAGGTTTAGGGGCCGCTCACATATCGCGTCTTTTGCGCGCTCAAGTTCGTTATTTCAAATGTAGAAGCGCGGTATGCGCGCTCATAATGGAAGCGACGCGGTCGTTTTTTCCAGGCGCGTCCGCGCCGCATCGAGATAAAAACATCTCAACTTTTCAGAATGCCGCAAGCGCACCGCACCTTCTTGTAACGGAGAGCGCAGCTGATGGTTGCTTAGCAACGACAAACGCCTCCGGAGCGCAACCGCCCGAGCGCTTTGGAAAAAAGGAGAAAGCAGCGCGCCTAGCGTTTTCCACGCGTTTTTAGGCGCGATATGTGAGCGGCCCCTTATTGTGTTGCTGTGTCCCGCTCTGCTCACTCACACACAGAACACTGAGAAGAGAACAGCGCGCTCTCTCTCTGTCTCTCCCTCAGTCACTCAGGTTCGCGGGTTTTTTCCGTTAACGTTTAGGGTTTCTTCAGCTTCAGGTTTGTTTTTTACTTTGGTTTGTAGTACTTACTTATTAACCAGTAGAGTTTTGGTAAACGTGGGGTTTGTTCAGACGTGGTGCTTGGTAGAATGCGACTCGCGTCTCTCCCTGTCGGAGATTTTCTTTTTTCTTTTTTAAACCTTTTAAACCAAGAGAGTGTCTGACACTTTCTTGCTGTATTTCATAAAAAAAAAAAAGTAGTGGTACAAAACTATATTACAAATTAATTAGCTACACACACACATACCTGGTGTAAAAAATAAATAAAAAAGAACCAAAAAAAAAATTCACACTGATCATAAAAAAATTAAAAGTTAAAAAAAGAAAGTTATGTTGAGATGAAAACTCTTGTTCATTACATTTTACTTCATAATTGCAACCGCATGTGTTGTATTCATTGTTGCAAAACTTGTTCTGTATATAGTTTGTTTGTTATCGTGATCAAAACCATTGATCTGAAGCTCAATGCTGATGCTGTCATGTAAATAGTTTTCTAATCAGCAATAAATATAACAATTTCTGATCAACCCATATCAATTGCATGCTTAAAATAACATACCGGTTAAAGCCCCGCCCATTTCAAGACAACCCGACCCACTTCCAGGTTAAATCCCGCCCACTTCCAGGTTAAATCCCGCCCAGTCCGAGTACAGATACAGATACAGATAATTCATATGGTTAACAGATACAGATACAGATAATGCTGTACTCGCTCATCCCTATTATGTATATTTGTTACATGTATCCATCCCCCAGGTTTTTCTTTTAGTTTTACCATTTTTTTTCTTGTTTTTTTGGGGGTGTGTGTTATGTTAGAAGTTAAGTATTTCTGTATAATAGATTTAAAAAATGATTGCTAAAGTCAGTTTATCTTCAGCCCTTTCTTTATAATGTCATTTTTATATTTATAATCATAATATGTGGATTATTACGGTGACGTAATGCTGCCATCCACGTAATATTTTTTCCACTCAATTATGTCGTTATAACGAGATCTTTTCTCGTAATAACGAGATCTTTTCTCGTAATAACGAGATCTTTTCTCGTTATAACGAGATCTTTTCTCGTTAAAACGACATATTTTCTCGTAATAACGACATCTTTTCTCGTTAAAACGACATATTTTCTCGTAATAACGACATCTTTTCTCGTAATAACGACATCTTTTCTCGTTAAAACGACATATGTTTCTCGTTAAAACGACATCTTTTCTCGTTATAACGACATATTTTTCTCTTAATAACGACATATGGTAGAGCTGAGGTGAGCGAGTGTCCGCGCTGCTCAGTCTGACATAAACGAGGATCTGCATGCTGCTGAATTGAAATACACTGTTTTAAATGTATTTAATGTAATGGTTTTAATTATAGCAGCATGTTTATTAGGATTAATCTCCAATACAACATTATCCAATAACTGCACTCAGACCCATGACTTGTTTAGGCTATATATGATCAGATCAAAACAGTTATTTTTGAATAATTGACTCTGGGCTTGGAATATTTATTTATTTGAATGACTGAAGTTTGATTGAACAACAAATCGAAATATGAACAAAGATAAATAAAGAGATTTTCTCATAGGTTAATAATAATAATAATTATTATTATTATTATTATTATTATTATTTCGTTCTGTTTGAAAACGGGCAAACAAATTAAGCTCGATTTTTCGTAGGCCTATTTTTGTTCGTGGGTAAACAAATGAGCTGCTTTAATATTTGTTTCACATGTGTGAGCGGCCTTGATATACTTTAGTCTGATTATATATGAATTATGTATTAATGATTTCATATTATTAAATGATCTTTAGCTGAATCATCGTATCACGTTCTTCTTATGGGTTAAATTGCAGGCTTTGCTTTACTGAAGGAACAGTCTTCGCTGCACCTGGGTGTGAGCACTGAACACAATAGTACAGATGAAAAGACTGTAGTATCTCTTGCTGGATTTAGGCTATACGAATTAAATAAACACAAACTTGTTTTCGATTGTTTTATTTAAGTAGACCTTTAGACATAGGCGCGCCAGAAAGCGCACGCTGTTATTTTACAAAAGCAATTCGTAACATTTTGTTCTTATTGTGGAAGTATATAAAATTGCTTTCCTCGGTTATCACAATTTAAGGGATCGCGTCGGTGTCGCCGAATTGAGAAGAACAGTGGTGTGCTTTAAATGAGATAAAGCAACATCCAGACTGTATGAAACGTTATTGTGACTAATTTGCAGAGCGGTACATAGATGAACTCTTATTCTGCGTGATGGGATAGACAGTAAAGACAAGCTGAGTTAAAACATTGATTGTTTTAGGGGCCGTCCTCGGTTCACAGCAACCCGGGACTATCAGAGATGGATAAAACAGTTTTTATTAACATTAAACATTTAATTTAATATTTGTATATTATTAGTATTATCAGGTTATGTTAACTTGTTAGGGCTATAGGCCTATTTCTATTGCATATAATATTATATTTTATTACTTTCCCATTTAAATTCGTGTATCGCTTTACCCAATTAACGTTTTGTACCAGAGCATGTGAGAGAAGCGGAGCGGTTCAATATTCCGCTGTGTGTGTGTGCGCTCCGCTCAGTCGTTCACGGCCAAATCAAACGCTCCGCTAATGTTCCGCTCACGCTCACCGGTAAACCAAATCCCGCTCAGATCAGCGTTAGGCCTATTCATTTTTTCCTGTTTATAGTGAAATTATTGAATAAATGTCTCAATTAAACAGTTATGTTTCACGGTGAACTTGTTTTAATAGGGATGTTCATTAACCGTTAACCAACTGATAAGAATTGTGACCGATTACAATCAGTTAAACGGTTTAAAGTCACTTATTTATTTATTTTTAGTAATTTATTAAAATATGTTAAAAGGTTTGCTGCATGGTTAAAATAAGCTATCTGGCGTATAAAAAAACAAGTTTTTTAGAGAGAGCGAGAGAGAGAAAAAACAAGTCGCCTATAAGTCGCATTTTATTATTGAATTCTGATTTTTTTTGGTAAAATAAGACAAAAAATAGAATGCAGCTTTCTGCCGTCTGCTTTAATTTCGCGCAGCACAATAATGAAATAAACTCTGCATACTCTAAAAAACACTGGGTTAAAAACAACCCAATTTGGGCTGGATAAATATAGGACAGAACACATTTGGGGTTAATTTTACCCAGTAAATCGGGTTGTTTATTTAACCCATCATAAATGGTTGATTTAACCCAGCTAATGGGTTTATTCGTTTCTATTATAATATTAGCTTTTTTTTACTTTATGCATGAAATAATATTTACAGATTAATTTAAATCCTCTAAACTTTTGTAAAATACTCCAGAACCACTGGTTTACGTGATAACTTCCTTTATTTCAAATTTGCTTGCTTTTATCCTTTACACATTGCCCTATTTAATCTCGTTTAAAAAACATTAGAAGTAAAGATTAAACATTAAACCGATGTAATTCACGAGTAAATCGACCGCTCTGTAACTGTGTTTCCACCGTAACAGCGCTGGCTCTCACGCCGAGCTGGAGTCGTGTTCGGCGGGGACTGATCACGGATAAGACCGCCGCCCTGTGTTTCACTCATGGACGAAATGAACTGCGATTGCCTTCACAGTCTGCCCAAAAACAAACAGTAAACAGCTCTGAGGACATGTTTTAACATCCAAAGTATTTGTGTTCTGTATCTTTATAAATATAATCGTTTATTTTAAGCAAAGCATCAGATTCTTCATCAAGCAATAAAACCGACGCAACGCGAGCGACGTTAAAAAAATAGAGGCTGCTTGTTGCACAGTATTTCTTTTATTTTCTTAAATTATTATTTAAGTCAAAATATCTTTTTAGTATAGGCCTATTTATTCGTTATATATAACGCCTAGCTTTATTGTGTTTTTCTCCGCTTGCAGAAGTGCTGCAGGTGGGTGATAATGATCATGTAAATCCTTGTTCTGTTGTCTGCTGTTTTTGCGCATGTAAAATTAATTCCCCAAAACAAATGTTAGTATTTTAAACGGGTCACGGACACTTATTCTTTCTAATTTAATTCAGTTCTAATTTCAAGTTAAAGGTTAAAGGTTAGGAAAAATAACCGAAATGAACATCCCTAATTTAAATGTATACAATTAAAATTCTTAATTTAAAAACGTGTCTTGTTTTTGAAGCCACTTGGAAAACTTTTGTAAAAAGTTAAATAACTGAAAAAGTATATTTTTCCATTAAAACAACCTTCATATTCAAAACACGCACAAGATGAAATGCACCGAACAAATAATTATTTTGTGGCGTAAATAAAAGAAACACACTTTCTAAAATTAAAATAAACCAAAACTGAGGGGAAATGCGTTCTATAAAACGCGTGTCAATCTTCACAGGATTTTAGAATTTGGTTTTAGAAACATTAGCTTAGACAAATGAGTGCTTAGCATATTCCACAGATTCTGGAATTGGCAAATTACCAAAGGGGCATTTTGGGCGCTCCGCTCACATGCTCTGCTTACTACCATATATTTAGCAAAAACTTTAAACTTCTGACAATTAAGCCAATACTTTATGATTGTAGGCTATTTATGCCAATGCGTGATGATGATAAATGAGCGTGTTGTGCTTTCATTTTCAAATGAAACTACGAATGATTAATTCCTCAACGAAACACTAGGCAGTAGGCAATAATATCAATAATTATTAATTCGCAGAATATTTTTTATAAATGTTAAATTCAACCTTTAAACTGCATTTCCAATAGTCTAGAAATTCCAGTCACATCCAAGCTTTAGCGTGTGGAGCATTACAGTAGACTTACAAAATTAGTCAGAACGTTATGTAAAGAGATCGAAATGAAGGGAAAAACTAATATAACAATAGGCTAATAATAATGATGATGATGATGAATAGGCTACAGACAATCAGTTAATTGACAAACACGATGTATTTTATTTTATTTAGTTTAAATAGTGTGCACAGTTTTATTTTATGTACTTTATGTAATATTAGCCTATTCGTGATAAACTTGAATGCTGTGTACATCGCGTGCCATTGCCTACAGTCCGGTAGCCTATGGTCAATATGATAATTAATTATGTAATAATTTCTATAATAATTCACAAAGGTCAAGTAGGTTTGTTTATGCATTAAACGAGAAATGGATGTTGTTCCCTCAACATAGCGAGGCCACGACATGAGGAGGCCTTTACCGTTATTGTTCATATTTCGATTTGTTGTTCAATCAAACTTCAGTCATTCAAATAAATAAATATTCCAAGCCCAGAGTCAATTATTCAAAAATAACTGTTTTGATCTGATCATATATAGCCTAAACAACTCATGGGTCTGAGTGCAGTTATTGGATAATGTTGTATTGGAGATTAATCCTAATAAACATGCTGCTATAATTAAAACCATTACATTAAATACATTTAAAACAGTGTATTTCAATTCAGCAGCGTGCAGATCCTCGTTTATGTCAGACTGAGCAGCGCGGACACTCGCTCACCTCAGCTCTACCATATGTCGTTATTAAGAGAAAAATATGTCGTTATAATGAGAAAAGATGTCGTTTTAACGAGAAACATATGTCGTTTTAACGAGAAAAGATGTCGTTATTACGAGAAAAGATGTCGTTATTACGAGAAAATATGTCGTTTTAACGAGAAAAGATGTCGTTATTACGAGAAAATATGTCGTTTTAACGAGAAAAGATCTCGTTATAACGAGAAAAGATCTCGTTATTACGAGAAAAGATCTCGTTATTACGAGAAAAGATCTCGTTATTACGAGAAAAGATCTCGTTATAACGAGAAAAGATCTCGTTATTACGAGAAAAGATCTCGTTATAACGACATAATTGAGTGGAAAAAATATTATATGGATGGCAGTATTACGTCACCGTTATAATGAAAGAAAAAGTTATGATAAAATCACTTTATATAGTCTATGTAGTGTTCTCTTAGCTTTTTCTTTCCTTGTTCTTTAGTTTTGTTTATTTGGCCATTTTCAAGTAAAGAATGTAGTTTAAATAGCTCAAAATAAACAGATCACTAAGGTTTTACAGGTCTAACAATCTGGTATCCCTTGTGCAGCACATTATGGGATGTTTGGGGAAAAAATATGTATTTATTGACATTGGTGACTCTATTGATGACCTTTATCATCCATGGACCTTTCCATTGCACAAAGGATTCTTCATAGTGCAAAAATGTTCCTCACACACACACACACACACACACACACACACACACACACACACACACACACACACACACACACACACACACACACACACACACACACACACACACACACACACACACACACACACAAACAAACAAATGGTTCTTTTGAGAACTTTTCACTTAAAGATAATTTGGGAACCAAAAATGGTTATTCCATGGCATCTGATGCAAAATCACCTTTTGAAACCTTTACTTTTAGGTGTTTTAAAAATGATCATCATATTTATCTCTGTTTTAGTATGTTATGAACAAGCAACATTTACTTATTAATAGGCCGCTCAAGTTAACAAGCTCCCCTTTATTTTGAACAAGCTGTTTAATCCAAACGTACAAATGCTGTAGGATGTGTTTCATTTATATATTACACACAATCCTGGTTCCTGGGGTCTCAAACTTTTTTAGACTTTTTTAAACATTTGAACTGCTGAATCTTGCTTATCAATATGTTATTGCATTTGTCCTGTTTCAAAAACTGAAATATGTTAATGACATGCACTCCACGTACCAACGAAGCTTTTCTGTTGTGTGGAATGAAAAGCTTTCATGTGAGGATTAGTACAGAAACAACGGTTTCTTCAGTCCTCACAAACCAAGCAGAGAACATAATTAGAGAACATAATCCAGGCAACGCTTTCCAGGCCTTCATTCCCACAATCACCCCGTAACCTTCTACATCCCCTAAGCGCACACACACAGTTTCATGATCTGCTTCTAGGTACGAAGAGAGGGAGTCTGGACTTCAAATTCTTTCATGGTTTTGGTTGAACAGATGTGAATGTTAGCGTGACTGGTATATATATATATATATATATATGATTATGTGTGACAAAGAGATGGCATCTGGACTACTGAATGCTTCTGCTGAGACCGTATATGGTGGAAAGAGCGCCTTCACACAAACTGAACACAATATTGTCGCTGCATACCTCATAACCGCAGGTAAAGAGCAGAATGTGTGTGTACTTAGTGTTTTGATGTTAGCAGTTAGCTATAAATGTACTGACACTTTAAAATAACTAATTTAGATTTCAAGTTTTTGAGTTGGCATAAGAGTTCAGTAAGCTTTGAGGCCTATGATTAGATTCAGCACAATGTTTTTAAGCATTCCTTTAAAATGACATTTACAGATTCAGCCAAGCGTGTGAGGTAACCAGCAGGGGTGTGTGTGTGTTAAATGGAAAACTGAAAACGGGAAATGTTTTAAATGGACATGAAATGTGTATGAGAAAACGTCTGTGTGTGTTCACAGATGTCTTAACTGTTCTCCCTGTCTGTGTCTTTCTCTCTGGTGGCAGGAGTGGTCAGTCTGTCTAGTAACATTGTGGTGATGCTGATGTTTGTGAAGTTCAGAGAGTTGCGTACTGCCACGAATGCGATCATTATCAATCTGGCTTTCACTGACATTGGCGTGGCCGGTATTGGTTACCCCATGTCGGCAGCCTCAGACATGCACGGGAGCTGGAAGTTTGGTTACACAGGCTGCCAGGTGTGTGTAAACAAATACATCAAAAAACACAAAGTCATGCTGATTGTCCAATTAAGCAATGTTGTGAATGTAATCATAGCTAAAGTGCATTTTGGGAGGTCAATGATGAGTACGAGTGGTCAAAAAACATTCTTAGTTCTTAGAAATAGATTTTTTAGCACTCACTTTTTTATAGTTTTAAAAACTTTTTTCCATTTTCTAAAAAAGTATAACTGTAATATTTACTCCAGTGTCATTTGCTGTTATGTTATGTGGAGAGTTTTATTTTAAACTTTAAAAAATATATATGTTCATTTTTTTTCAAAGAAATAACAAAAGATACCACTAACTGCTAGATATTAAATATATTTTGGAAAATTTTTCATTCAAACTATTATTTTATAACAATGTAGTTATTTTTGCTACTTTTGTACATGTGACCAACAACAGAACTCGATGGCTCTTTTATAGATCTATGCTGCCTTGAATATATTCTTCGGAATGGCTAGTATTGGACTGCTCACTGTGGTTGCCATTGACCGATACCTCACCATATGTCGACCTGACATAGGTATGCTATCCATACAACTACCTGAATTAAATATAAACCACTAAGACTGTCATTTGTGTTTAATTCTTTACTCAAAGACAGGGGCCTAATGCATTAGGACATCTATTAATGAGTGTTTGTTACAGGGCAGAAGATGACAACACTATCATACACCCTTCTAATTGTGGCTGCTTGGCTGAATGCTGTGTTTTGGTCATCTATGCCCATCATTGGTTGGGCAGGATATGCTCCCGACCCCACAGGAGCCACCTGCACCATCAACTGGAGGAACAATGACGCGTGAGTCAAGAATGATATTACAGGCTCTACACACCCCTTTTATGAGTTTACCACTCTGCAAATCGTTTCTTCAGAGATTGTGAATTTTAAAAGTGGAGTGGGGATTACAAGAGGTGCTAATCCTGTTTGATTTCAGATCTTTTGTGTCCTACACAATGACTGTGATCACTGTCAACTTTATCATTCCTCTGGCGGTCATGTTCTACTGTTACTACAACGTCTCGGTTACTGTGAAGAGATACAAAGCCAGTAACTGCCTAGACAGCATCAACATGGATTGGTCCGATCAGATGGATGTTACCAAGGTAGTACCAGCAGTATTTTATTTTTAATTTAATGAAATTTTTGAATAGAATAGAAATATGACCTAGAGTCTAGACAGTTAATTTAAATAAAGCTGAAATAAAATAAAATATAACAATTATGTGTAAAAATATAAACTTAAACTTCAATAATAAGTAAAAAGATATATAAATAAATTACTACTACTACTAATAATAATAATACAATTAGAAATGCTGACTTAGCAAGTAAATAAATCAAGTTGAAGTATTACAATTAGATCTAAAATAAATATAAATTAAAGCGATACAAAATTACAATGTACATAAAAAAAAAACTGAACTTAAAATGAAAATATAAAATTTCGTTCAAAAACTTAATTACAAAATAATATATTACTAAAATACCACAGCTTGACAGCTTTTCTGTGCTCTCTGGTTCAGTTTGACCTGAACGCTCCTTTATTTTTACAGATGTCAATTATAATGATAGTGATGTTCCTGGCTGCCTGGTCTCCATATTCCATTGTTTGTTTGTGGGCATCATTTGGTGACCCCAAAAAGATTCCCGCTGCAATGGCTATAATTGCCCCACTATTTGCCAAGTCCTCCACCTTTTACAATCCTTGCATCTATGTCATCACCAACAAGAAGTAAGGCCTCCATGTTCCATTTTTGTTGTGATATGCCACTTTCTGTTTTTATTTTTTACTAATAAGTTGTATTTGTCGATTGCAGGTTCAGGAGAGCCATCATTGGAATGTTACGATGTCAAACCCGGCAGAGAATCACTATTAGCAGCCAGCTTCCAATGACAGCATCAACTGTGCCACTCAACCCCTAAATGATGAGACGACCAGATATTTAAACATTCACAAAACATCAGCGCTGGGCGCTTTCTGTCTTCTCCAATGTTTAAACACCGCTAGGCCTCAATTACTTTGAGTTTCATACAAATGCAAAGTGTCCTTTTACCATAAATGTCCTTCCTGCAACTGACATTGACTTCCTTTGACCTTGCTATTCAGTATCTAGTCTGATAGTATTTAGTCTGATGCTTGTTATGCTGTTCTCAGTCTACTGCAAATCCTGTGAAATTGCTGTTGTTGATGCTGTATTTACGCAAAATGTTTTCATTTGAATAAAAACATTTCCACAATGATTTATCTTAAAGATTTCTATAAATCTTATAAAAGGCTGGAAGACACTACATGGCTTTTTAAATCAGAACAGGCATCACACATTTGCTGACTTTGTAAATGTTACAGAATAAAATGGGCATCATACAATAAATGACAAACAACAAACTCCTGCAGAGACATCATGATAAATGAAATATTGTTTCAAAATATTAAACATGTTTGACATCTTCAGAGTGAACGTAATCAACGTCTGAAGCTAAAAAATCTGTCATATACTATTAAGTGAAATCTGTCATCTCTGACAGCCCAAAATAAGCAAACTGGCTCTAGCTTTCAAAACTTGTCCAAATTGAGGCAAAAACCTGTGCAAATGCAGTTATGTGGTGTTCCAGCCCTTAGTCTTTTACAACAAAACTATATTTTGAGAATATTATTTTATTGAAGTACCTGGAAAACGTGTCATAACACATCTGAAGAATGTAAGCATCTTTTATGACATTTATTTCACATTCACATTTGACAAATAATTAATATCATGTATAATGAACACATTCAATAATGTACAGTGCCTAAAAATGTGTAATCACTAGTTCCAAACAGAATATTTCTTAATTGAACAGTCATGCCAACAGAATCCAAGACTATTTTGTAATGAAAGTGTTTTTAATTAAATGAATAATTCAAGCTGTCCTGAGCAATTCATTGACTTGTGAAAACACATTTAGTGGGGGTGGAAAACCTGTTCTGATGCTGCAACACTAGTTACTAGCACAAGTCCTCCAGCACCACATTATTATTCAGCCAGAACTGGATCTCATCCAGGTTCAGTTTCCTCCATTCAATATTGTTCTTCACAGTCTCTATCGCCTGCTTCCTGGGCATCTCACCTGCTCCTGCATTCGGGTGAAGTGCAAAAAAGTGCTCCATCTAAAAAGAGACCAACAAGTGTTAAAGTTAAATCACTGTACACAAAAACAATTTACAAAGGCAGAAGCAAGTAATAAGTTCCGAACACAGCATTTGTTTCTCACCTTCCACAGCTGCAGATCAGTGTTGAATGTACTCGCAATTCTGGAGGGCAGGCGGCCCAAGTTTCTGTCATTAATGGAATACCTAAAATAGACATGACATATAGACCAGTGTTATTCTCAGAGGGAAGGCTGATTTTCTTTCAACTGTTAGATGGACTAACCTGTTCACTAGGTAATCCCAGTTGAGCGTGACCCAGTCCCAGGCCATGGTTTTGCCATTTGGGTTTCGAGATACATACTGCACTAAAGTAAAAACATCTTGACTCCTCACAACGCTTTCATTTTTAGCAGCTTCAAGCAACCTGTTACAAAAGCAATACATTTATCAATAAATGAATAATTGAGTGCTAAGTTTACTTCAATAAAGAGGTCAAAGTGCTTATCATTATTCATTTAGCAAAGCCTTTTATCCAAAGCAACTGTAAATAGTAGTGTAAGCATGCATGGTATTAAATTGTACATTTGTATTTTTATACATTTGCAAATAATAAGGCTATTAATTAGTCAAGTGTTCTTGTTAGAGAGAGCATCTGAAGCAGTATCAGTATATTGTGATGTATATCTGAGAATAATGAATTATCAAAAAAGAAACATCTATCATACAGAAAAAAAGAAGGATGAGGAAACTTGGTTTTATCCATGTTGTTGATTGCATTTTGAGAATCTGAGCTTGCCATCAATTATAGATGGACAGGTTTTAAGTGGACTAAATGATTGGATGCATCTGGCAAACAGAATAAGTCTGTCATTTTGACCGAAAGACTTATGACATGTTGATTAAACATCACAAGGTCAAAAGAATAAAAAAATGAATCATATACATGGATGACCCTCTTACATTAAGATCTAATTCATGCATTTAGAAAATAGATAGGGTGAACTGTCATCTCAATCCGACAACTCTGGTCTGGGAAGAGGGAGTTTACCTATGAAGCAGAGTGATATCTTCCACTGAAGCCAGGCCGTAGAGCAGCTTGTCTTTCTCCTGGGCAAGAGTGGCAGAGATATACTTGCGGAACATGATTTCCCATCTCTGGACTGATCCTGACTTCTTCATTCCATATCGGTACACCAGCAACCGTAAATTGACAGGCACACTGCTGCTCCCCAATCAGGAAAAGAGCCTCTTTAATACACACATTCTGATTGGACCACTGGAGGTATTTATGTATGAATGTAATTACCTAATTGTTCCATCGATCCATTTATTAAAAATGTCATTGGCTTGGTTGAGAGCTTCCTGGTCATTCATCTGACATGCAATGCCCAAAACTGTCTCTCTCAGCAGCCTGTACATGAAAAAACAAAGATAAAATTATTACAATATTCAAGTTTTCCATTCAACTTTTTAATCAAATTTGAATCAAAAATATTTTTTATTAAATTAATAGTGAATCCAAAATAGAAGATTTTTTAGAGGGCAAACACATGCACACTATTCAGCACATGTGTATATAGATATGCAATATTTTTTAAATTGAGATATCTGGTTTAAAGAATGATAAATTCAAGAATGTGTCATTGGCCTGCTGTTGGAAAGCCTTTTCAGTTATTTCTGCCAAAAACCAATTCTCACCGCTGTGTTTGCGTCCCCTCATCACTCCACCCAAGCTCTTTGGATATCTTCTGCACATGGTCATGGAAGAGTTTCTAAACAGAGATGATGTGAAACAGACTGTTCGAGTAACCAAAAATATAAAACAGGAACTCCTTGCTAACATTTATATAAAGAATATCAGTTATACATCTCACACTGGGAATAAGGTCACATTTTAACATTGTATGTTGTTCATCAAATTGATTATTTTCATACATTAAGGTATATTGACTACTTTGGGATCCAACCTGGAATCTGCAGTACAGCTCTTTATCTTCAGCCAACATGTCTCTCACATAGGAGATCGAAGTAGATAGTCTGTCCCACACAATATACTCCGTTTCATTGGCCAGATATCTTGTTAAGTTGAAGGCATGTCCATAATCAATAATATTTGCCCTGTTAATGCAAAACAAAAGGCAGCGCTTTAAGCGATGACGTCATCATCCTTACTTTATGACCTCCACTATAACCATAAAAAGCTGTGCTATGAAACATAAGTTCAAATGTACTTTTTTGCCCGTCATCAAGTGAAGATTGAAAGCTTAAGTTTCTGCAGCTGGAAGATGTTTGTACTAACTTACCGTCCAAACGCAAATACATCATCAATGTAGCTGCTTCGGTCAGTTGCATCGTACACCTAAAGATCAACATTATATGGATTATTATGTATTACACAGCTCTTTGAAATACTTGATCCTGATTGGTCGATTTATTATCTTTTTTGTGATCAAATATTTATTCTTGATTGGTTAATGGTCATCCGTGGTAACTGTCATTTAATTCAAACCCCAAATGTAATAGCGCAACCCCATATACAATTCTATAATGTTACAGTATATCTTTTAAAATATTGCATCTGTATCTTTATATCTGTTTTTCACAGTGGAATACATGAAGCATTGGCATAAAGCAAGAAAGGTGATTCAACGATTCAACAGTGATTTCAGTGGAAGCAAACAGTACGAGACTCTGGCTCTGCACACAGGTAAGATGATAAAATATTAGTGCTGTCAAATGATTAATCGCATCCAAAATCAAAGTTTTTAATTAATCGTTTGACAGCACCAAAATAATTAATAGATAGATAATATAAATAGATAATAGATTATCAGTAGGAGTGATACTCATTATAGGAATGAACAATAAGATCTTTAATAATGTATTTCTGTCATTATCATTGTTCTTTTTTGTTACTTAGTTCTGACAGAGAAGTTCATATGAATAATAATACCTGATGATTTACAGAGAGTTGCTCGGCAATAGCGCTCCACACATTGTCATGGTGATTTACTCGGTAAAAGCCCATGTGGTCTTTGTTGACTTTGATGAGTCCATCAGTAGCAGGGGAGTATCCAGCAATTACTGCCTCTAATTAAACACAGGAAAATGACAGAAATGACACAGCAGAATACCTCAATTAAAGCAACCTACTCCTAAATGCCAAAAAATAGAAAAAGTCTGAGCATCTTGCTCACCTGTTTCTCCCTTGTCAAACTGGAAAGAGGCGTTTTTGGAGTCAAGTGTGCGCCATTTCACAGGAATGGTCCATTTGTAGCTGTGGGACAAGAGTTAAAACATCTGAGTGAACTAAATACAAATCAGAGTACAGTTCATTATCTGTGTTCCCTCGTGTGAAGAATAATCAGGGGAATTATTATTTGTGATCATGCTGTAGAGCTTAATAGGGTTAGATAAAGTATAACAGAGCAGTGCTTTTCAACTGGTGGGTAGTGAGTGAAAGATGGGTCTCAGATCTGTTCAGATTGCAGACATTATAAGCATAAACTAATCATATAATTGTGAAGAATTCAGAAAGCAAAATTAATGGACTTATCTACTTTTAAAAAGGAGGTAAAAAATGTACTTTCCGTATGTTTTGTTCTTGACGTCAAAGGCTGTGCATTTGATTAAACTATATTTTCGTCCCTTGGCAGTATGGCTAATACAATATTTGGCCAAATATGTGCATTTTCCTAATGTGTGCATGTCATGTTAATTTTTTGCAAAATGTTGGGCATATTTGGTTCATGGTAAAACGACTGAATTTCAGTGTTTGTTTCCATTGATATTCTCATTGCGTGGCACAATCAGGCTCACCCCAGGGGAGTGCTGGGCTCGCTGGGGTCAGCTTTGGGGTCCAGGAGAAACCTGGTCTGGGTGAGTTTAGCTTCAGTGTCTGTGTTGGCCAGAGTCAGCATGGGATAACCCATCTGCTTGGTCCATGTGTCCATGATGTCTGCCACAGGTACCCCACTCTCCTATGATCCAAGAGAGATGTATATTGCCAGTTAAAAATGCTTTTGAAAGGAGTCTTTTGTGCTCACAAAGGCTACATTTATTTGATTACATTACAGTAAAAAGAGGAATATTGTAAAATATATTTTTGTTACTCTATTGTAACAAAATGTTCTATACTCTATTGTTAAGAAATTTGGGGTAGTATGATTATTTACAGAAATGTATACACAATTTCATGAATACTTTTATTCAGCAAGGAAGTAGTAAGTTGATCAAAAGTGACAGTAAAAATATATTGTTGCAAAAAAATCAATTTCAAATAAATCCTATTCTTTTGAACTTTATATTCACCAAAGAATGCTCTGGATATTAAATAATACAGAGCAGAAACAGTTTTCAACATAAAACAATTATAAGAACTATTATTATTAATGGAGTAACAATAATAACTTATAATAATTGAGCACCAAATCAGCATATTAGAATGATTTCTGAAGGATCACTGAAGACTGGAGTAATGGCTGCTAAACAAAATCTGCTTTAATAATAATAATAATAAATAGTTAATACATTATTGATCAAAACCTGGACAAAACATTAAAATGCCAATGTATGGTCAATAAAAGATATTTACATCAGCCAAGGCTTTCCAAAAGTCTGCAGTCTTTGCATTCTGGAATGGATAGTCTTTTAGATATCGCTGTGGTAAAAAAGAAAGGGGTCTTATTTTCACAGCATCACATGTTTAATATATCACTTTGGAGTTATTGGAAAATATATGTAAAAAGCAAGGCGTCTTACTCGACATCCATTCCTAAATGTGTCACGGCCAAGCAAGTCCTCCAGCATTCGTAAAATAGAAGCGCCCTACAATAGAATGGATTTACAGTTATCAATTCATAGCCAATAGAGTCGACAGATTAACACTACACTCTTAAAAATAAAGGTGCTTCACGATGCCATAGAAGAACCTTTTGGTTCCAGAAAGAACCTTTAACATCCGAAGAATCTTTCTGTTCCACAAACGGTTCTTTGTGGCGAAAGAAAGTGCCTCAGAGTATCAAAAGATAAGAAAGAGATGGTTCTTTAAAGAAACTTTGCCTGAATGGTTCTTTGTAGTACCAAAAATGGTTCTTCCATGGCATCGCTGTGAAGAACCTTTTAAGCATCTTTAATTTTAAGAGTGTAGGTTAAGCATCACTGACTTAACCATACCTTGTTATATGAGATTGCATCAAACACAGATGTGATCTCAGCAGGGCTGGACACATCCACGATAATAGGATGGGACGAGAGAAGAGCATCATCAACCATGACAGGAAATACATCATTGATAAGCATGATGTCTCGCTGAAAACACACAAGGTCAATTGGCATAAACATCCAACCTCAATGTAACTGAATGGTTTGGGGGAGATGTTGCCTATTAAGGAATATATTTGAATGATTCAGGCATGTGCTTACCATTCTCCAGTCAGGCTCGGCTTCTTCCACTCCCACATACTCAAAAAAGCTGGCAAAGCCTTCGTTCAACCACAGATCGTCCCACCAGTCCATAGTCACAATATTTCCAAACCACTGGAAATTACAGACAAAACAGTTCCTTAAACGGTAGACCCCAAATACCTTGTGCGTATTCAGCCCTATACTGTTCCGGTATAGTGTTCCTTTCATACAATGTGTTCATTCTAGGAGAAAAGGCAGTTGTACCATTTTTTTTTTCAAGGATATTTTGTCAGACATGTATATATATATATATACATACAGTATATATATATATATATATATATATATAATACATTAAATAATTCAACACATGAACTATACAACCAAAGTTGGCAGCATCAGCAGCAAATACTTTGAGTGAATGTCTTTACAAGGAAAGCAGTTACAAATTATCTAATTACATCATGATTTTAGACCAGCTATAAAAGTTTTTACAGTTCTGTTATATCATCATATAATATTTTCTTAGCCCTGTGTAACTTTGGATTGTTTTTTTTATTTTTTATTCATACTGTGTCCAACAACCTTGGACCTAGCCATAAAAAGATAATCTTATCAGTGTGCAATGTGACTGCAGTCATTATCCCAAAAAACATATCTGTATTGGATGCTTCTGAGAGAGTGTAATATGTAACTGTGTGATAATAATCTTTATGGTAATCATATTTTTCTCTGCCGGCCTTGTTACTGCAAATGGATCTGATAAATTCACCCTCTTTGATTGAAAATGCATTTACAGGAAACAGCCAAATGAGATGCATGCTCAGCACAGGGTGTTCTGCCAATTTGTTTTTATGGTGTGACTGAGGATGTACTGTATACATGATTGTCCTTGCTTTGTGCAGTGTTTTGGACAGAGCACCTGGCCCTGCTGCATGCTATGAATGCTATCTAAGCTGCAGTCTCGATATAGTACAAGAGATTAAAAGATCTAGTCGTAACTTTTCCTCTTTCACTAATCAGGTATGTGATAGAGTTAGTAACCTGGTGAACAAGCTCATGCGCAATGACACTGGCCACTCGCTGTTTGTTGACTGAGGAGGACTCGTTCTCATCGAACAGCAGGTTAGTTTCTCTGTAAGTGATCAAGCCCCAGTTCTCCATCGCTCCTGTCCCAAAGTCTGGGATCGCTATTTTATCTGCAACAGAGACAGAATACATCCAATGTTCTTTCATCACAATAATCATTGCATAGATAGACAAGATATGAATCAGTTGATAAGATGTTAAGTCTTTTTTTCAAATTGTATAAGGGTCAATGACAAATAAGATTGTCTGCTAATTTACCAAGTTTCTCTATAGAATATTCCATGTCAAAATACTCCTCAAAATAATCAAATATTATCTTGGTGACATTTGCAGCATATGCAGCAGTTGAGATCTGCAAAGGCTGAGCATAGATCCGCAACTGTGAGGAGGGAGAGAAGATGAATAATGAAAATCCACAGAGGTTGAATTAAACTGATTATCAGGAACTATTTCAGCAAATTCTGGAATCAGTAGAACAAACATTGAAAAAAGAGCTTACTGGAATATTTCTTTTCGAGGTCCGCTCCAGATAGTGGAACTGATGAACTGCAAAGCATACCAGATAGGTACTCATCTTTACAGACTTTTTAAAGGATGCTTTTGTCTTTTGGTCCGACACTTTTTCTATTTTCTGTGAAAGAGAGTTTTAGTTAGTTAGTTAGTCAAATGTATGATCCCCGAAGGGCAATTTGTTTCACAGCCAGCAATAAACCATATGCAACAACAAACAAGAACAATTAAAAACGATGGCAGCTGGTTATAAAATAATTTTTAAATCTATTGGTCCTACATAAAGGCAAACAATACCTGCGAGAAGAAGGAAGCAACTTAAAAACATTCTGCAAGGGATGGCTGGGATCAACCTCCTTCAAAGTCCTGGCCTTATACAAGTCGTTCAAATCATTTAAAGTGATGCCAACAATCTTACCACACACTTTAACAATACCTTGCAGTCTGTTTCAGTTTTTAACATTAAGTGACCCATACGACACACAAATGAGAAAGTAATGACAGATTCAATACAACAAGAGTAAAACATCTTCATAACAGTACTATCCACTTTAAAACTACAAAGCTTTCGCAGATAGAGCATACGCTGGTGGGCTTTCTTACACACAGCATCCACATGAGCCTCAAAGGTCCACTTTTCATCTATTACGGTGCCAACAAGGTATTTACATGTATGTACAACCTCAACAACGGGATCATTAATAACCACAGGAGAGATGACCATAGGATTCTTCCTAAAATCTTTAGTTTAAGTACATTAATGTCTAAAAAGGACAATGTTCACTAATCAATAAAATCTGGATTCAGTCAAATTTAGTAGTTGTAGTTAACATCTATCAACTGAATAGAATGCACGCATATGAATGCAGCCAGACCTCATTTACCACAGCTGTAAGTAAAACCACACACAACACATAACACACAAGCAGACTGGTGGTTCAAGACTTGGTTTAAAAGTTTAAGCTACCCTTTGAAACCTTCAATAATTGTTTTGAAGGCTCAAGCAACAAGGGAACATACTTCCACAGGCATGTTGGACAGCGCGTCATAAGCACTGTCATGGGTGATGGAGATAGTGTAGGTGGCCTTTTTGTTGGGCTCATCAAAACAGGGAAAAGATTTACGAGCGTCTGTGGGTTCATGGTCTGTTGCAGCGATTTTCCTGTAAAAGATCAGAGAGGTTCATAAAACTCAACTACTGGTTTACGTTTACCTCAGTAACCTCGTGGAGAAAGTCCAACCACATTTCCATTAAAATCTAATCAAGTTTGATTACAACTAAATTAAACTCACTGTCAGTTCTATGTGAGTGAAACTAAATTGATTTGTAAACAGAATCTATTCCGATGTGGTGTGAGTCATAGTTCTTGCTATTCATCATGGATAATAAAGACTCGTTTGTTAATCATATATGATATATAATATATAATATTGTTTGCTTATTCAGCTGTTAGTGACAAAGCTTAAAACCATGTTACTTCATGAATAAATAGGCTTTAGCAGATGTAGATCTTTCATTCTTGGCACCTCTCAGCTTTCGTTCCAAGAAATGAGAGTGCGTGTCAGTTCAGCGCATTTGTTAAAATTTCACACCATTCCCAAATCAGATAATATATAATGACCCCATCAATGGCTAGTATCCCACATCCACAAACATACTAGGGAGTGCATTTGAGTATGTTGCATAAGAATAATTTGCACTTAGAGAAATAAAAGGGAACAGCTTGGCCATACTCAAGCTCTGAAAATAAACATTGAAGCATATTTGCTATACTTAATGTAATCTCATTGGGATTTTCCACCAGTTTGATATCTCCCTCAGAGACTATAATTCATTTTCTGTGGAGCAGAGGTCTCAGATCAACTTATTCAAACTGTGGGCTACATTCAGACATTCATGTCCTGTGTAATCTGTTCTCTGTCAAATCAGAGGAGCTACGCTGTAAGGGTTTGAACATTGAAATAAAAAGACCAAGGCAAGACATTTCTGGGACATGTTGTAATATGGTAAAAGGTCATTTGCATTAGTGAGTTCTGACTGTTGAAGCCTAAGTTCAAGTACATTTTGGGAAGATTATCCTCTGATACATTAACTTGGTTGATATCTGAAATGATCAGTGCAACCGTAAAAGGTCACTTGTAGTTCAGATAGATAACATCTACTAGTCACAGCGGTCAACATATGTGTAATTAGGGCCAGGTCACCTAACTTTTAAGGCAACAAAGTTTTGTACAAGAGTGATGATGGTCCTGATAAAGAATTTACTATTTGGTGTTGCCTGATGGCCCTGAAACGGTAATGGATGAGAAGCTCTGGAACAACAAACTGATCTGAGTGCCTAGTTATAATAGCAAAAAACAAAACACAATTCATCTCACCAGGCAATCGTTTACACACTGGGCAGAGTTGTAAAATAACGTAATAACGGTAATTTATTATTACTATACGCATTATTCATTAGTGGAATTTGTAACTTGCTTGAGTAGTACTAAAACCAATAACTATAATAGTTTTATATTGAGGAAATTATACTTTTTTTCTCTTTAAAATTTCATTTAGACCTTCAAAATGCCAACCATTTTTGCATGTCATCACATTCACAACCTAAATCTGTCCTCATTTTGTCCATTTTACTGAGCTTACAATTATGGTCAAATTAAATAAAATAAAATAAACTTTTACAGCTAAAGACATCCATTTTCCGTGTAAGTAACTATATTTGGAAATAATGTTGATCAGTCAGCTTAAAGAAGAAACGTTGGACGAAGACAAACTTATTTTATAAACAACTACACTACTGTGCAAAGTTTGGGGTCAGTAAGATTATTTTGTTGTTGTTAAGAAATTACTTCACTTTTGATTAATTTAATGCATCCATATTGAATAAAACTATTAAAGACATGTATAATATCCACAAAATATTAAGCACCATAATGTTTTCAACTGATATTATTAAGAAATGTTTCTTGAGCATCAAATCAGCTTATGATATAAGGACTACAAACCAGTTATAAGGGTACATTTTGTGAAATTGAGATTTATACATCACCTGAAAGCTGATTAAATAAGCTTTCCATTGATCTATGGTTTGTTTTTTTAGGACAATGTTTGATTGAAAATCTGGAATTTGATTGTGCAAAAAAAATCTGAATACTGAGAAAATTGCCTTTAAAGTTGTCCAAATGAAGTTCTTAGCAATGCATAATACAACTCAAAAATTAAGTTTTGATATATTTACAATAGGAAATTTACAAATATCTTCATGGAACATGATCTTTACTTAATGTGCTAATTATTTTTTGGCATAAAAGAAAAGCCTATGGTTTTGACCCATACAATGTATTTTTTGCTATTGCTATAAATATACCCCAGCGACTTAAGACTGGTTTTGTGGTCCAGGGTCCAGGGTCACATTTCTGAAGGATCATGTAACTCTGGAGTAATGATGCGTTGCCATCACAGGAATAAAATATGTTAAAATAGAAACAGTTTAAAGTCAAATAATATATCAATATTATGTTTTTACTGTATTTTTGATCAAATAAATGCCTTGGTAAGCATAATATACTTATTTAAAGAATCTATCTAAATAACAGTGTGTCTATTTAAACGTACTATAACATTTCGCTTTTGTTTTATTGTACTATAAAAAATATATAGTTCAGTAAATTGTGACAGTACACATAATTTCAAGTATTTACATTTCTACAATAGATGTCTTAACGCTTACTTGGTAACTTCATTCTCCTGATACGTGGTCCTGTAGAAACCGACCAGAGAGCCGTTGAGCCAGCCCTGGAAGTGTAGAGTGAGGATGTAGTGCTCGCCTGGGCCAGTGACACTCAGCTGCTCGGCCGCCTCCACCACCACATACTCCTGTGGCTTGTACTCAAAGCATTCCTTCACCCGGACAGAGGTCAAGCCGGATGGGCCACTGCGCTGTAGAGAGGGCACCGCGGTGACAAAAGTCTCTCGGATGTGGAGCCACAGGTGCTGACTGGGCTGTGTCAGGGTCAGATGGATGGACACGCTCCCGGTGTAGATGTCTGTGTCGAGGTTGGGCTCCACGTGCAGGTCATAATGGAAGGGTACCATGTAGTCAGGTAAGCGGAAGTTGTTCCAGCCACCGTTTGTGTTGTCGGATGGTTTACAGGGACCCCGGTCATCTGGCGGCATTGTAGGTAATGGTGTTGTGGGTAATGGTGTTGGTTTCTCTTCGGATGAGGAGGTCTTCTGGCTCAAACCCACTCCGAGCCCCACAGCAACACCTGTCACGATGACGACGGCGCAGATGATAGCAGCATGCTTGCCTCGGATAAAGTACCGCTTTTCCTTCTTTTCGAACTCCAGGCTTTCCATGGCGAGCCGTCAAACGCTGAGAGTCAGAATGTGTACAAACACTCAAAGTTCAGAAAGTCAGAACACTCTCCCTGTGAACCCACACACACACACACACACAACAAACACTCACACACACTCTATCCTTACACTTCCTTTTGCCTCCAAAGAGAGAAAACAGCTGTGTCTGGATTCCCAAATGTGTGGACATATGCACACACTCAAGCAGAGCAGCCTGTGGGAGGCACACAGGTTAAAGAAGGAGTTAAGTTTCACCACAGTCCAAAAAATTGCTCTGATCTCTGTAAGGTCACGTCCACATGGTTGTCATAACGTCTACGCCGGGAGGTGATCCTTAAGCTGTAGTGTAGCAAGTCCTCACTCACCAAATCTCATGCTGACAGCAGTGATACATAGGGGACAAGGGCTCAATTTGTACCGCCCTTCAGTTAAACATAAATCAAAATATGTTAATCAGCAGTCAAAGAGGAATGATCACAAACAAGCATCAGAGAGAGAGAGAGGCGTGGAGGAGGGAGGCATAGGAAAGCAGAGAACAAATGGAAAGAGTTATTACGAGGAGAGGAAGGGCTTATGGGAAGGAGAGATCTGGGTAATTTTCGCAGTTATAAGTGGCTAAAGAAATCATATCCTGGACTGAAACTTTAAATTATGAACAATTTTGTCAGACATTAAATGCTACTGCAGCTTTAAGTGGAGCTTTAATCACAACATCTTACTTTTAAAGGGACAAATGTTGTGATCAGAGACCTTGAATAAAGAGATACATATACAACGACTTCAGATCACATGCACGTTTCCTTCCTCCATGCAGTTTTATTCATTCAACACAACTGATTATAATAGAGGTTTAATCTATCTATTTATAGAGTCTTTAAATCTCAGGTTCATATTTTTAAACGTCTATACACATATAGCAAGGAAAGTGTTTGTAAATCCTTTGGAATAGAGGTGCCAAAACTTTTTACAGAGTAAAAAGTTATTTAAATAAAAGAAAGATTATTCTCTTTCCATTTCAAAATGTAATGTTTAATTTAATTTGTCACTTTCTAATTATTTGTGAAATACTTTTATTTTGTTTTTTTTCAGTATACGAAGGGCTAAAAATCTAACTTGATTGCAGAGTATAATGTTCCATTATATCCAACCATATTTTATATATATTAAAATAAAATTCACTCCTCCACATTTCAAAGCCCACACACAGAAAAAAAATCAATACAAAGAATATGCTATTATGGCATGTTTTTTCCACTCTTTTTGTCATAGGGAATGACAGGCCAATAGAAAGAGCATCACAGGCAAACTTTACCATCTGTTTTTCGAATAATCTGCCCTCAAAACTGTAACTCATCTGAAGCACATGAATCCATAAAGACTAACCGTTATATCTGGGTGTGTGATAAAAGTAAGATGGGAACTGTTACAGCTGTTAAGATGAATAATCGCTTATTGAATTTCATCACTCTATTTGATTCACTATAAACGCACTAGCAGAAGAAATTAGATCAGCAAAATGGTCATGCTGGCCCTTACTGTGACACTCAGTGTGTTAATCAACAGCTGCTGTTCAGTTGGATCTATATGGCCAGCTGTATATGGATGACAATAGGTTATCTATAAGCCTAATACTGTTGTGCTGTATGTGACTTTTATTAGACTACAGATATGACTAGTGGTTTGTGTGAGGGAACATCCATTTTAACACTTTTCAAAAGTACAATTTCAGTTCACTAGCTATTTTTGTCCTGAGGTGTCTTTAGCTCCGAGCTGCCATCTGGTGGAGTAAAAAAAACAGACAACAACAACCTCTCAGTTGAGGAAATATACACAAGGTTATGGTCATTCATATGAAAAAAAAGAAAGTTCCTGAAAATATACTTACGTAATTTGTGTCAGGTGTGAACTGACATGGAGACATGAGGTTTTTGTCTTCTGTGCAGTGGATTTTCAGAAGCGATCTGTGGCAGGTTCTGGACAGCTGTCCGGTCTCTTTTCATTTTGTCTCTGCTGGCTTTGGGGATTTTCATGACTCTCTTTGGAGAGGAGAGTGGTTCAGTCATGTTTCGAGGCAGCAAGGAAGGTATTGCCTTAGATTTCCGATTAGGTTTCCTCTTTGTATTGTTTGATTTTGCAGCTGTTTTCTGTTGGTCAGAGTTTTTGGAATCTGCATATTCAGCCATTACCCCGACCACATTCAGACTGACAATAGCCTCTGATATCCCCGCCATGTTTTGTGCTCTGCACCAGTACTCCCCTGCATCGTTATACGATATTCCATTCAGACTGACTGCTGACCAGCGGTTTCCCACACGTGGAGACTCTTGTACATCTGCAGGCAGTGAAGTGATCATGTGATCAGACATTAAATCAAATGAATGAAAATAACACTCACTTATGTGACAGTTTACTAGCTCATACATTTGTAAAACATTCGCACCAGTGTGCTTTCAAAGATAATATTTAAACACAAAGTTTTAAAACCAAGTACACTAAAACTACAAAGTTAATTATTTTAAGTGAACAAATGGTTCAAATGGTAACTTACAGCCAGAAAGTTTTCTGGGGAATCTTTCAGTGTCCATACTGCTTTGCATCTGCTCACAACAACCTTAAAATAAAGGAAAATATTGACTGGAGAACAGATTTCTGAGACTATACGTGAAATTATCAGTGATTTGCTCATTCATTGTTATTTTTTTGTATTGAAATCAGCATAACAATTTGGTGAAAAGTTGAACTGAAAAATTAACATATTTTATAAGGTATTCCATTTTATTTTCACATTTGAAGTATTTAAGCCTTTATAATAAAATAAGAAACGCGATACATACAGAAAGAGATAACATTGCGTATTATTGTTTTTTATATTGTTTATATATTATTATACAGTAGTGTTTACTATTATTACATACACAGTACTATTTACAATAATACTATTATACTACTATTACAGTAGCTTTTTTTATAAAAAAATTTATGATAGTAATAAGATTTTAGAAATATTTTTAATTAGCTTTAATTTATATTTAATTAAGCTTTAGTTTAGTAACTTAAATTGTATTTAAAATAAGTTGTCAAAGCAACATTTCTAAATTTTCTAAAGGTTTTTAAGTTTTTCATCTAATATTTATATTTAATTTATTTAAACTATATTTCAATGAACAATACATTTTAATACATGATTTTTACTGAACAATAATTACATACATTTTGAATTATTTTTATATTTTTAATAAAAAAAATATTATTAGTTTCTGTATGTTTCTAATTATACTTTATTCAGTTAATTGCCAAAGCAACATTTCTATTTTTTTTATAATAATTTTAGTTAACAATAACAACACTGGTGTGTATGAAAATATGCCACATGAGTATATAAGAAGATACCTTGTTTATGAATGTTGGGCATGGCAGATTTGATCCACGTAAGTGTTGGGGTGGGGTGTCCTGTCGCTTCACAGCGAAGTAGGACATTGCTACCCAGCAGAGCTGTGATCTTGGTAGCAGAGGTCACCACATAGGGCCTGCGGCAGCGAGTGAGCTCCACGCTCTGAAAGGGAACTCCAGCAAGATCCGGTGGTGCACTACAAGCCAGGAAGCGATCCAACAGGACCAGAGAAGTTTCTGGAGCTTTACTAATGTCAAGCAACATGGAAAGCCTACAGTCACACACCCAGGGGTTATCCTGAAGACCTGCGGAAGGGATGAAATGAGTGAGAGAGTGTGATGACACATTAGTCTAAAGAGGTGCACTGATGACATAACCTGTTCTCTCCAGCATGACTGGACTAATCAGAGTGCAAGGCTTTTGTTTCTTGCAGGAACGCAGTGAGCCATCAAAAGACTGAAGACTCTCAGATCGCACTTAGATATCACGTATGTGTCTGTGTGAACCAGTCAGGTGGAGTAAATATTTAATTGCCATGAGACATTAATGACTTAATTTGGTTTCACAGACTTTAGCAGTGTCTGTGTGGAATTATTTGTCTAGTAGTTTAGTGAGAGCCAGTCGGGGTGTGTTTACTATTTATGTGCTAAAAACATTGTCCTATTTATCTTGGCTCACTAAAACAGTAGGATCCAAATATCCGAAACCACACAGAAAATCTGGGATTCCGACTTTAATTTAAAAGGATAGTTTTTACCCCAAAACTGGCATGACTTACTTTCTTTTGTGAATCAAAGAAGATATTTGAGAAGGAAGAGGGTTTTTGTCCACACAATAGAAGTCAGTGGTCACAGAAACTGTCCATTTACCAACATTCAGGCAAGTTAGGAATGACACAAGGATGAGTATAACAATGAGAGAATTTTCATTTTTGGGTGAACTATCCTATTAAACATAGGTTTAAGGACATTGGGAAACGTAAAAAAAAGATGTCAAATGAATGGGAAATTGTTAAAAAATATATAAATCTTTTATTTTTCTTAGAAAAATCCAATTAAATAATTAAGATACAACACACATAAATGTAAATGTTGTTTACATTTTTTTATTATTAGTTAATTTAAAAGTATTATATTAATAACAGAAGTTTTGTAAAAAAAAAATAAGAAAAAAATAAGAATTGATTAAACTAAAAAAAACGAGTCTTACTAGAGATAAACATTTGAACCCCACTGTATATTTCCACTTCTTCATATTGTTGCCAGAACCATATGCTATGTGTAGAATCAGTGACATTTGCTTTCTTCAATCGTCTTATAGTTATCATCCTACAGCCTATCAAATGATCTACAGTGTGGATTTTCACCTAAAACCACTGAGCGCTGGGTCTGAGTGCTGTCACTGAACGGCCAGAGAGCAGTCAGATCGTTGGGCAGGGTGCTCAGCCTGTTACTCGAGAGGTCCAGGTAAGTCACATTGGCAAGGCAACGCGCAGCCAGGGGTGGGATTCGTGCCAGGCGGTTATTGTGCAGTCCGAGCGTTCGGAGGCGGGCACATCCCTGAGTCCCTCCCAGGGGAAGGAGGACAGGAGGTTCCCATCCAATCGTAACTCATGAAGGAAAGACAGGTTTGTGAAACTCCTTGGATGAAGAACAGTGATGGAGTTATATGTAAGCCACAAATAAAGCAGTTCTGGCATGGCAGAGAAAGCACCTCTGAAGATCCTGGAAACAGAGGTGCGCTCCAGACGAAACTTGACTGCATCACTTGGCAGATCTACAGGAATGGCAGTCAAGGCTGGGCTTTTACAGAGCACAGTTCTAAAGACAACACAGGTTTAATGTTAAAGTGTATTGCTATGTACAAATAGAAAAGTTCTTAAAGATTGAGCCCAATGTACTGTTAATATAAAGGAACTTACTATATAGATTTTTTTCACAGGCGTGTTATCAATATTTTGAATTATACACTGCATTGTGTCGGGTTTTAGGGTTGAAGGACATGTCTATAAACTGAAAAACAGAAAAGGCACTGCTAATTTCCTGCCTGAAAATTATGTTTTTATACTGATTATTTCTTACAGTATAGAGTCAAATCAAGTTACATTTATTTAAAGTTTTATATAGTACAGATTGTTTCAAAGCAGCTTCACATTAACAGGAAAATTTGTGTTAATGTTGGAAAATTCATTAATTCTGTCACAATTTCAGCTGTAAAGCAGCTCTACATAACATAACATAACAGTGCCATTATTAATCTAAATTTAGTTCTTCAATTTGGTTCAACAACTGTATCAATGTTGCAAAGTTCATAATTTACGAAACAACTTCAATTCAGCTATGAACAGCTCTACTGAAGACTAGTGTCAAAAATCAGCTCAAGTCACTTCCATATTGACTTAGTTTTTGCAAAGTTAGTGTCATTATCCAACTCAACTCGGTTCATCTGACAGTGTCAGTGCAGTTAAAACTCTACAACTTACAAATACATCCGATTCCCCTAAATTACACTTATGACACACTGCGAAAAATTGTAACAAGATAACAAGAGAGTGGATCATTATAGAGTGTGTGGATGGAAGAATCCAGGAGCAAAGACTTGTCCAGACAAAAAAAGATTACAGAAAAACCCATATGGCTGTACCTGAGTCCCTTGGCATTGCTGCGACCATGGAGCACACAGGTGCACAGAGACGGACAAGATGGACTCTGTGCACAGACCACCAAAGCCAAGCACAAAGTGAGGTCTGCATACAGAAGTGGACGCATCGCTTTAGAGACACACTAAACACTCATATGTGAGCAGGAGTGTGACATTCCCAAACACTGCCGTAGATTAAGACAAACACTAAAAGGATTAGGTCAGATTACTGTGGCGAGGAGCAGATCAAAACCTAGTCGGTGTAGTAAAGAGAAACATGCCCTGGGACTGATGCTTTACAATAACAATAGAAGTACAATGGAAGATTAAATCAATATGTGTATCTGTATAGTGCAGGGTGGCTGATAATGCTTATACAATTCACTGATACATAGCACATTGGATATAGCTACACAACATTTAAATACACTTGCAGGGCAATGCAAACTTCACAATGAAAGTTTGCACATCTATCACTTTGATTGCAGTTGCATTAATTATTCCATCTTTAATTATAAATATATCGTTTTCTCTCACAAACGGAGGTGGAAGCAGGGTAATTTGTGTAATTTGGCCTGTAGCTAGTGATGGGCTCTTTTGAAAGTCATGATTCTTTTGTTTAATCAATGGCTTGGAGCTTGTTTCAAACCTGTGTCAAATCACATAGTTCTTGAAAACTGGTCTTTGTTACATCATAATGTACAGAATGTTTGTTTCAAAACATTTCAAAATTCTGTTTTGGATTGACTTTTCGAATTTTACTAAAAAAAACTTTTGTATCAGTGAAAACATGTTCTTTCTGGTTACTCTTTTGAAAGCAGATCCTTTCATAATAAATGTATAATCACTTTATTACTGTTTCTCGCAATATTCTAGATTCATGATTGTGCATTTCAAAGGAAATTCACTTTTATTTTCCAAAAAGATATGATGTATATTGAATAATTTAAGGAATTCTGACAACTTAAAAGCTGTCCTTTGCGTTTGCGTTGTATGTACACCATTTTGACCTGCGGGTACCGCTAGTCTGTGGTGTTTCGGGGCTTAGTAATAGTAAATATGTTTGGTAAGCAATTGTTTCAGTTGATACAGAAAGATTCGTTTCTCTCAAAAACTACTTGTACCGAGAAGTTTGAGCGTCCGTGTTTTCTCGGGTTCCAGGACAGCTCAGAGCTGGGTTTCTCTCGCTTTGGGGTGTGGGGAGTGAAAAAACCCGGAGTGGAGTCACGGCGGCGTGGTGTTACACCAAGTATAGGTCTCTGCGGAACAACAAGAAGGTGTTTTCCAATTATTGGGCAGAGACCTCATTGTCTGTTACACAGTGCTTTCAGCGGAGTTGAAGAACTCTCTCTGCCGCTCCGCTCCACTTGCATACTGAGCTCCACTCCGGCTTTCGGTCTGTGTTGCTTGGTAACTACCTTTGGCTTCTTGTGGAACTATTTTCGTTTGCTGAGAAGAAATAGTCGGACGAGCTAACTTTCCAGTTTCAACTGGCTCAATAATTGTGGCTGCAATAAGGTAAATTAAATAGATCGATAAATAAATAAATACTCCATCTTGCCATGATTCACACGGTGGTGGTGTTGGAGTCCCTCCCTCTGCTCTCAGATGACTGCAGCAGCAGCAGACAGTAGCGCTCTCTCTCGCTGACCGACAGCAGCAGAAGCATGGCGGCGATGGAGACACGGGAGTGCGAGACGGAAGGCTGCGGCAGCGAAGCTAAGCTCCAGTGTCCCACCTGCATCAAGCTCGGAATTCAAGGCTCATACTTTTGCTCTCAGGTGAAGCTCTGACACTTAGCTTTAAGAAACAAGCGAAGCGCTCGGGCTTTCTCGCTCATGTCACGCTGCTGGCCTAACGTTACTGTACTGGCCTCAGCGTTAGCTAGCTAGCTGCCTCACATCACAAACAAGCACTTTAAACACTACTCTGAGCTTTGACGTTTACATCAAAGTTTTGTGCGTGATGATTTTCATTATGACAGATTTATCTGAGATGTGAAAACCTAAACACGGTGTGGAAATGTCATTAGCGAGCTGTTTCTTTGCTCAGCGTGCTTTAAATGACTTCAGCTCAACGTGGCTCGCGTGCTCCGTTATTAAATCATCATATCAACCCTTCAGTCATCTTATTTTCAATTTCTAAAGATTTAGGACAAAAAAAGATGCATAAATCGGTGCAACCTGTAAGGAAATGTAGATCTAACCCTACATTTTCATTCTAGTATGATTTTGCTAGGCACACCTAGCCTGGGCTGTGTCTCAAACCCTATTGAGCTGCCTATCTAGACAGCATTGTGGGCACCATAGGTGTTTTAAGTCACTTACCTATTATGTTCAAAAAGGCTGTCTAAGTTGGCAGCTCACTGGGTTTGAGAGACAATCTAGAAG
This sequence comes from Gymnocypris eckloni scoliostomus, assembly GCA_027564155.1. Classification (NCBI taxonomy): domain Eukaryota; kingdom Metazoa; phylum Chordata; class Actinopteri; order Cypriniformes; family Cyprinidae; genus Gymnocypris; species Gymnocypris eckloni. Next base: position 12,362,087 of record CM050429.1, read on the forward strand.
TGCCTAGAAAATTGAAATGTGTACATAGACAGTATTTTTGGACGTCATATAGGTTTTTGAGACATGTGCTCAAAAATGCTGTCTATGTAGACAGCTCATTACATTTTGAGACTCCTCCCAGGACTCTAGCACCTGTTGCAGGGCAGATCTGCTGTCCTGCTTGCTGAGTTGAGAAGCTGATATGATGACAGAGTGGTGCCAAGCCCAATATATCTGATTCGACATTTCCACCGATTTCATCTGATTCAAACATTGACCCTAATTAGATGACCTGCTGCAACTCACCCTCATGTAATTCTAAACCTGTATGAATTTCTCTCTTCTGTGGAACACTTCTATGTTTCATGCATTTCATAAATTGTAAGTCAATTGTGTTCAATGTAGTTTGTCCCCCGACATTCTTGAGAATATCCTGTTTTATGTTCCACAGATGAAAGCAAGTCATACATGATAATTTGTATTTTTTGAGCTAGCTATCCGTGATACCATAAAATGGTGCAGAGGTTTGTGATGTATGTTTATCTACTTTATGTGAGCTGGACATATCAAAATCGTTCTGCCTTTTTTGTAAAATAACCATTTACGTTACAATTGTGAACCTTGATTTTTTTATTATTATTTATTGATTCTATTACTTGAGTAAAAGCCTGTGCTATCTTTTCAGGATTATTTGATGAATAGAAAGTTCAAAAGAACAGCGTTTATTTGTAATATAAATCTTTGTAACATTATTCATGTAATTATTGTCTCTTGTCCCAGTTGAGTGCATCCTTGTTGCATCAAATAAATATTTTCATTCAGAAAACTTTTGAACAGTAGTGTAATTTTGTACAATAACATAAATTCTTTAAAGCTAACAGCAATTAAATGTTATGGGTTCTTTAAGAATTAACGCTGTGTGAGTAATAACTTGAGTTTTGTATGTTTTCAGGAATGTTTCAAAGGCAGCTGGGCCACCCACAAACTGCTCCACAAAAAAGCAAGTATGTAGTGTTTTATTCATTTTCAGTGTTGAGTGATGTTCAGTTCTGCGTTCGCATTTTGTATGTGTAATACAAATCATGTATTGCATAATGCCATCATTAATTTCCGGCTTTTCATTTGCAGAGGAAGACAAGATAAATGATGAGGGAAATAACTGTGTGGAGAAAGAAATCAACACCGACCCGTGGCCCGGGTACAGATTCACTGGTAAACTGCGACCCCACTATCCACTGGTAAGGACGCATGAATACAGCACACATACATTATCATAGAACAAAACAAATGTATGCATTCAAACGTTTAGTTTCATCTCTTTTTCTTGGTTGTTTTAGACTCCCATGCGCCTCGTTCCTAGTAACATCCAGAGACCAGACTATGCAGATCATCCTTTGGGTAAGATTGTACATCCCTTCACACATAATTTGGACCTCATTCTGTAAATTATGCACTGCAAAATTCAGATCAACCTCTATCATCTGGACTAGCTTTCTTGCTCCATGTCCTTTATCGGAGTCATTGCACTTTTCTAACAGACTGCCCTTCATTATTACGCCTGTGTGAAGTTTAAACCTTTGACCATTGAAACAGCCCACTGACATACATGCTTTTAGACTAATGGCCTCCATCTCATCAGCTGAAGTGCCGTTCGATTTTTAAATGGAGGAGTGTTTGCTGCAGTAGTGCACGTCTGACCAGATTAACCACAGTTTCATGTAAATGTGCATCAAGAGTAACCTCTGTTTACAGAAAACTCTAACTTTGGTATCTCGTTGGTGCATCTGTATAATCATTATTATGTGGAGCTTAATGCTCTCATAATCATCTGATTATAAAAGAAGGCCCAAATGCTTTATGGTGTGTTTCAGTCTAGTTAATCTAATTGTATTTATTTGTTTAGTTAGTTGAATACACATCATGATTAAAAGGTTTCATATGTTGTTACATATGTGGCCCTAGAACGTATACGAACACATAATTCACACCTACTGTATGATTTTCACAAGTCCTATTTAATTAGGACTAAATTTAACTTGAGGAGGTTTTGTAATTTGTTTGTGAAAGTGTTTTTGTGGTCCTTATCATGTCTTAAGCAAATCAAACCTTTAAGAATAAAAAAGCAATATATTGTCAAATATTACATGTTGAAATAACTGTTTGTTTTTTATTTTAATTAGTGCTGGGCAACGATTACATTTTTACGACGGCGTTTTAGTGCCACATAAAAAAATTTAAAAAATCTAAGATTACGAGATTAAAGTCGTAATATTTCGAGAATAAAGTCGAAACTACGAGAATAAAGTCGAAACTACGAGAAAAAAAGTCGAAATGTTACGAGAATAAAGTCGAAACACTTCGAGAATAAAGTCGTAATGTTACGAGAATAAAGTCGAAATGTTACGAGAATAAAGTCGTAATATTACGAGAATAAAGTCGAAATATTACGAGAATAAAGTCGAAATATTACGAGAATAAAGTCGTAATATTTCGAGAATAAACTCGTAGTAATACGAGATTAAACTCCTAATATTTTGAGAAAATCACAGAATTGCTAGAAACAATGGATGTGGAGGATTTGGTTAAATTATTCTTCTGAATAAATTACGTTTTCTACATAACCGCTGCAGTGTCCTTTTACTAATTATAACTCCGTGCTGATGCGCCAAAAGACAAAGAATTTCCTTATTGCTAAATCCTAATCTAAAGTAGGATTTAACCAAATCCTCCACATCCATTGTTTCTAGCAATTCTGTGATTTTTCTCAAAATATTAGGAGTTTAATCTCGTATTACTACGAGTTTATTCTCGAAATATTACGACTTTATTCTCGTAATATTACGACTTTATTCTCGTAATATTACGACTTTATTCTCGTAATATTTCGACTTTATTCTCGTAAAATTTCGACTTTATTCTCGTAACATTTCGACTTTATTCTCGAAGTGTTTCGACTTTATTCTCGTAACATTTCGACTTTTTTTCTCGTAGTTTCGACTTTATTCTCGTAGTTTCGACTTTATTCTCGAAATATTACGACTTTAATCTCGTAGTCTTAGATTTTTTTTTTTTTTTTTATGTGGCACTAAAACGCCGTCGTAACATTTTGAACCGCGATTAATCACATAATTTTTCTGCAAATAATCACGAATAATCGCATTATGCACAAAATTCGATAATGAATTCAAAAGTAGTGTTGTGTAAAAATGTAGTGCACTTTTTCATTTAGAAGTACATCTATATGAACTAAAGTGCAATAACCTTTGGTTTGCAAACACTTAAAAAAAATAAGGTGCTTTTTTACAGCAGTTTTCCTTTTACATAGAAGCAGTCACAATATTTATTGTAAATCTCAACTTAAACTTTAATTTAATCAAATTAAATATAAAACCAAAGCTATTTGCCACTGCCAGGGCATTAAAGTTTTAATAGAAAATATTTAAACGTTTTTATAGAAAATTAAGTTATGCTCAGTGTCCAGAGCCTCGATCACAACATTATAACGTGATAGAGTAGAGACCTGTACTTCCGCGCGACCCGACGCAGCAGAGCGTGGCGTGGGATAACACTTGATGGGCGGGTGCTGGCGGGTAGAGACTTGTGTGCGGATCTGGGAGAATAAGTGTGAACTCACGCTAGGCAATCATAAAGGCACAATATGTAACTTTTTTTATTCAAATATCCAAAAATCACTAGAACAGCGTTATATATTTTGCTGAATTCTGTACTTATATTATCTTAAATGTTTCGAAGAATGTTTAAATCCAGAGAAATAAGCAATTTTAGCTAGTAAAACGGACCATAGTGTCCATAGTGCTCTTGCGTCGCCTGCCAATGACATCATCGATTTCCGGATTTGTAGAAAACATGGAAACACCAAAGACGCCTTAATATTTTATGCGTTTTATTAGACCGGTGACGAACACACATTGTAGCATTATAACAGAACGTTCAAATGTATCCAGCATGATAAGACATAGCTGTTTACCTCCCATAAACTCGACCGGAAGAAGCGGAAGCGGTCGACTGTGGCATAATAAAAGCTCCGCTGCTTTCGCACTGTGTCACGCTCGTCTAAATCTTTTTTTTTTACTTTTAACATTAGTGTATAAATGATATTTTTTTTGAAGACATCTGTGAACTGTGAAAAACGTGAAGCTCTCAGAGAAGGTAATATTTATTGCAATGATGATGTGTGACACTTAGGTGTACGAATACTGCTTTGAGGCCCTGTAAATGATATTAATGATAATAATGGAAAGTCTTTGTATAGAAGAGAGATTACACAAACACTTTCTTATGGAATAGAAACATCTCTCATGAATCACTGTTTAGTGAATAAATGCTTATTTGTCCTTCATTACCGGATGCTGCAGAGTCTTCCCGTAAGTAACCATTATGGTGGTGATTAGTTGCTATTAGACTCCTGTAGTAACAGCCTTTCATTCCTTTGTTATTAGCTCATCCTTGAGTCTCTGGGCCCCGGCTTTCAAACAGTAGAAAAGTGATGTATTGAGAAAGCCTAATGTCTTCAAAAGCATCCAATGGTTAGGTCAGGAGTGTGTGCATTTCTTAAGGATTTCTTTGTGAGAGCGTGTGTGTGATGGTCCTGAAGTCACCTTATACACGTTTCCATTTACCTCCGTGTGTGTGTTGGGGGTGGGCTGCTGCAGTGTGTGTCTGAAGCTCTTCTCTTGCTCTCTGCAGCTGCAGAGGTTGGGTTGTTGGCAGGTACGAAGTCCCGCCGCTTCCCATGTGTGTCCGGACGGTGATGTCCTCTTGTTTAACAGTATTAAAGGGAGCGGTTTGCTCCTCAGTGAGTGTATGAGTGTATTTTTGTGAGCAAGAGTGTGTCTGTGTAGTAGCATGGCTTTGTCTGTTTCTGCATGGCTGATGTCGTTAATCAGCTAGGGGTGGGTGATATGACCATTGTTGTATTTGTATCAATAGTTATTTCTGTTGGGAATTCAATGGAGAATGGTTAAATTTGGTTTGCATTACTTCCCTTATTTTTATTTATTTATTCATTTTTAGCACATCCTGCTCTGTCTTTTTCCATTTCTCTGAATTCCTTTGTTGCTTTCATGAAAATAAAGCAGCTGTGCCAATTTATAGCAAGGCAGATGTATCCACCTCGGTGCAAATGGTACACTACAGGTCAAAAGTTCCTGCATTTATTAAAAACAGTAAAAAAAAAGAAGCATTTTCAGCATCATTACTTCAGTCTACAGTGTCACGTGATCCTTCAGAAATCATTCTAATATACTAATTTGCTGCTCAATTTATTATCATCAATGTTTAAAACAGTTGTGCCACCTTATAATTTTAAGGAAACGGTGATGCATGTTTTCAGGATTCTTTGACACAAAGGTCAAGAGAACAGAATGTATTTGAATTAGAAATATTTGGTAATATAAATGCCTTTACGGTGTCTTTTGATCAAATTAATTTCTTAAATTTTTACCACAAATGTATCAGTGATAGTGCATGATGTTTTTGTTTTCCACAAAAAATGTTAAGCAGCAAAAACGGTTTTCAGCATTGATAATAATAATAAATGTTTCTTAAGAAGAAAATCAGCCTATTATATTGATTTCTAAAGGGTCATGTGACACTGAAGACTGGAGTAATGATGCTGAAAATTTAGCTTAGGAATAAATTAAGTCTTATTTCAATAACATAAAAAAATCATAATTATTTCAAGCCTTTGTACAGCATATAAAATCTCTTCCTTCACTACCATGCGATATATAGAGTCATATCACCCAGCCCTAGCAGGAACTGTCCGTGATTACGTCATTGCCAAACTGTCATGTCCCAGACCTCACTGGATCAGCGACCGCGTGCGTGTGTGTGTTTTTATCTGTAAGAAGTGGTTGTGTTGTGTTCATTAGATGACTGGAGACTGTGCTGTTGAGATTCTGTTGTGGTGAAGGTCAGTAGGCAGAGCTAGTCCATATATTTGAGTGATAGTAAGATGCTTTTGTGGGTAGATGGGTATCTGTGTATTTTACTGCTCACCAATTCACCAATTCATCACTGCTTGCAGGAATGTCAGAGTCAGAGCAGACCATGAAAGGGACGTCTCAGATTAAGATCCTCAATGCTGAAGAGATTGAGGGCATGAGAGTTGTCTGCAAGGTAAACCAACATCATGATTATCACACATGATTGCTTTGGATAAAGAATAATAACTGAAATGCAACAGTTGAAATTTTGGCTGTTGCAAGAGCCATGGAGAGCCATTTTCTGCCTCTATTTGAACACTAATTGCTCTGTCACTGTTTGTTTTGCCACCAGTTTCTAATTTCAGGTTTTATTTAAATGAACCCCAGAAAAACATTTGGTTACTCAAGATAAATTCACAAAATGTATGCAAATATGCTGAAAAATTGTCTAATGAGATGGCAGCCTGTCAAGTCTATCAAGTGTATGAAAGACATTTGAATTTGTAAATATAAAGACGATGTTTGTTTCCTTCAGCTGGCTCGAGAAGTCCTTGACATTTCTGCCATGATGGTGAAACCTGGAGTGACGACAGAGGAGATCGACCATGCGGTGCATTTGGTAAAATTTCACAACCTTTTTTCTTTTTCTAATCTAAATTTTACAAAGTAGTAGTCTGGTCAGAGCAGTACGTTTAAATACAGGTTTTCTAAGGGAAATGAGAAATTGCTTATGCATTCAGATGGTTTTTTTATTTGTTCTAAATCAATGGTTCTCAGCCTCTTTGACTCCAAGACCCACTTTGTCCAAGAGGCCCTCCTATTTAAACTGTACATCTGGTACTTTTGTTATAGTACAAATAAAACCTCAAAAATACGTTGCCAGTTTAATATAGCACATCTTTGTTTTAGCATTTTTAAGGATTTTAATTAGGATTGTTAGTATAACTAAATTTAAATAAATTTGCAGAGGCCTCCTAGTGGACCCTTGGTTGAGAGCCACTGCTGTAAATATTTCCAGAGTTTCCTTCTGGAAAAATGCATAATTTTTGACAGCTGTTTACAACCATTTTTGACAGTATGGATGATAAACAAGTGGATTTTTTTATTGTTTATTCTACTGTCATTTGAGTAGACAGACTGTGTGAATGTTGATGCTAATGGCAAAATATTTTTCCACATGTATTGGTTAAGGCATGCACAGCGAGGAACTGCTACCCCTCACCTCTGAACTACTACAACTTTCCAAAGTCCTGCTGCACCTCTGTTAATGAAATCATCTGTCATGGGATCCCTGACCGCCGTCCCCTCCAGGAGGGGGACATACTGAACAGTATGCATCAACATACATTTGAACATATAGTATATGAATGCATCTTACGTTCTTTACTTTATGGGAGATCTGATTTTTGCACTCAAGAGGGCTGTTTTAAAAGGATAGAATCACCCTCCCTCTAAATTGACATGGTATTTCACATTTCAGATAGTCCAGATGTTAGATAAACATTCACTGGAGATTCAAGATTTGTGTGTGACTGATTTTTACACATGCTTACATTTCTGTGAATGCATTGGCTTGTTCTTGCAGAACTCTGTCCAGACTGATGTTTTTTCCTTCTGCTGCTCATTTTAAGTCCCATTGTTAAAATGCCATGTTTGTTCTTGTTAATGCCATAATAGATAAGCAAATGAAACCAATGGCCAGTGACATGTAGATCTCGTTATTCCTAGCTACATGTTTTGTCATTGATCACCTTAATTTAAATATTATAGGCTATAGCACTGCACTGAATTTACACTGAACAGAATTTACGCTGAAGGCAGTATCCAGAGCCAGATGGAATCTGCAGCTTTCTTTGCACAGAGTGTGAAAGTCTGTGGAATGGATTTCTGTTAAATGCAGAGTCCTTTGCTCATAATAGGAGCTGAAAGCATAATCATATAATTTTGGGTAGATTTCTACAGAGTTCTGTGTAACGGATGCATAAAAAAGTCTTCAGACTTAAGGTAAATTGCTCTAAATGTTATATGTTCACTTGGCCAATCATATGTTACTTTTTCCCCTGCAGTCGACATAACAGTTTACCACAATGGTTACCACGGAGATTTGAATGAAACCTTTTTTGTGGGTGAAGTGGACGAGGGAGTCAAGAGATTGGTTCAGACCACTTATGAATGTCTTATGCAAGCCATCGACTCCGGTGAGTATGAAAGCACATTCAAACAACACTATCAATTCAATTCTATGTTATGCGAGCTTGACATTTGGCCTACATGATATAGTACAGTATCGTGGCGAGGACTGGGATTGGGAACGGCTGTAGTACAGTACGTTTGTCTGATGTGATGCACACTAATGACCTTTAGAGGGCAGACTTACACAGAGGTTTATCTGTGTTGAGATTTGAAGAAGCTTGTTTCTGTCTTGTGTCTAGTGAAGCCTGGTATCCGCTATCGTGAGCTGGGAAACATCATCCAGAAACACGCGCAGGCTAGCGGTTTCTCTGTGGTACGGAGCTACTGTGGCCACGGCATTCACAAACTGTTCCACACGGCACCAAACGTACCGCACTATGCCAGTGAGTAACATCTTGTCAAAAAGACTCGGTCTTAATGATACAGGCATTGCACATGTGATGTTATCGAAACTGCAAATAGTGCAAACACCCATAAAGCTTGAACTATCCTTGTTTTATGTATTTTTATAGAGAATAAAGCAGTAGGAGTGATGAAACCTGGTCATGTGTTTACTATTGAGCCCATGATCTGTGAAGGTAAGTAGCTAATCACAAAATTATTTTCTTAGCTATCCTAATTGTGGTGTTATTATTTAGAATAATTTTTTATTTTAGAAAGGATTAAAAAATCTAATAAAATAGGGCTGTCAAAGTTAATGCATTTAAACGTGATTGGTTGGTTCATTTACATTACCCCTTAAAGCTTTGGAGTCAGTAAGATTTTGTTTTGCTAGACAAAATTACTTTTATTCAGCAAGGACAAATTTAAATTATCAGAAGTTCAATTTTATATGAATACTGTTCTTTCAAACTTTTTATTCATCGAAGAGTCCTGAAAAGAAAACGTCTAATTGTTTCTCAAAAATATTAAGCCACCCAACTGTTTTCAATATTAATGATAAGAATAATTTGATCTTGAGCAGAAAATCTGCATATTAGAATAATTTCTGAAGGATCGTGTGACGCTGAAGACTGAAGTAATGATGCTTAAATTCAGCTGTGCATCACAGGAATAAATCACATTTTAAAATACATTCAAATAAAAAAAACTTATTTTATATAGAAATAATAGTTTGCAATTACTTTTACTGTTTTTCTGTTCAAATAAATGCAGCCCTGGTGAGAATAAGATACTTATTTAAAAAAATATATATATTTATTTTGTATACGCAGTGTTCCTGTGTATCATGCACATTGCTCAACCTGACAATTGCACATGCAGGTCTTCTTCTTTTAACAGATGTTGTTATCTATAAAAATTTGAGTCTTGATGTGATTAAATATTGTAATCAATTGCTTATTTAAGAGTCTTTGCTCTGTGCAGGTGGCTGGCAGGATGAGACGTGGCCAGATGGTTGGACTGCAGTCACTCGTGACGGTAAACGCTCAGCCCAGTTTGAGCACACGCTCCTCGTGACAGAGACAGGCTGTGAAATTCTCACACGTCGGCTGGAGGATAATGGCTGTGCTCACTTCCTGTCCCAAATGTAGAATGGTGGGGTCATATCAGCCCCATTCTGCAGTGGAGGATAAACCGCTCTGCCCCATATCACCAATCAGCCAATCACACAGTGGTTCTCTGTTGGGCAGGAGATGATTGGCCATGTGGCCGTGACAGTGGATTTGGGCAGGAGATGGAGATTTGTTTACTTCTGAATATGTCACCTGACAGTCACATTAATCAGCTTGGATCTGAGTAAATTCAAAGGCATTGACCTTTAACATGGTTACAGTGCCGCCACACTCTGTCTTCACGGCAGAGGTATCTGTGCGAGTTGTTTTGCGTGTACGCACCTGTGTGTTTGAGAGAGCTGTGTGAAGTCTGCTGTCTCTGTCTGCTTCAGTGTGTTTGTATGCCTGGCTCGTTGCGATGTACCATGTTTGTTTTGTTGGGGTTCGAGATGCAACGAGTGTATGTGATAAAACACTGGAGTCTCTCAATCTTATCAAATCATGATTGATATATAAAAACTCTTTACAGCTGAAAGAGTGTCTCATAACGTTATTGAACATTGTACAAATGTTTTTCATGAACCTCTACCAGCGTTCATAAGGTCCAATTAAATCGATCTTGTTTGAGTGACTGTGTCTATGAACATCTAGGAAACATTAGATTAAGTACAATGTTTTAATTATGTTATGCCTGTTTGATGACCTTTCTGAAATGTCCTTTTACTGCAGTAATCCTTAGTCAATGAAAAGATGATTTTTGTTTGTCTTTGGTTGTTTAATGCCACTTAAAGAGCAATGTGAAAGTCTGAAAAGCAGTTGCAGGCCTCCTTGTCTGTTTGATGCATTTATTGAAATCAGTTTCAGTATTCAAGCTGAATTAAAGTATATTTTCTCCTTTATTTTGTGTACAACAAATGCCAAACATCTGTCGATCATCACAAAGGAATGCAATTTCAACAATGACTTATGAAAGCAGCTGAAAAGATGATCCAAGGCATTCATCTGTATTGAGTTATTGTTGCTTTTTGATAAACAATCAATGTTAGACAGGCAGAAGATTAATTCTATCACTGCAGTTCTTTCTACACCTTTCAGAAATAGTTACAGTACTTTAAACTTGTATTGAGTGTGTCTAGGGCTGATTTCTAAATCGCTTTATAGCTCGATTTTTTTCTGCGCCCCGCCCCAACCTCCCGCAGTATGCTATCCGAACCAATCAGAATGCAGCAGAACAGAACAGACCGGGCATACAGACAGATAGTATGCTAAAGAAACAGGGAAGATGAATTCAGAACAGGATAAGGACTTGGTGGCCAAAAAAATGCATGTTGCATGCAGAGCACACAGCGGGGAGTAGCGATCATATTTCCTTCAGAGCAGAGAGTGTCTTTCTGAAGATCCCGCTCTGCTCGCTCATACGCTCAGCGCCGCTCACTCAGCCCAAAATGCCCCTTTGGTAATTTGTTAATTCCAGAATCTGTGGAATAGGCTAAGCAATGTTTGTCTAAGCTAATGTTTCTAAAAGCAAATTCTAAAATCCTGTGAAGATTGACACGTTTTAATAGACCGCATTTCCCCGCAGTTTTGGTCTATTTTAATTTTAGAAAGTGTTTATTTTATTTACGCCACGAAATAATTATTTGTCAAGTGCATTTCATCTTGTGTGTGCTTTCATGGGCCTGATAAGTATTTTGTGAAATTCTATATCTACATTTCATCTTGTGTGCGTGTTTTGAATATGAAGCGTTGTTTTAATGGAAACGTATACTTTTTCAGTTATTTAATTTTTTACGCAAATGTTCCAAGCGGCTTCAAAACAAGACACGTTTTTAGATTAAGATTTTAAATGTTATACATTTAAATTAGGGATGTTCATTTCGGTTATTTTTCCTAACCGTTAACCGACAAATAGAAGTGAATTAAATTAAAAAGAATAAGTGTCTGTGACCCGTTAAAAATACTAGCATCTGTTTTTCGGGGATTCATTTCACATGTGCAAAAAGCAGCAAACAACAGAACGAGGATTCACCTGATCATATCATATTACATCACGATTCACCTGATCATATCATATTACATCACACACCTGCAGCACTTCTGCAAGCGGAGAACAACTTAATTCACCTAGATGCTGGGTTGAGCCTTTTGGGTCATTTTTTTGGGGGTTATTTGTTCAGTGTTTGGGTAGTTTGTGTACATTTTATTTTATTTATAAAATTGTTTCTGTCAGTATATTGTTTAAATCTATGCAGAACAACATTCGCGGTGTGAATCACTAAACGAACGTCTCGCGTCGGTCTTATTGCTTGATAAAGTGCAATAAGACCGCATAAAATAAACGATTATATTTATAAAGATACAGAACACAAATTCTTTGGATGTTAAAACATGTCCTCAGAGCTGTTGACTGTTTGTTGTTGAGCAGGTAATGAAGGCAATCGCAGTTCATTTGTTCCATGAGTGAAGCGCAGGGCGGCGGTCTGATCCATGATCAGTTCCCGCCGAACACGACTCCAGCTCGGCGTGAGAGCCAGCGCCGTTACGGTGGAGACACGATTACAGAGTGGTCGATTTACTCGTGAATTACATCGGTTTAATGTTTAATCTTTACTTCTAATGTTTGTTAAACGAGATTAAATAGGCAATGTGTAGGCTTATAGCTTATAAAAACAAGCAAATGAGAAATAAAGGAAGTTATCACGTCTGGAGTATTTTACAGAAGTTTAGAGGATTTAAGTTAATCTGTAAACATTATTTCATGCATAAAGTAAAAAAAGAAAAAAAAAGCGAATATTATAATAGAAACGAATAAAGCCATTAGCTGAGTTAAATCATCCATTAATGATGGGTTAAATAAACAATCAAATTTACTGGGTAAAATTAACCCCAAATGTACTCTTTTACCCAGCACAAATTGGTTTGTTTTGAACCCAGTGTTTTTTAGAGTATGCAGAGTTTGTTCATTATTGTGCTGCGCGAAATTAAAGCAGACGGCAGAAAGATGCATTCTATTTTTTTTTCTTATTTTACAAAAAAGCAAAGATAATTTTTTTATTGTTTATGTACACAAATACAAGCAGACCTTTTACAATTCCGATTATCTTCATGACCAAGAGGAGTTGCTTCCACTGTTGGAAGAGGAATAAATACAGTTTAAGCTCATTTAAACATTCTACCAAATGCAGCCTGTTCATTATCATTATAAAAACAACCGGTCAAACATATGGAAAAAACACACACTGCTCTGTTTAAATATGTAGTCAAATCTGTGCTGTTTAGCGTTATCACCGTACCACCGTGAAGTTATGCAAAACATTTTGTTTTATGTGGATATTTTAAGGGTAAATAATATTTTGGCATTTAAATACCGCGAATACGGGAACATTTGATTTTGTGTTGAAGGAGAGACCCAACATTGGTTTCAGTTTTGTTTTAGCCTAAAATAATTAGTTTTGGTTTGTCGTTATAGCTTCTTATTTTTAATTTTTGTTATTTTCTAACCTACTGTTAATTGTAAGGATTTGTTGTGGAGTGAGGGGAACTAAAATAGCCTAGCTATGTTTACAGTGTTTATTATAATGTTTGTAATTCGTGTCGGCCTATTTCTGAATGAAATAATAAAATGCGACTTGTTTTTTTCTCTCTCTCGCTCTCTCTAAAAAATGTGTTTTTTTATACGTGTATTTAACCATGCAGCAAACCTTTTAAAATATTTTGATAAATTACTAAAAATAAATAAATAAGTGAATTTAAACCGTTTAACTGATTGTATGGGTCAAAATTATTATCGGTTGGTTAAAGGTTAATTAACATCCCTAATTTAAATGAACAATTTCACTCTGAAACATAACCATTTCTTATCGGACTACTGCTTTAATTGAGACATTTATTCAATATGTCACTATAAACAGGAAAAAATAAATATGCCTAATCTTACTGGAGACATTTAATGTGAGCGCGTGTTCTGAGCGGGATTCGGTTTACCGGTGAGCGTGAGCGGAACATTAGCTTCGCTCACATGCTCTGGTTGCATCTTGTTTTGTTGGATTTGATTACTCACATATACATATAATATATATATATACATATATATATATATATATATATGTATTTTGCCATTTGTCTGTTCTAGAGACATGTTACAACTTTTTGGGAAAGGTCTAATTGGTTTCCTCTCATTCACACAGAATGCATTTATAACTGTAAAGGTCAAGGTTTCTTTATTTGTCACATGATAAATTATACAGGGTATAATCAAAAGTGAAATGTAGATCAAATCAGGTCCGCTCAGTGGACAGTGCAAAGAATAAAAATTATATAAAAGTAACACCACACAAGAGCATATATATAGGTAAAAAAAAAGAAATAAAGAGTAAAATGTGTAATAGAATAAGGAAAAGTGCTAAACAAGATGTGCAAGACAAGTAAGATGTGCAAAAACAAGCAAGATGTGCAAAAAACAAGTAAGATGTGCAAAAACAAGATGTGTAAGATAAAGCATGTCTGTTTGTGTCAAAATCGTGATTAAAATCGAAATCGAAAAAAAAATCAAAAAATCGTGATATATATTTTTTGTCCATATCGCACAGCCCTATGTCTGAGCAAGCCGTTCACATCTGATTGTCTGAAACTGTGGCGTAGAAGTTGAGTGGAGATGACCCGATTCTCATTTGGATATAGTGAGGGTGCATCGAATGCTGTAAGATGGGGAAAAGTTAGAACTTTTTTTCCTTAGGATTAACCTGAGATAAAATTAAAAAAAAACAGTGAGAAATGTACCATTGTCCAGTCTCAGCTTGACGGCATCATTGATCTGCTCCAGATCCATTTTATGGGTTATGAACTTGTTGAGCATTATTTTGCCTGTCATGTAGTCATTAACCAGTTTTGGAAGAGAGTCCTTGATCTTAAAACCTTTTTCATGTAAACAAAAATGAATACATGCAAACATGTACTCTCAAAGCCATAGAAAGCATTAACTGACAGCTGGTTTACCTCCTAATAGGGTTCGCTTCCAGGTTTTCCCAGTAATGAGTTGAATTGGCCATGATGAAAAGTCTACATCAGTATAGCCAACCAAAACACTCACACCCCAACCTTTAATACATGACTCCAGTGCAGCTCTCAGGAAAAGAAAAACATTAAACTCACACACAGAAGGATTGCAAGTACTGAAAGCTTTTAATCAAGTAAATGCATGTGCTTTCTACATATGTGTCAGAGGCTTACCGATATTTCAGTGTTGCCCACACACTCTTATTGAGAAATCCACTCCTCTGTTGGTCATTTCTGCCAGTACCTCAAGAGATGGCACCAAAGATCTTTGCCTTCTCAAACTTCTGCTCATTAATATCCACAGCAAAGATGCGGGAGGCTCCGGCGTTTTTACAGCCCATGACTGCAGCCAGACCTACTGCACCCAGTCCAAACACTGCACACACTGAGCCTGGTGTGACCTTCCCACAAACACAAATCAATTACTAGTGTAAAGTACCGTAATATTCACCTTACTGTTCAAGCCACAACTATTTGAACTCTTCAAATAGTTTCTCAGAATTGGAAAAGTGTTCTATGGTCAGACATGTCCAAATTTGACATTCTTGTTGGAAATCATGGATGCCATGTCCTCCGATCTAAAGAGGAGGGAGTCCTTCCAGCGTGTTATCAGCGTTCAGTTCAAAAGCCAGCATCTCTGATGGTATGGGGGTGCATAAGTGCATACGGTATGGGCAGCTTGCATGTCTTGGAAGGCACTATGAATGCTGAAAGGTATTTAAAGTTTTTATAGCAACATATGCTCCCCTCCAGAAGACGTCTATTTCAGGGAAGGCCTTGTGTATTTCAGCAAGAGAATGCAAAACTACATGCTGCAGCTATTACAACAGCATGGCTTCGTAGTAGAAGAGTCCGGGTGCTGAATTGGCCTGCCTGCAGTCCAGATCTTTCACCTATAGAGAACATTTGGCACATCATTAAATGAAAAATAAGTCAAAGACAATGATTAGGACATGACCATCATGACCGGTCAGAGGCCAATGGGCGAATTTGGCCAGGATGCCGGGGGATTTGTTAATGACCACAGAGAGTCAGGACCTCGGTTTAACATCTCATCCGAAAGACGGTGCTTTTTTGACAGTATAGTGTCCCCATCACTATACTGGGCCGTTATGACCCACACCAGACCGCAGGGTGACCTCCCCTGCTGGCCTCACTAACACCACTATATACAAGCATTATTTTAGTATTATTTATATATGATTGTTTATTAACATTTTGAATTAGCTATTTCTTTTATATTTTAAGTGTTTTAATTTGACTTTTAGTAGCTTGTTTGTTGTATTTTTATATTTGTATTTATTTTTTCCCAATCACTTTAACCAGTGTTTGCTCATGATTATAGTGGCCAGCTCAAAGGATCCATAACAGTCTTATAAGTCTTATTAATTTTGCATTAGGCCTAAGTTGATTAGATATAATAAAAATTAACTGAACTGTAGATGTCTTTGCCTTGAAAATTGTTCCCTTATGCGATCAATATAGGTCAATGTAAATAAGCGTATATGGTATTGGAGTCATAATAAAAATGTATTAACTGCTCAGCAGCACAAAAGGAAAGAGACCAAAAGACAAGTTCACAAACCTTCCCTGCAAGTGGCCATTTCCCAATGTAGTCATATTGTTGAGATGATTACAAAAAAATGCAGAGATTCTCTGGAGCCCTTTTCTTATTCTCTGGTTTTATATAGATGAAGCACTCTCTCTCTCTCTCTCTCTCTCTCTCTCTCACACACATACGCACAAATTATTTTTTATAATTTTGTAGAATTAGAACAAATTTAGCTAATTTATTTGCAGAATTTACATCTTAATCAGAACTACGTGAATTGATGACACATGACATTCCAACTCAGTATCCAGCCTTGCTGGATACCGACTTCCCATAGACCCTAATGCATTTAACCATCGTACTCCTCATGTCAAATTACTGTATAACTGATATCTTCTCAAATTAAATATTTGTTTAATTGAGAACACTATCCCCCGGTTTCACAGACCAGGCTTAAGCTAGTCCCAGACTAAAATGGATATTTGAGCTTTCTCAATGGAAAATATCTTGCTCTGACATATCTTAAAATATGTCAGTCATTGTTCTGTGTCAAGATGCACACCTGTAATGTTTTCTTCTAAAGCCCTTTTGTAAAAGTTGCTTAAATATCTTAATTTAACCAAGGCCTATTCCTGGCTGAAAACCATGAAATTCCTGGTGAAACCAGGCCTATAACAAATTTAGCTAAACTTTTAAACACAATTCAAATCCATGGAGATGTGAATGAATTCTGTTGTGTGAGCCAAGAGATTCAGACCAATTATTGATGTCTTCAAGGCATCGACTCTGGTGAGAATTAAAGCACATGAAATCAAAAACAAAAAAATTCAACAGACCACATGTGATGTGAATTTGACATTATACTTTGGCTGGAGAGCGCATCAAAAGTTTCTATTTACAACGTGATTTGTAGCGTTGAGCAATATAGTTAATCACAGACATAGATGTTGACTTCTTGCACACCTCTGATTGGCCATTGCGACCGTCACACTAACAAAGAAAGTATAGACACGGTGTATATAAAAGATTAATTGTGCAGTGAGTGTAGAGATGATTATAACGAACTTTGTGAGATTGCGATGAACTTAAGTTAGTGACAGTTTTAGTTATTATAAAGGAAGCATTATTTCCACGCTCTCTAGGCTGCATATAATCCATTCAGAAACTGAATAAAAGCTTGTTGTTTTTGCTGCTAAGAGGACAAACGGACATACCCCAAATGTTTCGGCAGTGACATATAAATCCCTCATCTCTCAAATAAATGCCTGATTCATTTTCAAAATTGCAATGGTGGCTCACCATTGGCTCACCCCTTCTTATGATCATAAATTATTTTACTGTAATTCTACATTAAATGTAATTAATTTTTAGGCCAAACTTTTTTATTTTGTTCATTGTTTTGACCTGAAAATTTGAATAGGCATTATTTATGAAAATTGACCATTAAAGGTTTGGATGAATGGCCAGTCCATCACAAGGCTCACTCATTTTTTGGAAAACCATATTTTGAAAGCAGTTTATTTTAGATCGAAAGTGACTAAAACAAGGATGCGCCACATCCTAAAATGCATGCACATATTTAAGTTATACTTGTTATTGTTATGTGCTTGTTTTAATTCAATTCAAGATTATTTGTATAGCACTTTTTACGATACAATCGTTGCAAAGCAGCTTTGTGGGAAATTAAGTTTCTACAATAGATTTATAAATTGCAGAAACTTAACATATTTAACTTATGGCAAAATGTGGTTAATTCTGTATACTGTCTGAGGTTTGGCTTCCGCTGAGGTCCTCCGAGGGTTTGGCATCATCTCTTCTCATGTGTTTGGACATCTCAGATCATTTAAGGGTTGGATCCAGACTGAAGTTTGTGTAATTCCTACCAGGGGATGTTAGTCAGAAACAGAAAAACAAATAGAGACATAATTAACGTAGCTGTTATTCCATCCCAGCAAAAATAATTTGTTCAACCCAAGCTAAAGAATAATAATGTGCGTTTGATCAGATATAACTACAGTACAAGATTATGAGATGCATTATATGAATGCTTGGCTAAAGAGACGTGTCTTTAATCTGATTTAAACAGAGAGAGTGTGTCTGAACCCCGAACGTTATCAGGAAGGCTATTCCAGAGCAAAATATGAAAAAGTTAAACCTCCTTTAGTGGACTTTGCTAGTCTAGGTACTAACAAGAGTCCAGAGTTTTGCGACTTCAAACGTTAAACATGCCATAGGCTAAGTAAACTGGCTCTACTCATCCTGCTCTCCCCTATAATTGGTCTAAACAGATGTGCACTGAGCAATGCAATTTTTTTTTTTCGTATCAGTTATTTGCAATAATTATTAGGTTCAAGGTTCAAGGTTCTTTATTATTCGTCACATACACAATCATACAAGTATAATCAGTAGTGAAATGCAAGTAGAATTGAAGAAAAATACAGCATTTACATGAGGAAAGGGAGGAGAAAAAAATAATCCCCAGACTATGCTCCTTGGGGAGTACAGTGTGAGAACAGGAAAAACACCTCAGCAACACAAAAGCACATACACGACATAGCCACAGGGGAAGTGAATCCGGCCCAGCAAGCAGCCATCTGATCCCGCAGCCACTGATCCGGCGCTGGTCAGACCCGCTTGACCAGGCCAGCGGATAGAAGCGAACAGAGGCGAATGGTCGGGGGGGGGGCAATGTCTGTAATGTCTGTAGGATGGGGGAGGAACGCAAGAGTGTCACACTGCATTGCACTCCCGGAGTTTATACCAGCAACAGCCTTGCCAAGGCCACTGTAGGGGAGCCAGAAAAAGATAAGATTGTTTTGTCTTTGGGGCGAGTAAACATTCCAATTTTTGCAGGCTACTCTCTGTCCATTTTGTCCATTTGTATTAGAATTTATTTGTAAAAAATAATGACTTTCAAATCTTGTAATTCTCTCTCGGTGCATTGCTATTTTTGCTGTGGTGAAAGTTAAACTGTAACACAGCAATTGTATGATAAAAACACAGTCCTAGTTGTCATGACTTTAAATACTAGATATGTCCAGATGTCAGACAAAACTTTGCTAACAAATCCAAGTTGAAAACTAAGTTGTCCAACTCAAAACATGGCAGCTCTGGTGTACAGTATGTCTGATGTGATGCACACTAATGACCTTTAGAGGGCAGACTTGCACAGAGGTTTATCTGTGTTGTGATTTGAAGAAGCTTGTTTCTGTCTTGTGTCTAGTGAAGCCTGGTATCCGCTTGAGCTATCCTTGTTTTATGTATTTTTACAGAGAATAAAATATTAATAGAAATGGCCGGTCAAGAAATGTAATTATTTGGTGAAAAAGAGGTGACATGAGGACTATGAGGGTCTGTGATAGTTCTTGTGGATATTTGGCCTGACATAAATATTGATGTCCATGAATATGTGACCACAGGTAATTATCTTACTGTTTAGAAATATCAAGCATGTCGGATGTGTGAGGTCTGCTGTCTTGATTTCCTTTAGTGTTTGTATGTATTCCTGGCTCGTTGAAGTGTACCGTGTTTGTTTGGTACAAACTCTCCAAATCTTATCAAATCAAGATTGATACATGAAAAGTCTTCACAGCTAAAAGAGTTACACCTTGTAACATTATTGAACATTGTGCAAATGTTTTTCATGAACTTCTACCAGCGTTTATAAGATTCAATTTAATCGATATTGTTTGAGAGAGTGAACACCTAAGGGAAAAATTACATTAGTAGGCTAATTATTTTCTGATCATTGCCACTTAAAGTGCAATGCGAAAGCCTGATAAGTTGCAGACGTCACTGGTGCTCTTTCTTGGTTTAATGCATCTCATGATTTTTTTAATGTTTTTTACAGTTTGAAAGCTGAATTAAAGTATATTTTCTCATTTATTTTGGCCTATTGGGACTATTTTTGCTGTCATCCAAGAGGTACATCTACTGAATTATTTTTGCTGCTTTTCACATCATTAATCTTTTAGCCAGACAGAACTGGAGTACAAGATTCATACCTTTAGTTTGATCTACATCTTTCAGAAATAGTTTCAGCATTTTAAACTGGCATTGAATACGTCTGCATTAGGGCTGAGCAATCTGTTTCCATCAGTTCATCTTAAACATTTTTTAGAAGAGTCTGGAAAAATGGTTTCTGCCAGTTGAGACTGAATTGGCCAGTCAAGACAGACATATATGAAGAAAGCATTTGAGAAAGACTTGATGTAAAGTATTTAGAGTGTTTATCAGTGTTTGGTTTCAAGCTGCAGGCTTCAGCTGCATATTTTGGTGCTTCCCAACATTCCCATGATGGTTGTGTAACAAGACAAATGCTGGAGAGTCTGGCTCAGAGGAGAGAAATAAACTATGTTGACGGCATCATAAATTGGTTATACAAAACCACTTGACATGATTTACATGCTTGTCTCTCTTTTTATTTGGCGTAGATAGCATTTTCTTGCAAAACATTTCAGAAGCATTTTTCCTTGCAGACGAATAGAACCGTTTTGTGATGTTAAACATTAACGTTTACATGCACTTGAGAATCACTCAATAAAGCAGAAGGCTGGAATATGCTATAAAAGAAGATCCTTGAATGCACCCAGCTGTTACTCAAATACAGCAAAGACGGCGAAGTGAATAAGCTGAATATAACTGCCCTAGAAACTGGTTGGGTGAGGAGGATTTGCTTCTCATTTGGATATATTCAGGATGCATCGAATGCTGTAAGATAGGAAACAAAAATTAGGACTTTTTTTTACAACATTAACCTCGAATACAAAAAGATACGAGTGACAAATGTACCAGTCTCCAGTCTTCATGAGGTTAATGGCATCATTGACCTGCTCCAGACTCATTTTGTGGGTTATGAACTCGTCAAGCTTTATTTTGCCGGTCATGTAGTCATTAACCAGGTTTGGAACAGAGTCCTTGCTTTTAAAACCTTATATACATAATCAGAAATGAATGCACTGTATGCACAAGCATGTACTCAAGTTGAAAGTCAGAGAAAGCATCAACTGACAGCTTGATTACCTCCAAACAGAGATCCTTTCCAGATTTTCCCAGATATGAGCTGAATTGGCTTTGCAGAGAATTCCTTCACATCAGTCCAGCCAACCAAAACACTCACACCCCAACCTTTAATACACGACTCCAGCGCAGCCCTCTGAGGTCAAAGATGCATCAATTCACACACAGACATTTCAAAAGCTTTTATATGAGTTAGTCAATAAATGCACCTTTCACAAGTGTGTCAGGCAGGTCTTACCATTACTTCAGTGTTGCCCACACACTCGAGTGAGAAATCCACTCCTCCATTGGTCATTTCTGCCAGTACTTCAGCGATGGGTTTGTTATATGCCTTCGGATTCAGAAAATCAGTGGCACCAAAGATCTTTGCCTTCTCAAACTTCTTATCATTAATATCCACAGCAAAGATGCGGGAGGCTCCGGCGTTTTTACAGCCCATGACTGCAGCCAGACCTACTGCACCCAGTCCAAACACTGCACACACTGAGCCTGGTGTGACCTTCCCACAAACACAAATCAATTACTAGTGTAAAGCACCGTAATATTCACCTTACTGTTCAAGCCATAAAAAACATTTGGTCATTTAGTCATAAAAAATGCATGAATTTCTTTGCATGAATTTTTTTTACAATTATTTTGCATATTTGATTTATATATATATATATATATATATATATATATATATATATATATATATATATATATATATATATATATATATATATATATATATATTAGTTTACATAATGTATACTGTGTATATTTATTAGAAACACACACACATGCATGTATATTTAATCAAAATAAGTTATGCTTGTAAATTAAATACATTTATATTTTATATAAAATATAAGAATATGAATATATAAATGTATAAATGCAAATATTTTCAAAATATGTACTGTATGTGTGTGTCTATTTATATATACATGATAAATATATACAGTACATTTAGTCATTTTGCAGACATACATATATAATGTAAACAAAACTTTTATTTTGGATGTGATAAATCGTGAGTAATCGTTTGACCGCACTGACACACACACACACACACACATGTTGGTTTTTATGGTTTACGGGGACTTTCCATAGGCGTAATGGTTTTTATACTGTACAAACTGTATGTGCTATTGCCCTACACCTACACTACACCTAAACTTAGCCCTCACAGGAGACGGTGCATTTCTACTATCCCCCCAAAAAACTCACTCTGTATGATTTATAAGCGTTTTAAATTATGGGGACACTGAAAATGTCCTCATAAATCACCTTCTCCTTGTAATACCTATGTCATACCCATGTCATTATACAAATGTGTGTCCTCATAAACCACATAAACATGCACACACACACACACACACACACACACAAAGTGTCCAAATTATTTGATATAACAGTTAGTTCAAATCCTCAAATCTAATTGGTAGAGCAGTGTTCCAACTGTGCGACTGTTTTTTTCTTGTAAGGCTTATTTAATGTAATTAATGCAATTTCTTACTCTTGAATATAATGGTTGCGTTTCTAAAATGGAACAGCTTCAATAACATGAGTCCAAAAATGCAACCTACTTAGGCCACAGCCTTTGAAATGAGACTCTTGTAATGGGAAATGAGAAACTTCTATAAATGAGCCATTTAATTATTCACTCAACTAAATAGTTTAAACACGGACTCATTCTATAACACACTGGGGTTTGCTAGTGTCTGGGGAGTTAGTGAGTGAACTGCCGGGGGTTGTGAGTTAATGATAAGATAATAATGTATTAAATCAAATAAAATAATGATTAAAACAATAAAAAACACTTACTAAAATAAATAATATTTAATTTGTTTACCTGCATCTCTTGTGACCTTTAACTGACTGAGCACCGTGGATATTGGAACGTGTTGATAAATTATTGAAATATGAAAGTCTAAAGTAAATATTTTAATCTTGTGTTAAAAATTAACTCAATATTATCTTCTTGTTTGTTTATCGGTTGTATAGCACAGCTGAGATAAACATTTAGCCTTCAAAAAAATTCTTAAAGTGTCCTTGTGCTCTCTTTCTTTAAAAAGAATGGCTCTTGATTCAAATTTTAGTTATATGAAGCAAAAACATTAATTCAAGAGGGGCTTAAGTGTCCAGATACTTCTGGAGTGCACACGACATGTTTACACACCCCAGCTGTGTTGACAGCAGCTCCATAACCAGTAGAGATGCCGCAGCCGAGCAGACACACGCGCTCGAGTGGGGCATCATCACGAATCTTGGCCACAGCAATCTGGTTGATGACAGTGTACTCAGAGAAGGTACTGGTGCCCATGAACTGCAGAATAGGCTGACCACGGCAGGTGAAACGTGTTGTAGGATCAGACATAATGTCATGATATTTACTTGACCTGCCAGAAAAAAAAGATACATTCCCAAAAAGCAAGTGGATGAAGTAAGTTACCCTGGACCACAATACCAGTCACAAGGGTCAAAAGTTTTTTTTTTTTTTACATCAAGTTGAATAAATAAGCTTTCCATTGATGTATGGTTTGTTAGGATAGGACAATATGTGGCTGAGATACAACTATTTGGAAATCTGGAATCTTAGGGTGCAAAAAAAAAATCGAAATATAAAAAAATTTCCTTTAAAGTCCAAATAAAATCCTTAACAATGCATTTTACTAATCAGAAAGGAAGTTGTGCTATATTTACGGTATGTGTAGAGAAGTTTTTGTGTCCCTAGGCTGCACCCTCAAAGCAGTGCCACACCCCTCTTAGCCTGTTCAGTTCCCTGTTAGCCCCAAGCTTCACCCACCCAATCTCAAGCCAATTGGATCTATCTCACAGACTTTATTAGCTGCACCCGTGTCCACACCTTGCCCTTTTGCATGTTTATACAGTGCAGAGGACTGTTTTACTCCTTTGTGTTTTTCCTGCGTGTGCATAATTGACCATGTCAGTGCCTTTGTTTGATGCTTAAATATCATAAGTTTGGCCCAAATGTGTTTATTTTCATGCTTGCTCTAGTTCCTTTAGTTATTTAATGTGCAGTTGTAACATTGTGGTTGCCTTGTACCTTATTTAGAACTGTTTATTGGTAAACTAAAACTATGTATATCTATTCCCTTTATAGAAACCACATGCACATCTAGATGCACAAAATCTCCTTGGATGTACAATAAACTTTCCTATACCTCGTTTGACTAGACTGGATCTGTTCTTACCGACAGCCCCACTGGCTTCAAGCTAGCCACCTAAGCACTCTGCTACCTCCTTTTCAGTAAGAACATTACAAAATATCTTCAAGTAACATGATCTATACTTAATATCCTAATGATTTTTGGCATAGAAGAAAAGTCGATCATTTTGACCCATATAATGTATTGTTGGCTATTGCTACAAATATACCCGTGCTACTTAGGGTTGGTTTTGTGGTCCAGGGTCACATATAATGTGAAAGGTTGGTAACATTTCTTACCAGCTGCAGTCACACAGGTTTGTTTTTGGACACTTGCAGAACCTGCATTCTCCACACTGAGAGAGGAAGAGTGGAATGACCTTATCACCTGTTCACCAGAATACAAAGACTTTTTTTACGCAGTGTTTAATTCATGAACAAATTAGTTTGGTAACAAGATTCATGACAACATTAAATTCAGAAGACATGGGGGTGAGCAATTGATGATGGAATTTGTATTTTTGTGTGAACTATCCCTTTCAAGAAGAAATAAAGATTTGGTAAATGTAAATGAATATGTAGTTTTATTTCGTGACCTGGTTTGAAATCAGTGACTCCAGGTCCCACACTCTCCACCACACCGGCGCCCTCATGTCCCAGGACAGTGGGAAAACCCCGCTTGTCCTTCCCTTCAAACAGGTGGTAAAGGTCGGTGTGACAAACACCTGTAGCTACAACCTTGAAAACAGGTGAAAAACATGTTAACCAATAATGGTTAACAATATCAATGTGATTTGACAACTTTCATGGGACATTTCCCACCTTAATTCGCATTTCTCCTTCCTGAGGTGGGGCGACTTCTATTTCCTCCATCATCAGGGGTGCATTGGGCTCCCAGGCAACAGCAGCCCGACATTTGATCACCTTCAGCACACAGAAGAACTTGGTTCAGTATGTTTTATAGATATTTAATGGTTGACTACAGATGTTTATATAACCGCTGTGCTTGAGCGGTTGCATGATCTCTGCTCTCTAACCGTAGTTGGAATTTTTCCTGCTGTTTGGCTTAAGCCAATGGAAACATGAAACATCTGTTTTTAGAGCCACAAATATCTGTGATTTCACAATCAAAGGTAAATATTAAACTCTCGTGAAGCCAGACCTTTAGACTGGCGGCTGAAGGTCTGGAATAGATGGCAGCATTCATTGGCCAAGACCCGCCCATGATGCCGTTTGACCGACATGTCAAACAACCAATCACAGTTCGTTTCGTTCAGCGTCACGTTTCCGGGCGTGGACATGTCGCCACAATATCAGACTGGTGTGTAAAACTCGCAGACTTATTATAAAGATTATATGCTGCTAACTTTAAATACTTCACATACTTTTCGAATTGAAACGTTTAATTGACCCTGATAAGCAATCGTCGTCACAGTTGTAAACACGACGGCTTTCTTCTTTCATGAGGGGGTTTGGCTTCATGGCATCTTTGTTTCCAGGCGGAACGTTAAAGAACGCGACACACGTCTCCCAGAAATCCTGTATAATTCAACCAATCCGACGACGACTTCCAAACTCCTGAAGTGTTTCCAGATAAGTGTGCCTGGCGAAGACCTGATGGTCGAAACATTGCAATAAAGGAATTTTTTATGGAGCAGTCAATTCAGTGTGCAGACTTTACGTTGTTTCTTTTTCTATAATTTGATATTTTCGTCCTGCTCCTGAGCCCTATTTTGGGTTTGTTGGATGTGCGCACCTTTTTCACTTTGGCTTTCCAGATAAGTGTGCCATATGCATCAGACGTTTAGCGTCTGAGGCTGAGACTAATATTGACCCAATGAAAGTGCCAGAGCACATTTTTTTGTAGTTGTAGCATAGTTTAATAGTTTCCATTTAAACAACAGAAAAAAGTTTAAAAAAATATTGCATAAAATTGTCACTTCATTTTTACATGACGTGTACTTCTTTATATTGTCTATTTATGATATATTATATAGCCTTTATATACACAAGTTTTTATATATATATATATATTGCATTATAATTAGAAGTGCAGCAAGTCAATTGTGCATTGCAATAATTACATATACACAAGCTATCACATTTGTTAGAAGACATTTATCTTGCATATCTTTAAGAATAAGTTATACTGGATGGCTTAAAACATTCATAACATTCGTATGAGAGTCCCATTAAAATGTTAGCATTATATTGCTCAGAATCTTATTTTTAAGATCTTTGCACTGTAAACTGTTCCTCATCAATAGATCAATAAGCTTAAATGTATAAAGGGACTGGAGTCGTATTAAAATGCATTAACTGCTCTGCAGCGCAAATGAAAAGAGACCGAAAGACAGGTTTACGAACCTTTCCTGCAGTGGCCATTTCCCAATGTAGTCGTATTGCTGAGATGACTGCAAAGAGAGGCAGAGATTCTCTGGTGCTGTTTTATACTCTGGTATTATGTGGATGAAGCAATCTCCCTCCTCTCTCTCTCTCACCTCTCTCTTTCTTTTACTGAAATAAGACTCCAACTTATTAATATAGTAAATATGTTAAGATTATAAGTTTTTGTTATTTTAAGCATTTATGTCTTTACATTTTACTTTGGGTTAAACGGGAAATACATTCAAAGATATAATGGTCTAAATTTACTTGAACAATATTGGTAACCCCTTGTCAGGGCTGCATTTCCCGAAAGCATTTTTGAAGTAGATCATAGATATGATTATGAACTATAGGCTTACAGTGCTTTTGGGAAACACAACCTAGAAGAATTGTATGTAATTCTGTGGCAATAATTAAACTACAACAAAAAAATATTTAAAACAATGATATTTTTTATTAGGATTACCCAGCTTTAAAGATATATTACATTGCAGAATGTTTTCAAATATAAATTCTTTCAAAATAAATGAATCAAAGTCCTAACAACCCAAAAATACAGCATTTTGGCATACAGAAAATGATATGCTGGACTTGGTTGAAATGAAATTATGGCACAGAATATGCTAATTAAACACTGAAAAGAAACCTAAAAGTGAAGTTTTGGCATTGTATCCGCAATTATGAATTGGAGTATTACACACCAAATAAAGCTTTTAAATCAGTACCAAAAATAATCATACTCAAACATGATTTTCATGAATATGAAGTGATGTCATCTTGCAAATATATTCACAGTTAAATAAAGAGCAGCTTAATCTTGCTTAAAAAGTTAGAGTTCATTCAACAAATTCAAATGTAATCATTCATAAAGAAGACACTTAAGTGCAATAAAAACAGACCTTTTCATACTTCTGATTCTGAATATGGGTCATACAACACATTATACTGTGGCAAAATTTGCATACTAAATATTTCCCTGTTATGAAATAATCCTTTGATTTCATTGATACTGATATTGCAGCATACATCTTTGAAAATAACAGACAACATGAGCAGATTACAGTAAAATCAACTAATAAAAATACCAAATTGTAATTTACAGCACATAATATAGGTATTTTATCATAAAAGGTTTGATTTGAATACAGTTTCTTCCTCTGTTCAGACTATTAGAGCATTTTATTTAATTCATACTTTCAATCCCAGAAGCCCAAAAACATTCACATGCAGTAGTATTTCAAGTTTTAACATAATGATTATTATTCCCTGGTATATTTCCCAAGACTTGTTTAGGGTAAAATGAGGAAGGTTTCCCTCTAGAGCAATTGTGTGAAGAATGCAAGACTGACACCTGGGCGAATAAGAGTAATACATTCAACAACTGTAATGACCGTATAACTGATATGTACAGCTGTCATTAGAATCTGGTTAACCTTTGATAGTCAGCATATGAATATGCACCCATTGTGTCGATGTAAAAATGGAAGGGAAGCATGCTTTTCACAAGTACCTTTCACAGCTAACACGGTTCACACAGACCGGAGGAATCATTCCAGTAGTTTAAGTAAATCCTCTGATTATCTTCATTAACTCACCCTCTTATGCGTACCCACAAAAAAATAAGGCAAATGACACAGGCCCAAATATACGGATCGGGTAAAACTTTCAAAAGACATTCACAAGCTCATCTTTTATAGAAAGGAGTCTCTCCTCTCTTTCACTGGCACTGGTTGTGGATGGAAAATGAACCTTCGTGTGTCTGTCTAGCTTCACGTCTGTTATTTCTGGATATAAATGATAATAATGCATAGAGTTCCCACAAGACCGAGGGCTTGGATACCCAGGAACCAGATCAGCATCCAAAACACCAGCACGACCACGGGCTCCACGATCTTCTCTCCAAAGTAAAGCTGAGTAAAACCAATGCCCCTCAAACACTTATTGAGCTCCCCGAAAAAAGTGCCAAGCTTCTCGCAGTCATCCACCAATGGAGCCTCTGGCTCTGCTACAGAGTGACTGTGTGGTCGTTCTCTTCCCCCGAGGTCAGTCTGAGAGCAAAGACAGTTTGAATACAGTACACAATGCTTTTTAATCATACAAATCAGAAAGATGAAAATACTGTAGACGATGACACCACATGACAGTGGCGTGAGAGTATCTGTGGGAGTGTGTTTGCATGTTCTCATGCTAAATATAGGCAGGCAAAAAAACAGGTTGGGATACTTGGGTTTCATTATTTAGCTAAAGTAAGCTAAAAAGAGATATTGTAGAGGCTTAACACATTAGACTGAATGCCAAGAATACATTGTTATAGCTAACGAATGTGACAACAGGCTGCTGTTTGATGTAGACATCTCGATAAAGAAAGGGAGAGGAAGGGCAGAGTATGAGTTACTGATAAAACCAATAAAGTAGGCTATTTAGCCATTGCCGAGCAAAAGTGAAAGAAATGACGCCAAATACTCTCATGCAACTTTATTGATTTTTTGTTATTATATTTAAATAAAAAAAGAAAATAAATCACAGCTAAATGTTCTTTAGTGCTGGATCAGATGTGATACTCTTACCTGCTCTCTGTGTGCAGGTCTAAAAGCAGCCTCATGTTGGCAACGACATCCGCTTCGTTCTCGCGTTCCGTTTAAGGCATCACGATGACGTGCCTCCGTATCATTTACGGTACGATTCATTCTTGACATGTTTTATTTTAAACGCAAAATGATTACTTCTGACCTGAGATAGGGCCGAAGGGCTGAGAACCAGACGGCTGCTGGCGATACTTCCGGTCTTGGCTGTCAACAGAAGGCACATCTTGACGTCATGAGTAACAGTGCGGGCAAAATAAAAGATTTATCTTACGAAATAGTAGGAATAATTGTAATATGTTTATTATAACCTTCATAATGGGACAAAAATATGAATTCAACAGAATTAACTATATATGTCGATTATGTAGGGTTGATAGAAGCAGCCATAAACATAAACATTTTCTTTATTTTTGCGAGGTTTAATTTTCTAGCCGTTTTCATAGTATAATTATTCATTTATAGATATGCACTGGAAATGTATACAGTTATTGAAGCGCACGGCTGTGTGTCAAAACCTCATTAACCACCCATGTAGACAACATTTGGGGGCATTGTTTCCGCGAATCGGTTCTTTTGAACCATTCATTTCAAAGAACTCGTCAAAATTGATTCAGCAAAACGTTTGAGTAAATTCATATCGTTACATATTTCTGTTTATTACTGTTTAATTTTATAATAATTGTATAATTTTATTTAGTTGACTTTATGGCATCCCTGATTTAGCTAATAAAAACAAATATAATTTGCATTTACATTAAACTGTACTACAATTAATATAAATCACTTGGCAAAAAATACTTTTCTGATATTTAAGATTTGTTTTAATAAAATCGAAATTATATATTATATAAAATATTTATACAATTTGGTTTTAATATAATTGTATTACACCCTCTTTTTATAGATGCAGTCTGTGATTCAATCATATAAATCAGGGCTTCTCAAAGTCCGGACTCCGGTCCGGATGCGGACCGGGAGGGAATTCAATCCGGACCCGCCTCCACTTGATATTTCAAGCGCACTCGTATCACTCAGACCTCCGTGCGGTGTGCGTGGCACACACACACACACACACACACACACACACACACGGGCGCATGAACCAGTGTTGCAGTGATTACAGACTCTTTTGTAAGACAAAGCACATAGCAACTATAGCGACATTTTGGATAAACCTTAGATTTCATTCAGTAGAATAATGTCACCGGTTTCGCCCCGCAAGCGCGAGGTTTCGCCTTCCCGACGCAGTCTTTCTTCACCGGCAGAGTTAGCAGCTTATTCAAGGAACCGAACCGACCCGGAGCAGACTTCTGAATGAACGAGTACACAACAGCGTTTCCTAAAACCTATCACCGTTGACTGTCTGGCATATGAACATGAGTGTAGTTCATCTGTAAAGGGTTGAAATATGCACATGAAATATATATTTTAAAATATATATAATTAAAGATTTTGGCAATTCCGTTGAAGTGACTGCAGGTTACATTGAAGTACTATTTCAGAAACAAAATATGTAGGCCTAAATGAGAACTGCTTTATTGGGCATTTAGTTGTATACAAATGCAGTACTGTTGAGTAACTCTTATGAAAAATAACCATGGTTTTATTATAATAAAAGTGTAGTAAAAATTGTATTTTTTCTTTTGCATATTGATTACAATTTATATAACCAGTTTTACTACAAATACAATGGTTAAACTATGGTTAGTGTAGCAAGGCCATGGTTAATTTGTGGTGATCGTGGTTTAATAGTAACCAAAGGTTTTTTTGTTTTTTTATTTGTATAAAACTATGGTACATTTTTTAAACACAAGTACACCTGATGACGTCATACATATGATAATTAAGCATATATCAAGTTGAATTGTTATATAAAGTAATAAGCATGTTTATTAAAACAAGTTTTTTAATACCAATTATTTCGGACCTTTTGACGTTGATGATAATTCAGATTCGGTCCTTTGAATGTAAACTTTGAGAACCCCTGATATAAATCATAAAAAATTAAACATATCTGGTTTTATTATTTATTATCATAGAGTCGGTGATTTGAGAATTGCGATTCATGACTGAACTGGTCGTTGTTCATTATTAAGATCCGATTCAAAAGAATTAATCGCAATGGGTTCAATTCCCAGGGAACACACATAGTGACAAAAATGTATAGCCTGTAAGTCGCTTTGGCGTCTGCTAAATGCGTAAATGTGAATCATTCACGCATCGTTCACAGATAAACAGTGTTCGGATCTTCTCTGGTAGGCGTCTCGCTGGAAAGTTGAGGCACCGCTTGTGATTCGCTCTCAGCACTGCGTCAGCCAATCAGAGCGCAGCACTGCAGCGAAGCGTGAACGTCCCTTATGAGGCCTGTGAACGACTCACGTAAAATGGCGACGGCGGAGCCGGTGAGTCAATAAACTTCTCAAAGATTATTTTACACTTTCCAGACCTTCAGCGTTACTACAAAACTACCGCCCCTAACAATGTTTATTCTTCTTTTTAGGCGAAAATTACGTTTAGTGTCGTCCTCTATGATCTTTGAAAAAGTTTTTGGCACGTTTGAATGGGGTGGCTCAAAAAGTTTGGCTGAAAGTTGACAAGGCTTGTTCCACTCGCGTAACGTTAGGGTACTTAATTACTTTACCAGATGTCTGTTCCTATATACATTCAGTCACACTTTTTATCTTGTTTAATTTTCTTTCGGGAACAAGGCATCACAGCACAGCTGTCACAAACTAAGACAGCGAATGAGGAAAGTGAAGTGAATTGTAACGACACCATGCTGGATCATACTATATAAGCTGTGCCAAACCATAGTTTATTAACATCTGTTACAATCTGCGATTAAGTTTAAAGATTGACACGTTAAATTAATTTGAAGTGTATAAATTAGTATCTACATTTTTCTAAACCGTTCACACTAAAGACCGTCGCGCTCAGAATAATGAATGACTGTAAACACTCGGAGCTCTCACACAAAGCTCATGTTAGGTCCAGTTGAGCAAAACTAACAGTGACTTTAGTTTTCAGACTAACATCAGATACAACACAATCACATTTAACTGCCAGGTATTGCACTGGTCCCAGCTGTTGTATTAGTTCTAGTCTGGATGCTTAAATAAATGAGGATAATAAAGGGACGGTTGCCTCCAGTCTTTCTCTGGCTGCTGTGATGTGAACTTGAATGTATTGGGTTTAAACTAATCTTTTAAAGGTCCCTGTGCAGGAATTAAACTCAATTTCTTGTAAGAGTGAAGAGGAGAACTCAGAAGAGGTCAATCAGGAGATTGTCAGCCCTGAGAGCTACATCAAACACCCCCTACAGAACAGGTCGAGTGAACGAATGCACTTGTTTTTAGAGATGAATGCACTCAATTTCAAATAATGTGCTAGCTTCTAAATGTAGATTATAGTATATTTAGATGCTGTCTTTATCTATTAGTTTTTTTCCTTAAAGATGGTCTTTATGGTTCTTCAAAAATGACAAGAGCAAAACATGGCAGGCCAATCTCAGACTGATCTCCAAATTTGACACCGTAGAGGATTTCTGGGCGTAAGATTGATTTTGTTTTCCGAGAGATATGCATATATTAAAACACCCCCCAAATTAATTGATTTTATGAACCTCTTCTTTATAGGCTTTATAACCACGTTCAGTTCTCCAGCAATTTGATGTCAGGATGTGACTACTCACTTTTCAAGGTAGGATTTCATCATAACTGCTGGCTTTTTTATGTTATTAAAGGGTTCACCCAAATAGTTCACATCAACATTGAAAATTCAGTCATCATCATCATTAAAGCTCTGTGAGATTTTAGCCGATATATTATATTATATTTTCCCCGATATTATGACTTCAAGAACTAATTGACCCTGAGTAAAGCTGCACAAAAACATTGCTGATCAATCATACTGAAGCTTTTGTTGCAGTTTGCCTTATTATCAGATACGCTGTTGCTCTTTTCTAATGTAAGTCAATGTGTTAGGACTAATTTCACAGAAATTGTCCAAAAAATATGGTGAAATGTTGCTAGATAACTCATAGAAGAGATAATATATGCATGCTCTATGAATGTCTCTTTTACAAATCTTACATCAGGATTTGAACTCAAGAACATGGCTTTGCTAGTGGCATGGTTTA
This sequence comes from Gymnocypris eckloni scoliostomus, assembly GCA_027564155.1. NCBI lineage: Eukaryota > Metazoa > Chordata > Actinopteri > Cypriniformes > Cyprinidae > Gymnocypris > Gymnocypris eckloni. The sequence goes on from CM050429.1 coordinate 12,395,591, forward strand.
CTGTTTGAGCTACAGAAAATAAACAAAGTTCATGGCGTCTAGTTAATGTTACTTATTTAATGTCATGAAAACATAAGATTAGTGTATTTCTGCTTCTTTTTGGTATTTTTTATTTTTGCTTGTTTACTGTTGCTTGCTGCTTTTTGGAGGTACTGTACGAGATTCTCCAGATTACCGTGTGTACTTTGCTCTGTGCTTGGGTTGCAGGATGGTATTGAGCCTATGTGGGAGGATGAGAGGAATAAGAGAGGAGGCCGCTGGCTTATCACTCTCAACAAGCAGCAGAGGAAGTATGACCTGGACCGCTTTTGGTTGGAAACTGTAAGAGTTCTGACTTAGTCACTGAACGCCCCCTCAACAAACGCACAAGTAATTCATGTACTTCTGTAGCCCTGGCTCTCTAACATTCACCTGTGTCATACCTACAGCTGCTGTGCCTCATCGGTGAGGCCTTTGACGACCACAGCGATGATGTATGCGGGGCTGTAATCAACATCCGAACAAAAGGAGATAAAATTGCCGTCTGGACAACTGACTACGAGAACAGAGAGGCTATAACGCACATAGGGTGAGACTCTCACGCATTCACGCTACATGTCAATGAAAACATACTCAGCTGGTCACAATGTGTTATTGTGTTTGTTTGGCAGGAGGGTGTACAAGGAACGATTAGGCATGCCTATGAATATGACCATTGGATACCAGTCTCATGCTGACACAGCCACTAAGAGTGGCTCCACCACTAAGAACAAGTTTGTGGTCTGAATATCTTCAAGGGCCTGAATCTTCTCTCTCTCAATCTCTTTCTCTGCCTCTTAAAACCAAAGCAACAAAAAACAGACTAGACTGGACTGAACTGCCATGAACCCCCCCTTGCAAGTACACTTGCACCCAAAAGCCCTTCACAAACACACTCCTGGACTTCAACTCGCACAACCAATGAGGTTTACATCACAGACAAAAGTTTAAAATAATAGTACATCTGCTGCTTGTTATATTCACACACATTTTAAGTATTACTTCTGTATCATGCTACACTACACATGTTCTCACTTTAACCTACCAAACATTCACACATCACTACACAGTTTTCAGCCTGAGAAAAAAGAAAGAACATGCGCATAATGAAGTCACATTCAGTGTTTACCCCTGGCAAGTCTTGTTCAGAGTTTGTAAAGTATTTAATATAGTTGTTTTCATTTTTTTGGAAATTGCCAATTTATTTAATGGCAGAGGAAAGGAAATGTCTGTGTTCTTTTATCCAGCAGCTTTGCTGCTTTAGTGCCTAATGAACATAAACATTTTAATTTATTCAGATTAATCGTCAACAATTCATTGAGATGGTATCTGGCCATTGAGTGAATGTAATCAAGCTAATCTTCATAAAGCTGCCTTACGTCTTTAAGCATTAACTTGATTAAACTTGGGGTTTGCAATTCAAGATAAGTGTTTTATATTGTGAATTTTTGATGCATCATAAGTTTACATTCCTTGTTAGAATAGTAAACTGTGGGATTTGTTTTGCAGTGCTGTAACAGATGAATTGTGCTTGTCTGGATGTCATTGGCTTGAGTTGGCTCTTCAATAAGATAGCAGCATTATCAAATGGGCCCTGAAAATAAAATAGATTTACTTTGATTCAATTTATTTCAAGAGGCATCTCAGTATTCATCACCAGAGTTGCAGGATGTTAATGGACAATTAATTATTCAGAACATAAAATCAATAGTAGATCAAAGAGGTATCATACATACACTATATTGCCAAAAGTATTGGGTCACCCCTTCTAATGAACAGGTTTGACTATTTTAGCAATTTCCAAGAGTACAATTCTTAATGTTTTGTCCATATAATTACTGTACAATCATTGGTGTTTGGTGATGAGTTTTTGGCTCAAGGTCTGCATTTAAAGTCACACCAGAAGTGTTCAGCTGGGATTAGGACTTGTCTTTCTTCAGACCAGTCAAGTTCTTCCACACTGACTGAATCATCATTTCTCTTTGATCCTTGTCTTATACACAAAGACACTGTCATGTTAGAATAGAAAAGGGTTCTGTCCAAACTGTTTCTATAAAATTAGAAGCACAATTCCCTAGAATATCATTATATGCTTAAACATTAAGACTTGTACTCATGGAAATTACTAAAGTAGTCAAACCTGTTCATTAGAAGGGGGTGACCCAATACTTTTGGCAATATAGTGTATATAGGAGAAGCAGAAAAACATTGTTATTAATAAAGGTAATGTATCTGTATTTTTCAGGAGGAATCAGAAGTTTATCCTCAGTTTTCTGCAATTTGCGACACCTGATTTACACAACTTTCAAACTTCTTGTAGTTCACTCCATCCTTAGAGATGCTATTTTAGTTTTTCTGATCTTGACACATTTTAAGAAATGTAAGATTTGGGTTTGAAAACTCACATTCAATAAGTGAGTCACCATTGAGTTTGTTTTTTAGAGATGTAAAGCTCCTTGTTTCCAGTGTCTTTGAATGGAGGTTTGCAGTACACTGATTTTATATAAATATTTTTATAAAATTAGACATACTTTACTGTCCCTTTTTTATCAATTAAATGCACCCTTGCATTTAAAATGTAGAATTTTAAAGAAATATCTGAGTTAACGCAGTTACTTGGTCTCCCATGTCTTGACCGACAGCTCTCGTGTTGCCATGTTGAGAGAAATGCAGAGGTATTGCGTTACTGTAATTCTTAAATATGAACATGTATTTTCTCATTTCACCTGCACAAGAACAGATTCAGTATTCTCAAAATGAATAAAAATAATCAAATGCAAACTCAGAATATTATACAAACCTGCAATAATTAAATATTAAAGACAAATATAATTTATGTATTTAATCCCATTTTATGAACCAATGTCTTTGCTACTGATATTCAATGATCCAGTTCAACCATACTAAGCCAAAATGACACATTTGTGTTTCAATTTTGATATTGCTGAATAGTGTTGAACTTTCTTCTCCTGCGTCATTTTCTTCATGCAATTTATTTGAGTTGCGTCCTCTACTGTACATACATAATTTTACTTTTCTTTCGGCTTAAGGCACATTCACTTCACTTTTGTTGTGAAAAGGGCTTTTACTTTTGCAAAAGAAAGCAAGCCCCGCCCAGATTTAAAAATGAACTCTAAAGTAATGTAATGCATTACATTTCCTAAAAGGTAAGTAATGTAATTATACATTTTTGTGGAGTATTATTGTAATGCATTACTTTTAAAAGTAACTTTCCCCAACACAGTTGATCAGTATCAGTGGATGAACAGATGCTTTAAAGTTAAACAAACAACGTGGCAGGAAAAGGGGAATCTACTTTGTCAACTTCAAATCTAATTTAGCTGATAATTAACAGATTATTCTGGCTTATTTATTGGCTGAGATCCAGGGTCACTAATAATGGCAAAAAGAAATGCATGCAGGTGTCAATAGTCTTTAATAACATTTTGATGTCCTCTGGTTGTTTATGTGGTACTGGACATCAGGATAATGAGATGACAGTCTGATGTGCTGTTTGAGCTTCCTCGCTTCACACCTCTAGCATCTCTAATGAGAGACCCTTGAATCAGTCTCAGTGACCCTTACAAAGCTCTAATGAGGAGCACGCAGTTTGTTCACCAATTACCGGTCTCAAGCAGATGGAGATATGCAGTGCTGAAATCTTAATTTAGAAGTTTTGCATGTGGTGTGAATACTTATGTGTGCATAGATACATAATCTGAGATGAAAGGTTGGTCTTTGAAAATGGAGAACTCATTGGAGGGAAAAGCTAATAGCAGTCAGACCTCTGAACTGAGATGAGACTAAGATGGGCAGTCGGGGTATTATACAACCGCTCTAAAAAGGAAAAGAGCCACTAGGCATATCTTTGACATTAAACCCTGTCTGACCTCTGAATACCATAGTATAAATGGTTATTCACCAGGCAGGATGCTCTTAGGCTAAGTCATGTCTTATTGCTTTACATGTTTGTTCTTGCCTCTAGCTACCAAAATGCACGAAAGCATCTTCATTGTTGCAGCAATCCTGGCATGTGCCTTAGGGTTTTTGCCAAACATTTTCAGTATTTCAACAGTGGATGGCAGTGATATAAGCATGCATGGAGAGAGCATATATTATCACCATAACAATGACTTTCGGAATTTCTCGAAATCTGTTCTCATAAGTATATTATGTGATTTTAGGAGAAATATATGCAAAGGTTCATATCTTTGGTATTGTAACTGGCTCTTTTGGTCTTTGCTAGTGCATTTCAAATGGCCCAGTGTCAAATTCATTTTTAAAAGTATCAATCTGATCACATCTATACATTACATACTCTGATTGAAAACACGTTAACCAAGATAAAGGTAAAATATATGCATGCTTTATTGACTTAAAAAAGCTTTTGACTCAATTTAGCCAAGGACTATTTTTCAAACTTATTGAAAGTGGAATAGGAGGTAAAACCTATGACCTTATCAAATCAATGTACACTGAAAATAAATGTGGCATAAAAATCAACACCAAATGAGTGGAGTGAGATAGGGCTGCTGCTTAAGCCCAACATTATTTAACATTTACATCAATGAACTGGCGCCAGTCTGGAGCGATCTGCAGCCCTGGCCTCACTCTACACGACTCACAGATCAGATGCCTGCTGTATGATGATCTGGTTCTGCTGTCTAAACATGGTTTTCAGCTGAACATGGACCTGTTGGAGCAATACTGCTTGACAGTCAATCTGAAGAAAACAAACACTATGATCTTTCAGAAGAGATCCAGATCTCAGGAATACTCTGATTGAAAAACACGTTAACCAAGATAAAGGTAAAATATATGCATGCTTTATTGACTTTAAAAAAAGCTTTTGACTCAATTTGGCGCCAAGGACTATTCTTCAAACTTATTGAAAGTGGAATAGGAGGTAAAACCTATGACCTTATCAAATCAATGTACACTGAAAATAAATGTGGCATAAAAATCAACACCAAACGAGTGGAGTGAGATAGGGCTGCTGCTTAAGCCCAACATTATTTAACATTTACATCAATGAACTGGCGCTCAGTCTGGAGCGATCTGCAGCCCCTGGCCTCACTCTACACGACTCACAGATCAGATGCCTGCTGTATGCGGATGATCTGGTTCTGCTGTCTCCCACTAAACATGGTTTTCAGCTGAACATGGACCTGCTGGAGCAATACTGCCAGACCTGGGCCCTGACAGTCAATCTGAAGAAAACAAACACTGTGATCTTTCAGAAGAGATCCAGATCTCAGGAAACACAACACACATTTACATTAGGCACTAACCAGATAACACACACAAAAAATCACATCCACTGGAAACTTTAATCATGCTGTGAATGAACTGAGAGATAAAGCACGCAGGGCCTTCTATGCCATAAAACGGCAATGTCCTATAGAAATCCCTATTAGAATTTGGCTGAGAATACTAGAATCAGTAATTGAGCCCATTGCACTCTATGGCAGTGAGGTGTGGGGTCCACTGACAAATCCAAGTCAAGATCTCACCAAATGTAAAAAAACACCCTATTGAGACCCTGCATGCAGAACTCTGTAAAACTATATTACACATGCACCGACACACAACAAATAATGCATGCAGGGCAGATTTAGGCAAATATCCCATAATCATAAAGATACAACAAAGGGCAAATACAATTTTGGAAACATCTGAAACTCAGTGATCCCCAGTCATACCATTATAAAGCCCTGCAATACCAAGATATGAGCAAAGAAAGCAAGCCCTTCCTCCAGCGGATCCAGAGCTTCAGTCCTGATGCTTCACTAACACCTACTGATGCTCTGAATCACAACATCAGAACCAATCAGATCACTGCACAAATCAAACAGAGGTACATCACTCATTAGCAAACCCAAACTCAACAACAGAGTAAAATGCAATGCTATCTGTCCCTAAAGAGAGAGTACAGTATGGCAGAGTATCTGTTCACAGTGTCAGATAAGAAACTGAGAAGCACGTTGACCAGATACAGACTCAGCGGACACAAGCTGATGATAGAGACGGGCAGACACAGACAAACATGGCTGCCCCCAGAGCAGAGATTGTGTTCACACTTCGATCTGAATCAGATGGAAACAGAACTGCACTTCTTAACAGAGTGCTCCAAATACACAGATATACGGACAGTGTTCTATGTTCTAAAATACAGCACATCCATCCAACATTTACAACTCTTCCAGACCAGGAGAAACTGTATCTGCTCGGAGAACACAAGACCTGCTGTGTGTTTGCTGCTCAATATGTGTCTCTCTGTCACCATAGAAGAGAAGACACTATCTGCCATGAGCTGATGTTTCCAGCACATGTAGATTATATTATGCCATATTACTCTATTATATTATTTAAATGTATATTTTGCCTCAGTAAATCTTAAACACATACTAGTCATTCATTTTGCACTACATGCTTAATACTTTTTAAATATTTGTATTATTCCTATGACTATTATTATTTTTCTTTCTGTCAATTCAAATGTGCACTATTTGTAAACAGCCCAGCTGCAATTGCTTTGGCAATACAAGCCAAATAGTGCATAGTTTTCTGTCATGCCAATAAAGCACACTTAAATTGAATTGAATTGAATTGAATTGAGAGAGAGAGAGAGAGAGAGATGTGGGTGCGCGCTAGGGGTTGCACAGACTAGTCGACTTCAGTGCTCTGCCATGACGCTTTAAGCTTGAAGTCGACTAGTCGCTGGTCCTATAGAGGGCGCAATAGGATAATAAATCCACATTTACGCTCCGCTTCCAAACAGTGAAAATTACAAACTAATTCATACTCTGAATGCGCTCCACAAGACATGTGTGATTATATTACTGGATGCTGGAAATTGAACGGCAGCATGCAGGTATTAAACCGCTTATTGTACAGGTAAGTTAATCACGTTCTAATATAATGCGCTGCTGCACTGTAACGCACACACATAGTTTACAGACAGTAGTGCGTAGTCAACACTGTTCTGTGATTTCTCAGTAAAATAGCTTACAAACTGAAAAGTTCAAGCATATATTTCTTAATAACTAAATCCCACAGCTTCACTACTAGTAGAGAGACGCTGCCAGGTAGAATGAATTCACACACACGCAACCGCTCTCACTAATGCATGCATTCATATTAATGCAATCTTTACTGTACTACTTATCTGTATCTGATTTAGAACGAGCAGAAATCTGTGAGAAATATAATGACCCAAAGACTAAAGAACTGATAAAAATAAGCTGTTATAGTGTCATATTTCATAGCTGTACGCATTTGTCACAGCTCCAGACTTATTTGTTCATTAATGACGTCATCAACGACTAGTCAACTTCGACTTGAATTTCATCACATAAAAGTCGACTTTAAAAATCAGAAGTCGTTCAACCCCTAGCGCATGCTGAACAGAAACTGAGCAGACGTGGAGAGAGAGAGGTGTGTGTGCGTGTGTGCTGGGAAAGAAAGCGCTCGCACGGCAGTACCGGCGATTCTCGGAGACTAAATAAGGTTTGGGCGCTTTTTTGAAGGGAAAAAAGTCACTAAAAGGGTCTGCACTATTGCTAAATTGGCAAGACTGTGCATCTCCAATTCTCCAACTACAGGTTGGGCCACGGGTCAAGCAGAAAATACGCGCTGCGTTAATCGCGCGTTAATAAAATTAACTTTCTCTCGCAGTTATATCGTCGGGTGATTATACTGTATATAAAACGTGGGCATCAGGGAGCCATTATTAAAACGCGAGGCATTGAAACTGCTTTTGAACGATCAGTCGATCGCGTTATAGTTTCACTTTCAAGAGACGCAATGCACAAACTCTGTTTATATTATGGAGCAACAGTACTTACCACACATTTTACAAGATCAGACGCTTGTCAGTGGTGCTCAGGATTTGTCAATCATTCGCCATCATACTCATCTCTCCTTACTCTGTTTATGTGGTAACGTTAAGTGAAATCTTATGTACTGCATACCTGCCAACTTTTCACAAAACCTTGGAGTGAGATTTTGTCAGGGGTGATCAAAATTATGCCGCGCATGCAGCCTCACAAGTTGGTGGCTGAGATATCAGAGAATTGGAATTCATTTGATGTTGTACCCTGCATTCTGGTGGTTTGTGGGGAGGCCCAAAGCCGTTGATAGGGGCAGCCTACTGAGATGGACAATATTGGTTACATTCTGTGAAGCAGACATAGCTGAAGGTCCACCCCTAGGAAATTTTGGATTAAGTAGATGTGACTTCCTGCATTCTAGTGGATTTTTGGGTGGTCTGATAAAGATGTGCATAATGTTTGGCATAATGACTTGTAGGACCTTCTAGACTTGAGCTGAACATTCAACCATAAAACTATTGTTGTGCCTAAATGACTGCCTATGTACCACAATAAAGCCTTATTCATAGACCAGTGTTTAAGATTTGATTGATTGATAGGTTGATTGATATTTTGATTAGAATGGTATTAAACTAATTCTTAACTGAAACCTAGCCTATGTTGTGAATAATTGTATTCTTAAGAGCACTTGATGATTAATGTTCAGCCAAAAACGACACAAGATTAGTTAGGGAGGGACATTATTCTTCATTCAAAGCCTCCCACAACATGGTCCATCAGAAACAAATAAAGTGCTTAAACAGTACACCTTTTTCAAGCAATAAAACAGACGAATGCATTACAAAAATAACAAAAAATGAGGCATAATCAGTATCAGATGCAGATCAGAAGCTGGGTAAAGTCCTTGTCTATGATCTGTGGGCATGGTTATACTGGCCTGTGGCCTTCTTGGAGGCCTTGATGATATCTGAGGGGGGCTCCCATTTGAAGCAGGGCTCCAGATTGGCCATCTTTATGGTCATTATTGATGACAGGTTGCCATCCAATGCTAGGCTGTTTCTTCTCTTGGTTTTGTTCAGTCCCACAACTGAAAACACCCTCTCAGCATCTGCGTTTGCATGGGGCAACACCAGGACCAGTTTGGCGATGGCAGCAAGCCTCTCGAATTCTTTGGCTCCTGTCACCTATGGAAAATGCACCAAGAACACAATGGAAAATCATACCTTGATTTTTGATTGATTAATACTGTAAGTATACTGTAGGTTGATCCATCTGTCTTTTCTCACTTGGCTGTTTGTTTAAATCAGTTGTTCTCAAACTTTTTACACCAAGTACCACCTCAGAAAATATTTGGCTTTCCAAGTACCACCATTATGACCAACATTAAAATGCAGTATAAATGGCTGCCCACTGCTCCGGGTGTGTGTTCACGGTGTGTGTGTGTGTGTGTGTGTGTGTGTGTGTTCACTGCTGTGTGTGTGTGCACTTTGGATGGGTTAAATGCAGAGCACAAATTCTGAGTATGTCACGTCACTTTCACTTTCAGTAGCACTATACACAGTAAAAAATTTAAAAAACGAGTCAGTTTGAATCCTTATAAGGATATTTATTATTGTCAGCCTCTTAAAATATAGTAAATACACAGTTTGAACATGAACACTGCACCGTGCTTACTTCCACGTTTTTACCGTTACTTACTTCCACGTACCTACAGTTTTTATTTCACTTTTAGGTACAATATATTTAAATTTTATAATTACGTTTTTTATTTAATAAAGGGTTTGCAGTAATTTTTATATTTTTACTTGGCAAACAGTAAGCAGTATGAAGCAGTCTAGTCAATTGGTGGAGGGGACCTTTCTATAATTTTAATATTTAAGTACTACATACATACATATGTAACACCCCCCGACACGGGTCCGCACCGTCCCAACTCGTTCTTGTTCCGAGCGGGTCTCGAACCCGGGATTCCAGCGTGGGAGGCGGGCGCTCTAACAAGGAACGCCAAAGGCTACAGCCTTTAGCGACAGGTTTACACACAGCCCTTACTGGCATACACATCTGTTACACATACATGAAATGTCTTATTGTAAGTTGGTCAAGCACGACTGGCTGCTATTATTCTACAGCGTTTTTGTGTAGTTGTCAGTCCAAAATGGCGGCGGCACAGTCATGTCATGGGTGCAACTGTTGCTATGGAGCGTTCTATTGAGTTTCGCCTCTTGGGCTTCTATACTCTTTGGTCGTAGTACAAGCAGGGTGTGACGATATTAGTCCCGCCCCTCCTCCACTGTGATTGGCTAGCTGACTAAAAAGTGACAGTGATGAGTGCTAACATTCTTAAATTCTCGGTGCCAAGAAAAAAACGCTGAGTGCTCAGCATGAAAAAGACGTTCCCATTTAAAACAATTTAAAAAAATCGCTTTGGTGGACACGCGGCCTGATTTATATTAAATTCTGAGATTCCTCTGCGTACCACTAGAGGAAGCTCACGTACCACTAGTGGTACGCGTACCACACTTTGAGAACCACTGGTTTAAATAAAATAAATGGTTTCGCTTTTGTCCTGGCAAAGGTCTCTTACGGGACATCTTTGAAACCTTAAATAATTTATGGTCATGTTGGTTTAATAACTCTACTCTCAGTTACAAAAACATGCCTACTTCTATTGCACAAATGTCCTGTATTTATGTTAAATTCTTTGGAATACATCTTACCTGTTCGAAGTGGTCCTACAGAAAAAAGTCTTCATCCACAGTGAGTCCTTTTCTTTGGCCTGTTAATAAAAAGATAAATGCCACGTGAGTAAATAAAAAATGCTATGAACTGATGTTTTGAGCATGCTGTATACCACGAAGTTAAAAGGGTGCTTTCCTGCTGCCTGTTATGACAGTTTACAATCACCACACTAAATCATGTTCACAGACACACGCACAAACACAAACAAATTATTTATTTCAAGATTTAAAGTTTAAGAGAGTGAGTACTCAATTGGACGAGATTTCATTGTTACATACCTAGTCTCAGCTCAGATTCATCATCAGACTTCTCGAGGTGGTAGTTTCTCTCGTTGTCTTTTGGGGTATCTCTTCTTCTGTTGCTAACATCGGGGTGCAGCCAGCCATAGACGCCATCAGCGCCATCTAGTACCACCGTTTGAAAAGGAACGAACGAGTCTCGGCCCAAGATCATGATTCATTTTATTTTATTTTTTGTGAGTAATTGAATGTGTGGCGTGAGTGCGTGTGAAAACAGGCAAAATCGTGTGTCACACGGCGAAAGCGTGAGAGTTGGCAGCTCTGGTACTGTAACAGGCTACAGCTAACAAGGAGCTAACCATGTCCCTTTAGTGGCTCGCGTTATTTTATTAGAACGCATTATTTGCTTTCCATGCCTTTCTGAATAAAGACACCAACCCATCTCTGCACAGCCTGGAACATTACATTTATTTCCATGATCTGCCATTTTCGCTGTTGTCCGCGCTTGTTTATTTACAACACCTGCAGGACTTCTGATGGTTTGGCTGCCGCTTGCCTATGGAATAATGGGGCGTAGTGATCCCAACTGTTGCGTCACAGTCTGTGTTATGTTCTGATTCACCTGTTTTTCAGTGGTCTTTTTTAATCACGAGATTTACATAATGAGGAAAGTATGGCGTCTGAGGCTCACTGTATGTCATTTCCATGTTCAGAACTGTTATTATTTAACTATGCCAAGGTAAAGACAGTTTTTCCTTCTATGGCACCTTTAATGTAAGATTTTGATTGCACAAATTTTAGATTTAGTGGTATCCCCATTTACATGCTTCGATAATTGTCACTTACATAATATGCACTTTCCTGTGCAGCATTTTCATCTGCCAATAACCTAAATGTGAAAGTAATATACTTGAAGAGCATTTGGGAGGAAAGATTGTGAGATACACATCTATGAATATTATGATTAATGGCCACAAGATGGAGACTCAACCTTCACTTAGTATCTGCCAATTAGTCACCCCCTCACTGACTTGAGGAGCTGAAGCCTGTAGATCTACAGCCTGAGATCACTGCCACTGTGTTCCAGGGCCCTGCAGAGACCTTTGGAGGGGCAGGTGCTCAAAGTATAAAGGGGCACATAGAACACAGCTTTTAATAGGGCTGTGCTCGTTGCTGATATGTGTATCGAAATGGATGCTTCTGTATTGATACAGCAGCAAATGCCATGACACAGGTTCGAAAAAGAAACACAGAACAGAAAAGACAATTCTCTCTTTATTACTCTGGAATTATATTATTATTATTATTATTATTATTGTTGTTGTTATTGAGTTTACAAGGTATGGTGGTTTTGCTGTTGTAAAACACTACTGTTGTAGTTAAAGAAAAAACATTCCTGTCTTATTTAAAATAGAATTATATTCTAATCCTGTTCTGAATTTATAAAAAATGTTAACGATAATGATCATAAAAACAGGAATGATAAGTATAATTCAGAGGACGAGAAAATCAGTATAAGCCTGTTTTACCAGTGTTGGGATAATTATTTTTAAGGCACTCTACGTTTTTAAATAAATACTGTAATAATAACAGATCAAAGTATGAATTTTTAGTCAGATAACATAAAAAAGACAAGACATCTCGACGCGCTTTAAACTTTTCCCAATTAAACAGAAAGAACGAAAGAGAACAAGCACCTTTGTTTTTATTGCTGTGTGTAGAACTACATTAGCTGCATTGTTTATATTTAATATTAATTTTAATAAAATGTAAATTCATCCCCCGCACTTTATTCAAGCTCCAGCAGGTGTTTTCACATAGAGGTTTCTAGATTTAAATCTAGATTTAAATTAAAAGAGATGTGACCTGATGTTGTATTCGTATTCCAAAATGAGAGCTGAACACTCTCGTGCAGTGCATGTTTCATTCATACTCGAAGCCAGAGGGCGCTCTCGCGCAGAATCTTATGATGTGCAGGAAATCTCTAATATGGACAAATGCACACGGCTATCCTGTAGCTGAGCTGAATAAAAAGCAGAAACGTTTTTACTGATGAAACGTGAAGATGATAAACACACGATTGTGAAAATATATGGTTTGAGTGTGTTTTTCAAGTTATCTCCAGTTAATAAATAAATAAACTATATGAAAAATGCAGTACTGATTGACATATATTTTAATATAGAAACTATCAAATAGATTCCCTGAATTATTCTGTGATAAAAATGGGGAAAGGGTGTTCGTAGTAGTCTTTATTAACCAATCATAAAATTGTCATTAGGAAAACATTGAACAAAAATATTGTAGCCCCTTGCTGCAGCTAACCTTGCTTCCACAGGCACAGCAATATAAACAACAGCTGTGCATGATCTCTACACACCGTTAATAATAATTAAACACGTAATAATAATAATTCAATAATATTAGTTTACTAGCACACCGCTCCGCTGAGAACTCCACTTACCGGCAGCCGCGGACGTTATTGAAGGCATCCTAAAGGTGTCTGAACGTGAGGGATTGTCTCGGATGAGATCGTCAGGTGAAAGGTCATCATGTGGACAATTTTATTTACGGCTAAATTATTATTAATTCATTTGACTAATAGTTAGATTGGGCAGGCCTTCATAAAAGGGCATTTAATTACATACAAAATAAAAAAATTGCCTTGACAAAGGGCACTTTGGCCATCAAGGGGGAAAGGGGCAGGTGCTCAAGCACCCATCGCACCCCCCTCTGCATGGCCTGCTGAGTTCACAGGACTTCTCTGTTTGTTTGAGGAATCATGTTTCTGTTCGATTTACTTTTTATGATGAAATTTAGCACAGCATATGTTTTAACTGAATTCATCATGCCTTGTTCAGGTATAAATGCTATGCCTATTTATAAATGCTACATAAATCACAGTCCAGGTCTCACTGAAGGGTGATTCATGTACAAATTTGAATCTATTTGCCTTGTTCTTTAGATTTATATTTGTTCTGCCCAATAATTATTCCATTTTCTAAAATGTCTCGCTCAATATCCGAGCACAGCATGACCCCTAAATGCTTTCCCAGCCATTATTAGACTGCTGACAGATGAGTTTCTATTTCCTTTCTGAGGCAAGGGGTGAGAAACCGAATTGTCCGCATCTTGGAAATGGCACTCTGTCACACACACTGTTAAGTGTGTTTCAGTGGATAGGATTGCTCGTGGCTGGAGTCCCTCGAGGGCTCGTTTTGATGTGCTCTGATGGTTTCCCATAGCAACCGACTGGCCAGTGAACAGCTAGTGTGTGAGTGTGTGTGAGAGTTGAGGAAATGTGTTCTGTTCACACTTAAACTCTGACACACGATGCTGCACGATTCTCACAGGTGCTTTTTTTTGCACGGCAGATGTGTGAAGAGGCATTAATAAATGCATCTCACTCTGGGCTCCTTTTTTCACGTCAAAGTGAGCCGTTGTGTCTCTGCATCTCGGTTTATTGCTTTCAAACAAAGACGGCTGAAATGATCAAACATGCAAAGAAACATCAAAGCGTCTCCTGCATAATTAAATTGGTTGTTTTTACATTTGTTTGTTTTAGAATGTTTCATACTTTATTCATAACCAAGAAGTAAAACAATTGTCTCTTCAAATGTTGTCAGTTCAGTGCATCAAGCCTTGTTATTGGTGAATTCAGTCATGGCTATCTGCGCCACAAGCAGAATTGTATACAATAAGAGTGAAAAGGGAAAAATAGTTCTTGCTCTCGTTCCAACTATTCAATATCGGTTCAACCAGAAGGCATTATGTATAGCTAAGAAAGCAATTAGGCAGTTTTGTGAGTGATTGCACTCAATGTTCAACTTATGTGTGAACAGACTACAGCAGTCACTTCTGAACCATCTGGCTGCCCTAGTGAAAAACAAAAACGTTAAAGTGTATTTGAAATACATGTATTTCATGCTAAGTATACTCAAATACATTTACATGCAGGTGCATCTCAATAAATTAGAATGTCGTGGAAAAGTTCATTTATTTCAGTAATTCAACTCAAATTGCGAAACTTGTGTATTAAATAAATTCAATGCACACAGACTGAAGTAGTTTAAGTCTTTGGTTCTTTTAATTGTGATGATTTTGGCTCACATTTAACAAAAACCCACAAATTCACTTTCTCAACAAATTAGAATACTTCATAAGACCAATAAAAAAATCATTTTTAGTGAATCGTTGGCTTTCTGGAAAGTATGTTCATTTACTGTATATGTACTTGGTAGGGGCTCCTTTTGCTTTAATTACTGCCTCAATTCGGCGTGGCATGGAGGTTGATCAGTTTGTGGCACTGCTGAGGTGGTATGGAAGCCCAGGTTTCTTTGACAGTGGCCTTCAGCTCGTCTGCATTTTTTGGTCTCTTGTTTCTCATTTTCCTTTTGACACAGATTCTCGATGGGGTTCAGGTCTGGTGAGTTTGCTGGTCAGTCAAGCACACCAACACCATGGTCATTTAACCTACTTTTGGTGCTTTTGGCAGTGTGGGCAGGTGCCAAATCCTGCTGAAAAATGAAATCAGCATCTTTAAAAAGCTGGTCAGCAGAAGGAAGCATGAAGTGCTCTAAAATTCCTCGGTAAACGGGTGCAGTGAAGTTGGTTTTCAAAAAACACAATGGACCAACACCAGCAGATGACATTGCAGATTGAACTCTTCGCCTAGACAGCCATCGGGAAAAGACCACTGGAACCAGTAGAGCCCTTACAATCTGACTTTGCTGCAGTTGGAACAAACTACTGGTTCGTCTGGCCGGAGGGGAACTGGCCCCCCGACTGAGCCTGGTTTCTCCCAAGGTTTTTTTTCTCCGTTCTGTCACCGATGGAGTTTTGGTTCCTTGCCGTTGTCGCCTCTGGCTTGCTTAGTTGGGGACACTTCATTTCCAGCAAAATCATCGACTTGATTGCACAGATATTATTTAAACTGAACTGAGCTGGACGATGACATCACTGAATTCAATAATGAAATGCCTTTAACTGAAAAATGGGCGTTTAATCTTATCATTTTACATTATTGACACACTATTTTCCTATTTTGATATTGTGCAGTTGCTTTGACACAATTTGTATTTTTAAAAGCACTATATAAATAAAGGTGACTTGACTTGACTTGCACCCCAAATCATCACAGACTGTGGAAACTTAACACTGGACTTCAAGCAACTTGGGCTATGAGCTTCTCCACCCTTCCTCCAGACTCTAAGACCTTGGTTTCCAAATTAAATACAAAACTTGCTCTCATCTGAAAAGAGGACTTTGGACCACTGGGCAACAGTCCAGTTCTTCTTCTCCTTAGCCCAGGTAAGACACCTCTGATGACAACTGTAGCCAAATTCCTTGACACGTCTGTGTGTGGTGGCTCTTGATGCTTTGACTCCAGCCTCAGTCCATTTCTTGTGAAGTTCACCCAAATTCTTGAATCGATTTTGCTTGACAATCCTCATAAGGCTGCGGTTCTCTCGGTTGGTTGTGCATCTTTTTCTTCCACACTTTTTCCTTCCACTCAACTTTCCGTTAACATGCTTGGATACAGCACTCTGTGAACAGCCAGCTTCTTTGGCAATGAATGTTTGTGGCTTACCCTCCTTGTGAAGGGTGTCAATGATTGTCTTCTGGACAACTGTCAGATCAGCAGTCGTCCCCATGATTGTGTAGCCTAGTGAACCAAACTGAGAGACCATTTTGAAGGCTCAGGAAACCTTTGCAGGTGTTTTGAGTTGATTAGCTGATTGGCATGTCACCATATTCTAATTTGTTGAGATAGTGAATTGATGGGTTTTTGTTAAATGTGAGCCAAAATCATCACAATTAAAATAACCAAAGATTTAAACTACTTCAGTCTGTGTGCATTGAATTTATTTAATACACGAGTTTCACAATTTGAGTTGAATTACTGAAATAAATGAACTTTTCCACAACATTCTAATTTATTGAGATGCACCTGTATTTATGTACTTAATAAAAAATACCCTGCAATTTTGCTTTTGTAAGTGTACACTACACTGGTATAAAGAGTTTGCTAAATCGGAACAACAAATTTTGTGCTTAATGCACTTTAATTGTGCGGAAGTAGTGGTGAGGTCCAACTAAAGATATACTGATGCTAAAGTGGAACTTTTGCAAGTATACTTCAGGTGCATTTTAAATATTTTGCATTTAAAGACCTTTATTTTTCAAAAACCATACAATCCTCATCAATAATGACATTAAAACAAAATGTGCATTGGGCACAAGCAGTACTCTAAAGTTTAATTATAATTTTTATATCAGCAAGTTTTGAGTGATATCATATGTCAGTAAATATGTTAATATATTTTAAGTATACTTAACATGAAATAAAACTGTTTTAAATATAATGAATTTTTCTAGGGTGTTAACCATAAACATGGATGCTAACAGATTGTCCTGTTTAGCTATTTGTGAACGAAGTAATATTAGCAACCTGAGGCGTCTTCATCATCTGGAAAGTTTTTCTTTTCATTTAGCTTCTCTTTTTAAGCTACATGCTCTCTTTGGACAATAATGGATATAGCCCACAGGGCTGGTAGAGAGCGACAGGAGGATGTCAAAATTTGCGAATAAGTCAAGACACCTACCTCAGTCTATGTAATTTGCCAGCACTGCTCAAGGTGAAGGAAGACCCACATCGACGAGCTGTCAGTGTCCAAAAGAGATAGAAGCATTGCTGCATTAACAACTAGTTGCTCAGTTTGGTTCTGTACACAGTATTCCGGTTTCATATTCATTTGGTTTAGTCCCTGTTGAAAATAAAACAGCATATGCTGGTTAGCTATGGCAGCTGGTTTAAACCTCAAACCAGCTACCATGCTTCAAAAGATACCTAACAAGTATATGCAGTTTTTCAACCTGTATTTTTTGAGTAAATTCAGTTGTAGAATGCAGTTGTTCCTCTCATAAATAACCAAATGTATAGTGCACAGAACAAGATGAAGCAGTCAAGTGACTCTGGATTAAGCTCCAGTGTGAACATAACGTTTACAGACACCTAAAAGCAATAGAGATTGCACTTTTGCTTGCACCAATCAGAATGCGATTTTCTTTGTATTACTGTAATGTGGTGAAGTCTAGCCTGCCCAGGCTTCACTGTAATTGTCTCTGGGTGTATCCGGCTTTGCATGTGTGGGATTCTTGCTCCTGGAATGTGCAATCACAGTGAGCTTTCAGCTCTTTGATATCAGATCAGCATGACAGAATCAGATGATAGAGCTCTACAATTACAGCTGCACCTTTGAAAACACATTTGGCATTCGGCAGAGCACATGCTGCATACATTGACGCCCCAGATACTGTCGACTAACTCGTTACTATCAGATCATATACATCAAGGCTTCATCTATATGGCCGACGACCTCTTCAGTCAATTATTCTCTTGTTAGCGAGGCTTAAATCTGATGGGGAGTGGCTTAATTATAACACCCTCTACACTGTGCACAATTACTGGCTGTAGCATCCTTTGTTTAGTATGTAGAATGAAGAGCCTGTCATACTCCCAAAGGCAGATTGCCATCTACACCATGTTAATAGGAATTAGACATGGCATTTTCTGTTACCTAAAGTACCATCAGGGAATCTGCCCTCGCTTTGTCACCTCAGCAGGGTTTCGTATTGAAGCTCACATTGCTGGACAAGCGAGTGCTTTGTAATCTTAGAAAAGGCGGCGGGTTTAAGGCATTTGGCTGCAGCTATTTTAATCTGAAGGCTGGAGCATTAAGTCAGACGCACGATAGAGCAGTAGAAGCCCCCCCCCCACCCCCCGAGGGCTAGCCGGTTACATGAGTAAAGCTCAGGAGGAGGAAGCGAGAATGTGTGCATGCAAATCAGCACGAATCCCTCTTTTAGCGAGATGGTTCTTCTCTTTCATGCCAAACTGAATCAAAAGTGCCGTACGGTTGTGTCGTAGGGCTTCACTAACGCCACTTCTTTCTATCTATCTCTATCTCATACCATTCACCCTACACTCCCTTGATGGGCGAATATCTCCATGACGACCCCATCCTCTGTCTCTCCATCTCTGGTCTCTTTCTCTCTCTCTCATTGTAGTGTGCGTCATGAAGATGAAAAGTGCCTAATCCCCTTGTGGAACTCAGTCTAACAGACACACATACAGAATCCCTGCTTTTGGGAAGACGTCACACACAAGCTCATCACTCTCTCCGAGTGAGCGCGGCTTTACAGCGGGAAGCGGCGAATGGAGAGGGAAGAAGAGAGAGAGGGAGGGTGGCAATAAACGCTTATTGTTCTTGAGGAGCCTGAACTGGAGGTGTGGCATCTGCCGGGCGTTGTCTTGGAGACAGAGAGCTGGCTGTTCCCTCTTCCTCTTAGCTGATCGCTCAGATGCTGATCACATGAACGCTGATCCTTATGGCACCTAGAACAGCAGCCACAGGTAACCAGCAGCACGCGTTGAGCACATAAGCCTACCTACGCCGTGAAGTGTGCTTGTGATAGGGTTGAAACTATTTAAACTATAGTGCATGGAGGTAGAGGTAAAGGTAAAAGAAAGTGTGTGTTGGTTTGAGATGCTCCGCATGTGGCAGGTAGAAACGGATCAGAGGTGTGTGTGTGTGCATTGTGACTCATAAAGGGGAAAGTGGTGGTGTATTCTGCCAGGGGTTTAAGCACAGAGATTTCCACAGCCTGCGCTTTAGTGGAGAGGTGGGAAAAAGAGAGAGGTACAGGAGTGAGGGAGACATCACTGCGATATTTCATCAGCGTGGTGCACGGAAGTGTGTCACTAGTTCACTTTGTCTGTGACGGACGGTCAGGTGTCGTTAATGCGCTCGGTCTTAGCGGTGCTCCTTCGGCAGACGGCAACCACATTCCCCCTTCAACGCTTCCGACCACACGCGCTGATAGACCAGAAGAGCTCCGGACATTGATGGATGCTGTTCATAGGTAAAGAGCAAAAAGTGTGGATTTCAGGGGGTGGAGAAGGACAGGTTTGGGGCTGTCAGACACAATAAAGAAGACCTGCCTCCAGAAGAGCTTTTGACTGGCTGACTGACTGCATAAGTAAGTAACTTACAGGATGAATGTGTCGGTGTGATTCACCCATTTGCATTTTCATCTTATCAAAGTGTGTCGTCACATGTGGTGAGAGAACAATTATTTGGTTTAAATCACATTAAGACAAAATATAAACTCAGCAGATCTCCAGGATATGCAATTCCATTTTCACATCCATTAGGAGCTGAAGGAAGAGGGAAAAAGAGGGATTGAGAAAATGGACCTGGCAAGTTGATACGAGGCTATTTAGAGGTGTATAGCGAGATAAGCTCCTGTATTGTAGGAGTGATGTAGGGAACATTGGGTAATCTGTTCCCTTTTGTAAAAACATAACTTTTTTAACTTGCTGTGAATTAGTAGATCCATAAATGAGATAAGTGTGTAGGCTGTAACCGAGAGTACATACTGTTTTTGAAAGTGTGAATTCGTGTTGTCTTGAGGAAAAGTTTGTAACAGCTTTAACCAAAAGACTCGAGATTCATAATCCATGTCAGGAAGGCAAGCATAACTAACCCTAAGATCATGTTGCTGTCTACACCCTAACACCTTCTGATTTATTATATTATCCTTTAAGTCTGACCTAATTAAATCACAGCATCATGTGTCGCATCACCCCCCAGAGAAACGGCAATTCTTTACCTTCAGGAAAAAAAATGTGTTCTACCTCTTTAAACATTTAAGCTCCTAATTAGGCTCTGGGGGAAATGTTCTTTAATGTGGTATATTACATGGAAATTACCATGTAATTATAATGTAACAAACGTAGAAATTTCACAGTGTTTAATAGGTTTAATCTCTTCTTTATTCTCCTTGTAAGCTACACCAACAGGTCTACATTTATGTTATGTGCCATGAAATAAAGTGTTTTGTTTTTAAGCAAAGCAAAACGGTTTACCAAGATTAGTGCTGCCATATTTCAGGAAAGCCTTTAGACTGCTTTTACAGAAATTCACAAATGCTGCAAGAACTGAATGGAATTTTAAATGATTTCTCAGTCAATTAAATCAACTTGTTTTAAATGTATATGTAAACACTGAAGACATGCTTCTGTTTTAAATGCTTTCATGAGGCATGCAGAAATGCATTTACATTAACATAAATATATTTTTCTTGTATACTTTTTGCACACAGCATCTTACACTGCCAGTGACTTATTAGAATGTGCATAATGTATTGTTAAAATTACTCTTCAGCAGAACGCATAATATATGAATCAAGAATAAAGCCGGAGTGGCAATTTAGAAAGTGGCACTGAAAATATAGTGCTGTCTGAAGAAACGGTTATCTGATCCAGATTTAGTTAGTAGATGTGGTTAATAATGAGTATTTATTTTCCTTGCACTTTCTTATTTATTTAGTTTACAGTTAATTGGATGTATAATATTTACACTGCTTAATAGGAGGTTTGGTCTGTAGTTGGTTTACTGTTTTGCTTTAATTGCATGTTTCACCATTTATCTTAATCTCTTAATGATTCGTCAATCACTTCGATTTTTCGATTATAAGCAGTTCACTTCCCCATAACCTTGGCTCAGGCTCAGACAGGACATGACTGTGTTTGTTGTGTGACAACATGGTTGCAAACAAGTAAATAGCCATCTAGCAACAAACAGCCAACTAAGAGTAAAGACGTTTTAGATGCAGAATGGTGCTCACTGTAGAGAAACGCAGCTTAGTCACAGCAAACTAGCACAGATGTACTAAGATATTGAAGCAAATGAGAACTAGTGGCAAGTAATGTAAACCCTACTTCCCCTGGGGATTGTTAAATCACAAGTATGTTTCTCCAGAGTCAAGCCTAATAAGTCTGACAGTTTAGCTGGGTTCATTAAGGAACTTTGAGGGAAGCCAACAGGGTTACAATTTAGACACACTAGTGTTAACAATTTGTAGTATATACCAGGGAATATGGGGAGGATATGCAGGAGATGTCTATCAGAGCAGTATTTTACTGAATTTTTACCTGCAGTTCTTTGTTTGTTAGTTTTTTAAGTTATGAAAAATCTATGTTCTCTCTTACTCCAAGATCAGTTTAGTACAAGCATAATGCAGTTGCATGTCAGCAAGAATTCTCCATTAAGAATTTATATTTAACACTGTTAATAGACAATTAGCAGTCAGAATGAAATGGATTTTGTTAAATATTATTGGAAAACAATTCTTAAAAATACAAAACATCAAATGAAAATTCATGATTTTGAAAATGAAAATTAGCATACAGTATAAAAAAATCTGCAAAATAAAATGTAAGAGTGGTTAATACGTAACTTTCTCAACACCTTTTAGTCTATTGAACAATCATTTCATTATACTGATCAACATGCAACATATCAGTACAATATTGGTTTGCCTATATATATATACACTCACCGGCCACTTTATTAGGTACACCTGTTCAATTGCTTGGTAACACAAATTGCAAACCAATCAGATGGTAGCAACTCAATGCATTTAGGCATCTAGATGTGGTGAAGACGACTTGCTGAAGTTCAAACCGTTATTGGTCTACAGGGGATTTTCACGCACAACCATCTCTAGGGTTTACAGAGAATGGTCCGAAAAAGAGAAAATATCCAGTGAGCGGCAGTTGTGTGAACAAAAAATGCCTTGTTGATGTCAGAGGTCAGAGAAGAATGGGCAGACTGGTTAGAGATGATAAAAAGGCAACAGTAACTCAAATAACCAATCGTTACAATATATGTAGGCAGAATACCATCTCTGAACACACAACATGGCGAACCCTGAAGCAGATGGGCTACAGCAGCAGAAGACCACAGCGGGTGCCGCTCCTGTCAGCTAAGAACAGGAAACGAAGACTACAATTCACACAGGCTCACCAAAATTGGACAATATCGAGTCTTGATTTGTGCTGCGACATTCAGATGGTAGGGGCTGAATTTGGCATAAAGAACATGAAAGCATGGATCCATCCTGCCTTGTCTCAACGGTTCAGGCTGGTGGTGGGGGTGTAATGGTGTGGGAGATATTTTCTTGGCACACTTTGGGCCCCTTAGTACCAATTGAGCATCATTTAATCGCCACAGCCTACCTGAGTATTGTTGCTGACCATGTCCATCCCTTTATAACTACAGTGTCCCATCTTCTGATGGCTACTTCCAGCAGGATAATGCACCATGTCACAAAGCTCAAATCATCTCAGACTGGTTTCTTGAACATGACAATGAGTTCAAGAGTTCAAGTTTACTCAAATGGCCTCCACAGTCACCAGATCTCAATACAATAGAGCACCTTTGGGATGTGGTGGAACTGGAGACTCGTATCATAGATGTGCAGCCGACAAGTCTGCAGCAACTGTGTGATGCTATCATGTCAATATGGACCAAAATCTCTGAGGAATGTTTCCAACACCTTGTTGAATCTATGCCACGAAGAATTAAGGCAGTTCTGATGGCAAAAGGGGGTCCAACCCTGTTACTAACAAGGTGTACCTCATAAAGTGGCCGGTGAGTGTACAGTATATACAGTATATAGTATGCTATCATATAAATGCTATGTTCCCCGAATTCTCATAGGCACTAAGGGAACAGTTACAGAATGCTTTGAGTGGAAAGAGATTAGATATTAAGCTACAAGATTGATTTTGTGTTGGGTTAATTTGAGTTTCTTTTGTCAATATTATAGCATACGTAAGGCCCACTGACCTAAAGATTAGCAACCTGTCTCACTGGAGATAATATCACTGTATATAGTGCTATGACAATAGTTTTATGAGAGCTTTAGAAGCCTCACAGAGCAGCTTACGTATAAATGCAAAGCCAAATAATTTTCACAATTAGACAGATTCGTTATACTGTCAGAAGTGTGAAATAAAGAAAAAAAAATGTCCTGCTCTGAATCCTGTCTGACTAAGCAAGTGTTTTTTTGCGGTTTAATTACGCTTCCTTTCAAAGTGCCGATTGCTCTGCTTAAACTCCACTGGCCCATACGGCCTCCAGGAGCTTCCTGAGCATCCTCCAGGGAGACAGCACACTGGCAGGTTTTTTTTTACTAAATTTATTCCCTCCGTTAATGCTATGAGTCATCTTTGAATAACTGGTTTTGAATAACTCCTTTGTTCACTATTTCTAAAGTTTTTATTTTTCATATTCAGGAGTGGCCAATTCCAGCGTATTTGTGCCTGAATGAACTGTTACATGGTTTTCTGTGGTTCAATCTTACATCTGCTTGCAATTCACACCCTCGGTACTACCAACTACTAGGGTAGTTCTTGCTGTAAATATATTTGTATATCTGACTGTTGTTGCTTAATGCAACGCTGCATGGGAGAATGAGGATATATATTTGTTAGCCTGTTTGGGAACAAACAGTACTCAAAGAGCTGATGCCTGATAACTATCTCAGTAATCTGCATTATGTGCATGAATTAGCATATATCAGGCAACAAACTAAATATGCATGTGGATGGATGTGTCAGTCATGTCTGTATGTGAGATTTTGTGATCTTTTGGCAGTTCCGCCAAGTTGCTGTGAAACTTATGCAGCCATTGCCAAAGTAATTTCACTTAGTGTCTGACTTCACTTATTTTAAATGAAATTGCTTAGCCAGTGCTTTCCATTAAGTATGCTTCGGTTATTTAGAAAAATGACTTGGGTGAAGCAATGCTATTTAAGGGGAAGAGGTGTTTGTTTAATCTACTTATATGCGAATCAACTCATGCATTTGTTGGTGGCAGTGGTGGTTGCGTTAGCCTAGTGTGCCAAGATTTTATGCTAGAGCTGGTTTGGACTCATAATAGTAGTGCACTCTATGGAATCAGAAACAGACTGCTTTTAAGAGCTCTGCCTTATACAGCAGCTGACATAATCCCGATTCAATTCTCTGGAAATGCCAAGCAAGGATAGATGTTCTGTCTCACCTCCAAGAAAAAAAGTGTCCTCTGTGTGATCACCACCAAAATCCTTATGAAGTAGATATTTTGTGGTTGCCATGACCCAAAGATCTTATCAACCCATGCCAATTAGTTGTATTTGCTTTTTAAAATCCACTTATATTCCTGAATTTGATTTGCATTTGAATTGAGGTTGCAAACAAACAGCAAGACTTAGAATCGCAGAAGTACAGAAGAATAGATTTAAAATGAGCTGAAATTCCAAATATATAACCCTGATTCAAAGACAAAATTAGACAGTTGAAAATGTCCTATACTGTCAGAAATTTGAAATAAAGAACAAAAAATGTCCTTCTCTGAAATTTCTGACTCAGGTGTTTTTTGCAAAACTCTTAAATTCTTCTCACCATCTCCTTTCTGTTATTTCTTTGGATTGCTTTTTTCTATTCCATCTTCAACTGTTTTCTCTTCCCTTACATAACATGTGTTCCCTCTGAGGGCGTTTTGAGAATCTCTCTTCAAGATTTACATTTAATTTTTATTTTCTGATAGTTTAGAGATTACAAACTGTTATAAAATATAACCTCAATATGTGTCTTTTTTTAACAAAAAGGAAGGTTTGTCAAAACAAAACTTGGCTTGACAGCAGTTTAATTTTTTTTTTTTAAATGTCCCCAATATAAATCTATACTTAATTTATATATTTTATTTATATTTTATTGAAATTTGCCAATTACCTTTTTAATTTATTTTTTTAACCATGGTGGAAAAAAAGTAAATTCCATTTCTTAAAACTCCAGTTTAAATTCCAATTGAACTTCCTGTGGGGTGTGGTCAATTAAATTCAAATGTACAATTTTACACAACCCTGTTGCATGGGCAAGAATATTACTGCAAATTGTGTGACTTGTTGAGGAGAAGTGTGCTTTAAATCAACAAGATTTATGATTTGTATATATGGGTTACATATGGGTTTTGCCTAGCAGTATGCAAACACCTAGCCACTACATATATTTTCTGCAAGAAATGTAAAGTCTTGCTCTTTGTTGTGTTTGAAAATACTCAATTAAGCATAATTATAAAGTGATTAGATCACCTTTTAGATTAGATGGAGAATAATTATAAAAGAAAATAAATGCGAAAGGAAATAACTCGGCAGCATCTAAGTAAAACATGCATACGTGTTTATCATTGAGATCCTGTGTGTGGGAGGGTTTGTATGTTAATGTTTAAGGGTTAGTCTTGGTGGTGAATTTTGCCTGCAGGGTTAATTAGCATTGCAGAAGCGATGCCTGAAGGCAGTCGGCTTATCAAATCTTGCCTTTTCTCCGTCTCTCGCATCCCTTTCTTTTGGTGTGTGTTTGTAATTGTGTACACTGAGAATATTGTGTATGCCGAATAGAAAGCAACAAGGAAGCATCCACTACACAGTATGGTGGTGATGAGCACACACAGACAAATGCCAAAGGGAGGAGGAAACCTGTTGGCCAAATAAACGTGACTGCACACACATTAATGTTATTACCCAGGCAAGCAGGTGGAAAGATAAATCAGTATGCCTGATTTCTTGTCTCATTGTTTTTCTCTTATGCATTACAACATGTTCCTCTTTCTAAATTACCTCTTCTTACCTCTCATATTCTTCTCACCAAATCCTGCCTATTATATCTTTGGATTCTTTTTCCCGTTGTATCTTCAATTGTTTTCTCTTCCTTCACATAATATCGGTGTTCCCTCTGAGGGCGTTTTCAGCTTCTCTCTTCAATATTTACATTGTATTTTTAATAAAGTAATATTGTGAAATTTGTATTATTTAAAATAACTCCTTTCTATTTTAATATATTTAAAAATGTAATTTAAAGAGTTTATTTGCAAAAAATTTTTTTTATTTTTTTTTTACAAATTGAAAAAAATCAGGTTCACTTTCGATATTTCACTCGTACTGCGTTGAAGATGCTTGTATGGGAAAAACTATTTTTTCCTCTTCAACTGAAGCAGAGGGAGAAAGCATTTGCCCGTCTTCTTCACTCAACATGATCAGCGTCCCTCCGCTGTGAGCGACATGATCTCGTTCGGTGCGAGTGACGGCGAAATAGATGACAGCTTTTTTCGGGCGGCTTCGGACGTGGAGGAGTTATCGGGCTCTGGGACTGACCCCACCCTCTTACTGTCGTCCTCTTCACGTAACGCCAGACTCAGAGTGGATGAGGAGCTCATCCACATCATGACAAAGGCTGTCAATGAGCTCGGGCTCGAATGGTCTCCGCTGAGGAGCCATCTCGCAGCAGGCTGGACGAGTGTTTTCTCAAGGGGCGCTATAAAGCCCCCCGCCAACGCTCGTCCCCCTTCTTCCCCAAAGTTCATACGAGCTTACGATATTGTGGCACGCCCCCCATCCATCCTTCTGCTTCAGTTGCTTTTACATCTGTTGACGGCGCTGAAGAAAAAGGATACGAGCACCTGCCTCCTCTGGATGGGTCTGTGAGGCAGACAAAGTTCCCTTCCTCGACGCTACGGTTTCGTGAGGCAGCCTGTTTGGACCAGCTATGGAGGGCTTTGCTGAACGCTTCACAGAGGCTCTGAAGTTGTCTCAAGCGATGTGACACTTCCTCCCTAAGCGCACCAGCTTTTCTGCTGCTTCCAGTCGCCCCAGGCCTGCGCCGAAGCCTGGGGCGTTTAACGACTCCAAGGTCGTCCTGAATCCAGGGCTTGGTTATGTACCTAAGGTGCTCTCTACTCCGTTCAGAGCCCAGGTCAGAGCGCTTCCC
Organism: Gymnocypris eckloni scoliostomus; assembly: GCA_027564155.1. Taxonomy (NCBI): domain Eukaryota; kingdom Metazoa; phylum Chordata; class Actinopteri; order Cypriniformes; family Cyprinidae; genus Gymnocypris; species Gymnocypris eckloni. Next base: position 12,423,073 of record CM050429.1, read on the forward strand.
CCCTCGACGGGTAGCCAGGAACTGTCCCTGCTCTGCCCCGTCAGGGCCCTGAGGGTATATATTGAGCATTCTACCTCATACAGGAAATCAGAACAGCTTTTTGTCGGCTTCGGTAACCGCGCCAAAGGTGGCCCTGTTACGAAGCAAGGCATTTCTCGCTGGTTAGTGGATGCTATTACCCTAGCATACTCCTCCTTGGGTTTGCCCCATAGGAGTCAGAGCCCATTCCACCAGAGGCATCACCTCTTCCTGGGCATGGTCCAGCGTGTCCATTTCGGATATTTGTGAGGCGGCTGGCTGGGCCGCGCCATCCACATTTGTAAGGTTTTACAACCTGAAAGTCCCTGCCTTGCAGGCCAGAGTCCTTTCTGCTTAAATAAGCTATCTTATGGGTTCACTTGACCAACATTGCTCAAGCTCCTCTTTCACTTGGTCTATCCATACTATATGGATGCCAGATATCATTTTACGGGACGACACCCAGGCCACGGTTGACCCTATGGCTCAGCCTGTGCTTGGTGTATTCTCTTGACTCCCTTGGGTCTTATTCCCACGTGAGTCTTGGTGTTCAGTCGTTCCACGTCATAGCATGGCGTGATTGTACTTGTTCCCATTCAAAAGGGAACATACTCGGTTACTATCGTATCCTCGGTTCCCTGAGATAGGGAACGAGTACTGCATTCCTGGCCGTGCTATGAGCTGCACTCCTCAGTCACTTCTTTCGAAGAAGTCTGAGATGCGGTGGCGAAGTGGCCATTTATATAGCCAGACGCCCCTCCCATTTTGGTGGGCTATGGTGTATTTTGGCTATTTTGGCTGCATAGCCATAGGCTCGCGTGCCGCCGCAGAGCCATTGGTTCATTTTTTAGTCCTGCACGAAACAATGCACGTGCAGTTTCACTGCGTGATTATAAAAAGGCTTTGGTTGAAGAGGAAAATACTTTTTCCCATACAAGTGTCTTCGACTCAGTACTCGTTACATATCTCAGGGAACCGAGGTTACGATAGTAACCGAGTACGTTTTTTATTATGTTATCATGTTTTTATTTTTTTATCTGTTTTTACAAATTAACTCTTCATTTATTCCTGACTCCAAAGCTTATTTTTTTGCATAATTACTCCAGTCACATGATCCTTCAGAAATCATTCTAATATTCTGATTTGCTGATCAAACAAATGTATTATTATGTTGAAAACAGCCGAGTACATTTTTTCAGGTTTTTTGACTTTGATAGAAATCTTTGTAAAGAAATGTAACATTTTATCATATACTTTTAATCAATTTAAACTTTAAAGCATCCTTGTTAAATAAATGTATTAATTTCTACACTTTCTCCCCTGACTCCAATCATTTGAATGGTATAATAATTCAAAAGCGATTTCAACGACGCGCATATTGATAGCGGCTCCAATATTAGAATGTTTGTGGGAGTGTATGGTACAAAATTAACTCTTCAGAAAACAAAGCTTATTTTGCATAATATCGCACAGTTATTGGTAAATATTTAATATGATTTGCTGATAAACAAATGTATTATTATGTTGGGCCAGTACATTTTTGGGCCAGTTTATAATATGAATTTAGAAATAGAAAGTAACAAAATTTTTATAACATTTTAATCAATTTAAACTTTAAAAGCATCCTTGTTAAATAAATGTATAATTTCTACACTTTCTAAAAATCATTTGAATGGTATAATAATTTAAACGATTTCAAGAATTGATATGAAATATTAGAATTTTGTAGTGTAAAAGATTTACAAAAGCATGGTAAGAAAACAATATATTTAATTTATATGGCAAAATTTGGTTAATTCTGTTGTCTGAGTTGGCATCATCTCCTTCTGGGTCATCTTATCAATAATATATAATACTTAATAATACATTTTATTTATGATTTTTACTATTAAAAAGTAATCAAGTCAATTTATATACATTGAATGCAAAATGTTTAATGTATTTTCATTTACATAATTTAAAATAATGTTCATATTCAAGATTATTTGTTACCATATTTCAGAAACAATGCTTAAAGTATGCCTTTGAATAATATTAATTTTACAATATTTATATGGAAACAGTTGTTATATTAAATTTTTGATTCTGTATACTGTCATGGCATATGTTTCTCATGTTGGATTTTCATCTGATATAATATAATATTTTGTTTAATTTTTATTTATGATTTTTACTATTTTAAAATAATATGTTATTTCTTGTTTACAGGCCTATGCCTATTATGTTGGAAATGCAAAATGTTTAATGTCTCTTCATATTCACCAAATAGGATTATGTGAATCATGTAATCCATATTTTCAATTATTACCATATTTGAGTAAAAAATTAAGTAGTTGCCTTGCTGAATATTACTGTCAGCCGTTTAATATTTATATGGAAAAACAGTTGTTAAATATTAAATGTTTTGCTACTTCTCTTTCCATGTCAATGCTGGAAATGTCCGCTTTGTTTCTGTGAACAGTAAACCCTGAATATTTAGATATGATTGGCCATCTCAATCATGAAATTGTCAGCCGTAATTTTAAATTTTATATAATTTTAAAACAAAGTGTAACAAATGCAGCAATGCAGTGCAAAATCAATATGGGGAGAGTTGTTCAATGTCTATAACTACAGTGTGTTGATTATAATTTTATATAGATTTTAAAAGTTACAAGGGGGAGGTAACATCTATGTTGATATTAGTGGTGTTATCGATACTCTACGTTAATAAGACTCTTATGATATATTAATCTATTCTCAAATTGGGTGGGCTGGGTATACTAGCTATGATGCTTCACCCTGATGCAGTGGATGTTAACATGGCATTGTAAGAACAAGTCTTGCTGAGGCACGAATCATGTGATGGACAGATTGTTAACGCTGGTCTATGTGTAATACAATGCAGGACATCAAAGCTCATCATTCATCAACCTCAAATATGGCTTTCATCTGAAAGATGTATGTAGCAACTTTACATGGCCGCTCAATATGATGTTAACCTGAAAAATTGCGCTATTGAAGTGTTTATGTGGGCAGCTTTGCTGCAGGACACTCCATGCGTTCACTTGCTCTTAAAATCTCCGTCATCTTGGTTATACAGATAAAAAGTAGCCCTACATCTTTCAATCTGTAAAGACTCTCTACGTTTGTTGTGCACTCAGAATAACAACAAGCGTTGCTTTTAAGCAAACAGGATGCGCTTTAGGTCTCATGTGAACTTGAGCGAGAAACTTTCAATCTATAGAGTGAAATGTCTAAAAAATAAAAAATAGAAGACTTTAGCATGGATGATTTACATGAAATTTAATCTGTGCAACACTGTACATAAGATGGCTTTCAGTTCAATATAATAATAACAAACGACATTTTGGGTTTTATTCAACTAATAAAAATTGAGCACTGATCTGCACTATATTTTACTGTAATTGACAGTTATCGACAAAAAACAAACAAAAAAAAAAACACGGAGTGGGAGGAATGGGAGTCATTCTTCCGGGAGTGGAACGGATTTTCCTCAGTTTTTGTGGGATTGGGACGGAAGAGATTAAAGTTTGTGATGGATTTTGGAAACAGGAGATGAGCCCTGGTCTAATCGCCACCTGGCTTGAGAAACCCGTTCTCAAAGACTTACTTTTAGTCATTATTTGGGTAGCACACATATTCTGAATGCCTTGCAGAATTCAAATGAGCCATTTTCTAGATTAATCTAGATTAATTCCAAGATTAATCTAGATTAAAAATAATCTATGCCCACCACTAGTTGATATACAGTGGAGTAATGGAAAGTATTCAGACCCATAAATTTTTCACTCTTTGTTATATTGCAGCCATTTGCTAAAATCATTTAAGTTCATTTTTCCCTCATTAATGTACACACAGCACCCCATATTGACAGAAAAACACAGAATTGTTGACATTTTGCAGATTTATTAAAAAGAAAAACTGAAATATCACATGGTCCTAAGTATTCAGACCCTTTGCTGTGACACTCATATATTTAACTCAGGTGCTGTCCATTTCTTCTGATCATCCTTGAGATGGTTCTACACCTTCATTTGAGTCCAGCTGTGTTTGATTATACTGATTGGACTTGATTAGGAAAGCCACACACCTGTCTATATAAGACCTCACCTGTCTATATAAGACTATTATTTACCCAAAATAATTTGGGTATTATTAAAATATATTCAGTGGATTCTAATCTGAGCTCCAGGAATATGAAACATTCAGAGATAAGGGTTTGATTGACGGCTTGGTTGCCATGGGTGCAGAGCTACAAGGGGTTTCAATCTTGTGCAATGTGAGAGACGTGTGAAGAAGTGAATGTGTAATAACACAGAGATCAATAGCTGAAGTCAATAGAGCTCCACTGCTGGATCAGAGAATCGTAGAGATACTACAGCATGTCGTCTGAAAGCGACACGCTGGGAACACACAGCCCGTGGCACCTACATTTAGACACCTCTGTATGAAATGATCACCAAATGTAGTTCAAGCTCGCGCTGTAGCGCTGAATTAAACATGAGATCCAAAGACCCCAAAGGATCAAGGTCAGCACACATGCACTCTCTACCGTATGCAAGCTGATATATGTACATATGCATGATTCACAAACATTGCCAACAACTATCTTTTGCCTTTTTCCGTTCTGTCTCAAATAGCTCAGACACTCAGCCTATCCACACACGCACGTGGTGGGAGATGGGACACTGCACTCTCAATGGCTGTGGTGGTTTCACTCAATGAAAAATGGATGAGACTAAAATTAGATAAACTAAAATTAGACCAAGTTAATCTGCAGAATGTCCTCAAAGTAACAGAAACCGCAGGCTTCACAATCGCTGTCTGTGGAAAAGAGATGCTGATGTAGAGCAATGAGGAGACACGGCCGGATTGTTTTCCACAGCTCACCTGCAAAATATGAGGAAATGCTCTGATCTTTACTTTGATACGCTAGAAGAAGACAGAAGGTTTTTTGATACACAACGAAAATCAGGGAGTGATCCTATAGCGTGATCTCTGCGCACCGCTATTGTTTGATGGAGTGTTAGCTAAGGTTAAATTGGAAGTTCTGGCATCTTTGATTTGAAACAAGAACAAATATTTTGTCAGTTTGTCAATACATTCCATTTCTTTTATGTTCCAGTTCAGTAAACACATTTCCATCTGCATTACACTGAGCTAGTGTACTTACAAAGACCAATTTTAAGCAGGACTGTCACTGTATATTTTATTCATCCATCATTAGTTGTTAAACGATTCAACTTGAATCCAAACATAAAACTTATAACAATACAATAACTTACATTTAAATACATTTTCTTTAATCTATTTTTGATTTTCTTTAAACATTATAATTTATTTTGTAATTCATATTTTATTATTAATACATTTTTTGTTAAATTATTATTTTTACAATATTTTATTCTGTTTTGGTGAAGGGTTTGAACAGGTTGTTTTTAAGAGTCATCTTACACTCAGAAAAAAAGATACAAAAGCTGTCACTGGGATGGTACCATTTTATAAGGTAAACCTTTTACCTTATTTACCCCTAAAATGATGAATGGTACATAGACTATTAGTACCTATTTTTTTCTGACAGTATAAGGATTTGAAATCACCTGCAGATTGTAGGCTTCCCCTACCTCCAAAATCCCCATTTATTCCCAATGTGAAAATGATGATCATTCAGCATATTTCTGAGAGGTAAAGCTCATCTGCCTTGTCTGTGTGTTGTAGAGAGAGCGACAGATTGCTTTTGTGAGATAAAGATTTTGTGAATGACCGAGGAGAATCTGCTCCCCGCTAAGTGACAACATATCCTCTCAAATAATGGCTTATCTCAATTCCCAAAGAGGACTTTTTAATGATTAATTGATAAACTTTGCCTTAGAAATCCATCTTTAATCCAGACACCTTTAGCAAGAATTACATCAACGCTCATGTTCTCCCCTGCTGCTGATACTGTCATCAGATCGGCTGGGATAAATTGAATTATTAACTCATTAAAACTTAATAAACTTCTCCTGTCAGTGAGCTGCTCCCTATAACGAACCACAGGCTTAACGCTGCCCCCTGATGTTCCACCCAGACACGTTCTCTGTCTTCATTCTGACACTCATGCTGGCAGGCAAACATTTGACGTGTTGCGTCACGACAAACCTGATGGATTTGTGAATGAAACGGAGCACTGCTAAGGTTGAGAAATGCTTCTTTTGTACAAGCAAGGACATTTGCAGTCACACTCCTTGAAAAGCAGTGCAAATGAGGCATCAGATTTTGTACATGTATTGATATTAATTTGAAAGGAAAGCATAGCCTAGCTCTTACTAATCAGCGTTCGAATGAGGCAACCTGTGCTCGTCATACAGGGTTTGAGTCATTTAGGCCAGCGTGACGTGAAATAGATTTTGAAAGAATTTGCACCTTAAACTTTGTCTTGGTGATTTGAAAGAGTTCCGGTATTTAAATGCTCTAGGTGCACTTTTAAATGTGATTTGCATTAGGTTTATACAAATAAGTAAGGAAAACTGTTGTAAAAATGCATGGTAGATTATTATTGACAAAATGAAGCCACATGTTTTAATTATCCATTAGAGGGAAACTAGGCACAAGGTTTATTCCGTGCATGCAGGTCAATCTGTTGCTATATTGGTTATGAGAGCGCTTCATGGTGGCTTGCCAGTTCACTGAAAATTGTCTGGCCCATTTTTTCAGCCCAAGATTATAACCATTTCTCTTTATGGTCATTTTAGAGCAATAATGGAAACAGATGCCTTCATGGTTCTATTCTATTAATAATTAATTGAGAATACGTGCATGTAACCTTTCCAGAATTTATGCCCTTTGATAATTATGTTTTCAAAGCAGATACTACACTCATGTATCTTTCATAATAACGAGAAACGCATCATCTTGTAGTATGCAACAGAGTGCATCATGTCTAAGGGAGTATTTTAAATATTAAAGAACAGCCTAGAAGTGAGAAACATAAAGATATGTATATAATCAGAGCTGCTGGGATGTTGTAAAATGTAATTATCCATTCCAAAGCCGACTTCAAATTTTACGATGGAGAAATTCATTTTTAATTACAGGCCTAAATGGCGGCAGTTTAGATGCAGATTTAAATGATGCATTCTTGTGCAAGATAGATATCTCAGAAAATGTAAAATCTCCCTTGCTGGTGATACTTATCTGATAGGCTGTTAGATTTTTATATTGTCTGAAATAAGGGGTGTATTTCAACCCATTTCATGTTGGTAGGAAAGTCAATCAATAGCTGATAATAATAGATAAGATATCCAAATGTAAATTGTCGTTATATAAAAATACACAATAAAAAAATCTCCTTTTTGCCTCTAATATTGATATTGTCTCTAATATTGATATAGCCTATCTCTGATTTTATATTGTATGCCTATTTTTTGTCGTACAGTTAGTGTACGCACCCTCATCTTCCCTAATTACCTGGTGATTTTACATAGACATAAAACATTTAGACAGACATGGTCAAAATCAGTCTTTGTATTTGATCTAAATGACACATTTGTGATCTGAGCCTAACAGACCTGTGGAATGCCTGCCTTTTGCTTTCCTCCATTATTGATTTCGATTGGCAAAGCAGGACTTGTGCCAAGGGAGCATGAGGTTTCCATGGTTATGGCATGTTTGGAGATGTCTTTCTGAAAGCAGGTTTTGTGTGTGTGTGTGTGTGTGTGTGAGAGAGACAGAGAAAGAGACGATCGATGCACCACAGGGTTCCTATCAGCTAGAATCAGCAGAGGTCTTGCACAGAGGAGGTGTTGGGAAATTGGGATGGAACAAAGGACATGACGTGCATGTATGTGCATTACAAGGGTCATTCTACAAAATACAGGCTTATTGTGTCCCTCATGCTGTATGCATACTGCATGTACAGAAATCAAACATTTTTATAAACACACACATAAAAATATATTTGTTAGATTTTAATTTATGTATATTATAAAAGACTCTCTAACGTGACTAGGTCAATGGTTATGGAAAAGAGAAAAATCTGGATGTTTTTGAAATCATATTTAGTTTTGTCCCCCCTCAGTAGCTATTGTTTTTAGTGAAGAACAAAAAGTTCTGGACATTTCTGGATTTTAATACATCAACATCCTGTTTCAGTCAATAAATAAATATATACAAATAAATACATTTGAAAACAAGCCTACCCCACAGCCGATCATTTTAATTTAAAATGATCTTGTAGAATGACCGATTTTGTACAATGACCTATAGTCTCAGAATATATGTATGTGGCTGTTTACATTACCTTGAGTCACTAACCATGCAGCCATCTCTCTCATCATATTTCTCTGTCTCTTTTTTCTCTCTGTAGATGGCCATGCTGTTCTCTCTGTTCTCTTGTGCTCTGGGGGTGTCTGTGTCATGCTGCTGTTGCTGGATGTTGTCATCTGTCTGGCCTCAGCGAGCTCACTCTGCTGGATGTCAGTCAAAACCGTCTTGTTATTCTGCTGGACTACGGTTTTGAGGAGCAGCGGAGGCTACGGGTACTAGAGCTGAGTGATAATGAGCTAGTGTTTGTTGCCCCCTTCACCACCATCCTGGTCTCCACAGCAATGGGCTGCCTCAGCTTCCTGGGTGTTGTCTTATTCTGTTTCTTGTTGTTGTTTGCATGGAGCCGTGGTAAAGGGAAGCACAGAGGTAGCGTGGACATTCAGTACGTTCCACGAAAGCGGAAAGGCGCAAACTCAGAACTTACAGAAACAAGTGGGCCCAGACGAGTCAACATGAAGATGATCTAAATTTTTTATATGGCCGAGGATTTCACAGGTTGCATGGTTGCGTATGCGTGTCTGTTGGACTTTGTGAGTCTTTGGGTATATGTGCTGCAAAAGATACAAAGGATGTATTTAATCATGAGAGTTTATATGTGGTATCCCAATGAAAAGAAAGAAAAGAAAACGCCAAACTATATCATGCGCGTGTTCTGCGATGCTTCATCTGTAGAAAGCATTATTTGGACAGTGCACACGTGATTAAGTTCAAGTTGTTGTATATATTTCATATTTGTGGGAAAGAATGGTATATTTCTATATATATGAATATATCTATTTACAGATACAATTACAGATTACAATTACCGTTAAAACGCTGCAAAAACTCAGTTGTCTTCCCCAATAAGCAAAGTATCTACTGGAAAAAAGCCTCGGCAGTGTTGTGTTGTGAAGTGTTTGGTTTTGCTCAGAATTCCTGTTCTCTGGGGACATCCTCTTCTTAGCAGAACCTCCAGGGGAACCGGAGAGTTTCCTGCCATTTTGTTGTAAAGAAGTTAAAATGCAAGAAGCCGTTTGACATGGTGGGTTCCAGGGGCTGTATTTGTGACTCAGTGGAAGTCTGTGAAACTGTGTGAAAATGTTCTTTTCTTTTCTTATGTTCTGTCAAATGCTGCTCAAATGTTTTTACATACTAAATATCTGGTTATATTTTCCAAAGAAAATAAATATAAATCGTACAGCTTGATAAGTGTTACTGTTTTCTCAAATTGTTCTCTTGCCTGTCTCAAGTGTTCCCTGTTGCACAAAAAAGATATGAACCTACACCTTGTTAGCCTTATTGCTTTTGGTGCTTCATATATATATATATATATATATATATATATAGTGTTGTCAAACGATTAATCGCATCCAAAATAAAAGTTTTGTTTACATAATATCTGTATGTGTGCTGTGTATATTTATTATGTATATATAAATACATACAAATGCATGTATATATTTCAGGAAAATATGTTATGTTTATATATTAAATATATTTATTTATAATATAAATTATAGGAATATAAATATAGACATGTAAATGCATAAATATTTTGAAAATATATACTGTATGTGTGTATCTATATATACATAACAAATATACACAGAACGCACACATATATTATGCAAACAACAACTTTTATTTTGTATGCGATTAATCGTTTGACAGCACTAATATATATATATATATATATATATATATATAACTATAATATTATATAACTTAATCTCTTTATGGTGGAAAGTCACCCAGTTTTTCATGCAGGATATTTCTGTTGCTAAATTATCAAATAATCTCAATTATGGGATAGATATCAATGCGATTGCTTAGCAACAGGCATATAAAAATGTAAAATATAAAAGCTCAGTGCTGTTGGTCAATTGAACTTAAAATTTCACACACATATCTAGCTTCTCATGAAGCATACAAATGTCTTTGTTTTATTTTTTTTTTGCCATCTCACTAAATTGCAAAGGACAACTAAAGAGGACAGCTCAAGGAGTTGTGACTACATTTCTTCAAGCAAACATATTAATAGCAAATATTCCATTATAGTATAGTAGATGTCTTGGTAGTGACCCTTTTTAGGGCTCTTAAAAGCATTAAATGGACTTATATTTGTCTCTGTCTGGTTCATTTGATGTCACAGCTCAGGATAGACACTAGTGAAGGGTTTGGGATTGTGCATGTACTTCTGGTGTGATCAACAAATCAATGTTGTCATGATGTCATTTTCCTACTTCTCCAGGGTAAAAAATAATAAAAATAAAAAATAAAACCTGCCTCAAAAAACGGTATCCAGAACTGAGTTCCCATGAGCAAGGATGGCAGACTTCTAATTGCAGACTTCCAGGTGGTCACATGCCAGTCAAGCACTTGCCATTGAAATGAATAGGAATCCTAAAGCTTTCTCTGTGTATTATTGACCTCCTTGATTTAGGTGTACAAGCACAAAGCTGCTGAAGCTCTATTGATTTTGACTTAATACGGTTAATCTAAATTGGTCAGGCAGGAATACTTAGAATATTCTTGGAATATTTCACATTGCTTCTCTGAGTGAGTTCATGTCCATTAATTTCAAACAAATAATGGGTTAAACTCACACTCATCTAATTATCTGTAGTACATTCATAATATATTTATTTTGCTGTACTGAATACAAAGGACTCCTCATCCTTTGATAGGTGTTTGATATCTGATTTGATATCTTTGATATAAAGGCCTAAGCTGTGTTGGTTTGATTTTCTTTAATGTCATATGATCCCTTATTCTACAACGTCTTTAAAAGTGTTATTTTTAAAATCCTTATTCCAAGTCTTGATGTCAGTTGTGTTACATCTTAGCATTTAATTACCTACTTCTTGTTGTTCTGGTTGGACCTCGTATATTGCAACTTGAAGCTATATTTATACTGTATTTCTTCCTGACTCTATCTTAACTCAATTTTGAAAAGAAAAGACGGATGGCTAAATATTGTATTTGATATAAGCACTACACTAAATTAAATTTAGCCTATCCAAACAGATTATTATTTTAAAGTTTTCCTCCACTTAAAACTGCTTTAGATTGATTGTGTTACACAAGAGAGCAAGGACAGAGTTTCCCATCAAGACAATGTGCCTCAGGTTACTACTTTTCGTCCTTGGTCCCAAAAGTAGTCCAGCTGTATTAAAGAAACTGTAGGCCAACTGTAAACCGTTAAACTATGTGCTACACTACCAGTACCTTAAAATTCCTTGAAGGTTTGCTGGTCTTTATGAGCTTGTTTTGTTACACAATCAAAAGCATCTAAATATACCTGAACTAATCATGTCCAAAAGAAGCTGCTTTTACAGGAGTGTGTGAGTGTGCGTCATCATCATATGACTTTGTTGTTCTGTGGTGAGTGCTTGACCTGGCAGTGTTCTGTCAGGACGCGTTTGGGGTGAAAGCTATGCAAGCAGGGGCCACTTTTCTATGTGAATGAGTCTTCCTCAGAGACACATTAAAGTATTTTCAGTGGTGCCACTCCTCATGCATTCCATGCTACCCGCTTGTTAATTTTAGAGAATAGAGAATACTATCTCAAGAGCCCTTTAAGAGTGCTATTTATTTATAGCACTGTGTCTCTGAATCAAGAGTATCTCAGACATCAACATTTCAACAATAAACTTTAAAGATAAATCACTAAAACTCTTTGTTGTTTGCTTTTGTGATCTGATAGAGCGTTTGGACCTGGAAATAGTGACACTTGATGTTACATATATCAAGCATTTAACAAAAATAAAATGCCACGCAGTCCGATTCACAAGCATTATGAGCTGGTTGTTTTACTGAATCGTTCTGTATGAATCACAAACTCAGGGGTCTGAATCAGTCTGATGATTCCTTCACAGAATGAACACAACAAATTTGTCAGAGCAGCTAAAAAAAATCAACAAATGACTCACCTGAACTGAATTATTACTCCCTAAAAACATTATAGGCTGCATTTACATGCTGTGCCACCAGAAAATAATTCTCTATACTTCATATTCATGTCTTTGTTGATAATTATCCAAATTTTTACAGTTTATGATAATGCAATGAAATTCTCAGCCTACCAAATTCAATATTATGAAATAGAAAACAAAACCGAGAGCAAAATGAGAGAGCAAATGGGTATTTTAAAGTCTCTTATAAAATCTAGTTGTTCTTGGATTATGCCTCTCTAGTAGGGTCATAGCTTGAAAAAAGTTTGGGAACCCCTGCTGTGAACAGTCCTATTTCAGCAGTTATTTCAACGAGATTTCCTTCACCCACTCGGTTCCCAGACAAAGCTCCAGGGAGGCTGTTCCTGCAGTTAGTGTACTGTAAATCACTTCAGATAAAAAGTACCTGATAAATGACAAGGAATCAATATTTCTACAAGGTCCTGATTTTGAGGGGGAAAAATGCTCCGCCCAAAACACTTTCAGCTCTTTACCCTGTGGATTAACGTCACTGGAAAATGGATGCTGGCTAATGATTACCAAGATGGGGTTCATCTCCCCCATATATATCACTCTGACTGATGGGGAAGAAGGATGAGTTTAGACTAAAGGTTTGCCAGCGGTGCCTATCTGCCTGCCAAATAAGCAAAATTAGAAACAAAGGGGAACAACATGTCACCAGCTGAACCCCGGTCATAAATCTCTGAGCCTCTCTCATATTTTACAGTGGCTTCAGTTGCACATCACGCAACACAACCATCCCCCATGGGTTTGTTTGCCAGGTTTTTCCTTCTGTTCTGACTTTTTCGCCACTAAAAGCATGCTCGATTTGAGCTTCAGCCCGCTAACATGACGGTCATGTTGCGTATCCGATCTTTTCAGACATAAGTAGGATTGTTCTAGAAATAATAACCCATTACCCGTCTCTGTGCGGGCATCTCTACTCTTTCACCACAGAATGATGGGATGAGGAATGGAGTGGAGGGAAATCACTCTGGCAGATGTAATGACTCTGTAAAGAGCAGACATGACAACTACTAATCAGCACAGCAAGCCCTAATCAGCGAAGAGAGCATGTGAGCTCAAAGGTTACATTTAGCTTCCCATCAAATTTCGCATTGAATTCAAAATTCTTCTTCTCACGTATAAAACTCTCCATAACCTCGCTCAACGCTACCTCTCAGATCTCATTCAGCCGTACACTCCTTCTAGAATCCTTCGTTCTTCTTCTCTGGGTCTTCTCCATACACCTACGGCTCGTTTAACCACCATGTGTCATAGAGGCTTCAGCCGTGCTGCTCCTCTCCTTCGGAACTCTCTCCCAGCTAACACACGGAATTCAGACTCTTTATCCCAATTTAAACTTAAACTTAAAACTCACTTATTTAGAATAGCTTATCCTACATGATGACTGTCTACACTCATCTAGCAGTTTTTTTCCTTTCCCTCCCTTTCTCTATCTCTTTCTTCTTGCCTATTTTACTGTGGTTATTTTGTAACTGCTTTTTCTCTTTTTACTGCTATATATTGTTCGGTGACCTTGAGTGGTTTGAAAGGCGCCTTAAATAAAATGTATTATTATTGTTATGTAGAAACGCACACACAAACTCACCAAGACTCGCTCATAATCAGCTTCTCATCACGCTAATAGCAAAGCTGCACACTCATCCGTACAGAACAGCAAATCATTTGTTGCTATATTTCCAACACATTATGTAGCCAAGCAAATCAAGCAGAAGGCAACAGCTCTAACAAAAGCCTGCGCAAATGATTTCCTTCCCGTGCTGTCTTGTAACCTGGCCTTTGGATGCATGGATATGGTTGCTAGGCGCCGCCTAAAAGTGTTGCAATGCTGCTTCTCACAATTGTTGCCATGGCAACCTGAAATGCCTCCGTCTCTCTCTGCTCTCTGCCATCACAATAAGTCAACGAGGTTTGTGGCATTGTAATGGAAAGCTAAGAGCACAATATATATCATCCAACAATAGTGGTTCGAGGTGGTGGGGTCAAGTGGTGTATTTAACCACAAAATTGAGATCAGTGGAACAGTTCAGCGAGGCCCGATGGTGTGGATTACAAACCGAGAGGTAGAAGGATGACGTGCCAATCAGGAGTCAAGAGTGAGGATGATACTGCAGGGGACCAAGAATGACCACAAGAGACATTTCATCAGAACATTTGGGAATTGAACTCTGATGTGATTTCAATCGTTCAATTTCAGATCTGCACTTAATTTTACATCCTAACATTCACCTTCTCATTGACCCTTGAAAAAAGTATAGTTTCTAAATCTATCCCACTAACCTTACGAAAATTACCCACGGTTTTACATAAAAAAGGATTCTCTTAACCACAAAATAACCATGGTTTTGCTACACTACGTTTAACCATGGTATTTGTAGTAAAACTGTGGTCGTATAAATGGAAGTCAAAAAGACACAAAACATGGTTACTACACTTTTACTATGATAAAACCACGGTTCGTTTTCGTAAGGGTATAGTTGCTCATATTGTACATTTAGCAAACTCAAAGTATAGTTTAGCCTGCTGTTCTAGTAGCATACTATTGTACAATGATGCATCATGTAGTACAAAAGGATTATTGTATTTATGTACCGGCTGGAAAATGTCTTTACCTGCAGTGAGTCATTCACAAGCTGCTCTCCAGATGTCTAACTTAATAAAGACGTCGGTCGATGTTAAACAACACAAGGCAGGGTTTGTTTCGGTAGATTGTAGGTGAAAACTGTCTTCATCTAATGTTCTTTTAGCTCTCCATGTAGTTATAAAGTAAAAAGTTATCCAGTCCGTTGGTGAACTCTACGGTTGATTTATTCGAATCGATTCAGACTATTTAGCGAACGTGTTTGACTGACGCTGTATTCGAACTGCACACTAGCATGCTAACGTTACTACTACATTTACTATGGCAAAAACAGTTAGAAATGTATGCTAGTGTCCCGAATGCAGTCTGATTCTTTAAAACATATCGAAATATTAATTCGCGAGTTATTAAATAACATATTGAAGTAGCTATGCAATCCCATTTAACGTTAGGTTGTGTCAGGGCATGGTAAACAAAAATATCAATTGAATATAATTGCAAACAGTCTGCAACACAGTTCGATACTGTAATATAATAGCGATATCTTCCTCAATACAGCTCACAGCCTAAAGTGATGGTTTGACAAAACGACTCGGGAGGTAATTTGATTTCTCCCTCGTCTCTCCGGTCTCGGGTAATTAAGTTACCCCTTCAGCCGCCAGAGGACGCTGCTGTGCCCCACGCTTCAGCAGCGCACTTCTTCGCAGCCTTCAGCCTGACAGCAGGAAACCAGGAGAAGGGTGGACGAGAGTGTTGTTGTTTTGAGCCAAAACAGGTAGGATTCTGTATGTGTAGCATACTGGCAGCAACATTTACCATGACTATTCAAGCTAATGCAGACGTGTTTTATATATGAATGTCGAGGCGTAGTGATTAGCTCGATGTTTGTAATCTACAGACAACGTTACATTAATCTCTGTAAAGGATCTAACATATTTTGACACCACTGATTTATTCTTATTCGAAAAACTCGTGCTTTTTATAGCAATGCAATTTTATTTTAGTTTTTTTGTCCTGGCTGACATGTCATGCCACTGTTTTCACTTTCTAGTTCGCTCCACTGGATTTTCTCTGTTCCTCTTCAACAGATTGCACGGATGCAGTGTAACAGCAGGAGGATGTTGCAATCTGTTTGTCACCACTGACTTTTGCTTTGTGAGACTGACAATAGAGTGATTGTAGGTCTGTGTGAGTGGCCGTCATGTCTGCAGCCGATCCCCCGCAGTCTCCTGGTGTGGCTAAGACTGAAGTGCTGGTGGAGGACTGGTGTCCCGTGCTGGCTGCAACCTTTGCTTACTGGGACAATATCCTGGGACCTCGTGTACAGCACATCTGGGCCCCCAAAGGTCAGAGGTTGTCACTGCTCAGTGATGGAGAGGTCACGTTTCTGGCCAATCACACGCTGAACGGTGAGATTTTGCGAAGCGCGGAGAGTGGCGCAGTGGATGTGAAGTTCTTCGTCTTGGCAGAAAAGGGAGTCATTATAGTGTCGCTGATTTTTGACGGAGAACTCAATGGGGAAAAGAATACATGCGCACTGTCAATCATCCTGCCGCAGCCAGAGCTAAGCTTTTACCTGCCACTGCACAATGTGTGTGTAGAGAGACTCAAACACATCATCCGCAAGGGACGCATCTGCATGCAGAAGGTCTTTGCTCAGAGTTGTGCATCTTGTACTTGTGATCCAACTGTTGTTTGTTAGTTTTCGTAATGTATGTGCTGTGTGTGTTGTATCATGTAGGGTTACAACATAATCTCAGTGTTGTCATCTGAGATTGTTCCCATAATGGAGCTTCTTACCACCATGAAGAAACACAGTGTACCAGGGGAAGTGGATGTGAGTATTTTGACATATTTGAGGGGCTTCTGGACACTTTTTGTTTACAATGTGAATTTAGAGTAGATCGGAAATGTTGAGGAGAGAGAAGGAGATTTGTATGTGAGCCGGACTCAAACTTGCTTCTGCCATATTTATAATGAAATGAACTAAATTAAATAGAAGAATAAAGATAAAATAAAACAGTACCAATACAACAGCGCTTGAAAATATAACGGTACTAATGCAATAAATCAAGAATGAATGATGCATTTATATAGCACTTTATTTTCTACTGCTGTACACCCAAATTAAGTAAAACAGTACTACTACAATAGTTATAAAAAATAGTACCAATGCAATAATTAATAAAAAGACAAATGAGTAATGAAATGAAACAATGTAAATAAATAAATAAATAAGTAAGTAAGTGCAGGCAACCTCTTGATCATTTAATTTTTGGGCATTTTTATGCATGTTTTTCAGCAAGCAGTGAGCAGAACTGAAATAATAATAAAGAGTATGCCAAACTATTTAATATGTTAATTAAAGGAATTAATTAGTTTTTTTCTTCATTATAAAATAAGGGAAAGCTTCACACTAACATTTTTGTGTCCCCAAAAATAACAGTTAATTTTCATTCAGAAAATTCAAGTCATTGGATGTATGAATGGTATTTTTAATATATTCTTGAATATATTAATATCCAGATTTAAAAGAAAATTGCATCATGTCATTAATGAACATTGTAAATACTTATAAATGTTTTATGTATTCAATTTGATGAATATATTTGATGATTCTAATTTATAAATAAATACCATTGTACAACAAAACAGGGGTTAGTTCCTAAGAGTGTACAATATGTATCTAGCTGGAAGAGATTTTCCCTCGGTGACTATTACATTTGATCTTTTTATTAAATGTTTTTAATGTTTTTCCTCACTCTCATTGAAGCACATAAAGAAATATCTTTCCTCGTTACAGCTAAAGGACACTGTGCTCAATGATGATGATATTGGAGACAGCTGTCACGAAGACTTTTTACACAAGTAAGACATATTGCATCTTTAGTAGAAGTCAATGATCTGAATTGAGTTGCTTGTTTTCATTGTTTAGGTTGTGATGTGTGTCATCCTTCTCTATGATAGGGCTATCAGCTCTCATCTTCAGACCTGCGGCTGTTCTATGGTGGTTGGCAGCAATCCTGAGAAAGTCAATAAGGTGTACATTCCCACTTGTACATTCTCAACATTCATATCGGAGTATGAAAGTCAAATAATGATGTTTCATTTTGTAGATCGTGCTCACGCTGTGCCTCTTCCTCACTCCTGCGGAGAGAAAGTGCTCTCGGCTGTGTCACCCCGATGGCTCGTTTAAATATGACACCGGCCTCTTTGTTCAAGGCCTTCTTAAGGTATCCAGAGTGTCCCTCCATGGGAAACTCATAACCACTGCCCATTTGCACAGAATGTCCAGTAATAAATGACTTGGGTCCATAACCATTAAAGACTCCTGGTGGCTTTGCTGTGTGGTAATGTTATAAAGGTCCCTCTTTTCTCTTTTCCAGGACTCCACAGGCAGCTTTGTGTTGCCCTACCGGCAGGTGCTCTACTCCCCATACCCCACCACCCACATCGACGTGGACATTAACACGGTCAAGCAGATGCCACCCTGCCACGAGCACACGTATCATCAGCGGCGCTACATGCGTGCTGAGCTCAGTGCCCTCTGGAAGGCCGCCGGCGAGGATGACATCAGTTCTGACAACCTCATCAATGCCCAGGACTCCTACACACCGGACTTGTATGACCTTTGACTTCTACATACCTTCTTAGTCTGGAAACTGTATCCTGATTGGCTGATTAATTCTTATTGACAGGATAACAAGATCTCTTTCATTCAAATACACTAAATATATATTTAAGAGATAATGTACAGTGAGTTGGTTATTATTTCAGAGTGAAGGGATCTTGTTTCGTCTCAAAGGTTTATTATTCTTTTTGATTCATTCTGACTGCTGGTGATTAATGACCTACATTACCCTGCTTATTATATGACTACTTACCAAATTTACAAAGATATTCAATGTGAGACGAAAGAGATCGCAGAGAGATAAAAGATGAAAGGATAGTTTAGTAGTCATTGAATACAAATATAAACATTTTGTTTTTGATAAAACAACAACATATAAATCATAATTGCTCTTAGGACCTGTTAATATATATGGTAATGCTTTACAATAATGTTCACAAATTAGTTCATGCATTAGGAATAAATTAATCTTAATTTATTCATAAACATGCTAATAATTGTTTTTTTTATTTATGTTTTTTCCTAATACAGACTACTGTTCAAAAGTTTGGGGTCAGTAATAATTTTTTGAAAGATATAAATACTTTTATTTAGCAAGAATGCTTTAAAATTGATCAAGAATGACAGTAAATACATGGATACATTACAAATAAGTTTTATTCTTTTGAACTTTCTATTCATCAAAGAATCCTGAAAAAAAATCTGTGTAACAGTTTCAACATTAATAATAATGAGATATTTCTTGAGCAGAAATCAGCATGAGAGAATGCTTTTTTAAGGATCATGTAACACTAAAACTGGAGTAATGACTGCTGAAAATTTAGCTTTGCCATCACAGGAATAAATAACATTTAATAATACATTAAAATAGAAGTTATTTTAAATTGTAACAATAGTTCATAATCTTACTGTGTTTACTATATTTTTGATCAAATAAATGCAGCCTTTTGTGAGCATAAGAGTCTTCTTTCCAAAGCATTTAAAATATTGCTGACAACAGACGTCTGAATGGCTGGGTATGCATGTTAATTCATACAGCTATGTAGAATTTAACATTAACATTAAGATTTGTTAATGCTACTATTGCTTTAAGTAATGTTAATGTAAACTGCTAATGTAAATGTATTTTGATCGGAGTTCTCTGTATGAAGACATGAGCTGTGAGATGCTTGTGTATATGTGTGTCCTTGAAATGGTGAATACTCCCCTCTCTCTGTTAATGTCATGGTTCAGGGCTGTGGCCAGCATACAGCTGCATCATTGATTTGTTTTCAAGGACTGTCAGTGACTATTTGGCCGAGAATGTTTCCATTAAAAGTTGCACAGAGTTGAAACAGAGTCATTTGAGGGCACTCACCATATCATTAATTCGATACGCTGTGTACACATACAAAAACAATGTAATCAGCGTCACATGTCAAGTAGTCAACTTTTGAATCGTTTTCTTAGAGAGTTAAAAGCAGTTTCTCAATAGTAAATGAGTTTTTTCAACAGGTTCTGAATCACTAACTAAACTTTATGGCTTTTCCTAGAAATATATTTCAAGACGTGATGCACCAAGACACACTTGTGAAGTCTTTCATAGATGAGGTGAGTCTGCACGACTCCCTTTCTTCTGAGCTTTATAGTAACATCCTCCGCTTTGGCCTTGATAACGTGTATGTGTTTGCCTCTTTGTCGATCTCTAGGTGTTTCTGTTGAAACCAGGTCTGTCTCTGCGGAGTGTGTATTTGTCCCACTTCCTTCTCGTGCTGCACAGGAAGGCCCTGACACTGCTCAGATATATTGAGGATGAGACGTAAGTACAGCAGCTTTGAGCTCACATCTTCTACAGACACTACAGTGTAGTTTATTGGACATATTTTAACTAGACGTTAAGTATCATGTGCTTACTGTAGATAATTAATGCACTCATATGCAGTGAATGACAACTATTTTCAGTAACATCAAGCTCAATTTTTGCGCTATTATGTACTGTAAAGGTACGTGATATATAGTTGGTAAGATTTTTTAAACATTATTAAAATAATTCTATTTTGTTCACCAAGGATGCATTTATTTGATCGAAAACGCAGTAATGTGAAATAATACTATAATTGGAAGTAACTGCTTTCTATTTTAATCTTTTTTTAATTAAATTTATTCCTGTGAATTTTCAGCATCATTACTTCAGTTTTAAGTGTCAAATGATCCTTCAGAAATCATTCTGATATGCCGATTTGGTGCTCAAGAAATATTTATATTATTATCAGTGCTGAAAACAGTTGTGTGCTGCTTAATATATTTGTGGTACATTTAAATTTTGATGCATTTTTTTGGATTCTTTGATAATTATAAAGTCATTTATTTGAAATAGAAATCTTTTGTAACATCATTGGTGTCTTTACTCACACTTTTGATCAATTGAATGCATCCTCGCTGAATACATTTATTTTTAGGAAAAATGGGCAATTTTTTAAATGGTAGTGTAAACCATTTTTTTTGCATGATTTAAAATTTAGGTTGTTTTTATTTAATAAAAGTAATTAATACTACAATGAATTTGATCAATAAATAGAAAATGATTTAATATAATAGTTTTAGCTGCTCTGCATTGCTTATTTCAATCTAAGCAAAAACTCCTTTTTAAATTCAAATCAAATTAAATAAATTTTTTAAATTACAATTAAATTTGAATTTTAGTTCATTAAAAAGGTCTATTATTTTTAGTTAAACTTGATAAACTTGAATTCCAGTATTACTTCAACATACCTGGCTGTATTTTTATGTTACAATGATGTTGTTTATTTTATGGTAGACTCATTGTGTCATTAATTATTATTAATTATAGGCAGAAGGGCAAAAAACCTTTCAGATCTCTACGCAACTTGAAAACTGATTTGGACTTAACGGTGGAGGGTGACTTGAATATCATCATGGCGATGGCGGAGAAGCTGCGAGCAGGCCTTCACTCCTTTGTTTTTGGGAAGTCTTTCCTTACCAGTGTGCAGGAACGTGACCTCGTTAACTTCTGACCTCTGAACCCTTGCTCATCACACCACAGGACACTCTTGCATCCTGATGTTTATTTTAGTATATTTATTATGCGCTTTTTTGTTTACAGCCTTCTGAACAACACCTGCTGCTGAAATATCGACTGATTCACTTGTGATTTAAAATAATGATGACCTGCTTAGTGATGCTGATTAATTCATATTTGTGTGAAGAAAATTTTGTGTGTATGAGATTCTCGAATGGTTTGGATCTCACACTTAATGGCTTTTTGGTTAACGGCTAACTAACAAATACCTTCATTCACAGCACAATATATTGATGATGTGTAACATGGCACGGAAGAGAGATGAAGTAACTTTAATCCCACTCTTACCTCTATTTAAATTGAAACACCATAAAGTAATTTAAAATATGTTTTTTTCTTTGTTCCCGAGTCAAACAAACTAAACTAATGGTTAATTAAATGGCTCATACTTTTGAATCTGGCTTGGGGCATGAATATAGGAAAGCTGGTGGAAATGTGGGAAAAGCGAAGTGCAACTTAACTCATAAGGCCAAATCTCTGGTGTACAATGTGCAAGGAAGTCAGCAAATAACAGGAAGGGCCCCATAGACATCATGCTTTCATTTTGAAGTGTTCTTCCACAAGATATTACTCCACTGTTATGTATGTTATATATCAAACAAACATTGCATTAATGGTAGACTCCTCATGTTTTTTCAAGATATAAATGGAATTCTGAATATTTTGGACTATTTATGAAATCATAATCATAAGTTTATTTTAAACTGACATGTATATTGATATATTTCAAGTTGTAATTGCGTTGTCTTAATAAAGTTTGCCTTTTGTTTGTGAAACATGACTTATTTGATTGCACCTGTTAAAATCCTTTAATTATGCACTGTTCTAAATAAAGAAAACATTGTTTTCGAGGCTTATATGCGGATTATGGTTTAATGAGACAATAGTTAACTTTATTTCTGTAGTCTTGAAGGGTTGGGACTGGACTGAAAAGCTTAAGAAAAACAATCTGTTATTGATTTTATTTGCAGTACATAGTTAAAGTAATTTCTGTCAAAATAATTTTTACAAAAAGGCTTAAATATACTAATATATTCCCACATTTTAATATTCCGTAAAATATTTTACAGCATTGTTCAATGTTATTTTCTATAATAAATAAATGGTTATAGTGCATTTAATGCATTAAACATTTCTTACATTTTTAGATAACCTCATATTATTTGTAACGTACCACAGATAAAGTCAACTATGTGACTTTTATGAAGACCGCTTTAAATAATTTGTTTTTATTTACTTTGATAAAAATCATAATTACTGTATCAGCGTTTTCTTCCCCCTCCTTGACAGTTCTTTAATCTACTGATTCAAGTATTGCGTTCAACCTGACACAAATAACTTTATTTTTATTGGCTGCTCTCCATGTCACTCACGCCAAGTTTCGATGACCTCGCCCTCTGATTGGCTCTGTCGTCCACAACAGATCTGTGATTGGTTACACTTGGCACATGACCACAAAACAGGAAGCACAAGCGTTTTCCATGTAAATACTCCGGAAAAGAACTCGTTTGAGAAATGGGTGCTGTCGCCTGAGAGGAGAATGAGAGAACAGCTCTAAGGATAATGGCAACGTGAAATGTAATTCCACACTCTACAAGGCGAGGTGAGTACGCTGCGTGTTCCCAAACAGGTCGTATGTGTATGTGTGTTCACGGACTGCGGCCTACGAGACAGCAGAGATTGTCTGGATTTGATCCTGGATCACCTGCTGAGCCCAAGCGCTGCTGTCACACACAGCCATCTGTCCGTTGCATTAAATATGATCATATTTCCAAGTACTAATGCTCTGCTATATCTGATCTCGCTGTTTACAATCATCAACAGGTTGTGCTTGACATGCCAGAGCGAATGTGTAATTTATATTTTCTTTCAAAATCATCATCATTATTATCTTGTCGCTTGTTTTATACAGGTTATTGTTATCCCGTCATATTTATACCGTTAATCTTGGTAAACTGTACACATTTGAGTTTCATTATTCTACAGTTTATTATTCAGAAACGCTTTGGTGCCTGTAGGACGTAGACGTACAATGGTCCAGTTGTTACAGATATAAATAATGAGCTCTATTATTGTGTAACATGCTTCACCTTTGCCGAAGCCGTTTATGAGATAGAATGCGTTGTATAAGATGTAGTTCTTTTGTGGCGTGGAGTTAATTCCGCATGTTTGTTAGAGCAGCACTAGCTGTCATATGTCACAGTGAGCTGCTGTGATCCTGTCATGTTAATGCACTGGATGACCGAGAATTAGACTCAGCTGACACTGGATTCTAGAGTTGCACAGGTGTTAGCATCTCTGTTTCAGTTTCATTTTGACGCTCACATTAATAGTTAATTTACTGCCAATTATTTTAAATTGTTGACTTGGTATATGATATCCAGGATCTTTTGTTCAAATAAATACTGGGTTACAAAACTTTGCTCAGGCACATTTGTATGACATGCTGAACAGTACATTTGTTTACTTATTTGATTAAGATGCTGTTTTCTGTCATGGTCCCGATCAGTTTATTTAGCTGTAATAGCTGGATAACTATAC
Source organism: Gymnocypris eckloni scoliostomus (assembly GCA_027564155.1). Classification (NCBI taxonomy): domain Eukaryota; kingdom Metazoa; phylum Chordata; class Actinopteri; order Cypriniformes; family Cyprinidae; genus Gymnocypris; species Gymnocypris eckloni. Next base: position 12,447,189 of record CM050429.1, read on the forward strand.
ATTATCTCTCTTATTATGCTGTTGATTAATAAATGAATTACATGGACATAATTTTTTTATTATTATGGTGTACAAGCAAGCACACCTAGCTAAGTTGGAAACATGCTGTGATTGACCATGTGATAACTAGTCCGAATGCAGTACTTCATGTATTTGAATGATTTGTTTTTTAACTTCTTTTTAGCAACATTAATTCAGAGCAGAACATGCCACAACTGATCTAAGGAATTCTACTGAACAGTACTGCATTTTTTGTCATCAGGCATTCACATTAAACTAAAAGAATACAAACCTGAGCTAATACTATTTTGCTTAAACATTAGTTTGGTGGATATGTTTAGAACCGTGGCACTGCTGCAGATTAATGAAAAGTTGGACCCACTTTCTATCAAGTTTCTTTAATTATATTTAAATTAACCAGTATATACAATGTACTTACTGTGTACATGCATGTTTTTTTATCTTTTAGTATTATTTGAAGGGGTCATGAACACTGAGAAACCAAAAGACCCTCTTTTGACACATAAGTGGTCATTTTGCAATTAAAATATCCTGCAAGCTTCAGAATGCAAAACTTTGTTGTTCGACTAAAAACAGCTTATATTGAAGCCAGTCTTCCAAAATGAGAGCTTTTGGAATATTCTGCTTTAAAAATGATGATCAATGCCGGCTTCGACATCACTGTCTGTTTAGCTCCGCCCACCGACTCATGCATGTAGTTTCCAAGATAGGTGAACGCGCAGATCTATGCGGAAACCAAACGGTAAAGATGGCTCTTAAGACAAGACAGTGAAGTGCCAAGTAGTGGGAAAACAGTGTTAGGAAAGAGTGAATGAACTTGAATGATCCAGACCGCGTCAGTAAGAACTCTGTCCTTTGTTCACATCATTTACTGATGTATATTGAGTTATTTATACGTTTCTGACCTAAATCAGTGCAGCTGTCAAACATACACAGCTGCTAGCCAATCATAGCAGTGGGCGTTTACTTCTGAGTCTACAATACACCACGCCTGTTCAGAACGTTCTTATGAGGGGTTAAAACAGGACAGAAAATAGCTTACTACTTCTAAATTATAATGTTTTTGATGTAAAAATCTTGATAGCATAAGTGGACCTCAGAGAACAGTACAAAATAAAACAAAGGCAGTTCATGACCCCTTTAAAAGACACCTGCATGTAGTTACATATGTAATTAAGTTCTGTAGTTACATATATAATTATACTGCCGACCCTACTTCTGCTCTGCCCTAACCCCACCCTTAAATCTAATCATACCACCAAACCCACCTAAACCGAACCATATCCCACCTTAATAGCATCAAAAGTGTTTGCAATACAGCATGGACATAATAAGTACATTTAACCTAACAATTAAAAATGAAAATAGTGGGACCCAAAAAGTAAAAGGTGTAAGAAATTCCACCAGACCTTTTAAGAAGGAAGTTGTTAATGGTTGTTTTTAACAAAGTCTGATCATTCTTAACAGATTTTGTGTGATTCAGTGTGGATTGTTTTGTTAATTCTGTATTTATATAATGCAGGGTTAGTAAAAGTGCATTTATTGAAGGAGGGGGATTGACTTAACAGCCAATCTGCAGCTCATAGCAAAGCACAACGGCTCACACACAAAATAACAAAATCACAAAAATAACTTGGAGGTAAAAATGACAAAAAAAAGGCATCCAGCTTTTCCCAACTTCAGTAGTTGTTTGCCATCTATTTTTAAAAGTTAGTCTGGCTGTTAAATGAACCTTCCTTAGCAAGTGCATAAGAATAGCAATTGCTGAAAGTTAAATAGGGGGGTGAATGAACGACTAGTCTAACTTTAAGAAACTAGTTTACACAACTGTGATGCCCAGTGAACACACAACTGCTAAGCAATTGGTGGTTGAGTGGATTAAAACACATAAAATCCTCATAATAGATATTTTATCCTTTCTGAATAGTTCTAAATAACAAATAAATACACAAATCCTTTTATTTCCTCATGTTATGACCAAACACACACAATTAAATGATTCAAGTCATTTGAATAATTGACGCCTCTGGCTTGCTTAGTTGGGGACACTTCATTTCCAGCGATATCGTCAACTTGATTGCACAGATATTGTTTAATCTTAGACGATGCCATTGCTTAATTAAATAATGAAATGCCTTCAACTGAAAATGAGTGTTTAATCTTGTCATTTTACATTATTGATGCACTATTTTCCTATTTTGATATTGTGCAGTTGCTTTGACACAATTTGCATTGTTAAACGCGCTATATAAATAAAGGTGACACTGACTTGACTTGACTATTAAATATAGGCCTACTACTTAATATTTCAAGTTATTTATACTAAATTACCCAGAAATTGTTTTTCAATCTTAGCATTTTTTTAAATAAATAGGCTTGTTAAGTCAACCTTTAAAATAGTGTCTGACAAAATAGTTGCATTTAAAAAGTGCATGTAAAGAGGGTGTTTATTTACCCAGAAAATATCTATAAATCCAAAATATTTGGCTTTTATGCTGTTAAAACTGTCGACCCTAAATGTGGACTGTTTTAGTTCAAACGCTTTATGTGGACTTTTAATAATTTAATAATAAAACGATTACTGATATGGCACCTTTAATGCTGAAAGTTATGGTGGTAGCTACATGAGTTATTGCCCAAATACTTGAACAAGTTTTCTTGAAGCGTTGAGGAAAGGGAAGCGGCCGTTTCTGTTTTAGATTTAAAGACTGCTCCTGTTGTTCAATAGCAGACTTCGTTTACAGGGGTTAGACTAGAGTCAACAGATTCTTCTCCTCTTGCGTTAGCCTGAAGAGTAGGCTGAGATGAAGGATGTGTCTTGACTTGAAGAAGCGTCACATCATTGCTATTATTCAGCTCGCCCGGTAATGTTCAGTAATTTGTAGATTATATGCTGTTTTTATCATAGAATCACACATAAGTCACTACAAAATCTCATTATTTTTTAACATGTTGCTTCTGTCCCATGATGGGTTGACATCATTATGTTTGGTCGTGTCTCATTGTATCTTTTCATCTGATAATGATGTCACACTGAGAGATGTCTGAACAAACCTGTCAAGCTAGAATAAAAACGCATTATCAAAAGCAATATATCTTTACAAATAACACTGCTTCTGGTTTCACGGTCACACAGATGTGTTCATGCCAAGTGTTAAAATAAAGTTGCATGCAAATAATACAAGAGTCATATACTGAGTATTGTGCCTGTGGCTGCTTTTTTAATTGCCTGGATGAGCTGTTTTACATTCATGTATTTGGCAGACTGATTTTCTGCTGTATTCAGTGCTGCTGGATTTAAATGAAATGTTATATGATACATAATCTAAATAGTGTGACACTATTTAGTCACACTAAATATTCTAAATAGTGTAGTCTGTGGGTATGTGTCGAAGTAAGAGTAGGGTGAGTGAATAAGTGTTTACAGCTGAGTGGATAGAGCTTATGTTGTTTAAGTGGTTCTGTTTACAAATGTCTTACAGTTGCGGGTTTAAGGTTAATTTGGGTTATTTTGGATTTAAGGTGGATTACATGCGGATTTGCTTCTCCATTTTCAAACCTGCTAACATACCAGATAAAGGCGCTATTCACAGTCGCAGTAATTAGTCTGTGATTGGTAATAACTAATCAACCAGCATTTGGCAGCAATGGCACTTTTGTTTTGGTTTTCTCTACTGTAGCTGTTTCTTTCTTAAGAATTTCAAATATATGTCCATCATATTTCCCTTACAGCTTTATTTCTGTTGTCCAACCAAAAGCAATAGTTCACCCCAAAAAAAATCGCCCTCAGGCCATCCAAGATGTAGATAAGTTTGTTTCTTCATCGGAACAGAGAAATGTAGCATTTATGTCACTTGCTCACCACTGAATCCTCTGCAGTGAATGGGTGCCGTCAGAATGAGAGTCCAAACAGCTGAGAAAAACATTACAATAATTCCTAAGTAATCCACATGTCTCCAGTCCATCAGCTAGTGTCTTAAAAGCTGTGTGTTTGTGATAAACAAATTCATAATTTCAACATTACTGTCACTTCTGGCCAGAATAAAAGTCCATAATCCATAATTCCCATAACGCTTCATCCAGTGAAATTATCTCACATCAGAATCCACCAATATATTTGTTTAGGACTGTTTTGCACTCTTTTTGCTTGTAAATTATGCTTTTATTTGATTTCTCTCCTGTTTGATGAGATACATTTTTACTGAAGAAAGCAATATTATAATTGGATGATTTTTTGGTGGAGGCAACAGTTTGAAATGAAAAAAGTTTTAACAATTAGATTTGTTTATTACAAACACAGTTTGTGGATTACTTGCATTATTTGTGGAATATTGTGATGTTTGATGACGGCACCCATTCACTGCAGAGGATCCATTGGTGAGCAAGTGATGTAATGCTAGGCTAAATTTCTACAAATCTGTTCTGACAAAGAAACCAAATCGTGCATCTTGGCTGGTCTGAGTAAATTTTCAGCAAATTTCATTTTTGGTAAACTATTTCTCAAATATTTTCTCTCACTGTTCCATGAGAGTTAAATTCAGATGAGTTATAATGCTGCCTTATTTTGCCTACACTGATGTTAATACAAAAACTACATAAATTTATGCAAAATGCACTATAAGAGGCTCAAACTGACTCGCATCATGACTGAAAATGCAATCAGATTACATTACCAACAGTTTATTAAAAACATTGTGCCGTACACATGGAGTCATAATTATGTGAATGTTTTCCAAGATGGTGACTTTAGCCAAAGAACCTCCTTTTTGCACTCTGAATAGTGAATTGTAAATAGTTTGCTGATTGCGCTTTGGCAGTCTTCTTCATGTAATTTGATAGTGATGTCTATTCTGCTTATCTGCAGTGGGGTGTAACCATGGAGAAAGCCAACACCAGTTTCCCCAGTTATAATGAATTAGATGACTACCTCACCAGACGCAACTCCACTTTTGTGTGGCTCCTTGTGGGTAAGTGGGCAGCTAATGTGATTTAGAAATAGTTATTTTTCTGCAGATCATAATTAGAAAAATGTCTAGACCGGAGGTACCAGGTGCATCGCGTTGGGCCTTAAGTTGACAAACGCACCTATTCCGTTTTAGACTACTTTATTTCCACCATCTGTCTAAAATAAAATGATTTTCTTTACAAATATCATTTATTGCTTTTCTTTGATCTATATGTAAACATCTTTTAAACAATGCATACAAGCCAGCTAATTTAGCTAATTTATATAGTTTGTAAATGTATATTCATATAACTCAATTTATTACAGATTCACTGCTTTGAGAGAACACAGCCTCAAGTTGACATGACACAATGTTCGGCACTGACACTGTATTATACTCTACTGTTCAAAAGTTTGGCTTCAGTCTTTCTCATATGAAGTTAATACTTTTATTATTTTATACTTTTAAGATATATCCAATGTTAAAAAATTCTGTATCAAAAGTATTCACAAAAAAATTGAGCTGTGTAAGTTTCAACGGTAATAATGACAATGAGATAATTCTTGAGCAGCAAATCAGCAGATTAGAGTGATTTCTGAAAAATCACGTGACACTGAAAACTGGAGTAATGATGCTGAGAATTCAGTCCTGCCATCACAGGAATTAAATTGCATTTTAAAACACATTTAAATAGAAAACTGTTCTATGAAATTGTGATAATATTTCACATTATTACTGTTTGTACTGTATTTTTGAATAAATAAATGCTGCCTTGGTGAGCATAAGAGACTTGTTTAAGAAACCTTAAAATCTTACCAACCCCTAACTTTTAAACAGTAGTGTAGATCTCTTGCGGTGACTAGTGTAGCTTGTGTTATTTGCTTGATAAGGCTAATAGCCTACTCGGTTATCAAGGATGGTGGTTTATGTGTATGTTGTGTTTTACACAGCCACTATTATGTCATGTGGATGGATCATATACCTGACATACTACAATTCCCGTAATATTGGACTCATCCTCACCCTCATAATTAACCGTCTCTATAAGAATGGATACATACACATCGGTGAGTTCGCCTCAATATTGTTGTTTAAAAAAAAAAAAAATGTCATGATCGATTTTTCGTTTTCATTTATTTATTCATTTTCCAGGTTCATTTTCATTCTCTGTGCTGTCTGGCAAGGTCATGTTTCGAGATGTCTATTTCATCAACAAAGATATGTCGATCAGGTACACAACACCGTGTCTGTGTTGAGCATTTTCTCATTGTTTATTGGTTATACCCCATGTTTATTTACTCTATTGGTAACTTTTTTTTATCCAGAATTCAAGATGGGTTACTTATATTTCGTTGGTGGAAGATGTACAACCCCAAACAGAAACAACATGGTCAGTGCAAAAGCATAACAAACAACCCACACAAATTGTGACAGATTTATGTTGTTGTTTAATCATAACACAAGTCCCAAAAATGTTGTACATGTCTTTTATTTTCAATGACCATTCTCCATGAATTGTGGGTGAAATGCATGTGTATTGATATATTGTTAGTTCTGCTGTTTCTAGACCCAAAGGCTGAGACACGGCTCTATGTCACGGTTAACGGATTTGAGTTCCACGTGTATAATCGCACGGATCTGTACACTCGGCTTCAGGAAATATTTGGCCTAGAGCCCACCCTTATCCCACCCCACCAGGATGAGGAGAAAGGGCGAGAGCAGAGGGATAAATCCCTGGAGAGGTAAACAATGCACTAATACGAAAAAATGGCTTCGATTCTGGTACATAAGATTAAAGGGGAAGTCATTTTTTTTAAATGTTGAAATGCTTGGACCAGCTTTTAATATGCAGAAACAACTACAAATGAGCTATTTATAGGCTGATTTCCTCAGTGTAAGCATTGAGCATCCCAACATAGAAGCATTGTCCCAACCATCCATCTGTTTGCTGTGTAATTGACAACAGGAAGTGTTTTTTATTTGTTGATTTCTAAAATGTGTAGATATTACTCATGTCACCTTCAGTATAGCAAGTGAAGATGTCAGTGTTACTTAGCAATTAAATGGGAATGTTTAATGTTGTTTGAGCATTTCCGCATGTAGGCAGTATTTGTGATGGCTACAAAACCATTGATTTATTGTTCATTGAATTTTCTAAATTGAATCTAAACAATGGCTTGGAGGCATTCGCATAGTTTTTTTTCTTTAGACTAATGGTGCAGTACTTCATATTCGAATGTGCTCATGAATGAAGATGTATTTTTGTTGTTTTTGAAGTGTTCACATCAAAGCTGAGACTCAGGACCCGTCATCTTCCTGGAGGTCTCTCATCCCCGTCATCAAAGTCAACATCAATACAGTGAGTTCTGCAATCAATGTTTCTCCCATTCACCGTTTCCTGTCTGACATAAGCACACTGCTACCTGCATCATTCATACTCCATACAGTAACAAAGAATTAAACCTACTTAATATTTACCTACTCATGCCTCAACTTGTATAACTCTCGCTGGCTTTGCCCTCAGGGTCGTGTTGCATTCGGTAATCACCATCTTCCCCAGACCCTCTGTATGAATTTTGATGATGCCTTCTTGACGTATGCCACCAAACCACCTAGCAGCCACTTGGATCAGTTCATGCACATTGTGAAGGGTTCTCTGGAGAACGTCCGTGTCATGCTGGTGCCCAGCCTGCGATACCTGGGCCTTCAGAATGATGAGTGAGTCTAATAATCTCTAGTCTTTGTGCAAGTACAGAGCCAATGAAATAGCTATAATCTAAACTGATGTGCAAATAGGCATACTGTATATTATTTAGAGAGAGCGTGAAATTACTAGGGAAGCACGATTTCTTGTGATGGCATATTGACTACTGAAACAGACAAGCCCTTGATTTGTTCTTGGTAAATAGCCTTTTGCTTACACTATCAATCAAAAGTGTGCGGTTGATAAGATTTTTTAAATGGTTTTGAAAGAAGTCTTTTATGCTCACCAAGGCTGCTTTTATTTGATAAAACAGTTTATATGGCTCTTTGATTAATAGAAATGTCAAAAGAACAGTATTTATTAAGACATTTTATTATTATAACGACATCTTAAGATCGAAATTCGGATAGGTTCCTGAGTCATGTCAATGACATCTATGATTTTCTGTTTATAGACTTTACATTTAAATTGCTTATATTTCTGAAAAGCTAATCTGTCAACTTTTGAAGGGAAACTGGCGTTTGGATATCACACATGGCTACAAAGCTGATTTAATAAAGTCTTTAAATAATATTAAGTGCAGATGGTAAGAAGTATAGATGGCCAATGACCAGTTCAGCACAAATGGCATGTAGTATAAATAGAGAAGTTGCTGTGTACAAGTGATAATGAGGTATATATGGCTGTTGACCATTACAGTGCATATGACATGGTGTATAAATAGAAATTAGGAGAATATGGCAAAATATCTGGATTGATGCAGGATAACGGGCTAGAATAAATGGTAAATCACCACTACAGTTTTTATAATACGCTTTTATTTATAAAATACACTTTTATAATACTCACAGGGAAATTCTAGGTAGACATTTTTCTTATACACACAAAAGTTGAGTTGTATAGTGAGTATACGGTAGTCTTTCGCTGCATCATGAGACATGAATTTACCTCTACTGGAGGTGTGTATTGCTATGTAAATATAATTATCAAAGGTTATTGATGTGCTGTTTTGCACACAAAAGTTTATTTAAGTAATCAGAGCTGTTCATTTGTTCCATTAGTTACAACAATTATACTCACTGGTCTGTGTAATTTAATTTAGATTGATCGTAATATTAACACAATGACCTGAACATTAATTGCTTTTTGTATAGATAAGTTCTTTCCCATGTCAATTATGGTTTATCTGAAAATAAGCACGAGTTCATTTTCATTTCTATAATGAATATGTATTCAAAAAGATTAGTCTTGATTGTCATCTGTTCGATTGCTAATGAGTAATGATCTGTTAGAGCAGGGGTGGGGAACGTTGATCGTGTAGGGCCACTCTCCTGCAGAGTTTAGATCCAACCCTAAAAAACCCTGGAATAAAAATACCTTACTGCATCCTGAAGACCTTGATCAGCTGCTTCAGGTGTGTTTGATTAGCGGGTTGGAGCTAATCTCTGCAGGGACACCGGCCCTCCAGGATCAACGTTCCCAACCCTGTGATGTAGATGTTGTTTAAAAGGTGATTTCCTGTTCCTAGACCTCCCAGGCTCATGGGAGAGGGCTTTGTGGTCATGCAGTCGAATGATGTTGACATCTACTACTACCAGGATGAACCAGGTAATCATTGTGACTGGTTCATTTTTTTGTCTGGTGATGTTTTTTGGTATATTGAAATAAACCGTGATAAGAGTGTTTTTAGCAAATGTTTTCTGTGTTTTTTAGGTTTGGTCCCAGAGGAACTGGAGAATGGAGATACAGAAGTCTGCTCTGAAGATGCTAAGCTACAGGACTTGCCTCCATGCTGGGGTTTGGACATTGTGTGTGGCAAAGGAACAGACTTTAACTATGGCCCATGGGCCGACAGACAGAGGTACAGGCACACGCTCACATGGATGTAGTTTGGTTTGTGGTTTTGTTCAGGTTGTGGAAGGCTTATTAAAGCTACTTCATTCTGTTTTTCTGGTCGGTATTGCTGTTTGATTATTATTACTATTGTAATAGACAGCAGCAGGAATAGACATTTTTGTCTCAGCTGTTCACATTTCTAGTAATTTACTATTGGTTCACTACTTTTTAAAGGTTTGAGGTCAGTAGGAAGACTTTTATGCTTACCAAGGCTGCATTTATTTAATCAAAATTACAATAGTAACAGTGATATTGTAAAATATTATTATTATTACTATATAAAAATAAATGTTTCCAGTTTTATATATATTTAAAATAAATTGTATTCCTGTGATGGCAAACCTGAATTTTCAGCATCATTGCTCCAGTCTTCAGTGTCACATGATCCTTCAGAAATCAATCTGTTGATTTGGTGCTCAAGAAACATTTATTTTTATTGAAAACAGTTTGAATAGAAAGTTCAAAAGAACAGTATTTATTTAAAATATAAATCTTTTGTAACAGTATAAATGTCTTTATTGTCTTTCTTGATCAATTTAATGCATTTTTGCTGAATACAAGTATTTTTTGCTTTCAAAAACAAAGAAAATCTTACTGACCCCATTGTTTTTAATCATCCATTCATTACATTGTGATTTGACCCCTACAGAGACAGCCTGTGGAAGTTCTTCCTGCCTGCAGACTATCAGCCAATGAATGTAAGCGAAGTTGCCACACCAGGCAAACCCCGACAGATCCTTGCCTTTGAGCTGCGTATGAACATCATAGCTGATGCGACAGTAGACCTGCTATTTACAAAGAACAGGGTATTTACACACACATACACACCTAATGATTCATTTCTGAGTGGCACACTCCTATGCATAAACGTTTCCTAGGGCAAAGTTTGCTTGCGTTCATAGGAACAATGTGTACCCTCTTTTGTCTTTGTTTACTCATTAACCCATAATCCATTTGTCTTGACAGGAGACTAATGCGGTCCATGTGAATGTAGGAGCAGGTTCTTACCTCGAGGTCAACATACCCATGACTGTTGGGGAGAATGGTAACTTTCAATCTTTTATTAAAAACAATAGTAGTTGTTAATGAGGGTGACATTTGACAGTTTTTGTTTGTTTAATGTAAATTAACTTGACTCATTATTATTACAAACTGCAGTTTTGCCCTCTCGAGTTTTATATCATACTATTTGTAACCCATTTGTTCCTTTCCATTTCTGTTTAGGTTATTCTCCGACTGTTAAAGGCCAGTTATTACATGTAGATGCAACCAGCAGTATGCTGTACAGGACACTGCTCGAGGCTGAAATGCTGGCTGTGAGTGCAGCACATGATCATAATAAGTGTTATGCAAAACTATGTTTTCAAAATGTACTAGCCTGTCTTAAAGACGCCCTGGATAATTAGGCTGGTTTAAGGTCATGTTTACCAGACCTGATCAGACAGACTCCAAGCGTAGCTTTTCAATACGCTGAGTAACTTGAAACTTTTAGTACTGATAATCTTCGGAGAATTGGAACATTGCTTGCTGCAGGCGATTTGCGATCTGACAGTAATTGTCTTGAAATGTATTGTTGAAGATGGGAAATGTGTTACAAAACATGAATTTAGAGTAGTAATATTTGTAATAATTCAGATATTGCATATTGCGAGGCCCTTTTCCACTTTGCTGGCATTCACCCACGCAGCACTTTGGGGAGGGTTGTAGCATCAGCATAGAAGTGTGTTGGGTTTTTGAAACTATTGTAATAGTAGTTGTACTGAAAACAATTGCTTAAATATCAATGTCTCAAGTATTCTGCCGTAAAGCTAAGCTGGATAAACCATACTGGATGCTAACAGCTGTCCTTGAACTCCTCAGTTCCATGTCATAGCCAGCTATCCACGCGTGTGGAACATGCCCCAGTCCTGGCAGTGTGAGATTGAGGTTTACAAAGCCACGTACCACTTCATCTATGCACAGAAGAACTTCTTCACAGGTAACGTTTCTCTCTTACTTGTAGCTAATGTGTCTAAAGTCCATCCTCCGGTTGACCTCCTCCTATTGTGATTTGCAGATCTGATCGAGGACTGGGCCAGCGACAGTAAACCGGACATCTACTCGTTCACTCCATATTCGTGGAAGTTTAAGGTACTCTTTCACCAGTTTGAAATGATTTGGGCTGCCAATCAACACAACTGGATTGACTGCTCCACCAAACAGCAGGAGAATGGTGAGAGAGACTTTCATAATGGACGTGACACTGGAAAATCTAATATAGTGTTTGAGAAATGTGAGCACTGTAGGAAATCGCTTGAGAGCAGGAACGAGACATCACGGAGAAATTCTCTGTTATGGGAACTCCTTCCCTTCCAACCTTTCCTGAAGTCCTATTGGCTCACGCCAGTCCAAATGACTGGCCAATTGTCGTGACGTATGCAAATCACATACAAATACTGACAATATGAGAGGCAGTATAAAATACAGTGTACTTGACAATTACGTCAGAATCCGATACTGAACGACGATTAGCTGGTCGACCAGCGAGCACGGCAAACTCTGTGATGTCTCATTCCCGCTCTCAGGGAACCGAGGTTACGATAGTAACCGGAGACGTTCCCTCTCAAGCTTTTACGAGACATCAGATAAATTCTCCGTTATGGGAATATTCAATCCCGCCGTGAGAGAGGCTACGAGCAGCCTGCCCTGTACAATACACACTAGCGAAGATAGAACACACACACAATTCCTACCATTAGCGATGCTTGAAGGGGGGCTCGCAGCTGCTAGGTGGAGATAAGCCAATGATGTACCGAAGTAAACTTCAACGGATTTCCCCTGCTCAGGGAGTAGGGAGCAATGGGACACTCTGTAGGGACCATGTAATAACTTGAGGAGGCATGAGATCTGTTCAAGATTGCATTTATCTACAACAGACCATGTCAATCGGAACACAGTTCATGCACTGAGCTCCCATCTAACGAGCTGGTTTGTTAACAAAGAGAGACATGCAAAATATGCCGAGAGGGGGTACACGAGGACTGGAATTGAGAACCGCTACTTTAGTGGCGTGCCACTATTTGTTTTCCGTGCCTTTCTGCATATGGATTCATGCTTTGGGCACACCCCTAACCCCGCCCCCCGATGCTATCATCCGTCACGATGTTTCACTGTAGACATCGTCTGATGCCAATTTGGTAGACATCGCCCAACCCTTGTGTCTTCCAAACATGGCAGCTGCTGATGAGGGGCTGGTATCGTGTGAATGAGTTAGGATCCAAGTGATTGTGCTTTGCACTTGGGCTTTATACTTAGACAGTGGGTCGTGCGGCATCTGCGGTGACATGAGAACCCTTAGCTCCTGTATCTGCCCTCGGCTCACCGCTTCGCCATGGAAGGGGGATGTGAGAAGCCGGACTGATGTCCTCTCCTGTCCTGCATGTTCGATGGGTGAGAGGAATGCGGACATTTATTCGGCATGAGCTCATTACCAGAGTCCTTAAGGTCCACCACTGATTGAGGGCAGACGGACTCATCTATTTTAAGAAAATGTCATACTCGCCTGAGCGCTGCAGAGGAGCGGCCATTCAGGCACTGCCCTCAAATGAGTGAACCTCAACTGTGAGCTGTAATAGTTTATAAGCCATAATCTAGGTTGTTTAGCAAAGTGAAGGAAAAGATTCTGATGTAATTATCGCATACACCGCATTTTATACTGCCTCTCAGCTTGTCAGTATTTGCATGCGATTTGCATATCTCGCGACAATTGGCCAGTAATTTGGACTGGTGTGAGCCAGGAAAGGAGTTCCCATAACGGATCATTTCTCTGTGATGTCTCTTGAAAGCTCGAGAGGAAACTAACAACTGAATAAGGTTTTTTCTACACACTGCACACAGTTTTGACAGTCTGACATTTTGATAGTGATTTAGGAAGATGTAAAAGAAAAAAACTGATTTAATATCCTGAATGATGGGAGTTTGGATTGGATTTGTTAGATTAGATTAAATTAGTTTTTGTGTATGTAAAGTTTATTTATTTTCATACTTGCTGGTTGATTTGAATATTAAATATTATTAATAAACTTTATTTGTATTCTACACTTTATGAAAATTTTAGGAAATGCAGGTCAAAGTGCTTAACAATAAAAACATTACAATAAGCACCAAGAACTTCCCATAAGATCAAATACAATTACCATAATTAATATAACATAAGATAAAAGATGGAACACACTTTATAATGATAATAAAAGATAAAGGTAGTATACATAAAATGCATAACAAAATCAAAGTACACATATGGGTCCAGGATTCTTATTACTAAGTAATTATAAAAGAGAATATACTATAAAGGATGTTCCAGAGAAGTTATTTTTAGTGCCAAACTAAAAAGATGCATTTTTAGCTTTCTTTTGAAATAATCTAGCTTATTTATTTTTTAATTTATAAATAGATGTTCTGTTCAAGCTATACAGATTTAAACAGTCTGAACAAAGCCTGTTAGTTGTTTTAATACTTTGTTATATTAGTGCTAAATGAAAAGATTTTAGACTGTAAAAAAGCACCAAGCGCTTCTAAACATAATGATGGAATCAGTTTGACTTTTTTCTTGATTTCTGAATAACTTCTAAGACTAACCTATTCATGCTCTTTGTCTGTAGTTTATCTCGCTGCCTGTGGGGAAACGCTGAATATTGACTTCACTTTACCATTTCACGATTTTGTCCCGGTCACCTGTAACACACGTTTCTGTTTGAGAGTGAGTGTACACCCTTGCAAACATTTACACGCACTTGTCTGTTGTGCTGAATGATGTGTGATCAAGCATTACAACCTTATATGACATTAAAACATAAGCAGCCACGTAAATCTCCTCTGAATGACACTGAACTCTCATTTAGGCTGAGGACACAGATATGCGCTTGTGTCTGCCTGACTGTCACCCCAGCCGGTACCCGCTGCTCACCCTCACTAAAGATTACCAGCACTGTAAGACCCCTCCAGACAGCAATATGCCAGCAGAAGGGCAAGGAGCACCTCCCAAAAACAGTAAACCCGGCTGGAGGAACATGACTCATGCAGAGTAAGAGCGCACCATTTATCTATTTCTGTCCCCCTTTTCTGCTTTCTCTCACTTGCACTGCTCTTTGACACTTCTGTTGTGTTTATGTGTGTGTGTGTGTGTGTGTGCGTGTGTGTGTGTTTGTTTCCAGGGCTGGTTGGGTGGATTGCTGGAGTGTGCCGAACTTCATGCTGATTATAGACTATACTTGGCATCCCATGTACCCTCAGAAAACTGACCAGCAGCTCAAACAATCATGTAAGGGTTTGAATAAAACAATGGAAATAATAAACATATTGTAAAGATTCTGTAGACACGCCTACTTTTTTATTGATAGGTCTGCATTCTCCATCAAATCAGGTGGAAATATTTAGTTGAAAATTATTAAGCAAATCAAAAGTACATTTTGGGGACCTGCATGTAGCTCAAACTACATACATCTCACAACCTGTTTTTAATCCTGTCAGTTAGGGTTGTGACGGTGAGGAAATTTTCTCTCCGGTTAATCGACCTGTTGTCACACCGGTTATACCGGTATCACCGTGGTGGGGGGGTCGAGCCGTGCGTGTTTTACTTTGACTTTCAAATCAGCGGCAGTTCTTTTTAGTTTTCCCTCTTTCCCTAACTTTAATATGTAGATCCGCACACAAAAGTGTGGGCACCCCTGACTTAGATTAATGGCAGAAGTCAACAGGCTTTGACTGCACAAATTTTTTTTTAGTTTATTCGTCTTGTCAAGATTCTTGAATTTATTAACAGAAAAATGTCAATAACATTTTGCTGCCAACACGGAATAAAGTGTCACAGAGAGAAAAAAAAAAGTTAGACAAAAATTGTAATCCCTTATTTTTATTTGTCTTTTATTCGTTTAGGCTAACATTCAGCCTACAATGGAAAAAAATGTTGCAGAGGGGCAAAAATGTAGGTTTAACCTAATAGCTATTTTATTAGTCTTGTCAAAATACTCAATTCAATTAACATCTAGCTGTTAACACAGTAGGAAAAGTGTCGCAGAGAAAAATATATAAATTCGACAGTCTGTCATTTAAAATAATAGGCTAAGCATAATACAAACAAACGAGTTGAACGTCCTTCAAGGACAGCACATCCACACTTTGCTCCATCCTTATTCTGCTCTGGCACTCATCACAACCTGCCTGTTCTGTCTGAGAGCATATATTTACCTCTGGGAGACTAGCGGCTAGCCTGCTCTGAGCATCATTGCACATGCTGTGCACAGACCCCGCAAATAAAACGAAGCACTGGTTCATGCGTGCAGCGTAACGGTCCGAGTGCAGGCTGTACCGGAGCTCGATAAGAATAAAGCGCAGATATGCTGTTCTGAAAGGATGTCCGGAACGGGATATTGTTAGACCGCCCGCTCCCGTTCAAATTGCACCAGAGTTACCGACCAGTACCGTGTTGTATTCGGGACTCTCATTCGTTTGGTGCGCTGCATTGAGCAGCTGCAGTCAGTTTTAATTGTAGTGTCCTCTAACTGAACTTAATTATTTGTATTACTATAAAGAAAAATCTAAACGACGGTGCTGTGGTGGGCAAGTGTTGTAACGGTGTTGCGGATTAACACCGGTATCACCGCCAACACCGTCTATCATGGCAAGCCTACTGTCAGTAAAATATTTAACTCAATAAATAAGACAGGCATGTGCAAATTTGGAAGTAAATATGAATACTTGCGATAGCTGGCTTTCAATTATACTGTAATGTTGAATGACATTTAATTACTAATTTTATCCCAAGAAATTGAAAATAAAATCCATGTAACAGAGGCATGAGTTTCAGTCCTAGTATCATTGATAGTATTTAAAATATCAACTATTTGAAATAATATCTTTCTGTTGTTCTGCATTCATTTGGAGATTCATTGTGAAAAGTATATTTGAATAATCAAGGTTAATTACAGAAAACCGAAATTAATTAAACATTCACTAAAACATTTAATTAAAATGTTAGTTTTGTAAAACATTCATATGTAGACATCATTTATATTTGTCCAAAAATGTTCAAGCATTTAAGCAAAATACTTTGATCATGAGATGCATCGGTTCAGTCAAGTGTGTCAAAACCTTAGATGTCCCTTGTATATGTTTACTGAAATCTCTGTTGCTGCTTTTACTTACAAAGTACATTTATTAACCTGACTTTTTCACACTTCACTTTACATTACGTGCAGTGTCAGAAATAGAGGAGTCCATGCTGTCAGCACTGCGACCGCCAGAACATGCTCCACCTGTGCCTCCTCCACCTCGAATTTCCTCTGACCCCAGCTTGCTACCCCCTGACCGCTTACATGTGGAGATGGAGCTGAGCCCAGACTCCCACATCACCCTTTATGGCCCCCTCCTCAGATCGCTGGTGTCCATCAAGGTACACATGTATATGCATGTATGATCACATATGGGTCCAGGATTCTTAAACTGAGCAGATGTATCACTAAAACCACCAACTCATGTTTATTTAAACAAACTTATGTCCTTTACAACACACTCCTCTTTTCCTTATAATGACTGATTAAAGTGAGGGTGACTAAATAAATGACATTGCAGTATCCCATTAAAATGGTTGTTGTGTTTATCTGTGCAGGAGAACTACTTTGGAGAGGACGATATGTACACAGACTTTGAGGAATCTCTTTCCAGCCCTGTGCTGAGCTCCTGCTCTTCTGGGTTGATCGGGGTGAGTCTGGAGGAGAACCGCTCTAAAGACGCACCCCACCCTCTCTCCCTACGGCCCTGGGACATCACCGTACTCATCAATCTGCACAAAGTCCATGGACGACTTCCAACGGTCAGTACCGCTTCAGGCTATGTTCACACGACAACGATATAGTCAAAAACTGAAAAGTTTTTCCCTTGCATATTTAAAAGTTTACATGACAATGTTTTCAAAACGATTTGCGTTTACACATATCTACGAAAATGGCCAAAAATGCGGTATTACATATACCAGGTCAGTAGTTGGTGCTGTCACCTTTTCAGTAAACAGTACCTGTCGGGAAGTGACAATTATATGATCAGGGTTCCCGCGGGTCCTTAAAAAGTCTTAAAAACTCTCAAATTTACTTGTATGAAATTTAAAGGGATAGTTCACCCAAAAATGAAAATTCTGTCATTAATTACTCACCCTCATGTCGTTCCAAACCCGTAAGACTTCCGTTCACCTTCTGAACACAAATGAAGATATTTTTGATGGAATCTGAGAGCTCTCAGACCCTCCCATAGACAGCAAGGATCCTTACAGGATCAAGGATCATGTGACATCAGTCTGTCAATTGGAATTTTATGAAACCACGAGAATACTTTTTGCACAAAGAAAACAAAAATAACGATTTTATTCCAAATTTTCATCTCTACTGTTTCTCTTGTGAACGCACGTTCATGACAGTACATTGGCCACCACACCACGATATCTTTTACCTTTTGCATCATGTACTGTCGTCCAGGTGTGTGTTCACTGCTGTGTGTGCACTTTGGATGGGTTAAACGCAGAGCACAAATTCCGAGTATAGGTCACCATACTTGGCTGTATGTCACGCCACTTTAATAAGAGAAACAGTTTTGGGTGAACTATCCCTTTAAGGTCATAAAAAGTCTTAAATTGTAAAAGAAAAACGTAATTATGATTTCAAGAGGTCTTACATTTTGGTACAGACCAGAATCGCGATACAGCTTAATGTCACGATTAAACTTCAAAAGTTTAAGTATTTTTTTATTTATTTGTTGTATGTATGTATTATGTCAGGTCTTCCAGCCAGTTCTATCGAACCTTTATAACTAATTCAGAACGCGGCAGCAAGATAAATTTTTTAATGAGCCAAAAATAATGCTCGTCACACCTCTATCAATTTGTACTGGCTACCAATAGCTGCTCACATAAAATTCAAGGCATTAATGTTTGCCTACAAAACAACCACTGGTTCTGCACCACTTTACCTAAATGCATTACTTCAGACTTATGTGCTTCTAGAAGCTTGCGTTCTGCATGTGAACGTTGCATTATTGTGTCATCCCAAAGAGGCACAAAATCACTTTCACTGACTTTTACATTAAATGTTCCCTCCTGGTGGAATAACCTGCTTAACTCAATCCGAGCAGCTGAGTCCTTACCCATCTTCAAGAATCGGCTAAAAACACATCTCTTCCATCTTTATTTGACCCTCTAACTCTAGCACTCTCTTTTCTAATTATATTCTTAAAAAATAGACTTGCACTCTATTAATTTACTGCTTGTTTTCTTAAAAAAAGCTAATAATAGCTTTTCTAATCTTTTTGTATTCTATCTATTTTCTTTTTATTAAACAATTAACAAAAGCAAAAAAGGCCTCTAACATTAGCTTGCTCTATTTTATCTGTTTTCTTTTTATTTATTATATAATAAAAAAACTTGCTACGTGTACTGTTAAGCTAAATGAAACTTGTCATAGCACTTGCATATCATTGCTCTTTTGTTGATTTTTATTGTTTCCATTGTCCTAATTTGTAAGTCGCCTTGGACAAGACAAAAGCGCACTGCTAAATGACTAAATATTAGCGGCTCATACTATTTATTAGCACTTGCTATTCAATTCTGTAATATTCTGAAATATTTAACCTAATTTATTTCAATATATTCTGGTTTTAAATTCAGTTTTCTTGGAAAGGAAGACTTGTCTATGTGATACTTCAGTTCATTAGCCGCAGCGCTTCACGTCTGATGTGTGACCCACCTAAAGTGCAGTAAATGGTAAAACAATTGCAATATAAATTAGTGTGATTATTAGTACTTTAATCAATGTAAAGTAATTAGCATACAAATAGTAATTTACAACATCCAGCAGCACAATGAACTGTTTTGCACAGCTAAATAGGCTAAATGGAGATTGCTGACACCCCCTCAAACACTCTAGTTCACGTTAGATCTTACATTTAAAAATAAGATTGAAAGATAAAAAATGAATAGTAAATTCAGTCTTAGTCTTAACTTAAGCAGTCTTAAATTCTTAAGTTTGAGCTTAAAAATCCTGCAGCAGCCCTGTTTGATGTATACGATGCGTCTCCGCTGTTGGTCGTAATATTGGTGAAGTTAATCCACACTTTGCTGAAGAAGCATTAGCAAACCCTTGAGCAGCAATAACAGTACCATGTACTCTGCCATTGTTGTGTATGTTTGTTCGCGCTTGCCTTTAAAATCGACACGTACTGCGCATGTCTACAATATACGCATACTACGCACGTGAAAGCTCATGCAGCGTCTCGTTCCCTATTCAGAGAACAAGGGTTACGCGAGTAACCCGAGAAGTTTACATGAATGGCTGCATTTTCAAAAACTTGCACTTTGAAACCCGTTTTCATAAACATGCGTTTCAGTCCCCAAAAAGCATAAAAAGTTTCCAGTTTTTGTCTGAAAATATCGTGTAAACAGCCCCTCAGTGATTTCATTCATAGGAACCAAAGTGATGACATCATTGTTAAATTAGCATTTTTGCAATCATGATTTTGAGCTTACTCTTTTGATGCCTTGCAGGCACTGATATTTTCCTTCAGGATTCACAAGTGTGGTTGTAAATCTTATTTGTTCTCTCTTTACAGCACTGTAGCAGTGATGGCCCAGAGGGTCCTGCAGGCTTCCTGGAGCGCCTGTGTTTTGAGATGAAAAAGGGTTATAAGGAGACCATGCTACAGCTTGTTCTCTCGCCTCTACATGTGTTTGTCAGTGATAACTATCAGGTAGGAGTGGGAGGAGGTGACCTCGGTCATATTCTCTCAGGTGCTGGTATTTAAAGTTCTCGTGATGTTTTGGATTTGTGCAATTTATTCCTGTGTGTGTGTGTGTGTGTGTAGCGGCCTTCTGTTGATGCTGTGTTGAGAGATGGGCATCTGAGTCTCTCGGGGTTGCAGATGAGAGCCAATGCTATGTTCTCAGCGAAGGGCTTACCAGCGGGCAGTGACACACTGGAATATGCTTGGCTCATCGACGTTCAAGCTGGAGCTCTTACAGGAAGAGTCAGTGTGCCACAGGTGACTCATTTATTTTGACATTACAAAAGATTCATGGCTTTTGTAAAGGAATTTTTCTAGTAATGTCTGTGGCGTGATGACCTTGTACAAATATTTTGACGCATCACTGATTGTGTTTGAATGAAAACGTTCTCCGTTATTACACTTTTAATAGAAGCGTAGCAGGCATGTGGAGTGGAGAGTTTAAAAGAATGTGAAGGTTGGATTTTTGTTCAAGCGCTTGAATAAAATCTAACGAAAAAATCCTTTCTATGAGATTTATATATTGTTGAGCATAGTAGTCATCTTAAACATCGTCCTTTAGTTAATTAATTTAAAAACTAAGTGAGCAAATAGTACATAGACATCAAAACATAAAATGTAAAATTTTCCTTCATTGCTTGTTTTTGTCTTGTTTCAGTAAGCCTCAAGTACCAATCAAACATTTAAAATTTATTTGAAATCTCAAAACAAAAGTACTTTTATAGTTTATATGTAATATATTGTAAAAACACTAATGCTGATATGGCAATAAAATGCATTTGTCAGTTAAAATTATCTATAAATAGTGAACCTTTACTTTTTTTATCTCTAAAAAGCTACTGAATGTGTCTCCAAAATGGATTAGTCAAGATGATTATTTTAATCTACTGACGGCATGAATCACAGTTTGTTTGCATTTGGTGCAGCAGATGTGATCTGGTAGTGTTTGTGTTTCAGTGTGCGTCTCTTGTGGAGTGGGGCGAGAGCTTTGTGTTTCATGTGGTGTCCCGAGATTTCCAGCTCGAGCAGCCAAAACCATCTGTCACCTGTCAACATGGAGTTGATCGTAGAGTCTGTGATGCCAAGGTATTACAGAAACACGCACATCTGCACTTGTCATATTCACATCATTTTCAAAACGACTACACAACTGAGTGTGTCTGTACGTGTAGCATGCTGCCCTGCCTGGTCCCTGTCGCACATCAGAGGATCTGAAGTACACCATGACTCGACTAACGGTTGACGGAGCCCATGTTTTCATTGTTGAACACGGCTGTGCAGCCAATATTAAGGTATGACTAGCGATTGATCAGATGACAATACTGCTATTCATTTATTTATAGAATGATTTCTGAATGAGCATGCATGACTAAAGACTAATTTAGCTTTAAGAAATTACATTTTAAAATATATTCAAATATAAATATAGTTTTGATTATATTTTTTTATCAAATAAATGCACTCTTTCAAAAACATTACATAATAAGGGGTGTAACCCTACACATACATGGCGGTTCGGTACGCACCTCGGTTTTGACATGATGGTTCGGTATGTTTTCGGTGCAGCAGGAGGAAAAATCTAAAAGTTATTTTTTTATTAAACTATGGAACTGAATTTACTTAACAAACAAATACAAAATCTACCTCAGCTTCTACTCTAAACTATAGGGAGCCCTTTTATCTTACTATAAGGTTACAACTAACAACAGAGCCCAAACTTAAATTTAATTACTATTAATTTTTAACTATAATAATCAACACACACATTAAAAAATTGTATGCAAACATGTAAATTGCACATAATGCAGTTTTTAAATTAACTTCTAAATTATACAATTTCTATTTGTTGTTGAAAAGGCCTAAACTTGTTTCATAAAAGATTTTAAACATACATTAAATAATTAAGACATCACTAACAGGTATAGTAAAATAGGAGCATATAGTCTAATATTTCGTGAAATGTTCTTCTCTTGACTTAATTTCTCTAGCAAATAACAAGCTGTGGACACTGATGACTCGCCTGAGATAAATTAAATGCTATGTGACATTTTGTTTACAAGCTGTTTTATTGACATCTTTCTGCAATTGAAACACTAATTGAGCGATTACACGAGGCATTATTTGTTCGTTCATGTATATTTTGTGTTATAACTAGTAGTAAAGGGGAAGAGATATGATCACGCTCACTCGCGCTCCATGCTTCCGTTAGAACTGAGGCTTCTAAACGACGATTTGATTTTTATCAAAAAGAGCCAAAGCAGCATTTATTGTTTGAATTTGCTGAAAAAATTGAATGATTTGTTCGGTACGCATGCGTACCAAACCGAAAGACTCGGTACAGATACGTGTACTGTTACTACCCTATTAAATAATCTTTATTATTCCTAATGTTTGACCAGTAGTGTATGTATGTTTGCCCGTCAGACCGGAGCCCTGCGGTTGGCCACATGTAATCTGCACACAGCTGCTGTTGGCGAAGGCATTAGTGCCGTTTTGCAAGACGTAGCGATCGCTCAGTTCATCGAGCAACAGGAAGTTGCACGGCTTGGTCTGCCTCCACCCCTCCTTCGGCGTTCTCATTGGCTTGAAGCGGGTTCGGTGACCTTTAACCTCATCACGGCTGATGTGGCATTGGCCGCTGACCATCCAGCCAAATATGAGGTTCAGAGGCAGTTCCTGGAGCTTCATGACATGAAAACTAAAAGGTTCATGCATATCCTTTATTATTTAGTTTTTCTATTGCCTAATGTGCAGGCAGTCATATTTTCTGTGTGTGTGTGTGTATATATGTGTTGTAGACTTTGGTTTCTTTGGCCTGAGGAGAAATACAAGCGAAGCCGTAATCGCTGTGGTTGTCTTGGTGGATGTCGTTTTTTCGGCGGCTCGGTTGGTGGCCTGGACTTCTTCCGCTTGGAGGAAATCACGCCCTCATCAAGCTCCGCCTTCGCTAGTGTCAGTGCAGAGATTGACATGTCCTACGGCCAATCTTTATTACATCCAGGAGAATGGATCGTCACTAAGGAAATTCCTAAACTCTCTGATGGTAAGTTTTGTTTGTGGCTATTATGAAGCTGATTGGTTATCAAGCGAGTTGTACTAATCGATTGGTTTAATTGAAGCTAAAGGTGTTGCTATGCGGAGAGAAACGTGTTCTCCTGCTCCGATGGTGGACTTGGAGAGACGTGGCCAGCACCTCAGTCTGCACGTACCTCTGCGCTCTCACAGCTCTGCCTCTTCCTCTGAAGAAAACTCTTCCTCCAGTGCTGCCCTGCCTCTATTAGCTGGAGAAAGAGAGAGTCCCTCTCCCTCTACAGAGTGAGTCAGACACAAGCGCTCCTGTACCATATAACACAATTTCACTCCCATAAACAATTTATTTCTCTATCGTGAGTTTATGTCTTGCAATAGGACATTTTTATATCTCACAATTTCACTTTTATTACTTATTTTAAACTCCTTTTAAAATTCATCTCACAATTTTTTTCTGTTCTAATGAACAGTCAATCATTAAATACACTTGCTCAAAAATATATGGTCGGTAGTATTTTTTAAATGTTTTTGGAAGAAGTCTCTTATGCTCACCAAGGCTACATGTATCTGTCCCAGTAACATTAACATGGCCCGGTTTTGATTTAAAACAGGTTCTTGACCCAACTCCACACTTTCTTTTGCTCTGGTGTTTGAATGTGTATACTGTGTGTGTTTTACAGGTTAATGAATGTAAATACTGATGGTCCAATTCCTGAGGGTCTGCCTTTGCGCTCTCCTCTCCGCTCTCCTCTCAAGCACCAGTCATCTGTCCAATCAGCTCGCCTCGGCAGCACCAAGAGCCTATCAGCTGCTGTCTTCGCAGAGAAAGCCACGCCTCCTACTGGTGTGCAGTTTAGCAGTGATGTTTCCCGTAGCGATGAAAATGTTCTGGACTCACCAAGGCAGAGAAAAAGCTACGGGTCATTTCCTTTCACTCCATCAGCTGATTCTAGCACATTCCATCAGTACCGCTCAGTTGACTCCTCCATGTCTGTGGCTGACAGTGAAGCCTACTTTAGCGCTAACGAGGAGTTTGAGCCAATCAGTAGCGATGAAGGTCCAGGTACCTATCCAGGGAGGAAACGCAGACGGAGACAACAGGGTCAGCCTCACACAGAGCACAGTCGTACATCTATATACCACAGTGTGGAAGGACCTCTGTCAATTGCTGAGATCCGCCCACCTCTGCTGCCTAGCCACACTTCCCAAGCCTCATTTGTCTCTGCACTTGGATTGGAGGAGGAGGGCTCTATTGAAACAGAGAAGGTGGAGACTGGCATACTGACAACACAGCCACATTTAATGGCTTTATACCAAAATTATCTTGCACATTATCATGTTTCAAACTGGGCTTTTAAGCAGCCAACCAATAAGAGAACGTCTAAGTCATCGCTGCATCGCCCGCTTGACCTTGACACGCCTACAAGTGAGGAGAGCTCCGCCTCCTTTGACCACTTGTCCATCCCATCTTTTAAGGTTTATATTTGAATCTTTTTCTTTATTGTCATATCTTTTTTATGCAGTTGTGAGTCCGAGCTAGATGAATCTTATAAAGAAATGTCCAGGTCATATTTCAGCAACAATATCAAGGAAGATATAAATATGATATGACAAATTTGTATGATGTGTGTGTATGCGTATATATATATATATGTATGTGTGTGTGTGTGTATGTGTATATATATATATACACATACATCTCTTCCATCTTTATTTGACCTTCTAACTCTAGCACTCTCTGTTCTAATTTATCAATCTGTCTACTTTTTATTACAAAACAAAGAAAAAAACACACACTTTTGACCCTCTATCAATTGCATATTTATTCTCGAACTGCTAGCTTTTCATGTAAAACTAAACATTAGGTTTATTTTTTCTATTCTATCTACTTGTTTCTTATAAATCAAAAACATTAGGTTTATTTTTTCTATACTCTTACATGCACTTGCATGTAAGAGTATGCACTTTTGCATGCACTTTTTCTATACTCTTTCAATAGCACTTACATGCTGCTCTTTTGTTGGTTTTGATTGCTTCTAATGTCCTCTTTTGTCAGTCACTTTGGATAAAAGTATATGCAAAATGACTAAATGGAAACATATATAAAATGTACAGTTTGAGGATACATTTGTATTTTTACATTACATTAGGCAACTGAGGATTTGCTTAATAATCATGAGATTGATTTTTTTTCTCTAGAGAGTAACTTTTGGGTAAAACATGAATGTTGCTTTTTCATTCATTCGTTGTTGGTAATTATATTTGTTCTCTTTTACAGATGGTGAAGGGTGGTTTGTCTGCCACCTCACTATTGGACAGAGGAGTTCAGCTCATGGGTGATATAAACAGGTAAAACGAGAAATCATTACAAATCAACAGTGTTTGTTTAATTATCATGAAACATAATTTCAAGCATGCATTTTGATGTGTATTTGTGTGTCTCCAGCACACCTTACACACCACTTGACAAGCAGGCAATGGACAACACGGATGAGGAAACAGTGACGGAGGACTGGACTCTTGATCAGCCTCTTGCCCAGACGAGAACCACAGCCATCGTAGAGGTCAAAGGGGCGGTCAATGTGGTTCTGACTCCTTTAGTAGCTGAAGCACTTGACAGGTCAGACATCACAGCAACTCTCACATCACCCATCTTGTGGTACCATGAGACCAAAATGTTTCAGATCATTTATTTGCTAGTGCACTCCTAAAAATGCCCTAAATTAGGCATTTCATCAGAAAAGAAACACACAAGCCTTTCAATATGTCTTCTAAAACAGGAAACAGAAAGAAAAATGTTTTCATCATGAGATTTAATGTGGTCTTTCATAACTGCCACAGTGTTTGTGAAATTCTCTTTGTTTTTGTTCCAGGTACATTGAGTCGATGGTTCACTTTGCCAGTATTCGCCACCCTGCATCAATCCTGGATGACCTGCATGGGAAAGTGCTTAATGAAGTGTATCAGATCAGCAAATCCACTGTCTCTGAGTCTGTAAGTAATCAATACAACACACAGAGACGTGACAGCACACTTAGACCTTAATGTTATCACGATGAATGTTGCGTTTTCCAGAGCACAGCAAAGCCAGAGCACAAAATATCTAAAACAGAGGGAACCACCCCTGGGTCTCTGAGCACACCGCATGGACAAACTGATCTGTCAATCAAACCTGACAATGTGAAGATAAAGGGTTTGCAAGCAAATGTGACTGTCCCAAAGGTACCTTTTTGTGTGTGTGTGTGTGTGTATGAAAGAGAGAAATGGAAATGGAAAAAAAAATGAAATATGAAAGTGATTGTATGTGCATGTGTCTGCAGGTGAACCTTTGTGTACTCCAGGCGTCTGTAGAAGAAGGTTCACCATCCAATAAGTGTGTCACACATGTCTCTCTAGTAGCCTTGTGTTTTGACCGGATTGCAACTCAGTTGCGCATGAATAGGTAATTACAAACATCCGTATAATGTAATGTAATGTAATATAATATATAATATATATATATTTTTTAAATCATTTTAATGTGTTATGTGTAGGGGCATAGTGGAGGACACAGAAAAGCCCTCCGTTATGATGGAGAAGTTCTCGTCTGCATCTAAGATGGCACCTCAGTCCAGCGGTTCTCTCCGTTCTAATGCTGGGATTGAGAAGGGCAAGGAGATCGCAGCCAGACTCAACATACACCGCATACACAGCCAACTTCGTGGCCTGGACTCATCCGGTACACACATACTCTCAAATTGATATCCATAAGTTTATTTATTATGCGCCTCCTGAGAATACTGGGCTTGGAATACTGAAATCTCCTACCACATGGAATTACTGTTTCATTTAGTTAAGTTCAGATGATATTTAATTGAACAAAATATTAATTGGTTTATTTTTTATTGTATTTTATTATTTTCCTTGAGTGCTATTTGGAAGTGTAATTATGTTTGTTCAATGATTGTTTGTGGTAACACTTTAGAATAGGGGACACTTATTAACTATTAACTATTACGACTTTTCCCTCAATAAATCCTTAATTTGCTGCATATAAATAGTTAGTAAGGTAGTTGTTAAGTTTAGGTTTAGGATTAGGTATGTAGAATAAGGTCATGTAGAATAAGGCTTTAATATGTGCTTAATTAGTACTAATAAATGGCTAATATTCTAGTAATATGCATGCTAATAAACAACATTGTTTGTTGTTTGTAACAGACCTTGGAGCTTGTGCCATCACTGCTATTCCTTTTGAGAAGTCCAAGGTTCTCTTCAGTTTGGAGGAAACTGATGACTTCGTTTTAGTGGATGAGACCGAGCCCTCTATCTTCACTGAACATGTCCCAGAACACACCCCTGACCACGCTCGCTCTGGCTCCAGTCTTGAGAAATGGGGTTGGATTATGTTTGAATGTGGGATTGAGAACCTCACTGTCAAAGGTATTATACTCTTGTTGAATTTCAGAGAGCATTATCTGAAGCATTATCTGAACAACATTTGTATTTCAGGAGTGTGAAATGCATGTCTGACTCTTCCTTAGGTGGGCGGCAGTCAGGAGCCGTGCTCTACAGTACTTTTGGGGTGATGGGTGGGGCCGACAGCGGTGTCAGGGATGGAGTCTCAAAATCAAACGGTTCTAGTGGTTCTCAGACTGGAAGTGGCTACAGCACTGATGTATCTGATGATAACCTGCCCAATGATGTGCAGAGCCCTGCTTCTGAACCCAACAACAATTCAGACTCTGACGAACAGGTTCTCAGTTGTTGTTCATGTATAGTTAATGGCCTTTTGAGCTCTTATACGTTTTGTTTGGGTCTTTGTTTCTCATATTGTTTTTCACTCATGTTTGTCTGTGCAGGATGAGGGAGTGGAGTCAGATGATCTGAAAAAGGACCTGCCCCTCTTGCCTCCTCCCCCTGACTCCAGCAGTATGAAGCTGACGATAAGAGAGATCTGGTTCAGCTTTGCTGCGCCAACCAATATCCGTTCTCATGCTCCAACCATGTCAAGGTACACACATAAATGCAAATCAATTTCATAATAATTTTCATCTTGTTTTTCAGTAAAAAAAAAACATTTACATTACATAGCATTACTTATAATGTTATCAAAACATTTTGATATTTTATATTATATTTAGTGACCTATGCCAGATAAATTAAATACATTGATAAATGTAATGATTGTAAATAAAATGTACATTATATATTAGTGCTGTCAAAGTTAATAACGCTAATAACGCATTAACGCAAATTCCTTTTAACGGCACTCATTTATTAACGTGCGATTAACGCAGTGCATATTTTCTGTTTGACCCGTGGCCCAACCCATAGTTGGAGAAATGGAGATGCACAGTGTTGCCAACTTGGCAACTCTCTCTCTCCGTCTGTCTGCTCAGTTTCTGTTCCACATGCACACACATCTCTCTCTCTCTCCGCATCTGCTCAGTTTCTGTTCAGTGCGCGCACACACATCTCTCTCTCTCTCTCCGCATCTGCTCAGTTTCTGTTCAGTGCGCGCACACACATCTCTCTCTCTCTCTCTCCCTCCCTCTCTCCGTCTGTCTGCTCAGTTTCTGTTCAGCGAGAGGCAGAGAAGAGCAGAGCTTAATTCAGTTAAACACAGATATATTATGTTGCTTTCTTCTCTAATTTTACATGCAAGTATAGCCAAAATCACAGCACAGCTATTGTCATTATCTTATGGGTGTGTTATTTAATCAGGCAACGGCTCGATTATAAGGATTTTTGTGTAGATTAACATATTGTAAAGGAGAGCTAGTTATGTAGTCTTAATGGGTCGTGTTTCAATCACTTTTTCATATTCATTCCGTTGTCTGACAACAGAAACGGTAAAATATATAAATGAGAACTGTTTTATTGAGAATTTAGCTGCATCAAAATACAGTTTGTGGGTACAGAGAGGCAAACAAATGTAATAATAAACAATACAAGCTATGTACATTTTGCATGTTCAGAAGAAGTGAGCTGCCCTGTCCTGCAAAAATGTAAACATGTTTGTGTAAGTAAATTGCTCAGTGCAAAGTAAGAGAAGTAATGGGAACCTTGTATTTCTTTTTTCATGCATCTAATAGACATGAACATGTTGTTTGAAAAACATCTATTACCTTTGAAACATGTCTAGTCTTCATGCTGTTGACTATGGTTTCAATAATAATAAACATACATTTGCATAAAGCATCCATACTGTATTTGTCCATGCCCATGTTGATTAGAGTATAAAAACTTGAAAAGTATTAATTTAAGGTACATTTAGAACAAATAAAAATGTGTAATTAATCACGATTAAATATTTTAATCAATTGACAGCCCATATATATACATGTGTATATATACACAATATATATCTTTATATAAACACGCACATTAGTGCTGTCAATCTATTAAAACAAATTACCAATTAATCGCACATTTTTTCTGAAATTATTCGAGATTAATCCCACCAAATATTTAAGTCTTTAAATATACTTTTATATTGCAATAATTTCACATTCAATCTTCAAATTAATTTACAAACAACATAAAGATAGTATATTTTTTACATTTTGTTTAATGACATCGTTTTTATGAATAAAGGCCAGTATCACTGATACCAATTAATAGCCTACTGATGTCAATATAACCCCCCCTATTAATTAAGCATTGACTATAGTCATTCAACATTACATTGTAATTAAGAGCTATCTAATTATAACATTTATTAGACTTTAAAATAACTTCTAATTTAAGTGAACTTAAAACAACAACACGCCGGCACAGTACCATTTCCGCGCTCGTTTGACTCACGCCTGGCGCTGAAGTGAAGTTAGAGCACGCGTCTGAAACATCTCCCGTTTGATGTAGTCGTAAAGACGTTCTGCAACTGAATAAATGCTCTTCTTGTTAAGAAAAAAGAGACCGAAGTAGCAGTTACGAGTGGGGTGGCCAACCCTAGCTCCGCCTCTGCGTTAACGGCGTTAAATAATTTTAACATGTTAAACTGAAAAAAATTAATTGCCTGCGGTAACGCACTAATTTTGATAGCTCTAAAAATGAGTGGTGGGGTGTGTGGTCCGTTTGCAATCACGTTCGCTGCGGGGCCCGGACCATAAAACCATTCATAAGGGTACATTTTTCAAAATGGAGTTTTATACATGACCTGAAAGCTGAATGATTAAGTTTTAGATTGATGGATATTTGAAAATCTGGAATCTGAGGGTGCAAACAAACAAATATTGAGAAAATCGCCTTTAAAGCTGTCCAAATTATGTCCTTAGCAATGCATATTACTAATAAAAAAATATGTTTTTATATATTTATGGTAGGAAATTTACAACAAATATTCATGGAATGTTATCTTCACTTAATTTCCTAATTTGTTTTTGGCATAAAATAAAATATATTTTTGATTATTGCTATAATAACCAAATTGTTATTTGTTTTGGTCACATATAGTTGTTTTCAGGGAATGTATATATTTGGCTTCAAAGTCTTTGGTTTGGTTCAAAGGGAATCGTGGATCAGTGTTTATATAGCTAATGAGGTCTGTGTTGTTGAATGTGTCTGCAGGCAGCTGAATCTTTTGAGTACTGCGACCCCTGCGGTCGGTGCATGGTTGGTTCCCATTGACCAGCTGAAATCCTCCCTGCAGAAACTGGACATGGAGGCCACACTGCGTGTGTGTGCGGTCATGGGCTGCATAATGACTGAGGCCCTGGAGGTCAGACTTGTTAATACTTATACCATTAGACATCCCTGGATTTGCAGTTTAATTCAGCAGAACTGTGGACCTAATTTAACTGGTCTAATATTATGGGCATTGGTATTTGTTCTTTAACCCAACAGAAAAAGAGTATTCACATTCCATTTCGCAGCAAGTATAACCGTGTTACAAAGCGAGCTCGATATCTTCATGAGAACCCGTCCTGTTTACTGTGTAATATTCTACATCGTTACCTGCAGCAGGCTGATTACAGCGTCATTGAAGAGGCCACCATGGTAAGTCTGTATGCTTGCAGAACACATGGTTGCACATGTATTAGATTCTCTTATACTACTGCGTTGTTGAATTCTTCATTGGCCACTGTAAAGTCTGAAATTACTTCACCATGTCAGGGCTCCAGACTGCGACTAAAATATTAATTTTCGAGTGAAATTTTTGTTGAGATTGCCACTGGCGACTGTATACATTTATGTTCTGATTAAAAATGTGCATGTAATGGTTTTTCCAGCTTTTTTTGCAATCACATCTTTTATGTTGACTTAATAAACTGAGATGATGCGCATCAAAGTTTTAGTGAAAAAACAGTCCTCATCTCTGGCGAACACCAGCGTTGACGACATATCTGCTAAAAGCAGCTTCAGTTGTGGCAGCATGAAAGAAATCGAAAATGTTGAAGATGTGTGAAGTTAAAGTGTGGATATTAGAAAAACCGTTAACAATTCTCGTTTATAATAAATACTATTAATGTTTTTTATCAAGATCTTTAGTCTAAATGCTGTGTTCTGTTAGTGCTTGAACTTCATTGTATTTGTAGCGTGCTTGCTGTCCAATAATCGCAATAAGCTTTGTGCTCTTTTACATTTAAAGTATTAGCTTTAAAATTCTGCCAAATTCATAACAAATGAATATAATAAATACTGTTTTGGCGCTCTTTAATGTGACATGAGCGAACACTTTAGCGCTTCAGTTTAAGCAGCACGTGAGCATGTTTCTAAACAGTGCCACGTAAGAATACATTTACCTCAGGATAACTATTCGGTGTCTATAAGCTCATCGGTCAGCTAGAAAAAATAACCATAAGGAGGAGCATTTTGCTAAATTTGTTATTGCATAATCATATTTTTACTTAACCTTTTGTCTACATAAGAAACAATGCAAAGGGCTAACGGTAAAATTCCACACCTCCTTTAAAATTGCATGTTACTAATTAAAGGATAGTTCACTCAAAAATGAAAATTCTGTCATTAATTTCTCACCTTCATGTCGTTCCAATCCCGTAAGACCTTTGTTCGTCTTCGGAACACAAATTAAGATATTTTTGATTAAATCCGAGACCTCTCGGACCCTCCCATAGACAGCAAGGGAACTACCACGGTTAAGGCACAGAAACGTAGCAAGGACATGTGTAAAATAATCCATGTGACATCAGTATTTCAACTGTTTACGATGCTACAAGAATATTTTTGTGTGCAAAGTGAGGTCAGTGAGGTCTCGGATTTAATCCAAAATATCTTAAAGGGGTCATATGACATTTCTAAAAAGAACATAAAATAAAATAAATGTTTCTTGAACAGCAAATCAGCATATTATAATGATTTCTGAAGGATCATGTGATACTGAAGACTGGAGTAATGATGCTGTAAATTCATCTTTGATCACAGGAATAAATCACATTTTAAAATATATTCAAATAGAAAGCAGTTGTTTCAAATAGTACAAATATTTCACAATATTACTGCTTTTGCTGTATTTTGGATCAAATAAATGCAGGCTTGGTGAGCAGAAGAGAATTCTTTAAAAAACATTAAAAATCTTACTGTTCAAAAGCTTTTGATTGGTAGTGTATGACAACATTTATAGGATCTGTTGAGGATGAGCCCAAACTACACTTAGAGGCCAGGTGATGCTGACATAGTTATGGTCATGATATTGGCACATATTCTGTGTAATAAACAATTATTTGTGACTTTATAAAGTTCTCAAGTTGGAAAAGACGTTTACTTCCCACTTTAAGTGAACCGTAGTTCCCAGGACATCTTCAAAATTGATTAAAATGCTGTCAAAGACAAGAAAAGATGAGACAGAAATATTATAAATAAAATAAATTATATTTATTCATTGGCACCTAAAAAATTATTTGGTGCCTAATTATGTTTCTTATAGGAGCCAATGGCTCCTTAATTGATTTTTTGTCTGGAGCCCTGCATGTTCTTCTGGATTGTACTAGCAATGGCTTCCTGGACTCTTCTTGGGCAAAATAAAATGAACCATGTATTACAATAAAAGCATGTGTAAACTGCAGTTTAAGTAGAATAAACGTTTATTTCACATATATTACTTTTAACAATCTGTCATTAATTATCCTCCTCACTAATCTTGTGCTAATTCATCTTTATCTTTCAGAACAATGGACTGCCTGCTCTGGTCACCCTGAGGAAAGGTTTGGTGGCGCTTGCTCGTCAGTGGATGAAGTTCATTGTTGTCACACAGGGCTTTAAGGCGGTTGGTTTGCCACGGCCCAATCAGCTCCCTAAGCCCAAAGAGCATGACCCCATCGAGCCTGATCAGACACCGGGGCCAGACTGTTGTGCTGCCTTGCAGAGTGACACCAGTGCTGATGGAGCAGAGTTTGAGTTTGATGCAGGTAGTTGTCTTGCATATCTTTTACTTAACATTTAAGCAGATTTAATGTGATTTTGGGAGGTTTATCTGTTTTGTGCTGTTCATGTGCCTTTTTAGGTACTGTAAGTGAACATACAATGCTGTTAGAAGGAGTATGTAGTCGTCCTGCTCCTACCGGTAACTCCGCCCCTGTGACTGGAGTCGAGATCATGAGAAAACTCTCCAAATCTCACGGCACACAGCGAGTCTGCCCTCAGGATCAAGGTTTGTGTGGGTCTGAATGTGTATGATAAATAAATAAAAAGCGTTCAGCTTCATGATTTTTTTTTTTTTTTAGGGCTCCCACCCTTACCAGTCCCTGAGCTACACGAGTGGAGATACAGCAGCTGATTCTCCCGCTCATGTCGGTCGGACAGGGCTGCAGTCCAATCACAGCCCTCGGAAAGAGTCGTTGCTAAGCTATCTAACAGGAAGCATTCACAGTCTGCACAACCTCCTAGAAGCCACGCCCCATCGAGCAAATGAACAAACCACAGCCAAGAACAGCTCCCTGACACGTACAGGTATGATTTTCTTCATTCAGAGTTTTTGCAATCTAATATTAGAAGGGTGAAAATGTGAATCAGAAAGACAAATGCGTTTCCTTGATGCATGGTTTTCCCATGAGAGCAGGTTACTAATCCTATTGTGTTTGATTTTTCTTCTTTTTTAGTATTATTTTTCTGCACAGAAAATGTCAGAAACCATTAAAGTGCCGAGGCACCATACTTGGTTGGATAGTCCCAAATCCCATCCAATGCTCAGGGCAGCACATAGATATGTCACACTAGATGTAGACTAGACTCCAGATGGTAGCATGTGACTTATAGAATAGGGGTGTACTGAAATTAAATTTCTGGCCGACACCAGTATGTCGATATTAAAATTCTATACGGTCTTGTCGAATAAATGAAAGACAAAACACTGCAAACCAATATTCAATTGATTTAATTCCTACAAGTAAATTTAGGCATCACAACTTTTAATGTACTTGAAAAACCTATACATTTTGAGATTTACTATTTTTAAGATTACATTTAAACAGTTATTAAATTATTAATATTATTAAAGATAAAATTTTTTGATTTAGTTGATTGTTAGAAGGCAAAGGTCATATAAATGCTAGAATAGGGAAAATGAGCATGCTGAATTAAATATCCAGTAACTGATATATAGTGCATCCCTAAAAATATTACAAAGATTTACACTGTAGACGGGACTTGTACAATATCTATTGACAGAAAAAAACATGAGCAGTGTGCTAACATCCCCTCAGAACAGAGCATAATATTGAATAATTAGAAATCTAGATATTGTTAAATGTTTGTTGTTTTTTGGTAGGCAATAATGTTGGTGCAGACTTGTTAACAGAACATCCTCTTCTATCGGAGCCCTTTTCCGTCAGCTTCTACAACTGGATGTCAAACGCTGTTGGCAACCGTACAGGTGGCAACGTCCAGGACTCGCCTCTCAACCGCTCTCAGCACAACAGCCTGCAGACCGGAGGTGAGCGATTAGTGCTTTGGCAGATAAATATGGGTAGTCTGTTGACTGTGTGTAAACAAGCAGTCTGTATCTGTCCATGTGGCTGTGATTAGAGTGTGTTCATTTGCACTGAAAATCTTCATTAACTCTTTGTGTGCAGGTGTCCTCCCCACCATTCCTTCTGCATCAGATTTTAACACTGTACTGTCCAGTGATCAGAACACACTGGACACACACTCTCAGCACACACACTCCCAGCACAGCATGAGTCAGGATGACCTGCTTAATCAAGATGAGACAAATCTCTGCCCTGCAGCTGTGCAGCTAGCCGATGCACAGGTGTGTGCACCAGGAATACTTAATATTTTGTTATCATTTATTAATGACCATCCATATGTTATTGCCGCCTCTCATTCTGTTTTGCATGTGTCATTGGATTGTCTGAACAGGTTGTTTTTGAGCCTTTGTTGAGTCACATTGGTATCCAGCACCAGGATGCTCCTCCACTTAGTTACAAGATGTATTTTGGGGAGCACCTGTCCTTCAGCGGCACTCTTGAGTGTTTGAGAGCCGACATTGTCGACTCTGACACCAGCAAAGACAGGAAGAACAAACGTGCACACAGGTAACACAGCTTTGCCATGGTAGCTTTTGTTCAGCTGTCTAGAGATATTCTAGAAATCGTACTTGTTTTTCTATTGATTTATTTATTAATTTTTTCCCTGTTGAAAGTTTCATTTTATGTAAGGATGGGTATTTGGAAGTGCACAATAGTTAAATAACTACAGTGCTGGTGTTGTTAACTAAAACTTTTACAAATCATTTTGGTTATTGAAATAATAATACAATTAAATAATAACTTAAATAATAAGTTGAAGTACTAAAATTATTAAAACTGAAATAAAAGTACAAGTATAAAAAAAACAAAAACAATGAAATTTAACTAAAATTTTAAATGAAAACGGCAAATATTACAATAAAGGTTGAATCAAAATATAAATAAATAAAAATTTAATGACTAAAGTAGTAAATGAAATTAATAAAAAAATTTTTTTACAAAAAATGCAAAACCAAAATTATTTCTTCATTTCAAGTTGACCCTGTCTGAAAGTAATAACTATAAATTCAGCAAGTGATTCAGGTGCTGATTCAGTAGCTGCTTGACAGATTTAATTCTGTGAAGGATTCATCAGACTGGTAATTTCTTACCAGTGGACCTTCAGCCATGAGGTTTGTTGCTTCAGACTGGTAACACTGAATGCATGTCTTGTGTTCAAAAACAAAGCTGAATGGAACAAAATGCATTGAGAAGCATTTTTACAAGTGGAGCTGTTTTAACTTGACACTGTGTCAAACTGGGACGCACATGGGTGCAAACATCAAAAGAAAGAGACAGATAGATACATAGACCAGCACTTAACACACAGTCCAGTCAGAAACTGCCCCACCCTGAACATGCAGTCAAAATGTTGCATATCCCTGATTTTATAATGGTGTGTTCTTGTGTTCAGGCAGGGCATGGTGAACCTCCCCCCGCTCGATTTCAAGCCTGCCCTGATGATTGAGACGTTCAGTTTGAACGCAGTCATCCTGGAGAAGTGCATGTCAACCCCTCCCTCTGCTAGCGCCCTGTCTTTCCACGAGCTGAGCCGGAGACCCCAGGCCAGCGTGCACTGCCATTTTACCCTCGCTTGCCAAGCGATTCGCCAGCACGTGGACATGGCCCTGGTCCGCCTCATTCACCAGTTCAGTACGATGATTGATGACATCAAAGCCACACAGACTGACATCAAGCTCAACCGCTACACTGCCGGCTCCTCTTCCCCAACGCCCACCAAGGCGCGACCGTATCGGGAATTTCGCTCTTCTGACTTCAG
Source organism: Gymnocypris eckloni scoliostomus (assembly GCA_027564155.1). Lineage (NCBI taxonomy): Eukaryota > Metazoa > Chordata > Actinopteri > Cypriniformes > Cyprinidae > Gymnocypris > Gymnocypris eckloni. The sequence continues at coordinate 12,484,311 of CM050429.1, forward strand.
CCGTAGTTCTCGTGGGAGCCTGAATGGAGCTGCTCGACTGGGCACTCAGAAGGGCAAGCGGACCGTGGTCGGGCCGGGCCTAGACACGCTGACCAGGAATCGAGAGCCTCGTGGAAGGGGGACGCTGGGACGTGCTGAGCGAAGGACGTCGAAAGTATCTCGGAAGGGTTCGCGTGATGTGGCGGACCACATGACCATTCAGATGGATGACTCGACTCCATCACAGTGTCAGAACAGAGCGAGCCGTCGGCCGAGTGCTGGCAGAACATGTACAAACTTCTTAATTTCTACTCGCTCATATCAGACCCCACAGGCATCCTGGAGAAGAACCAAGATCATGCCCTCTCAGGTAGGACTTGCTCTGCATTTTTCTGTTAATTTCTGTAAATTCTTTTAATTCAAATTCATTTTTTTAAGTGAAATAATATGAAAATATTATAAGAATCTTATAAGAAAATAAAGCATATTTTTAGAGCCAATATTTTTGCATTTCAACAAGTACGTGCCCATTAGTTGTGATTAGTTAATGTGTCCAGATATTTTTATTGTGATTTAAAATTTACATTATTCTCAAAAATTATTTTTAATAGATTTTCAGCACCATAATAATGAGCATTATTCTTGGTACATACCGTATTTGTTATTAAAAAGTTTTAAATATTATTATTAATAAATGTATATCAATACAACAGGTTATTGCACCATGATGTATACTATAAATACTTTAGTTTAAATATGTCATTATTGTATAACACATTATGGTAATGCAATTCTATTTTATTGTGTTGTGATAATGAGACTTGGAGAAAGGAAACTCTCAATTCTCATAAAAATGTCACATTGCAAAAAAATCTTATTTTTGCTTTTGAATAGTTCCAAAATAGTCCAATATTCACTGCTTTTGGCCCAATTTGCCTATTCACTTGCTCTTCAGAGGGTGGACGGAGCCCTGCGGATCCTCCATGTCGATTGGTGTTTGAATCTGAAGGCGAGACGCCCCCCAGTCGACTGGGTCGTAGGCGGAGCTTGGTAAGCTCTGAGCCCCAGCATGTGACGCTGATCGTGTTCGGCGTTGGCATGGTGAACCGCACGCATCTGGAAGCAGACATTGGAGGACTGACCATGGAGGCGGAGCTTAAGAAAATACATGGCAGTTTTACTCTAAAGGAGAAAATGAAGGGTAAATCAAATAGCATTTTTAAATAAATGTAACATTAAAAATATCCTGTATACTTACTTATCCTATAACTTCTGTTCTCTTGATGCAGATATTCTCCATCAGAAGATGACGGAGACCTGTGCCTCAGCCCATATCGGATGTGTGAACATTGTGCTTCTGGAAGGAATCACACCAGACATACAGTCAGTAACTCATTTATCACTAGGCCTAAGACTCACTGAGTGCTCTACCACTTTTATATAAATCCTTTTACCTTGAAATGTCTAATTTCTCTTTGTATAAATGTGTCCAATCCCAGTTTCATGCAAAACACTGTAAACTGTTGGTAGGTTGGCTTCCTAAAGAGTGTAGACACTTTGCCTCTGTGGTGCCCTGATATTTTGCTCCGTTTATTTGATCAGTCTGACATATCAACTTACGGACTAAACAATAACATGAACCCACAATACAAAAACGTCATATCCATACACAACTGTTCTAAAGTTTGCAGTCAGTAAGATTTTTTTATGTAAAAATTGAAGGAAATCTCTTATGCCCACCGAGGCTGCATTTATTTGATCAAAAATACAGTAATACAAGTGAACTGTGAAATATTATTACAATTCAAAATAATATACAATTTAAATAGATAATAAAATGTTATTTATTCCTGTTATTCCACATGATTATTGTGCTATTCTTTCAGAAATCATTCTATTATTCTGGTTTTGGTGATTAACATGCATTTCTTATCATCACTGCCACATTCATATTAATTATACATTTATGGATACATCTTTGGTAACATAATAAATGTCTGTACTGCCACTTTTGATCAAATTAATGCATACTTACAAAATAAAATGATTAATTTATTTCAAAAATCTCCCTGAACACAAATGTTCTATTTTAAACTTTTTAAAAGAAAGTGTATTTAACTATACAAACAGTTTAGAAACTGTATAACACCACCCTGGAAACGACCCACATTAACCTAGCCTTAGATCATGTTAAATCCAGTTCAAGCAGACCTTGTAATGTACTTAAAATGCACTTTATTCCTAGCTTACTCTCTGCAATTATCATATTTTAAAGTCATCCTTGTATCTATTTTTTTCTGGTGTTATCTCTTTTCACAAATGTATTTTTAAGAGTACAGATTTATCACAGCATATGTGACAGTTTTGAAATGTTTTCTCTGTGGATAACTTTCCCCTCTTCTACCTTCCTGCTCTCTACTCTCCTCTCTTCTCTTCTCTCTATCTGTCATCTTTTTTTTTTTTTTTTCTGCCTCTCTCTCTGGCAGACTAGAGGATTTTCCAACCTCACCTACCAGCACAACCAAGCAGGAGTTCCTGTATGTCTGAGTTTCCTTAGTAACCTTGTCCAGTCCTCCATTACCATTCATAACATCTCCATAATATTTGAATATCACAGTCCCTTCCATATTTCAAATATATGCCATATACCGTTCACCCTTACTATAATAAGATTTATTTTGCTCTCTAATGCTCCAAATCCCTCTCATATTAATGTTTCACAGCATTGTGACATAGTGTTTCAGCAGTGGCCAGTGAAATCATAACACCTCGTAACACTAATTTGACAGTCATAGTTACTTCATTAATACATTGTCAGTGGGATACTTTTCCATTTCCTAGTCTAATTGAAACAAGTTTTGGACTATCTGCGTTAAGTCCATTTTATGGGTTATTCTGATCAGGATCCACCCACTCTGTTTCCTTTTCGAAAATATGGATGATGCATTGTTAATAACTACCAGTGTTATTTTTCCCCCTGTGATATTTTCATTAACAGTATGTTTTATTAAAAAGTTTCGTTGTAATTTGACACGCATAGCCCTGCATCATTAGACCGGAAGAGACCATCTGACTAATTTTGGTTTTGCTTTTATACATCGTTTAAGTGACAATTGGTCTGAAATCAGTGATACAATTTGGCATGAACAAAACAATCTTTAATTTAATGGCAAAGTAGTCTTTGAGAGCAGTTTTACAGAAACATAGCAGAAAATATGTGAAAACTATTTTGTTCTTCCAAAAGTAATAAGTAAGGGAGTATTTCACAGACTCATAACTCTGAACAGAAAGTAGATTATAAACTTCTGCTTGTGGTTATTGAGTTTATGTGCTACTATGTGCCTCATACAAAACTCTGAATATCTTTTTAAATACTTGATGCTTCTGTCCTGGAAAAAGTTGTCAAATCCAATGATTAGTTCCTCCTGAAAGGTGCTCATTGCAGCAGCTTGGTATCTTAACACAATCTAGTTTTCTGGTGCACCCTGACTCTTGGAAGTTGCATATCCATCAATCAGTCAATCTGATTGATCCTGACATTTTGGCAAGTGTTTGCCAATTTTGTGTAGTATAAATTAGATGGACAGTCCATGATCATGCTATCAGCGCCTGAAACTCTCCCTTTCATCTTTTCTATTAATCCATCTAGATCTTTCTCCTTCCAGTTGCTCTCCCCACATCTACAAGGCCTTGTTTCCAGTCACATGAACATTTCTTCATTTGTACATTTTCCAGTATCTGTCTGTTCATATTTCCCAGACATTGTGTCATGTTACTGCTCGATATTACATCCAGCCTGCGATTTCAAAATGAGCACTTGTAGTAAGTTCCTTTTGTTTGTATATTTGTGTCTTAGGACGGTGGTGAAGTGTAACATCGCAAAGTCCCAGGCTTTATATAGTGCACAGCGTGGGCTGAAGACCAATAACGCTGCCGTATTAAAAGTGGGTGCAATCTTCATCAACATCCCGCAACACCCTGCAACGCTGCACAGCATGATGGTCCGCAGCTCCCACCAGCTCTCAAAACAGATTTCAGACCTCATTCGTCAGCCCTCCAACATGTGAGGAAAACCTCTGCACTTTCTTTTTGTAAATGTAATGATTTTTTTTGTTGCCCATGTTAAAGTCAAATCTGTTTATATCAGCCCACCGCCCAACCGCGAAGACACGCCTACTCCACAGCCTTCTGAAGTGAGTGTCAATCAAACTCCGGTGGAGGCCATTGAGTTTCCTCAGCTGCCTGAAGGACTGGAGAAGAAGCCAATCGTGTTGAAATTCAGCGCTATGGTGGATGGGATCACTATTGGTGCAGCCCTGTTACCCTCTCTCAAAGCAGAATATAAGATGGGTCGCATGAAGAGCCATGGCATGACAGGTACCCACAATTCCACTGGCACAGTTGTTAATTTATTTCAAAGTGCCTTGGAAAATACAGATGCAACAATAACAAATGATTAACGTTTTGGTGTCTCCCTCTCACAGGTGCTCAGACACGGTTCACTTTTGAACTACCCAATCATAAGCTGTGTTTCCAGTCGAAGGTTTCCCCTGTGGATGTGTCGGCCTTGCCCCCCACTGCCAGTCTGACTCTGCCTCCCGTCACCATGTCTGGACAGTACATCATACAGGAGCACGAGGGCCACAGCGACACTGCCTGGGCCCCAGGATACAGCAACTATCTTCAGGGAAACTACTTGCGCTGTAGCTGAGGTGTGCCATTGATGTAGCAATGAGATGTTGTACTAAATAGGTTGCTTGATTATTAGATTATCAAGTTTGTTTCAGCAGATGGATGAATGGAGGAATGGATTCGTTTGAAATACAATATACTGCTTTCTTCATTTTTAGATTGGGTCTTTCGAACACAACTTGACCACAGATTTGCTCAACCATCTAGTCTTCCTTCAGAAGGTCTTCATGAAGGAGGTCAATGAGGTCATCCAGAAGGTGTCAGGTATGTTTGATGAAGAACCGGTAGCATAAGTTATGACTTTTATCATTTATATTTTTAGTATGCTTTTGTTTTTTTATTTAGTTTTGGAATTTATTTCATTTTGTTGTATTGTTTTATTTATTAGTTTATTTATTTACTCTGGTTTTTGTTTTGCTGTCATTTCAGTTTTTTGGTTACACTTTATTTTAAGGTGTACCAATTATTTAGCTTGATTTCACACCAGCTTTATGAAATGTGTTTGTTTCTGTAGGAGGCGAACAGCCAATCCCACTGTGGAATGAATACGATATGTCAACAGATGGCGACAAACCTAAAATCCTGCTTTATTCTATTAATCTGACTTTTAAGGTTTGTACTATTACAATTGTGTGTTTATTAATTTTAAGTGACTCTTGCAGTCTTTTTAGACTTATTCAGTATAATTTTCTGTTGTAGGGGATTCAAATGACAGCCACCACTCCTTCAATGAGGGCGGTGCGCTTTGAGACGGGCTGGATTGAGCTTGAACTGTCCAATCGGGTTCAGTGTAAGACTTCTCCCACAGGAAGTAACTACCTGAAGCTCTTTGGGAAATGTCATGTGGATCTCAATTTGGCTTTGGGGCAAATAGTCAAACATCAGGTAGCTAGTCACAGAAACATAAAGAGCACTGTTATTCATTGCTCTCAATAAACTTTCTTGTAGATGCATGAGATTTTGATTAGGTGGTGCACACTATCAGTTAATCGCTGTTGTCGTGATGCTGTCTCTTGCAGGTGTATGAGGAGGCAGGGTCAGATTTCCACCAGGTGGCATATTTCCGCACCCGAATCGGTTTGCGCAATGCTCTGCAGGAGGAGATCAGTGTCAGCTCTGATAAAGAGGCTGTCCTAATCACACTCAACCGTCCTATTGTTTTTGCTCAGCCAGTAGCATTTGACAGAGGTCAGGCCACGCTTAGCCTTTAGTTTTTTCATGTGCATCCATTGGTGGATTTTTTCGAATGTAATTGTGTATATGTATGTCTGTTGTAGCTGTTCTGTTCTGGCTGAACTATAAGGCTGCCTATGATAATTGGAAGGAACAGCGCTTGGCTCTCAACTCAGACATTCATATGGCCACCAAAGAGGTGGTGGACAAACTGCCAGCCATACAGCAGACCAGCGCCCAGGCCTTCAGCACTCTCTTCCTGCAGCTCACGGTCAATGACCTGGGCATCTGCCTGCCGATCTCCAGCGCCACACAGGTAGATCCTCACTGATACACAATCTGTTTTTCATTCTTTTTAATGTTTAGACTCATCAGATTGGAGTGAACAAGGCTTTAACTTTATAAAATACTGTAGGCTTGTATTTAACTCTTCATACACATGACATATTTCCATTTCTGTGGGTCAGAATGATGGATGTTAAATGTTTGTCCCTTCTTTCTGCTATACATAGGCCAATCACAGTATTGATTTTGATCCTGGCTCAGCACTGGTGTTAACCATCGAGAGTACACTAATCACAGCCTGCTCCTCCGAATCTCTGGTCAGCAAAGGCCATTTCAAGAACTTTTGCATTCGATTTGCTGAGGGGTTTGAGACAACTTGGGATGACTGGAAGCCTGAGGTCAGAGGTGACCTGGTCATTAATGCCTGTGAGTAACACTCAAAGTTAACGTGTGTCTGTATTTGACCCCATAATGCTTCCATGATTCTTGAAATACTCTGTGGATTTCTAGGTGTTGTCCCTGATGGTACTTATGAGGTTTGCTCCAGAACGACAGGCCAGGCCTCTGCAGGTATGAGTAAAACAATGTTCTTAAGGAATTTTCATGTTTTTGAAAGAAGATGTTTAAGATGTCTAATATTACAGATGCCTTAACAGTTGCTTTAATGCTTTCTTGTTTAATAAAATGATACATTTCTTAATATCCTACTGACCCCATCATTTTGAACGGTAGTGTACATTGATGAAATGCACAAAACTAGGAAGAAAACATTGTCGATTTGATTTCATACTGACTTCATATTTGATCTTTGTCTGTGTTTAATAACAAAATCTTTCAATACTCCAGAAAGCAGCAGCGCGGGGACGTGGATGCTAAATGTCTTGTGGAAGATGTGTGGTATCGATGTGCACATGGATCCCAACATCGGCAAGCGTCTGAATGCTCTGGGTAACACGCTCACCTCTCTGACTGGTGAAGAGGACAATGATGACATCACAGACTACAACTCAGTCGACATGGCTGACCTATCAGACGAGGACGAGAGTGACATGTCTCCGCCTATACACACGGTCAGAGCTCACACTCTTTATGTCACTAACATTTCCTAATCTTTGTAACTATTTTTTATTTACACTGTCTGCTTCTTTAGTTTATTGGGTTTTTTTGTACATGTATATTAATGTTATTTTTATGTTTAGAGCAGGTGATGTGTCTTTGTGCTCATTTGTACTCATTGTCTGTGTAGTGGTGTGAATTTGTGTTTGTTTTAAACCGGCCCATGTTTGCAGTGTCCTGAAGGGGATCTCAGTCCCAGACTTTCGTTCAGGAGGCGGCTGGTGAACAGCATTCTGGGCATTAGCCCCAGCCCCCCTCCCCTCTCACCTTCTGAGAGTCGTAATGTTTCTCCATCATCCACAATCACTCGGCTAAAGTCGAGAAGTGTTCGCCTGTCGTCCACAGCCAATGCAGAACGAACTAGACATCCCAGACCCCTGTCCTGGGGCTGTGTATGTACTTCAGAGCTCCTGTTTGCTTTTTAGTCCTCTTCCTTTCTCTGTCACATTCTTTCTCTCCATCTTGTTCATGCTCTCAGGGTGGAAGTTGCTTTTAAGATCAGTCACATCACTCAAAACCTTGTTGAATTGTGCCTAGAACTGAACAAGTCTGAATTCTATAGTTTCATGCTGCTTTTTAGTTTTGTCTGATTCCTCTCCATTAGAAATGAGTGGCCAGTGACATCTTACATTCTTCTCATTTCCTGTTTCCAAAGGAAGCATTTCTCATGGACAAGCTGTGTTCAGTAATCTTTTTTGTTTTTGGGGTGGTGTTGTGATTGTTGTTTGTCTGATGTTCTGAATGAACCACACTATTTTTTTTTTTTTTATTCGTCACATACTCAATTATACAGAATATAATTTGTAGTGAAATGTGAAATGTAGGCGTAAGGGCAGTCGTGGCTAATGGATAGAGCATTGGACTTGTAACCCGAGGTTGTGGGTTCGAATCTCGGCTCCGGCAGGAATTGTCCACGACTGAGGTGAGACCCTTGAGCAAGGCACCGAACCCCCAACTGCTCCAAGTGTGTGTGCACTTGGATGGGTTAAATCCAGAGAACACATTTCACTGCTGGTTATACTCTGTATAATTGTGTATGTGACTTGTCTCAACTGTTCAGGAGTCAGTGTGATTCTGGAACTCTTATGCGTGACTTTACCTAGGGCTGGGCGGAATGATGATAAACACTGTGCAACTGTTGAAATATGGCAACAGGTTGTGATTTTTGCTGTGTTTTTGTGTTTTTAAATTAACTTGGTTATTTGTATTATCAGATTTAAAAAAATAACAAATAACCAATTTAAAATGAACAGCATTTATTTGATTTTTTTCACATTGGAAAAGTCTGTGCTGCTGTCACTTGAGGTTTCTATTCATCAAATAATTCTAAAAGTTTTCACAAAAATAAGAAGCAGCCCGGCTTTTTTTCAGCAAAATGATAACAAAAAGAAATGCTTTCTGAGCATCAAATCAGCATATTAGAATGATTTCTGGAGGATCATGTGACACTGAAGACTGTTTAATAGATGCAAAAATTCAGCTTTTCTACTACGGGAATAGATTACATTTGAATTTATTTTTAGAAATTTAGAAAACATTTTAAATTGTAATTATATTTACAGTTTGTACTGTATTTTTAGTCAGGAAAAAGCAGCCTTGGTGAGCATTTTTAATTACTCATACCATAAGAAAATTTCAGATTTTGTCATACCGCCCACCTCTAAGGCTGTCTCATATTTTAAATGTATTATTTTGACAGTTGTTTTCTCTCTCATAGGAGTCTGTTGACCTGCGCAGACAGGCAGTCATGAGCAATCAGATAACTGACGCTCGTGGACGAAAGTTCTCTAAGCGCTTGGTGGATATTAGAGAACTCAATGAACAGGCCAAAGTCATTGACGATCTCAAGTAATGTCAAGCATTAATAATACGCAATATTCCTCGATCTGTTTTTGTAACAGAAAGAAATCCCTATAATTCTTTTTTTTTCTCTCTCTAAGGAAACTGGGAGCAAGCGAAGGCACCATAAACCAGGAAATTCAGCGCTATCAGCATTTGGAATCTGTCGCTGTCAATGATATCCGACGGGATGTGCGCAAGAAGCTACGGCGCTCCAGCATGCGGGTGAGAAAGACTTGATTCAGCTCACTACATTGAAAGTGCGGTGGAGATAAAATGTTGCACTAATTGAGTTTGTGCTTTGTTTAGGCTGCGTCATTGAAAGATAAATGGGGTTTAGGGTACAAGCCAAGCTACAGCAACAGCAGGTCAAAGAGCATTTCAGCAACAGGCAGACCACCAATGAAGAGGTCTGATAGACCCAGGTACACACTCACACACACTCACAATTAATCACAGGTGAGTTAATGTATTTCAATCACAGATCTTTAGTTGGTTCATTGATTTTTTTTTTTTGTCTCGTCTCTGAAGGGATGATCTGCCAGACATTAAAGTGGATGCAGCATCTCCAGCACCTCCAGCACCAAGGGTTACCTTCAACATTGACACGGTAGTGTGAACGCGTACATCTGTGTGTGCCTGAGTCTGTACATTTGGTCATTTAAAATGCTGTATGCATCTTTTTTGCCATCATTCTGTGGTTCCATCTTCATGTTCAGTGTTTGTAAACAATGTTTGTAAAGTTAAATAAAGCTTTGTTTTTACATTGCCATTCAAAAATTTGGGGTCAGTAAGATTTTGTTTATACATTACATTTTCAATTTTGCAAGGATGCAATTGATCAAAAGTGACAGTCAAGACATTTAACATGACTAAATATGTTAATATTTAAAATATTCTTTAACTTTCTATTCATCAAAGAATCATGAAAAACATTATTACAGTTTCTACAAAAACATTAAGCAGCACAACTGTTTGCAACATTTGAAAATAATAAGAAATGTTTTTGAACAGAAATATGATCAATATTGCTGTTTTTACTGTATTTTTGATCAAATAAATGCAATTTCTTTTCAAATATATTAAAATATCTTACTGAGCCCAAACTTTTAAACAGCCGTGTAATTTGACAAAGGCGCACACATACACACTCTCATTGGTTTTATGGTTTCACCTGCTAGTGCTTCACTCTTGACTTAATGAATGCCATACGTATGGCATACACATACTGTGCTGAAACATATGTTCATGTACTGTATAGCTCAGCAAGTCTGTTTGTGTTTAAGATGGAAACCCCAAACCCAATCCCAAGTCCAGCTGACTCTGTTTTTAAGGTATCGGAGAAAATCGGTCCAAACCAAATCTTAAAATCACCTCTGAATCTCTATGCATGAAAGTCTTGTGGTGTGAAATCGCTAAATCTGCTGTTCAAAATCCAATCAAAAATCATCAGCGCCTAATGATTTTTTTTAAGCCTTTTTGGCTCTTGGCTGAAGAGTGGTCTTCTTTTCTCTTGATCTCTCTACTCACACATTCATTAACACACTCTCACTCCATATGTTGACGCTGCTCTTGTGCTGTGTTGGTATAACTAATCAACTCTTGTTTCATCAGCATTTCTGGATCTTTGTCCATTGCATTGCTCGTGATGTCTTTCTTGTCATCTATCCATCTTTTCATTTCTCATCCCTCTCTCCTCCGCTGGGTTGTAGTGGAAAGCATGAATTGGAAAAAAAGCTTTCTTAACAGTGCTCTCTGGTTATGAGCTATCAGCCAACAGATACAGTTTGAATTGCCAGTGAGTCAGAATCAGTTTAGGTTTTGAGTACAGCAACAGATATTATTGTATTATTATGCCCAATACCAATATCCATATTTTGATGGCTGACAACTAATAAATATCTGATTGTTAAAATTCTACCCTTTATTTTTTGCTTACAAATAATGCAATTTACTGAAATAGTCAGTTGTTTTAAATGCTAAAAATAAATGTAAGCATCATAACATTAACATAAGAATTGAAAGTATGAAAGAATTTCATTTTGAGATTTGTTAAAGTTAAACATCCAATATTGGGAGATAATGACAAATTCATTCCCCTTTTCTTTTGATTTTGTGGTGTCGTGTCCTAGATATGTTTTTGTAAGATCCGCTTATGTAGTCGAAGAGACTTTAATACTTTAGGAGAGAGAAATTGATGAATAGATGGAAAGATATATAGACCAATCATCTGACTGTTGGCTTTCACTGGTTGTTGAAGTTCCCGGAGGAGACAGAGTTGGACCTGTTGTCTGTCACCATTGATGATCCTGCTCATTACCCATCATGCTCAGTGTTCAGTGCCCCTGGCACACCTGCAGTGTTTTCACCAACCGTTCCCTTCCAGCCTGATGACAGCCGCCGTGACGACCTCTCCTCGACTTCTTCAGAAGATTCGGACAAAGATGATGAGTTTGAAGGGGAAAGACCACACAGCTATTATCGCAGACCAGGGTGTGTTGAACACGCAGCACTCCACAAGTAAACACTCCACAAACACAATTACACTCACTAAACTGACAGTCTGTATGTTTGTGTTTCTCAGGGGCTCTCAGAAAGTCATCTGCACTGTCTGCATTATTCAGCGAGCGCTGGCCGGCCACACCCCCTCAGTGTGGAGCAATAGCGCCGCCCACCGAGCGGAACATTGACTTCGAGCTGGACGTGCGCGTTGAGATCGAAAGCGGCAAGTGTATGCTGCACCCTAGCACCCAGCCGCCCGAGCATGAAGATCTCGCAGTGAGGAGGTGAAGATATACAACAAAATGGACACACTATCTCATGTTGTCTTTAATGAATCCAGCACTGCATTGGTGACATACATATTTGTTGGCCGTCCTGGAAGTTAGAATCACCCTGGTTCCCTCGACAAAAGCTCAATAGGATTTTCCATTGGCTTTTGGATTATTGCAAAACAAATAACTATGTGACCTACAAAGTTAAAGGGATATTTCACCCAAAAATGAAAATGTGATGTTTATCTGCTTACCCCCAGGGCATCCAAGATGTAGGTGACGTTGTTTCTTCAGTAGAACACAAACAAAGATTTTTAACTCAAACCGTTGCAGTCTGTCGGTCATATAATGGCAGTCAATGGGTCCCAGAGCTTTGAGAGAAAAATAAACATAAACAGACAAAACCAAATTAAACCCTGCTGCTCGTGACAATACATTGAGTCTTAAGACATGAAACGATCGGTCTATGCAAGAAACTGAACAGTATTTATATATTTTTACCTCTAATACACCACAATGTCCAACTATCCTGAGTGCATTCACAAAATCTGGCATGTGTTGCGTCAACGTGCTCTGGCACATACAGTAGATATATAGATCCTTATGTATCGCGCCCATAGAAACAGTCGCTAATGAGGCATCTACCTATATATATATCTATGTGCCAGAGCATGTTGACTCGTCACGCACCGGATGTTGTGAATGCACTCAGGACAGTTGGACATTGCAACGGAGGTAAAAATATGTAAATACTGTTCAGTTTCTTGCACAGACCGATCGTTTCGTTTTTTAAGACCTCAATGTATCGTCACGAGCCGTAGGGTTTAATTTGGTTTTGTCTGTGTATGTTTTTTTTTACTCTCAAAGCCTTGGAGCACATTGACTGTCATTATATGACTGACAGACTGCAACGGTTTGAGTAAAACATATTAGTTTGTGTTCTACTGAAGAATCAGAGTCATCTACATCTTGGTGACTTGGGGGTAAGCAGATAAACATCACATTTTCATTTTTTGGTGAACTATCCCTTCAATGATTCTTACACGTTATGTTCATAATGATAATCTTCACAAATGAACACAACTTAAATTTGAAGCCTAAATACAATCATCTGAAGTAAAAACACAAGCTATACTATGGTCATATGGCTATAGCAACACCACCATTAAGCTTCCAACAACTCTTTCAGTCTTTATTTAAAAAATAATTCCTGTGAAAGTTTGAGTTAGAATGATTTGCATTAGTGTGTGATGTCAATATCCTCTGTAGTCCCATTTAGATACTCTACTTGTAAGCAGCTGCCTTTTTCAAGACAAGCGTAAAAAAATCACAAGGGGGTATTACTGATGTATTTTATGTCATAGAAAAAAAAACATGAAATCAGTGTTAATCAATGACCTTATTTCAGACATTTAATCAAAAACACATTCATAAAACCCATTGACTTCAGGATGATGGAACCGGGAAAAAAACATTCCATGTCCATGTCAAAAACCTCATCCTACATCACTACTGGTTTGGATTTTGGTCAGGGCTGCAAAGTGCTTCTGTAAAATGTCTGTCTCTCACTCGTTCTGTTGTTTAGGAGTTGTGAGCGGAGTTCGAGGAGTCTGGATCAGGACTCTCCTCCTAAGAAGCGAAAGCAGCAGCACAGTTTTGCCTCCAGCTCCCAACTACTGACTGCTAAGCGAGTGCCCACTTCTCTGCAGAGCAAGAGCAGTGATATTGAGACCACTGTCTTCTACATCCCTGGAGTGGATGTTAAGGTCTGCTGTGGGTCTTTTGACATGCTTCACACAGCTATGTGTATTTTCTTGTGGTTCAAATATAGTCAGGGTCACGCCGTAGACATTTATTTTATCTGAGACTTATATTTTGAGATTTTTGAGTGTCAGGTGATGTTATATCAGCACTCATTTTGATGTGTAAAACACCCAAATACACTCATAGACCTATTTAAATGCATGTGAATCGCACTTACTTTCATGCAACCAGCAACCAATTATATGGGTTACTTACAATGCTTAACCACTGCAAAAAAATAGAAAATTCAGCAAAAATTTACAAACCCAAATGGATGCATTAATTAACTTGGATAATTGTAGCGCTCATCCTCCCTCTCTTTCTTTTACAGCTGCATTACAACTCTAAAATGCTGAAGACTGAGTCGCCCAATGCCTCGCATGGATCGTCCCTTCCCAGAACCCTTTCCAAAGAGTCCAAGCTGTATGGTATGAGTGACGCACCCGCACCACCAGCCTCAGGCCCTGGCAAGACTAGCCCACTCCTGTCCCCCTCTCCCCCTCCTCTCCCTTCAGGTACACACTCTCTTCCTGTCTTGTCGTCTACCGCTGGCTTCCTGCATGCGCTCAGCCTCGTCTCTGGAGCATAGCCCACAGCTCTGAGCTCCACTGTAGCGCATGACTATCTAGGATCAGGGTTCACAGTTGCCGCTGTGGTTCTGCGTGTTTACTGCTTATGTGCTTGGGTTGAGACAAGCTTTTGTTATTAGTTGTATTTTTAAAATATTATTTGCGACAGTTTCTGTTTGTCCTCTTTCACTGTTTGCTTCATCTTTCTGACATGTTCAAATTTGAAAAGTGTATACAATACTGTTCAAAAGTTTGGGGTCGGATGATAAAATATTCAGTAATAAGAGACTATTATTGTTAAGTAATATTCTAATATAAAATATCGGATATCTATTTTAATATATTTAAACATTTATATAATTCCTGTGATGCAAAGCTACATTTTCAACTGTCATCACTTCATTTTACAGAATCACATGATGCTTCAGAAATCTAATATGCTGATTTGATGCTTATGAAACCTTTCTGATTATTAAATTTGAAAACAGCTGTGCTGCTAAAGTTCTTTTTTAAAGAAACTGATACTTTTTTGTGGGGATTCTTTGATGAATAGAAAATGTAAAAACAGCATTTATCTGAAATAGAAATCTAAGCTTTAATTCCTTTAATTCCTAAAGTTTTAATTTATTTCTTTAAAAACAATGTTTACCAACCCTGAACTTTTGAACAGTAGTAAAAAATGTAATAAAATACAACAATATATAATAAATGACAGTAAATCCCCAGAAGTCATTTTGGATAAAAGCATCTTCTAAATGAATAATTGTAATTACATGCATAGCATATCACTTCGTATCCCAGCAATTGTTTCAAGATGAAGGAAAAAATTACTCTGCCTAATGTTTCATTGAAACAAAAGGAGATTTTAGGTTGAATGTTCAAGCTTCTCTTTTCCATACAGATGAATGTGGGTGGTGATTTAAATTGCAAGCTTTTAAATAGTTCTGGACACTGCTATTCATTGATCGCACTTTTTAACCATTTTCTATGACGTTTCATTGCATCTTATGCTTGTGTTAAGCAATTTCTGTGTGTTTTGGCTGCCTTACTGTGCATCAAGCATATTGCGTGCATGCTGGAAGTGCATTAGATGGGATATGTTTGCATCTTGAACAGGAATCTGTTGCTTTCAATGCATGAACATTTTATAAATTGGTGACAGAGAAAGATAGTTTTTTTTACTTTGTCTGTCTTTTTGTGCTTGTGTGAGCAGGTAAAGGTAAAGCAAGTGTAGGGGTGAAAACGGCTAAGCTGTATGCATGGGTAGCTCTGCAGACACTGCCAGAGGAAATGGTCATCAGTCCATGTCTGCTAGACTTCCTGGAGAAAGCGCTGGAGACCATTCCCATCACACCAGTCGACAGGAATTACTCAAGTCAGTGTGCTTTTTGATTTAACATGTCACTTTGCTTTCTAAAATAACAAAACACAATTCTGTGAGGCGTTTACTTTATGCTGATATTCATGTGTGTTTGTGTAGCTCTGAATGTTCCTGAGGAGGATGTGGGTCACTTTGATTCTGTGGAGCCTCTGGAGGAGTCTCAGGTGTCTCTTGTGTCTTCTTCTACATCTCCATACTCTTCCTTCCCTGTGGATGTGGTAGTTTATGTCAGGGTGCAGGTATACCAGCATTCCTTCAAGCAATACTCACTAGTAACCATCTCAAAGTGGTTGGCTAATTTCGTCTTATTTGTTTCTCAGCCATCTCAGATCCGGTTTAGCTGTCTGCCCATGTCTCGAGTGGAGTGCATGTTAAAACTTCCTTCTCTAGACCTGGTGTTCTCATCCAATAGGGGTGAGCTTGAGCCCACCACCCATCCATCTGAGGGACAACACACACCCTCCTCCACACCTCCATCGGTACACAATGCCAACAGAGTGCCTGGAAGCAAAGGTATGAATGTACTGTACTGAAAATATCTCATGTAATTTTTTAATACACTACCATTCAATTTTTGGGGGTCAATAAGTGGTGTTTCTTTTAGTTCTTATTAGTTTGAGGGTGTTTTGGCTAATGGAACCGCTGAAACTTCTTCCATCCCTCAGGTCCATCAGGCCACCACAGCAGCCAATCAGATCTAACAAGCCCACCCTTAAACTCATCAGGTCTGAGTTTCACCGCCTGTATGTCAGATTTTTCACTGTATGTGTTTCATCCTTATGGAGCCGGCAAACAGAAGTCTGCAGTTACTGGCCTCCCACCTGGACCAGGACCGCTGGGTGAGAGCCCCATGCAGAGGCCATACTCAGAAATGTTGAGACAGTTTATATGTAACATCAGCTTGTGTACTGTAAAGAACATTGTAAGATGACTTTGGTTTGTTTAGGAGCAGTCGACGAGGAGGCCTCTTCAGTGACAGGCAGGAAAGACTCTCTCTCCATCAACCTGGAGTTTGTAAAAGTCAGTCTTTCCCGGATGAGACGGACAGGAAGTCCGGCATTTATTGATACTTTCATTGCCAGCAAGGGTGGGAAGATGGACACAACTCTTATCAACATCTCAGGTGAGGAATTCAAAATAAAGTACTGGGGTTTTCTTCAGGGTGTCTGATTGCTTCACCCTACTAAAGGTTTTTCTGTCTCATACTTAAGCATTATGCATGAATGTTAAAGTGTTACACTGCTGTTCAAAAGTTTAGGGTTAGTAAGATGCTTTTTTTTGAAGCTAGGATGCATTCAATTGATCAAACATGACAGTAAAGGCATTTTATAATTAATTTGTATTTCAAATAAACGTTCTTTTGAACGTTCTACATTCATGGAACAATCCTAAAATAATTTATCACATTTTCATATCCACATTGATGATAATCAAAAATGTTTCTTGTTTACCAAAGAAACATTCAATTGGAATAATATATTTCACAGTATTACTGTTTTACTGTATTTTTGGTCAAATACATGCAGCCTTGGTGAGCATAAGAAAAAATTCTTACCCCAAAATGTTGAACAGTAGTTTGTTTAATAATGAAATGCAATAAAAGGGAATATCTCAGTTGTCTCAATAATTAATTCATGACACAATGTCTGTGTTTTTTGCTAGCGGTGTGTGACATCGGTTCTGCATCCTTCAAGTACGACATGAGACGTCTGAGTGAGATTCTTGCGTTTCCCCGTGCTTGGTACCGCAGAAGCATCGCCAGGAGATTGTTTTTAGGAGACCAGACCATTAACTTACCAGGTTATACATATACACTCTCATCATTACAATACTGTTCAACAGTTTGGAACCACTATTAAGTTGCTGCAGAGCATCTTCACAAAATTAGCATTTAATTGTAATATTGTAAATTAATATTTAGTTTTAAATGGGTCTTTAAATACTTATTTTTTTAAATATATTTTCTTATTTCTATATATTTTAATATTTTTTCATGTAAAGCCTTATCATCGGAGTTGAAAAAAGTTGTGCTACTGAAGTGTGGCAATCACAAGACAGTGTTTTTCAGTTGTGGAGTATATAGCACATTTCCTTATCTGAAATCCAATTTTGGTTTCAGAAATAGCCCAAAAAAACACATTTCATCAGTTGTTCTTTGGATAGATAGAGGCTATTTCATGCACTGCTGTCTGGAAAGAAAAAAGCAAACTGGATATAACCGTGACAGATGCCTGCTGGACAACAACAAGCACATCAGAGTTTCTAGTTTGAGAAACAGACCCCTCGCTGGTGTTCAGCTGGCAGCTTCATTGAACCGTACATGCAAAACACAGTTTCCTCTGCAGCAGTGAAACGATGCCTTTTAGGCAGAATGTCATTGACAAAGCTACATATAAACCAGAAAATAAGAGGGAATAGTCAAAAGGAAAGTAGCATTATGAATTGATGAATCTAGTTTTGAGGCATTGAGTGGTTTAAAGAGATGGATCACCTTAAAAAAGAAGGCCATCATTTAGTCACCTCATGCCATTCCAAGCCCATAAAACTTGGATTAATCTTTAAAACACGAATAAAGATATTTGAATGAAACCTGAGAGGTTTCTGTCTCTCCATTGAAAGTCAAGATAACCAAAACGTAAAAAAAACAAAAGGGGTCATTAAAGGTAGGGTAGGCGATTTCGGAAAGGCTAGCGATAGCAAGTTCGCTTTGAAAGCAAGATCTCCACCCTCCCTGCATAATCACTCTGCAAAGCCATGCCTCCCCAAAACACATGAACGCGCTCCGTCAGAGCCGAGACTAACCTGCAATATGATGAGAGACTGCGATGGTGGAGAGTTGAATGCAACGCTGCTAGATTACCTCATGTCTCATTCACCGGTGACAAAACATTACAGTACAAAGACCGTAACATTAAAATAATAGCATCTTTCATTTTCGCTGAAACGTGCTGATGACGTATCATGTCTGCGCAAGCAGTGTGTACAGAGGTATGCAATTACATATTTTGAACAGGCGGGTAAGACAGCCTATTCAGACCGAACATTTTGATTGGACGAACTTCCACAGATGATACATATGAAGCAGTTTAATCAAAGTCTTGCAAGGCAAGGCAAGTTTATTTATATAGCACATTTGATGATGATGATGATGATGATGATGATGATGTCATAAAAGGAAGGGAAATAGACATTATTAATAATAATAAAAACAAGGAATAAAAATGTAAAAACCAATCACAACAATAAAAACAAAATATACAAATTGATTTTAAATAAATTTAAAGCAGTTAAGAATAGAAAATGATTATACATAGTGCAATCAGTTGGGACGTAGCACAGTGCTCATTCAACAAATGCACAGCTAAACAGATGAGTTTTGAGTCTGGATTTAAATGTGGCTAATGCTTTAGCACATCTGATCTCTTCTGGAAGCTGGTTCCAGCTGCGGGCGGCATTATAGCTAAAAGCGGACTCCCCTTGTTTTGTGTGAACCCTTGGTATTTCTAACTGACTCGATCCTAATGATCTGAGTGGTCTGTTAGGTTTATATTCAGTGAGCATATCTGCAATATATTTAGGTCCTAGACCATTGAGTGACTTATAAACAAGTAAAAGTACTTTGAAATCAATCCTAAATGTAACTGGAAGCCAGTGTAAGGACCTGAGGACTGGTGTGATGTGCTCAGATTTTCTGGTTCTAGTCAGAATCCTGGCAGCAGCGTTATGAGCTGCAGCTGTCTAATGGTCTTCTTTGGAAGGCCGGTGAGGAGATCATTACAATAATCCACCCTGCTGGTGATAAAGGCATGAACAAGTTTCTCCAAGTCTTGACTGGAAACAAAACATCTAATTCTTGCAATGTTTTTGAGATGATAGTATGCTGATTTAGTTACTGCTTTGACATGACTACTAAAACTAAGGTCTGTCTCCAGAATCACCCCAAGATTTTTGACTTGAGTTTTAGTTGTTTGACCCCTAGAGTCAAGGTATGCATTCACCTTGAGAACGTCATCTTTGTTTCCAAATGCAATGACTTTAGTTTTGTCCTTGTTTAACTGAAGAAAGTTCAGGCACATCCAACTGTTAATTTCATCAATGCATTGACAGAGGGAGTCAATGGGGCTGTAGTCATTTGGAGATAAGGCTAGGTAAATCTGGGTATCATCTGCATAGCTGTGATAGGCAATTTGGTTCTTTCTCATTATTTGACTTAAGAGATATGATCATCTAAACAATGATCGGTACATACTTGGAGCACATCACATATGGTAAACTTGGAAGCGCAAACGTGTGTTTGTGTGGTATGTGCGAGAATCAATGGGATTTTTTCTAGGATGTGATGCGCACACAAGCTTCCATATTTAGCATACGTGATGTGCTCTATGTATGTGTGGTTTAAATGGAAAAAAAGCCTAAATTAAATCTATTCATCATATAAAGTGATAGTATTTCTTCCCAAGACTTGGATTAAACCAATTAAACTAGATTCAAATTGGTTAATTCTATCTTTTTAGATCTTCCAGGTTTTGGTTACTTGAACTTTCAATGGATTCATCTCCAGATGAATGCCGAAATGTGTTGATACTAAGAGCAGTATTTGTGTTGTAGCATCAGGTCCTGCCACACCAGACTCTGTGGAGAGCATCGCGCAGCACCTGTCTCCTGAGTCCAGCCGTAAAGCGTACTGGAGAACATGGGATGGCCAGTCCACTCAACACCCCGCCTCCTCCGTCTTCGCTGATGCCACTCCAAGCCACGTACACCTCAGATCACCTGCCACCGGACGTACCCGCAGTGTGTCCGATTCCTCAGCACCGCGCAGAGGTACACATGTACATGCTGCTGGAGCTCTGTTGATGATGTGCTGCTCTGGGGCTCACATATAAAAACTAATGACGTGTCTGTGTGTTTCTACAGACTCTGTTACCAAGACCTCCACCCCGTCGTTCCGCAACGGAAAAGCAGCAGCACCGCAGGGTTCGCCATGGGAGACGCTGGTGGTGTTCGCCATCAACCTTAAACAGCTTAATGTCCAGATGAACATGAGCAACGTCATGGGCAACAATACGTACGAGAGACATATAAAACGATTTGATTGGTGGAGCTGCTAATGTGCTTTAATATTTCTCTGATGGCTAATTATGAATGTGTGTTTGAACAGTTGGACAACAAGTGGACTGAAGAGTCAGGGCCGTCTGTCAGTGGGCAGTAACAGAGATCGTGAGATCAGCATGTCTGTTGGACTGGGCCGCTCCAAACTGGATTCCAAAGGAGGAGTGGTGGGTGGCAACATTGATGTCAACACACTCGAGATGGTCTGTAAGTATACTTGTATTTACTTATTTACTTTATTTTTAAGAGAAAGAAGTTACTCTCTCTAAATCAATTTTTTTTCATGAATACATATTATTACACACAATTCTAATAAAGTTATAGTGTTAAACCAGTTGCAATGGCTATCAAAAAAGACTTTAATTTTGCCATTCACCACCACAAAATATCCACCTTGTTGATTTTAGATAACTTTATAAAAGTAAATATTGCTATTAACTATTATGTTTACTAATATTTAGTAAATTTCATTCTTATAATGGCGTTTCTCCTTGGTCCATAAAATGATTTAATATAATGTTAAATAGTATAGTAAATTAGTATAATAGTTTTATAATTTAAGTATTTATTTCTATAGGTGAATCTCTGGGCATTTATGGTAATGGCATATGTTGTGTATGATAACAGGTTTATGGGTAATGTAATGTAAAATAAATAAAAAACATTATAAATGCTTATTGTGAACGAGTCCTCTACTGTGTATATATAAATATATATATATATTTTTGACCTTGCAATTTTAATAAAAATGTCATACTGCTGACATGCAGGACTTCTCGAATCATTTATTCTGCTTAAACACCAACTCTACACCTCTTACTCGACTGCAAGCACAGATCTGCCTCCATTAAATTAACACCCAATGGATACAAGTCCCTCCCCTACTTTTTTTCCTTTCTTGGTGATCTGTTGCATTTGGATGCATGTCATAATACAGAAGAAAAGATCTGCTCATACTTCACAACTTTAACTGCAGCTGTATACATTTAATTTAATTCCATTTGAATTTGACTTTAATTGATATTCAGAATTTTAATTGGCCTTTTCAATTCTGTATGATACACAATGCTGGTGTCTTGTCATCCTGTTCAGTGACTAATAACTCGTTCTTTTAGCTCATATTTCAGAACATCCAAATCACCAGCCCAGTCATAAGATCCAGATCACCATGGGCTCCACAGAGGCACGGCTGGACTACATGGGCTCCAGCATATTAATGGGCATCTTCAGCAATGCTGACCTGCAACTTCAGGACGAGTGGAAGGTGAACCTCTGCACGGCCGAAGCCAGTCTTTCTGAAAAAAGGTATGAACTGCCAATCATATTAGTGAAGATTATGTAAAAGAGGACCACAACCGTAACAAACATTCACTGATTTGTATATCCTCCAGTGAGATCTTTGTACATGGAGACCTGCAATGGGACATATTCCAGGTGATCATCTCCCGCTCCACAACCCCTGACCTGATAAAGATCGGCATGAAGCTGCAGGAGTTCTTCACACAGCAGTTTGACACCAGCAAGCGAGCCCTGTCCACCTGGGGCCCGGTGCCCTACATGCCTCCTAAAACCCCGGTCATCAACATAGACAAAGGAGCAGATGAACTCTGTTAGTGTGCTTGTGACTATTCTAAAAAAATGTGTTAATAAAATGACAATAAATACCAAAATAAATGTCTGTTTCTTTTAGATATGGATGCAGCTCATCACAGGCATTGGCCCAGTGTGTTGAAGATGGTGGCAGGATGTCACATTTCCCTCTTCCAGATGCCTCTTCCAGAGGATGCTGTGCAGCTGGGTGGCTCCATGAGTCTTCATGGCAATCACATGACTCTGGCTTGTTTCCACGGGCCCAACTTCCGTTCCAAGTCTTGGGTGCTGTTCCATCTGGAAGAGCCCAACATCGCCTTCTGGACTGAAGCACAGAAAATCTGGGAGGATGGTACAGACATAGTGCTAACTTTCCATTCAACCAATCATTTTAGAGAGCTTTCATAAATTGAGATTTACAGGTTGTGTTATTTTTCTAGGCTCCAGTGATGATTCTACATACATCGTTCAAACCCTTGACTTTCACCTTGGGCATAATACAATGGTAACCAAGCCTTGCGGTGCTCTGGAGAGCCCAATGGCAACCATCACTAAGGTTACCCGCCGCCGTCATGAAAACCCCCCGCATGGGGTGGCTACAGTCAAAGAATGGTTCAACTATGTCACTGCCATGAGGAACGAAGGTAAACATTGCACACTTGGTGTGCTGTTTTGTAGTCTATTGCCCAATAGGCAGCCGACTTCTAAGGCATGAAACAGAATGTCAGAAGTTACAGAGCAACTCTGTAAGTAAACAGTGCTTCTCTTGTAGGGGTGTTATAGTATGCTAGTATTGACAATGAAATAACACGAGGTGATATCATGTTAACACTACATATCTTATTATCACAAATAATGTTGTGTCTGATTGACACTCCAACATAATATCAAACGGTATAAAAAAGGACATTGTGTTGCTACTACTGCCACACAAAATCATGCAATCAAAGATGACCGACGAAAGCAAGACACTCGACCCATAACCAGGATAAGTTTTTTTTTTTTCATAAAAATACACGCTGTAGACACCCTAGTCTGTACGAAGTGCCAGTCAGTATTTCTTGTATGTTTTTGTACAGCTGTGGTTACAAAATCTCTTTCAATCTCTACACTCACATTTTGAGTGTCAATTTTTTTTCTTTTTATTTAGGTAAACATTTCCTACATTTCTTGAGATATCGCAATATTATCATCATGGTTTCGTTTGGCCATGATAATCTGTCTTCAGAAAAGTTTCCATGGCATTTAAGCATGCACTTAAAAAAACTACTTTATTAGGCATCTGCTTTGTTTACAGGAGTAACCACTGTATTTCTTTTACATAAGCGTTTACTGTCAGAGAGTGAATTAGCAATTTCTTTTTCAGCACAGTCTGCTGTTTTTGTTTATACCAATTGTATATATGTATGTATCAGGGATGTGATTTATTTTCCGTATAAATCTGGGGGACGACCCATGTGATGCATGTAGTAAATTGCACAAATGGCTTTAAGCTATTACCTGAATAAAGCTCGCGGCGCCATCTGCAGGACAGTTCAAATTATTCAAATTATTAAAACGCCAAATGAGAATAGAATCAGCGCTGAAGCGTGTTACTTGAGCTTTATGAATGGCGGTGAGAATTTGAGATTGCTTAGAGCAGTCATTGCTTTCATGCAGTGTTAGTGCTAGCTGCGCTATTCCTTATGCATGAAAGTGATAAAAAGTGAGAGAAGACATGTAAAATGATTTCTATTTAATAAATACATTAATAAAATTCATTAATACATTTGATTAATGGAAATAAATGTTGTCCATTAAACTTTATATTTATAAAAAAATCCAGAAAAATAAAGAGAATCACTCTTTCCACACAAAATATGAAGCTGCAAAATTGTCACTGAGTAATGATGAAGAAAATTCTGCTTTGTAACACCGGAATAACATTTTATAATATATTAAAATAAAAAAATAAAACGTTTTTATTTGTAATAATATTTCACAATATTGCTGTTTTTTGTTTTGTTTGTTTTTTACTATTTTGATCAAATAAATTCAGCCTTGATGAGCAGAAGATATTTCAAAATCATTAATAATTGTAATGTTTCCAAACTTTTGGCTGGTACTTTAATAATAATATATTCTATATACTTTATTATAAAATATTATAGCACTTTATTATATTATATCGCTATCATGATTATTAAATGCTGCTTTTTATATTTTTACAGGATTATAGTATGTATTATTACAATATAAGATATATCTTTTAACGTGCTAAAATATATATTTTATAATAAGTGCTGGCTTGTGGGACACAGTTCTATTCTAATATCAGAATTTCCCTAAAAGGTTTTTAACTGTTTCAGGTATGTTATCCTAATGAGAACTGTACAGGAGACTACATTCTAAATACATTTTCAAAGATTTTGAAAATCAAAAGAATAAAACTCTGCAGCATTGTGTAGACATCTGTTTTTAATTAGATGTGTAGTTTAAATTTTTACTTTTCAGAAGTGATTATATTTGAACGTTATATTTGTAATAGACACTGCTTTCAATTTACAATTTATTTGTCCACTTAGCTCTTTGCAGTGCATTATGGGTGCTTTCTCCACAAAATACATGCAGTATGGTGCTTTAGAATTGAGCAATAAAATAAATTATTGTTTTGTCTGTCTTGTGGAAAAGCCTTTGCATGAGTTAGTTAGGTGAGCCTTAAAATCGGTTTATACAGGCTCAGAACCGAGGCAGTGTAAAGCCATCTTGTTGCCTAAACACTGTCACCTGTATATGCTTACTATATTTTCAGTTCTTTTCCATGAAATCATTCTTTTTTTCTTGTGTCAGAGCTGAACTTGTTGCGTAACGTGGATGCTAACAACTCTGAGAACGGTGCAGCAACAAAGAACTCCAGCCTCCTGAGCGGCTTCAGGGGCGCCTCCAGCTACAACCACGAAACCGAGACCATCTTCGCCCTTCCCAAAATGCAGCTCGAGTTCAAATCCATCCACGTACAAGACCCAGAGGAACCTTCTCTCAGTGGTACAGACTTATAAAACTGCCCCAATTTAATATTCTAGCAGCCTCTGGCAGCTTGTATAGTCTGAAAGTGAGTGCGGGACCCTCGCTGACTCTGAGCTGTGTTGCAGATGCCAGCAGTAAGCCCAAAGTGGAGTGCAGTGTGGTGACCGAGTTCACCGATCACATCTGCGTCACCATGGATGCAGAGCTCATCATGTTCCTGCATGACCTAGTGTCGGCATACTTGAAAGAAAAGGAGAAAGGTGAGCTAATGAAATGAAGAGTCGCCCTATTTCCTTTCTTCATACATGTCCTGTCACTGTAGTGAAGCATGTCGCTCGTGTTCCAGCTCTCTTTGCCCCGCGCCTCTTTGCGTCTCGACCTGGTCAGAAGAGCCCCACGGCGCAGCAGGATGAGGAGTCGTCAGAGAAGGAAAAGGAAGAGGGAGTGAACTACACTACAGTGGACTGGAGAGAGTTCCTCTGTAACACATGGCACCTGGAGCCCACACTACGGTAACACTGCAGTCACATGACCTCTCAGTTCAGTTACATCTACACTGCCGTTCAAAAGTCTGGGATCAGTAAGATTTCTAATGTTTTTTTAATTGAGTCGCTTCTGCTCAACAAGGCTGTACTTATTTGATAAAAAATACAGAAAAACTGTAATATTGTAAAATAGTATTGCAATTTATAATATTGGTTTCCTATTTTAATTTACTTCTGTGACCCAGCACTGAATATTGATCAGCCATTACTCCAGTCTTCAGTGTCACATGATCCTTCAGAAATCATTCTAATATGTTGAATTATTATCAGTGTTGAAACTGTTGTGCTACTTAATATTTTTCTTAAACCTGTTATACTTTTTTCTTTGATGGATACAAAGTTAAAAAGAACAGCATTTATTCAAAATATAAATATTTTCCAACAATATAAGGTTTTACTATCAATTTTTATCCATTTAAAACCTTGCTGAATAAAAGTATTAAGTTCTTAAAAAAAAAAGGTCGGTGGCAATAGCCTCGTGGACAGTACACCACTATAGCGCAGTTGCGCTTTGGGCGTCCCATATTCGAGTCCAGGCTTGCGGACCTTTCTCGATTAAAAAAAACATAAGCTGAAACGTCTGCTCTCTGGCCTGTTTTTAACACAGTTTGCACTTTTGTCTCTTTTGCCAAACAAATTTTTGGTAGACCTTTTTGGTCCGTTTGATTTTTTTTCAGTGTGCGGACAAATTCAGCTACCTATTAAACCTTTCTTGATCCCATCCCCCCTCTCTCCCACTTAACTTCCTGTCTAAAATACTGTCCTGTCCTAAAGACCCACAAAAATCGATAAATATTTACTGACCCCCACACTTTTGAACAGTAGTGCATATATATTTGTTCAAATAGATACAGCCTTCTAACTTTGAACTTCTTTAAACTTTAGAAAAAAAAAAATTCTGAATAGCTATCTAAAAATAGTTGCTAGAAGGTCACTAATCCTCGCTAATGCTAGGAAGTGGTAAGGTGTTGCTAGGGCATGTTTAACTGTGGTGTACTTCACCATCATCAGCACAGTTCATACTTTTAATGCATTTGATTTCGGTAATGAATTCATTTGATGTGATGTTTCAGGTTGATCTCGTGGACAGGCCGTAAGATCGATCCGGTGGGGGTGGACTACATCTTGCAGAAGCTGGGATTCCACCATGCCAGGACTACAATTCCCAAGTGGCTGCAGAGGGGAGTGATGGACCCTCTGGATAAAGTTCTGTCTGTTCTCATTAAGAAACTTGGCATGGCACTGCAGGATGAGAAAGAGAAGAAAGGTCAAAGAGACAAAGACGAGCATTAACTCGAAACACTTTAATGTATTAATTTACGCTATCTGGAGCCATCGGTGTGAATTTCCCTATTTTTTACCTTGTCTGAAACCACTGGATTTATTGCAAACTACTGTACAGAACACACAAGAGTCATTGCTATACTGTGTGAACATTCATGCCTTGGTTCATATGGCCATAGCTCTTGGACGACTGAAAGTGTTTTATTTTTACATTTTCATTTACAGATCACATAGACATTGAATAGCTGCTGCTGAATGCCATTTGGACTTTTAACATGAATTAAATGCACTTACACTATAAAATGAGCAGTGATCTTAAGCTAAATTATACAGGTGTGCTGTTGAAATCGGTTTACATGAGTTCAGAGGAGCTGTAAGCATCCTGTGTTCTTTCTCTGAGGTGAATATACTGCTGACTATTGCCAATCAGACTTTTTAAATAGTTTTATGTAACATTTTAAGAGCAAACGTTACCCCTGCAAGTGTTCTTTCAGCCAGCAGAGGAAGTGTGAACATCCCATAGCCTAATTATTCCTTTGAGAGTGACCAAATTTTCTGATGCCTGGTTAACAACACATTTCGCCTCAGATATTCCTGTGAATACATAAGAACCTCAGATCGTGCTGTGTAATGTGAATTGGCCTATAAAACAAGGCTCTAACTTAAATAGACAATGTAAATATCTTAAATGCAGAAGCTGTTACCCATGTTAGGCCTGTGGTGATAGTGTTTTTCTTTTGCTTTTTCATAATGTGCAATAGACCATTGTATATATAGAGGTAAATATGTTCAATGTGCTGATTTCTTAACTGAATAAAATCATTACTACTAAAATGAATTATATTTGCGAGTGACTTTGTTCCTCCTAATTATTCACAAAAAACAAGGTGAATCTGTTTTGTTGATTGATTGCTGTGGAAATGAAAGGTTGCCTTGCAGAATACAATACTCTGTTGCATACTGCACATGTAGTAGGTTATCTCACTCCATGCCTAGACAAAATGTTCACTCTTCATTGTATACATAACGCAGTAATAGGCTAGGGTCAGAATAGCGTAACAATAATTGCTATTTTTGCTGTATCTGTATATACTGTGCACAAAATGACTACAACATTTGACAATATCTGGACTAGTATACAAAAGAACACATACTGATGCTGCATTTCATAGTGCAATGCAATCTAATTGTAGTTATACTGTTAATATACGTTTTATTTGAAATAAAGCTTAAATAAAATATCAATCTATAAAACTACAATCAAATCTAATTCTAAATATTATACTACAGGTGCATCTCAAATTAGAATGTCGTGGAAAAGTTCATTTATTTCAGTAATTCAACTCAAATTGTGAAACGCTCATATTAAATAAATTCAATGCACACAGACTGAAGTAGTTTAAGTCTTTGGTTCTTTTAATTGTGATGATTTTGGCTCACATTTAACAAACTCACCAATTCAATCATCTCAACAAATTCGAATATGGTGACATGCCAATCAACTCAAAACACCTGCAAAGGTTTCCTGAGCCTTCAAAATGGTCTCTCAGTTTGGTTCACTAGGCTACACAATCATGGGGAAGACTGTTGATCTGACAGTTGTTCAGAAGACAATCATTGACACCCTTCACAAGGAGGGTAAGCCACAAACATTCATTGCCAAAGAAGCTGGCTGTTCACATAATGCTGTATCCAAACATGTTAACGGAAAGTTGAGTGGAAGGAAAAAGATTCACAACAAACCGAGAGAACCACAGACTTATGAGGATTGTGAAGCAAAATTGATTCAAGAATTTGGGTGAACTTCACAAGGAATGGACTGAGGCTGGGGTCAAGTCATCAAGAGCACCACACACAGACGTGCCAAGGAATTTGGCTACAGTTGTCGTCAGAGGCGTCTTACCTGGGCTAAGAGAAGAAGAACTGGACTGTTGCCCAGTGGTCCAAAGTCCTCTTTTCAGATGAGAGCAAGTTTTGTATTTATTTGGAAACCAAGGTCCTAGAGTCTGGAGGAAGGGTGGAGAAGCGCATGGCCCAAGTTGCTTGAAGTCCAGTGTTAAGTTTCCACAGTCTGTGATGATTTGGGTGCAATGTCATCTGCTGGTGTTAGTCCATTGTGTTTTTTGAAAACCAACGTCACTGCACCCGTTTACCAAGAAATTTTGGAGCACTTCATGCTTCCTTCTGCTGACCAGCTTTTTAAAGATGCTTATTTCATTTTCCAGCAGGATTTGACACCTGCCCACACTGCCAAAAGCACCAAAAGTTGGTTAAATGACCATGGTGTTGATGTGCTTGACTGGCCAGCAAACTCACCAGACCTGAACCCCATCGAGAATCTATTGTCAAGAGGAAAAGGAGAAACAAGAGACCAAAAAAATGCAGATGAGCTGAAGGTCACTGTCAAATAAACCTGGCCTTCCATACCACCTCAGCAGTGCCACAAACTGATCACCTCCATGCCACGCCGAAATGAGGCAGTAATTAAAGCAAAAGGAGCCCCTACCAAGTATTGAGTACATATACAGTAAATGAACATACTTTCCAGAAGGCCAACAATTCACTAAAAATGTTTTTATTGGTCTTATGAAGTATTCTAATTTGTTGAGATAGTGAATTGGTGGGTTTTTGTTAAATGTGAGCCAAAATCATCACAATTAAAAGAACCAAAGACTTAAACTACTTCAGTCTGTGTGCATTGAATTTATTTAATACAGTTTTACAATTTGAGTTGAATTACTGAAATAAATGAACTTTTCCACGACATTCTAATTTATTGAGATGCACCTGTATACACATACTAAAATTACGGTCCCCTGACCTTCCATTTGTTATCAGTGTATTACATTTGCAGCTGACTATAATTTGTTTTAAGATTTAGACGGTTACATGCCAAATATACATTACCATAAGGATACCTGGATGTCACATACAAAATAATAGTAAGCAGGATACAGCAATATGCTACTATTTGATTTTCAAACAGCTAAGTTGTAAAGTACAACTACATTATAAATTCAAACATCACCATTTAGTAGTTTGCGTTCAGTGGATTTATCAGAAAGTCCATAAAGGGGGATTTTTCATTCAGACAAATGCAAAAAGACCAAGTGGGCGGGAAATATGCTAATGTATCATGTTGGCGTCAACACAAAACGGCTTGGGATTCATTTTAAAAAAGACTCGAGAGACCATGACAGTGTCCGAAATCGTGTACTACATTTGAATTCAAACGCAATACTCGACCGCTAAAAAAAGTACGTTCTATAGTACGAATGGAATTCGGACATACTACTCGCCTCACATACTATATAGTTGGGAAGTATGCAATTTCGGACGCACCCCCCTATCTTTATACACTGTGCACTTTTAGATAGAAAACTTTGCAGGATGTTTTCATTCACTTAGAGCGGTGTTACACACTGCATGAAAGGTAATTTTCCATAATTATAATTAATAAAGGTTTAATTATAATCCATAATGGGGGGATATCGTCATCTCATAAACTGATATTTCCCAAGAAATTCGACCAGACAGCTCAAACAGTAAATCGTTATTATAAGTTTATCATTGTGAATTGCAAGAGGACATTTTTGGACAATTTTGTTTTTCAAACGCACTCGAAAAAAAAGTGCTGCAACTTAAACCACAAAAGGAAATATAATTGAAAATGACTAAAGAAACTGACAGAAATAAAGATATCTTTCTATCTACCCTTTCAAGTTTAATGCATGATTTTGGTTAAAGCGTCAAATAAAATACATTTTCAGCTTCACAAATCCAGCAAAAAGACCAAAAGCAAACAAACAAAACACCACATAACTGCTTTATAAAGCTTTATTTCTTGTATCACAAGAAGCCCGTCATGATTTGCCTTTACAACTCTGAATAGGTAGATTTAACATCCTAACATTCTGGTTACTCAAACTCAAAAATGAGCTACAAAAATTAACCAGGCTTAAAAAAAAAAAAAAAAAAAGTTTTTGTGCTGCTCTATAGTTAAATGAACGGACACTAAAATTGTAATTCAAGGACTACCCATAGTGTATTATTTAAAGATACCACTTGTTAAAAACAAAAACAAGACTCGTGGCACCTTTTTACTAACAATAAATCCAGTATTATTATAATTTTGGTCTTTCATATACATTTCCATTTACATATCTACTGTTACAAAAAAAAAAATCTATGCCAAGATTCATAAAGGTGTAAAAAGGTTTCAAGTTTGGCGTCTGTAATGCTGTTTATTTGAGGTGTTCGGTCTATCGGCTCTGTCGTCTATTTGCCAGTGCATGTGCGCGCGCGCACGCGCACACACACGCGCGAGTGGAATCTGAGGCGGCAGAGTGAGTGGAGGGGACCTGATTCGGCAGCTCGGACGAGCTCTACAGTGTTAACACGCTTCCCTGATCAGACACATACAGTGCGCTTTCAGCTTGGCAGAACAGTCACGCGACGTCAATATCACTCAATCATTTGGGGCAGGAACTGAGGAAGGGGAAGGTGGGATTAGTGAGAGGAAAGGCAGGTTCCATAGTTCGATGTCCCACTACACCTCTGCGGTCTTTCTGGACCTCTTCTTGAGAGGCTCTTTGCTGCTGGTTGTGGCCGTCAATCTGTGCCAGTACTTGCGTGGTTTGGTGGATGAGGGTACTTCAGTTTTGTGCTCCACCAGGGTCTCCGCCTGAGGGCGAATATCAGAGTCTTCATGTTCTTGGCAGCAGAGTTGGCCCATGAGCGGGTGCGACCGCAGCACCCCCTCCTGATGAGCCTTGCAAAAAGAGTTAGGGCACAGCTGGCAGAAAGCATCCGAGTTCTTTCCGCACACGTCACAGTGATGCCAGGGACAGTCCCAGCGACCTGGAAGACAATACAGTGCACAAATGTAAGTCATTACATTTTTATTTGTATATATATATATACACACACATACACACAGTGTTGGGTAAGTTACTTTCAAAAAGTAATTAATTACAGTTACTAATTACTTCATCAATATTGTATTTAAATTACTTTACTATTTACTCTGTCTGAAAAGTAACTTAATTATTCAAATTACTAATTTGGCTACATCTTAAAATCCATATAAACCTTAGAGAAATGAAACTGTTTATTCTTTCAATTTGAGTCAAAGAGAATAGTTAGAATAGAATAGTTTAGCCTTTTAGCTTTAATACTAAAAATGTAACCTTCTTTGGTTAACAAATAGAAATACTCTGCAAAATATCTGAATAACAAAAAAGCTTAAAAGTTAAATACATTTCAGTTTGGCAAGGTGTTCAGGAAAATCCCAACTAGTAAAATTCATACAGGTTGATGTAAAAATAGCACGTTAACTAATGTAGGTAAGAATAAATGACAGAAATGAGCTTCTCTGCTGAATAAAGCCACGTCAGATCGTGCTGTTCTTATGAGGTCAATTCCTCATAGTAGGTCTTCTTACGGGAAAGACTGTACCTCGGTTTCATATGGATTACATAATCAGGAATATTCGTTTCAATTCGTTCATTTAAAAGTAGACACTTCAAGTTTTTTCGATTCTATTGATTTTAGTCTTAAGGCCCGTACACACCGGGACGAATATCGGCACGCGTTATTCGCCAGGGTTTTTCAACGCGTTTTTTGTGTTCACACCCAAGCGATTTTTGACTGACGATGAGCCGAGTGAACATGCAAATTCATTCCCTGACATTAGATGGCGCTTAATGTAAAACAGAAATACCCCGGTCACAAGGTGGCGCTGCAACTTTACGCTTCTGACACTCGCTTGTCACTCAGAAGAAGAGAGCAACTATTTACGCGCTTGTCAAAATCATACAAAGAAAACATGGATATTTCAAGCACCAGCAGCTCCATCTTGCCTTGCATCTTCTTATTTCTTCCCGGCAGTGTAAACGCTACTTGGCATACATCTTTTTCGTCGTTACGTATGTGTGCTCGGCAAGACTGTTTTGTGTTTGAGCGCCCCAAGTTGTGTTTTACTGTAACTTCAGCAGCTCCAGACACGTGAGCAAAAGCGCCAATCTCATTGGTCGGATAGTTTTTACGCGTGGCGTTTTTCACGTCGGTGTGCACACTCACATTGGCGCCCTTTGTTTAGTCACGAGGCGTTAACGTCGGTGAATATCGCTCGCGAAATTCGTCCCGGTGTGTACGTGCCTTTATATGTATTTGAGTATTCCACCATAAGGTATAAGGTTTTTCTGTAAATCTGAAAGTGAATGATCCGGCACGCAGAGGGTTAAAGCCGCTTCATTCAACTTTATCTTTAGACCGTAAATTTAGATTTCAAATTCAATATTGATTTTAGATCTGTTGAAATTATTTACTGTATGTAACGCAAGTACTTTATAAGTAACTAATTAAATTGAAAAAATAAATCAAAATATTGAGAAAATCGCCTTTAACGTTGTCCAAATGACGTTCTTAGCAAAGCATATTACTAATAAAAAAATTAAATTTGTACAAATTTAAAGTAGTTCATTTACAAAATATCTTCATGGAACATGATCTTTGCATAATATCCTAATTTGTTTTGGCATAAAAGAAAAATGGCTAATTTTGACCCATAAAATATATAGTTGGCTATTGCTACAAAGATACCATACTACGTATAACTGGTTTTGTGGTCCAGGGTCACATATATGCGCTATTCATAAATGACATAACATATTATGCCATTATAGAGGAATGGTTACCAAATGGTCTCTTGGTGCGGTCCAGACAGGAGAGGTGATAGGCTTTGGTGCAGCCCTTCTTATCACACAGAACCAGCTCTCCTCCATCGCGGCAGCGGAAACACTCGTCCTCAGACTTCTTGCCTTCGCTCCGGGACTTTCTCTTCCTGGGCTTTTTCTTTTGATGCTTGGCTTTGGGCTCAGAAGAATGACCATTCTGAAGAAGGGTGAAGAGAGTATTACGGTATTTTGATTGACATTATTACTTTTTGCTCCTCAACTTTAAGAACTGGAAAAAGTAGATATGTAGCAAAGGTTTTTATCCAAATCAACATGTAGAGGTATTACAGGGACAAGCTTAGTGTTAAGTGTTTGATGAAGGGCACAATGGTGACAACTCACACTTTACAAGGCTTAAACATTCTGAATAGCAGGCCTGAGCTTTGAGCACTACACCACCCCGGCAAGACATCAGTAACGACAGAGGCAGCTGAAATGAAAGGTTTTACAGTCACTCACCTTGGGTCTGTCACCTAGGAAACCACTGCAGTTGGGCGCTCCACAGCGGCACACAGTCTTTTCATTCCCCAGACAGTCAAGGTTATAGTTAAAAGTCAGCTCAGTGCCTGAAAACATTGTCACATGGGAAAAACTGATTTGGCAACTTCAGAATAATTACATTTAATATAAATAAATATCTAGATAAAGCACACAAAATTAGGCTTGGGCAACAGAAAATTATAATAAGTGAATATAATGTTATTCTAAGCAATTTCAGACCAACAATTATCTCTATAAACATTGCAAAGCAGATTCGAAATGTTTAATACAAGTAGTAAAATATAACAAAATGGAGTTGGCATAGCATCCAGCCTTGCACAAAAAGTCACCAAATTTCTATATTTTCAGAGCATGAGCTCACCAGAAGGGATGTCACAGACAGCAAACAGGCCGACGCGTGTGTCTCCATTAACCGTCCATTTCTGAGTCTCACAGTTGGGCTGGCAGCTGTGGTTCATGAAGCGAGAGTAGTTCCCTTTGGGTCCTGCATCTATAATCCGATCCTGTGCACACACACAAATGGAATATTACACACGATGAAGGTAGAAATGGTCACAAACCGTTAAGCTGTCATAGGTTGTTATCCATGGGATGCGTTGTAGTGTTTTGACCTGTAATGCCACATAAGGCTGTGTTGTGCCATTCCCAATACAACACTGTTTCTCTGGCTCTGCTGTACGGGGTCCAAACATGCCATCATCAGACATGAACCCAGCACAGGAGGAGCGGTCAGTGCTTGTACGCACATGGCGCCTTCATTTACCTTGTCAATAGTGAGCATATAGAAATGTGTGATGTTATTCTCCTGAGCATATTTGATTCTGGCTCTGCACTCCTCCTCGTCTATCAGTTCACCCACATATTCATTCACAAACTCTCCCTGAGTAACACACAAAAGAGCCGATTAGCAATCACATACAGTACATTTCAATTTAAAATGTTCAAAAGCCAGCACACATACTTTCTTAATGTCTCGCAATGACACCAGGCCCCAGCCTTTGCCTGCAGTGCGGATGATCTTGGTCTCGGGGTAGAGGCGTTTGGTGAAGTCCTGGTTTTGGCAGCGGTCTGCAGCCGGACACACTTGAGGATGGCACTCGTACAACAGCATGCGGTTCAGACACTCGGACTCAAAGCTGCAGGGGCGCACGTCTGACGGCTTACAGTTACACTTGGGGATCTCAGAGATGTCTGCGGTGTAGACCTGTACTCGCCCACAAGGCTTATTCGCCTAACGAAAAACAAATATTAAAACTATATACACAGACATTAATAACATTAAAATTACTACGGAAATTTTCATGGCCTGGAAAACACTTTCAAATTCAATGGTATTTGCAGGTTTTCTGAGATATGAGAATTTTGTATAAATACCTTGATGTATTTGTATGGAGGAGGTTTCTTGTTGTTCTCTTGAGCCTCTTTGGCCTCTCTCTCCATCTCAATTTCCTTAAAGCGAGCTTCAGCCTCCCTCAGGGCTGCACAGATAAACACAGGAGAGCCGTTCCACAAATGTACTGACAATACATTCCAAAAGGCCCATGTCACACCTCTCTTTATCTCCCTGCACTGGCTCCCGGTTGCAGCTCGCATCAAGTTCAAGACACTGATGCTTGCATATAGAACAACCACAGGCTCAGCACCGCCTACTTCCACTCACTTAGGGTGAATCCCAATTCTCTGTCTTACCCCTTCCCCTTAGTTTTGCACGTTCACGTGAGAGTAAGGGCTGTCCCAATTCTCGTTTTGATCGAGGGGGTAGGGCTAAGGGGAAGATACCCCTTAAAACCAAGCATTTTCGTGAGCTTACTTGAAATCAAAGGGTACCCAGAATACACTGCGGCCAGATCATCCAGAGAGTCCCATAAATGTAAGTATTTTCGGCATAAATAATTGATTTAAATATTACGACTGTCTTGTTTTGTGCTCTACACAGTCCTGTACATATATATTTGCAACCATGTTCTTAATTGAAACGTTTTTAAAAATCACTATTTTTCCACATGGGGTATGTTTTCACCCCTAGCGCTTTCCACTCGGTTTCGAGGGACAAGGGCTAGGGGTAAGACGAAGGAGACAAGGTAAGACAGAGAAATGGGATTCACCCTTATAGCAATCTACATCCCCTCAAGAAGTCTGAGATCTGCGAGTGAGCGACACCTCGTAGTGCCATCACAGAGGCACAAAATCACTCTCCAGAACGTTTTCATTCACCGTTCCTGGCTGGTAGAATGAACGTCCCACCCCCATCCAGGATGCTGAATCCCTGGCCATTTTCAAGCGACACCTGAAAACTCATCTCTTCCATCATCACATGACTTCATCTTAAAAAAAAAACGTCACTCTCTTTCCCTTTACCTCTCACTGTCTGGCTAGAATTTGCTCTGAACAGTGCCTAGAAATGTGTATTACAAGCACTTCCTGTCTGTTTGCCTCTTTATAATGTATCACTTATTGTATTCCTCAATTGTAAGTCGCTTTGGATAAAAGCGTCTACTAAATTAATAAATGTAAATGTGATATACACATAAGAAAATAAGGCATTTGTTTTTACCATTCTTAAAGACCTTTCCAATGCCAGTATGCTGATGTTTGCTTCCCCTGTCTCCCTCCATGTAAGGAAAGACTCTGCCCTGGTGTGTCCAGAAATAGTCTTTAGAGCCAAGAAGAACACCGGGAACTCTCCGATCTCATGACGCAGGTGCTGGATGTTGGTAGGGATGTTCTTAGGGTGACGGATCTCTGCAGGCCACCATCTAGAATTTCAAATGAGGCTAAAGTTTAGGACAAGAAAATCTCCTTTGCAATAATGTAGTTTGTATATACTGGTTGAAAGTACATTTGTAACGCATGTAGTGGTCGACAGATATATCGTCAAGGCCAACAGATCATCTGATATCCGACAAGTGTTGATAGCGGGACTTTTGTTTTGACAGCACAACACAGATGCACTGGAGCTACCATTCTCCATTTTCATTAGTTTAGTTGCAGCTCATAAAAACCTGTGTGCTCATCCGTAAATTCTGCTATCACTGGACAGGCACGAGTGACAAACTTGAACTATCCTTGAATTCAAACGTATGCCATATTATATTAATTTCCCATTATCCCAATTAAACTGTATAACTTGTATTAACTGTAATAACTTGCAGCTCTGAGCAACACAGCAGTGTTTTGTTACTGAATGATTCAGTGTTTCGAACGAATCCGTGAGTCACTGATTCAGTGAGCCATTCATAAAGACAGACCCTTGCTTCATTTACTGAATGATTCAGCCGTTTGAATTCATCGGTTGAATCACTCATTAAGACAGTGACTTGCCGCCACCTACTGGTGGTTTGTTTTCATATTTAAGTATCACTGCATTTTACAACTTTTCATATTTGTATTTGAAGAAAAAAAAACTCAAGTGGTACAACACTAATCTTAAAACATTATGCATTTGCAATTTTACGGTGTAAACCTCTCCTCTTCATTAAACAGTCTGAATAAATTCATCTAAATGGCACTTTCGATGCAGTTTTTGTAATTCCTCTGCAGTGGAAAGATGGAGATCTCTGATTGAGAACAGATTAAAGTAAGTCCATTCTTCGCTTTTTTTACTAAACCGATATCCGATTATGGTGAAGAGCTTAAATATCAGGAAAATATTGGTAAACCCATATATCGGTCGATCTCTAATTATTACAATTCATGGCAAAATGAATGGTTGGAATTTAATATAAACTGAAATTTCCTACTAACACACTATAGCAAAAGATAGAAATAACTGACTTAAAACCATATTTTAGTTGGTGAAAATACTAGTGTTTTAATTATTTTGGTCACCACTGTGTGCATAACATTGGCCATCGGACATTGTTCTCAAAGATATCGACATGAGCCATCCAAAATAAAATTTCTAAAAACAATAGGAATGGTTTCAGTAATATTTCCACTTGAGCTTGGATTGGTTCACAGGGGTTAAAGCAAAACTAAATCCTGAGCCTGAACTTTTTTCCCGGGTAGAGGTTTTGTTGCGGGGGTGGACACATTCGCAGGGTTATTTAACAAAACAAAAACAACATCATTTGAATGATTTTCCATGAAACTATCTAAGGCTCAGACTACTGAAATTGTTTTGTTCAAAAGAAATAATGGTAAATTAAATACTAGGAAATTAATATAAAACAGGAATTATACAAAGACGGTTTACTACAGAAAACTACAGTTCAATTAATAACAAAAACAATAGAAATGCACAAAGAACTGGAAACGTAAACAGGGTAGCAGTAATTTAGCAGTACAGATACTGCTAAATTAAATTCCAGGACTTTTAAGGACATTTCAAGCACTACTTTTTGGTTTTCAAGGACTCAAATCAAAGATCTCACTTATCAAACAACATCATTATTATTATCTTTCAAATTCTAATTAATAAACTAATACAACAAAATGGTACAAATGAAGTGCAGCACATGCAACGAATGTAATAACTGTGTCAACTTTAACATTTGAAAGTAATCTATGGCAAAGTTATCACTTTCCTTATTCCTTATGATTGACCTGAAGAATGAAAGCTATATCTTACACTTGGAAAATTAAGCTATTTCACCGCTTATCGACCCTAGGGGTGTGACAATGTACTTAGCTCACGAGATGAGACAAAATACAGATACTTGTTTCACAATATTTTATACTTTTTTAAAGAAATTTTCAATGACAGAATATTTGTCTTTTAATCACGAAAAGTAAACAATGCAGTTGTATTTTGAATTTTTTTAACTAATCTAGGGCTGTAACTAACGATTACTTTGGTAATCTACTGATTATTTTGACAATTGAGTAATCTGATATTTTTTTTGTAATACAAATACACCTAAGTGAAAACGAGGCTTTAATATGACTATATTTACATACAAACAAATAGGCAGTAATAATTGGCTTAAATAAAGTATCAAAACCAAGTAATTACATGGTTTTATTGAACCAAACACCAATATGCCCATAATATGAACATAACCAACTTAAACCATAATTATTTTACAAATAGCTTACCAGCAGAGGGCGCCAATGGCCTGGTGTTGTTTCACTTTATAGCGTGATTCAATGACGTTAAATTCATTTAATTTCACATGCATACTCAGAGCAAGGATTTTAACTTTTATTTTGAAATCAATAAGTACAACAAATCGCATATAGAAATATGTTGATGTATTATCCTGTGTTGGCATAGGTTTATAAATGATTTACGTTACAAATCTAGTGAGAATGCACACTGTTTTCCGAGATGACCGTTAACTAACCCAAACTCACAGCATATGCAGAGGAAGAGTTTTGCGCCTTTCACACATACAGTCTTTACTGGTAAATTACCATTAAGAGATCATGTGTGAACAGTACCTTTTTAAAAGTCGTTCTGACAATCATATAATTTTTGTAGAGATATGTGATTACTATGGGCTGTTTTTACAAAGCTCTGCTGCTTTTTTAATAGCTTTTCTATGTAAATATGCGCTAGTGTGACATCTTTGAGACCCAGAAGCATCTTCTCCATTCATCAGGCCTGCGGCTCTGGATACTATTTCGCATCTAGTGTTTATAAGAGCAACAACTTCTGATTGGCTAGTAATGTTAGTTTGGTTGAGAGTGAAAGCGGTGTTCCTCTCATACTATTGGTAGGCAAACTCGTGAACTCGAACATGATAAACAAGTTTTTTTAAATGTGGAACTCTTTTCTTTTTTTTCCCACAGCCGAACGGCACACGCCGGAGATCCGGCACGGAACTTAAAGCCGCACTAGAGTTCGTTTTCACTCTTGGTGCGGTTCGTTTGGGCAGGTGAGAATGCAGCAATCACACTTGGGTGCACACCAAAAGTGGACTAAACAAGCGTACCGAGACCTCCTTGAAGAGGTGGTCTCAATACGCTTTCAAACGAACCCTGGAGAAGTTTGTTTGTGGTGAGAACACGAGCCGACCTCAAACAGACCCATCTGCAATATATATTGCCTGAAGTGGTATATACAAATTATGTAGTAGGATGACCAGGGATAAAATCAACCTGCACAGTTGTCTCTCCATAATAGCAGTGTGCTGTCTGCTGAATTTGACTCCCGTCTTTGTTTACTTCCAGAAGCACCGTTGGAATTTTCCTGCATGCTCTTTTTGACCAATCAAAAAGCAGTTTAGGGAATGTGTTCAAAGACACATCTAGCCAACAACTGAAGCGGGTGTTGTCACAGGACTGCATTTTGGTTCGTTTCAGCTGGTTCAGACCAGAGCAAACAGTGTGGTGTGAAAAGGAACCAAAACGGCAAAAAAATAGCTCCAATGTATAATTTTTTGGCCACTAGTTTCTCTAGCTGGCACTAGGTGGTTACTTTCCACCAAGTACCTTTTTTTTTTTAAAGCCTCAATGACATGGCTATGATCTATGTGATTATTTTGCCCATTATTTTATGTCTGATCCAAATCTTAATGTCATTCTTTAGCCCTAGAAACCACTAAAACCGATATTAAAAAAATCCACTGTAAGCAGATGAGTTTGCACATTAAATAAAGCTAAATGTGTGTGGTGCTGATGGAGACTGACCTGTAGTTTCCCAGTTTGACCCAGATAATGTCTCTGTATTTGGGTTTCTTCCCTGAGCGGCAGTCATTACAGAACCAGCTGCCATCAGGC
This sequence comes from Gymnocypris eckloni scoliostomus, assembly GCA_027564155.1. Classification (NCBI taxonomy): domain Eukaryota; kingdom Metazoa; phylum Chordata; class Actinopteri; order Cypriniformes; family Cyprinidae; genus Gymnocypris; species Gymnocypris eckloni. Next base: position 12,525,360 of record CM050429.1, read on the forward strand.
ATAGCGATGTTCAGACAGTCAGGGTGAAATGAACAATGCAGTTGTATTTTGAATTTTTTAACTAATCTAGGGCTGTAACTAACGATTACTTTGGTAATCTACTGATTATTTTGACAATTGAGTAATCTGATATTTTTTTTGTAATACAAATACACCTAAGTGAAAACGAGGCTTTAATATGACTATATTTACATTCAAACAAATAGCCTAGGCAGTAATAATTGGCTTAAATAAAGTATCAAAACCAAGTAATTACATGGTTTTATTGAACCACACACCAATATGCCCATAATATGAACATAACCAACTTAAACAATAATTATTTTACAAATAGCTTACCAGCAGAGGGCGCCAATGGCCTGGTGTTGTTTCACTTTATAGCGTGATTCAACGACGTTTAAATCCATTTCATTTCACATGCAAACTCAGAGCAAGGATTTTAACTTTTATTTTGAAATCATTAAGTACAACAAATCGCATATAGAAATATGTTGATGTATTATCCTGTGTTGGCATAGGTTTATAAATGATTTACGTTACAAATCTAGTGAGAATGCACACTGTTTTCCGAGATGACCGTTAAGTAACCCAAACTCACAGCATATGCAGAGGACGAGTTTAACGCCTTTCACACATACTGTCTTTACTGGTAAATTTACATTAAGAGATCATGTGTGAACAGTACCTTTTTAAAAGTCGTTCTGACAATCATATAATTTTTATTGAGATTATGTGATTACTATGGGCTGTTTTTACAAAGCTCTGCTGCTTTTTTAATAGCTTTTCTATGTAAATATGCGCTAGTGTGACATCTTTGAGACCCAGAAGCATCTTCTCCATTCATCAGGGCTGCGGCTCTGGATACTATTTCGCATCTAGTGTTTATAAGAGCAACAACTTCTGATTGGCTAGTAATGTTAGTTTGGTTGAGAGTGATAGCGGTGTTCCTCTCATACTATTGGTAGGCAAACTCGTGAACTCGAACATGATAAACAAGTTTTTTTAAATGTGGAACTCTTTTCTTTTTTTCCCCACAGCCGAACGGCACACGCCGGAGATCCGGCACGGAACTTAAAGCCGCACTAGAGTTCGTTTTCACTCTTGGTGCGGTTCGTTTGGGCAGGTGAGAATGCAGCAATCACACTTGGGTGCACACCAAGTGGACTAAACAAGCGTGCGAGACCTCCTTGAAGAGGTGGTCTCAACACGCTTTCAAACGAACCCTGGAGAAGTTTGTTTGTGGTGAGAACACGAGCCGACCTCAAACAGACCCATCTGCAATATATATTGCCTGAAGTGGTATATAAAAATTATGTAGTAGGATGACCAGGGATAAAATCAACCTGCACAGTTGTCTCTCCATAATAGCAGTGTGCTGTCTGCTGAATTTGACTCCCGTCTTTGTTTACTTCCAGAAGCACCGTTGGAATTTTCCTGCATGCTCTTTTTGACCAATCAAAAAGCAGTTTAGGGAATGTGTTCAAAGACACATCTAGCCAACAACTGAAGCGGGTGTTGTCACAGGACTGCATTTTGGTTCGTTTCAGCTGGTTCAGACCAGAGCAAACAGTGTGGTGTGAAAAGGAACCAAAACGGCTAAAAATAGCTCCAATGTATAATTTTTTGGCCACTAGTTTCTCTAGCTAGCACTAGTTGGTTACTTTCCACCTAGTACCTATTTTTTTTTTTTTTTTAAAGCCTCAATGACATGGCTATGATCTATGTGATTATTTTGCCCATTATTTTATGTCTGATCCAAATCTTAATGTCATTCTTTAGCCCTAGAAACCACTAAAACCGATATTAAAAGAATCCACTGTAAGCAGATGAGTTTGCACATTAAATAAAGCTAAATGTGTGTGGTGCTGATGGAGACTGACCTGTAGTTTCCCAGTTTGACCCAGATAATGTCTCTGTATTTGGGTTTCTTCCCTGAGCGGCAGTCATTACAGAACCAGCTGCCATCAGGCATAGCGATGTTCAGACAGTCAGGGTGAAATGCAGCTGGACAGGACTCACAGCACAGCAGACGGCCACCTTCAACACACATTTATACATTTATATTGTGCCATCATGATCAAATCAAGTATGCTCTAATTCTTTCATGAGGTTCTAGGGTTGTTTACATCCATTGCAATGTTTTAATTTTTAATTTTGGATGCCCCTCATTAAAAAAGGAATAAAATAAAACAGAGCTTATGTGTTGAATAATGCGAGTGGAAGTCACACCCTTTGAGCAGATGAAGCACCAGCTGACGTTGACGTGAGAATGGTGACTGTAGCCTTTCTTAGGCCTGAAGTGATTTGTACACACAATGGCAGAGGAAGTGATCATCTTGCTCCCTGCAGCAACACACAGGTCTCCGACATGATAGGCCACGGGACAGTGCAAACAACGCATCATCTTTCCTGCAAGGGGACAATGGGAAATGTGCTTCAGGTATCAAGTAATAAAAACAACATCAGCTTAAAAAAGCCCTTCTGTTGGAGATCCATTTAGCTATTTTATATAATTTAACCTATTTGTAAAATATAGGCCTGGTTTAATAAAGAGGGCTTATGTTAAAACAAGATTAGGCAATAGGTCAATTAGGATATTTAAGTAGTTTTTATAAATGTGCCTTATAAAAAACATTACTGTGTGCATCTTGAGACAAAACAAAGGCACTGACATGTTTTAAAATCAGTTAATGCAAGTTTATTTCAGTTGAAACAGCCCAGATTTACATTTTAGTCTGGGATTAGTCTTAAGCCTTGCTTGTGAAACCAGGGGATAGAGTTTAACCAATTTGTGCTTCCAGTATGAATTACATAAGATGAAAAAAAAATTATATATATATATATATATATATATATATATATACACACACACACACACACACACACACACACACACAGAGAGAGAGATTAAAGTGCCCCTATTATGCCTTTTCGAATATTACCTTTCATGCAGTGTGTCATGTAGCTGTATGTGAACATAAACTATATACAAAGTTGTGAAGCCAACGCAATGATAAATAAAGTTGTGAAGTGCACGATAAATAGAGTTACTGTCTATCAAAAAAAGAGTCGGCTCGCAATCGGCTAAACGAGTCATCAGGAATTTCAAATCTTATTCTGTTACGGCTGTACGTCACAAAGTAACATTTGCATAATCCATGTAAACCTGTTTTAGGAGACTCATAAAACAATATTAGCAACCTTAAAAAATTGCATAATAGGGGCACTTTAATAAGAATCATTTGTACTAAAAATGAAAGACACTTAAAATAAAGTGGCTTAAAATAAAACAACCTTGGTCTCCAAAAAAGAATGACCAGGGTCACTTAAATATTACAGTAAAATACTGCTGCTAGAGAGAGAATACATAAGGGATAATGCACAGCTAGTTGTACATTGAACGATTGCATTAAGCACAACGTAAAGGCAAGAACCACCAGACACGAAGCTACGGCTCATTAGCTCAGCATTCTGCCCGCTTCGGATCAGAAAGAGATTAAATAGTGCGGTAAGATCACATTTATTTGAATTAATTTGAACTTTTAGCTACTTGAATTAATTATTCGATCAAGAGAGACAGGTGACAGTTGCTTGTGTGTATTAGCCTACCTGTGTCTGTGCGTCTCTCCAGTAGGCTATTAAAATATGAAGTAGCGCGATTTTGTTACGCTTTTGTCGTGTGATGTTTCTCATATAATGGTCACAATATGCGACCATTTAGTCACAGTCTGGACACAGTTATGACACAGCTAAATTAAACATGCATGCCAGTTTAAGTACCTTTGGTGGCCTTGCCAGCACCGCGGCCGCTGTAATGGCAGCTGAGGCAGGTGTGCAGGGGGCAGCGGAAGCCGCGGTTCTCAAACACCGCTAGAGTGCTCAACCGCACACAGGCCTCATGGTAGAAACGCCCACAGTGAAGCACACAGCAACGCTGTACCTCTCCTTCAGACTTCTTACAGGTGAAACACACATGCACACCTGAAAAACATGAAAGAAAATTATAGCTAACAATAGTGAGAAAGCAGTATTTTCTTCACATTACCATGTGTGTCTCACCTGAGCTGCAAGCAGAGCAGAGCACCTTCTCTGCTGACTGATCCAGCCCAATACAGTGCAGGTGATATGAGGCACAGCACTGTCCTTCACACATCACCAGATCCTCCCGGTCTGCTCACACACCTGTGAAACAGCAACACAATCACACTCATGAATATGCAGCACACCACACAAGAGCTGAACACAACACAAACACGCATCTGATCAACAGATATACCATGCACCCATATGAGTTGTTAAAGTAGTGGATATGTGTGAATGTATGACGAGTGAATAAATAAAGTATAATCAATCACTGCTGATTCTTTCGGAAAACAGAGCATTCGACATTGCAAGCGCCGACAGAGTGCCTTCAGAAGAATACATGTTTCTTCAACTATTCTATTTATCTTCCCGATCTGTTTAAAATAAAACTATATTACATAATTTGTTTCTATTCATCATGTGGGATAAGCTATGTGACCATTACGTGTAGGACAACTTCTGATCAAAACAGATCGTGCTTTGATCACATCATTACTGCTATTATTTACATCTTGTTTATATTTTGTTGTGATCTGAGTGTGCAGAGCTCACACCGAACAAACTTACCAACATAAATACCAAATTGGCCATTGCATTTACACGATCAACAACTACTGGTACTGTAAAAAGGCTAGTATCATTAACTTTTTTAAATGAAAGTATCGACTTAACACCAAAGGACTTTTGACAACACTAAACAGAGTTCACTCACCAGACACACACTTTCCTTCTTGGCACCTGTAGTTCGTTCTGTCTTCTTTGAGTGATGTGATTCATCTGTACTGTCACTGGGAGAATCGGGTCTCTGCTCACACAGCGAACTCTGAAATATGCATTCAGAATATATTTACTTACAGCACATCTTGTAAGCAAGTGACAGATACCATTTACCATTCCAAACAAAGTCAATTATTCAAACCTAGAAACACATGTCACATTTTACAAACTGGTCCACAAATGATCAGGTTCCAAGTAGGAGATTTCAGGTATTGAAAAACAATAAACAAATGAATGAATGAATGATGCATTTATATAGCGCTTTTTGTGTATTGTTGTACACCCAAAGCGCTTTACAATCATGTCAGGTGTCTCTCCTCAACCACCACCAGTGTGCAGCATCCACTTGAATGATGCGACAGCTGCCACAGGACAACGGCGCCAGTGCGCTCACCACACACCAGCTACAGGTGGAGAGGAGAGAGAGTCATAGAGCCAATCAAGTGGATGGGGATTATTAGGAGGCCATGATTGATAAGGGCCAGTGGTGGGAATTTGGCCAGGACACCGGGGTTACACCCTACTCTTTACGAGAAGTGCCATGGGATTTTTAATGACCACAGAGAGTCAGGACCTCAGTTTAACGTCTCATCCGAAAGACGGTGCTTGTTGACAGTGTAGTGTCCCTGTCATTATACTGGGGCGTTAGGACCCACAAAGAAAACACAGGGTGAGCACCCCCTGCTGGCCTCACTAACACCTCTTCCAGCAGCAACCTAGTTTTCTCAGGAGGTCTCCCATCCAGGTACTGACCAGGCTCAACCCTGCTTAGCTTCAGTGGGCAACCAGTCTTGGTATGCACATACCTCTGGCTCAAGAGATGATGACGGGTGGTGCTTTTTGGATGAGACAGGAGAAGATTGTCTGCCTGACTCCTGTTTCCTTTTCCTGACACGCTTGGCTTTAGGAGGAGACTCCTCCCCTGAGAAACCAAGAAAATTTTAAAACAGAGAAACTGTAGGGGGAAAAAATGACACAAAGAAGAGCGGTATTTAGACTGGGCCATTTCTGTAGCTCAAAACAGTTTGTACATTTACTTGGGGCTTTAGTTGGTTTCATTTTGTCATCTCTGTCTGCTTTCCACCTCCTCCCACTGGGTTTATCAACAGCAGCCTCATTTGATGGTGCCTTCTGACAGAAAAGAAAGAATGGAAACAAAATGATTCATTTAATAATTTGTATTTTATAATAATACAATTTTGCCTTAATTGTTTATAACAATTTATGCTATTCGTGCTAAAATATCTACACACATCATATACCTTTAGGCCTTTCTGCTTTTTAAACTCTTTTTCAAGCTTGATTTTCTTTTTAGGCAGCAGCTCCACATCCTTCTTGGATTCTCGTAAACGTTTGCAGCCTATTTTCTTTCCTGTATGAAGCAGTCAGAATGCATGCTTACTTGAAACTTTTATAAAGGACAATTTCAGGTTTGAACTATTTCAATTTTCCATAAACAACTGAAACGTTGCTAATAATGAAACCACCTACACACCTTTAGAAACATCTCCAGCCAAGACTTTTGGGCTTGGTGTTAATACCTTTATATCTGATAAAAGAACAATACAGGAAATTACTACAAGAACAAAATTACATGAAACATCACCCATGAACATTCGAGGGCTTTCATTAAAAAACTAAAACAATGTGTGCAATAGTGTGCATTGTTTAAACTATATAATCGTCTTCATATTTTCAGATACAAAAAAAGCCATTTTCACTGTTTAGGTAATTGTTTGCAATTTACAGTTTATAAATGTCTTAAGTTCCTTGTCTCACCTGAAAATCCAGCATTAGTGGACGCTGTGCCTAAAGTGCCAGAGATACTGACACCAGCTTTTACTTTTCTCTTCTTTACTGAATTTGGTGCAGCAGGGAACTTCTGTCTGAGCTGTCTTGGCTTCTTCTGAGGAGCTTTTGGCTGAAGGTCTAGGTCAATACAGAGCAGGTCCTTCTTATATGTAAAGATAAAATGAAAATAAAGTGTGATTATCACAAAATACAACAGTATTTAAAACCATCATTATTTCATTATTCAGTGAGACAAAACATGCCTTTTTCCAGTAAGCCTGTTTCCCAGTCTTTGTCTTTATTTTACTCTGGTGTTCTGATGCAGTGCAGTGATTCTACAATGCCAAAAGACTTGAAAGATTACATATCTAGAATGAAATTGAAATACTAATTCTACATTGAGATAAACAGGTCCAATCTTATTAACTGCTACCTGAAGAGTAGACCCAGGGTCATCTTTTGCAGAGGAAGCTTCAATCTTCTTCCACTTCAGTATTGCGCCATGCTGATCCCTCTTCACTGACCTTTTAGGTGCTTTTTTGGGGAGGGTATTTTTCCCTGATGAAGTGCTGCTGTTTGGGGGCTGGGAAAAGAGGCCTGGGACGGTGGTAGTAGTTGTTGTGGAGTTGGGGCTGGAATGAGTGGAGTCAGGAGGAGTGAGGCTAACAAGCTCCTGAGACTCCCTCTGATCTTGGTCTTGCTGTGGTCCCTGATTGCGGTGTGCTTGAAGCTCTTGTAGCATGCGAGGGTTGAACTGGGCTTTGCCATTTTCATAAACAAAGCTGAATTTGGCCAGTCGCTCTTCTATTAGTAAACACAATGCTTCTGCAGCCTGTGACACACCTGTCTCCCACTGTTCCCGAAACTTAAGAGGAATTGCCAGCTGTAGAGAGCACATTAACAACGTCAAAGGAATCTCACGATAATACAACAAATATATAGTAACAATATTAATGGAAAATACAATATTTACTGTACCTTCCTTCCACTAATATCAATGCGTAGTTTGTTGCTGCGGCTAAGTGAATGGTATTGGTGCTTTCCTGAGAAGGTGACCATGCTTTTCTCAAAAACATATCCTCTCTCTGGAGCATTTCCGAAGTACTGTACATGGTACAATAATCCTGTGCGGCTATTCACTGCAACAGAAAAAAAGTAAATAAAATAATAATAAAAAAATAGTCTAATTCTGTCTAAGGTTTTGAATAAGTTTCAGTCGAATTCTTACAGGTGCTACCTTTCTCATGCTGCCTTGTTGACAGATGGAAACCAGTACTTTTCTCTGCTTATTTAGGGCCCTATGATTACCGCGATGCAGAAAACGTGGACGGAATCCACAGTTCAGTTTAACTTATTAAAGACATTGTGCCAGAAATAGGCTATATTACTATTATTTAGTAGAATGTACATACTACTACAACTACTACTGTTGAAAAATAATACAACTTTATTTTTTAAAGAAATAAATCACAAAATATTTTTATTTGAATCCCTTTTATTTGCCAAAAATGTAAATGTTTAATTGTAATTAATTAAAATATAAATGAAATCAATGTGTTATACTTTCATCTGATAACCAGTAAAATGTATATACACAACACAGAATTTCTGAGGAAACATTTCATAAGGCTACTGTAAGAATATTTTGTATGCATTCAAATAATTAAACCTGCTAAAACACAGAATTTGGTAACAATAAAACATAAGGTGAGAAAAAAATAAAACATTTAATGCGGTCCTAAACATGTAATTTTTGTCACAATTTGAATAAGATAATATTAAATTGCATAAATTTCATTATTTTAATTAATTAAACATGCTTTTTGATTAAGACAATTTATGCATTTAGAAAACTGAATTTGGGAAAAAATAAAACAGATTTTATAGGGCCCTACTTATTAGCTCAAGGTCACTATTGTGCAAACTATTTCCACAGGACCTGTGCCCTCCCCTATCAGTATGTTCAAACCTTCCTTTTGGACCAAATGTAAGTGTTGTGTTCTGACACCGTGACAACTCTTCTCTCAACTTTTTGCTATCTGCCTCACAGACACCGCTTCCAGATGACTCACTATCCCTCTTACTCATGGAGTCCCCCAGGGCTCTGTTTTCAACCCTTCTTCTGCTCTTCTTTTCAATATATAAATGCATTCTGTTCACATTACTACGCATTTATGGTTACAGTTACCATTGCACTGATGATGACATTTTGGACAGAGTTCTTTCCAAATTCAGCCAAACCATTCAAAATCTAGATGATGCTGTCAGCCTATCATTTCAGTCCATTTTAACTTCCTGGGCAAGGCAGCATTCTTATAACTCTGTGAAAACTGCACATCTTTGCTCAATTCTTAGCCCAAAAGATACTGAATCTCTGGTACATGCTTTCATAACTTCACAGCTTGGTTACTGCCTACTCACCAAAACCATCGCAAGTGACCCCCCAGTCTTATTTAAATTGGACTGGCCACCCATTTCATCTCTTATTTACTACAAAGCACTTATTTTAATCTTTAAATCCCTTAATGGCCTTGCTCCTTGAGTTTCTGAGCTACTTCAGCTGTTTCCTTGATGTCCCCTAGATTCTGACTTTCCTCCATGGGTGGCAAAACATGCAGTGCCATGGCATCTAAACTCCTGAACTCACTCTCAAGTAGCCTTTTCAACTTTTAAAACTCAATGAAAAGCTTTTTCTCACAGTATGACTTTCCACATCACTCATTATTTTGTATATATATATATATATATATATATAGTTTGCAGTTACAATTTTACCAATGTTACTAATTGAGTTGTACTATTCTTTGCTTTTCCATGTCTAAAAATATGGATCATTATAAAAATGTGCAGCTAATGTTACATCATACTAGCAAGCACTGCCACAAACGGTGAGAAATTGAGTAAGACAGTAATGATGCAAATCTGTTGAGGTTGACAATATGGTAACGGAAATTGCTTAAGAACAATACGTCAACTGATCTAGCGCACCTTACCTTTTGACCTAAAGTGCATGTTAATCTCCAGGTCTGTAGTGATCATGCATGGCCACCAAGGGTATCCAGACACTTTGGCCCAGATAACATCACCCACTGAGAACTGCACATGGGGTTCTGTCTCTGTACCACTCACTTCCACATCATCCACACCCTGTGCAACATCATTCACGTCACAGTCAGACACAAGCCCCTAAAAGACAGAAATTAAGAACTGTAAGACTCGTGAAAAAAGAGAATCCCCGCCACACGTGGTAAACACATTTTCCTTATGACAAACAACTTATTGTTGAAGAGCCTTTAAGAGCCAAAAAGCTATACCTGGGTTGGGATTGGAGTTAAACTAGCAGGTATCTCGCCATCAGTCTGCTCATCAGACTCAGTGGGGAGAACACATGGTTCAGTGGTGAGGTCATTTGAATTTAAGGTGGTGTGCAGTATAGGGGATTGATCAGAACACTCAGTAGGGGTTAAAGTTGACTCTCTGCAATCTGGTGGAGTTCTCTTCCTCATAAGCCCCCCTTTCTTTTTTCGTCTTTCTCCCCTGGCAGTTGGAGAGGCAAGAAAACCTTCTGAAAGTCTCAAAGGTGCAGTTGTCTCCTCTGTTCCCTCCTCTTCATATCGGTTTGTCTTCCCACCTAGATTTACCACACATTTGGTTATTTTAAAAGTTAGTTCAGGAGAAGCACTGGACTTCCTCGGAGGGCTGGCATGCTGAGGAACAGGCTCCACCCCTTTGAGAAGAGGCTGTGCAGCTGTGGCAGCACAGAGCATTGGAATTTTGTCTTGATCGCCATTTAACAAGCGGGAAGTCAGGTCCTTTAGCCGCTCATGGGTGTGGTTATGACCATGACTGCCAATCATCTGAAAAACACTTTCTTGAGGTGTAGCTGCCAGCTGGGTAGCAGATTTATCCATGAGCATAGTAGGATCAGTGCTCCCATCACCTCGAACCTTAGGTCCACCAGGTGAATCAGAGGACTGTTTCATGGTGGTAGGACTCATGGGCTCTGGCATTGCAGGCAGTGATGTCCCATTACTATCTGTCATTACTAACCAGGGGCCTGAAAAAGACAAAAAGCAAGTGTTTACAAAATTAAACATTTACAATCAGTCCTCAACTATATTACAAAAAAGGGCACATGAATTAAAAAGTATGCACATTTACACATGTAAACTGAAATAAATCATATATTTAGTCAACATTTGAAGTGGATCAAAACCTCTCATCAAAATTGTCCTAAAACCAAAATGCGTTCTTGCCTTAGGACAACTTATATATATATATATATATATATATACACACACACAAACAAACACACACACACTCAAAATATGGTCTGGTCAGTCCATACAGCTGTGTGATTATTATGAATTAAAATATACATTGTTTATATTAGGGGGCCTCTGAGTTAGAAAAAGATGACAACCTTTGCATTAAAATAAAAATATGCAAACAACTACATTATGGACCACACCTTAAAAGCATAGGCTATAAAATATAATAAATATAATTATATTTATAAAAATATAAAAAATAATGCAGTATATTTAACTGGTACATTTTAAAATACAAAACGTAAAAAGATTACGAGAACAAACATAACCGACGTTTATCGAAAACACGCATTAATTGTTCTAACCACTGCACCTGTGGCGACTACTGCACGTTGCAGGTCCTAAATAGCCACAAATAACCAGTAGTTACAGTTCCTGAGGGACACTGTGGTTAGGTGAAATAACTGAGTGGACTATGGCGAGGATGGAGTTGGAGAACTGGAATGGTTTGGTCCCATATTAAAATGGCTTCCGTGGAGGACTCGCAGTGCGCGAGTGGGTGGCCAGCCGCTTTGATTCAGTTCAATGCTCCAACCCCGACGCCACCTCCTCAAATGAATCCTGAAACAAAACCCACTCATATAAACCAAAAATAAGCACTGCGAGCTTCAACGAAATGAAAATAAACCTTGAGTTACAGCTTTTGATTTGTAACATGCACAACGGCAATAAATGAATCATATCTTAAAAGTGCATAAAAACAAAACTCAAGCAAAGCTTTATGTAAAACAGTGACTGCTCAAATGCAAATGTCCGTTCGGTCCTAAACAAGAGACAGTTATCGAGCTATTGTTATTCAGGATGAGCGGTCAGGATGCCTCGTTAACATCAATGAAGGAAGATTATGATGGACTCTCCTAACCGTCCGAATAACTTAGCCCACAGCGAACTGAAAGAAAATAACTCACGTTATACAAACTTTTACACCAAAATTCAACTAAAACACCTTCCGTGGGAATTGTGCTCTAGATTAAAATGCTGCAATACTTCAGAGACCAGACGGATGTAAGGAAGTGTATACAAAGTGGAGTAAAACATCAAGCCAAAGGTCCGTGAAAGAAACAGTGTAACTGTTAACTGATGTTAGCAAAGAAATGAATCGCAAAGACGCATTAAACACTTGAGCGGATCCAAACAATTCTACGCTATTAAAAAGGTAAACTCGAAGGATGTGTCTGTGATACATACTATAAGTAAATGGTATATGTAATTAACTCAGGAATAATTTATTCTTCAAACTGAAGCTGACAAACCTCGCGAACTACAGCTTAGCCAGCTAGCAAGTGAGGCACAGCTGCCTCAGTCAGTGACATACTACAAAACGACTCGTTTATCCGTGAAAGAAAATCTCTAATATCCCACCCCAGCGTGTGATAGACCGAAAAGCCCTTTTATTATGATGTGCCACGATTTATTCCTGTGGGAAAATAAACCTGTTTACAGCATCTCCATTTCTCCCGACCTGTATGGAGACTCTCTCATCCCAATCAGCGCCAAAAATACTCACATCCGATTGGCTGACACGCGACGGCACAATTCAACCGGCCTTTTCAAATATCACTCTCTTAGCGGCCGACTCTCCGTTGATCATCTTCACTTATCCTTGACGCACTCCAAACTTCATCGAAGGTTCGCTGTTTAAGATGAAGCCATGAGATTTCTGAGATCATCTGTTTTTGTTTTTATTTCGAAAAATGGCAAAGCGACACAGATCACTGCTCGAGGAGGGCAATTCTCACCATGTGACGTCAGATGCAAGAGGGAGGGAATTCGTCATCTTGTTGCCAGTTGCATACAGAAAATGTGGCGGAAGCTGAGTTTTACGTCATTGTATAAAAATAATGACTACGTTTTGGAATTCATTAGTTGCAATTTTTGGTTGAAAATAAACCAATACTGAAATGTGTAATTTGTTTTAACATATTTTTACATTTTCCAGTTAATATGCTTTGAGCGTGTAGTCGATTTTCTCTAATGCAAGAGTGTCTGGCAACCAGAAAATAAGCGCGCCAGACATTGTTGCCATGTCCGCTTGTTACAAACGTCTTTTGGTTAGTTGATTTATTAAGGCGCTTACAGACAATGGTTGCGTTTTTGCTCTTATTTCCAAAATATGTATGTAAATGCACCGACAATATGTAATCATTGATTTAGATGGTAAGTTGCATGTGAAACATTCCATTGTTTTAAAACATAATTATATGATAGCACAATTCCATTGCAGCAAATTCCATGTTTTATGTACATCATACTACAATAAATTGACCAATGAAGCACGCAGTTATCCCCCTGGGAAGGAATGAAACTAAGTTCGCTTATTTAGACATATTAGTGAGACAATTCGTTTATTTTTTTTAGCATATTTTATCATACATTTTCTAGCTTTTATACGGAGATCTGGCAACATTGGCGCCAATACCCGTATGGACTGCGGTTCACAAACCATTAAAATGTTTCAAAAGCAGTTTATCCCTATTTCATTTCCGTTTCTAGAAGAATATTTAGCAATCGCTTTTTGGTTAAAAAAATCTGTGTAGTAGCATTACACACTTAAATCAGGCGTAAATTGCTTGTGCACACATTGTCCTTGCCAGTAACATTTAGGATTTGTTTAAAGTTACACCGTGTCTAGCTGTTATCGGATATCAGAACGTTAATCATTGCCCAGACATTTGATAAGATTGCGCCATCGTTTCTTCTCGGTCAGTCCTGTCACCTTCATATTAGGCAGTAACTGCTACACGCCCCCTGGCGGCTGAGCTCATCCCACAGGAAGACGGAAGCAAGTGCCGAGCGCTTGCAAACTCATCGCTTGAATCACCGAGGAGGTTACAAGGGCATGAGCTAAGAGCTCGCGACTATGACTTGTGTTGATAGCTCATAAACCGCCATTGTATTACCTCTTTACGTCCACTCAGCGTTACTGTAAATCGCACATTAACGTTTGACGCCTCTTCATCCATACAGACGGGAACAGAATGGCATCGATTTTGCTCAGCAGATCTCGGACTCCTTTGCTGAAAACATCTAGGTCGTTAAAGAACGAATTCAGAAAAGGTAATACTATTCTTTGTTAATTATAGGACATAGATAATTATGTGATTAGTAACATGATTTGAATGGTTAATATTGTAATTCCATCTGCCTTTGTCTATGGAAACGAACAGCGAGCTTTATAACTGTCAAAATGCGGCACTTTGTGTTGATATAACGTTAACGTTAGGCGTACTGTGACCAGTTTTATTTAACTTGTATAGCAAAACCGACAAGGCCTTGCGACTTCAATATGATTCATTTACTGTTATTTAAACCGGACGTTTTCAGACCTGTCATCTATACTTTAAATGTCTAATGAAAAGAGTCCCTCCAGATACTATAACGTAACGTTTGTCGTGTAACTTTAAATCATAGACTTCACGACCTAGCCACTTAGCTCGCAAACCTGGCCCGCAAGATTATTGAACGACTGGTAAAATGAGAGGCTTAAGTGATTAGCTAGCAAGCTAACTATACAGCCTCACAGATTGAATCAGTCATAATCACGAGAACCATCCGACTTAAACGTTTTCATGTGCTGAACGTATGAGGGATGCGTCCAGTACTCTGTACAGATAATGGTGGCTCGCTGTAACTGCGCGTGTGTCAGTGTCACGCGTGCTTGCGCTTTTGTGTCATCACTCTCTGTTACTGTAAGTCGGTTCTGGAAGATTTTATAGTGCTATAATTGTTGTTGACCACTGGTCGGTTTGTCAGCTCATTGTTTTGGTCAACACGCGAGTCGTTTCCACGTTTTTGAAGAAGCGTTTCGTTGAATTATGGAGCGCTTTTTTAAAGCAGAATTACAGGAACGAGCAGCAGTAAGTTAAGAGCAGGTGTAGCCAGCCAGACAGACACTCCTGTCCTAGAACGTCAAAACGATCGACTGAAATCGAAAATAAATAACTTTTAATGTTTGAAAATTGACGCACGTCTCATTTTATGATTTGTATAGTCATAGTCTGTGTGTAATGCGGCTGTGTATCGTTTTTCAGAGCGTCATGTTTTGCTCAGGCTGCTGGAGAACAGAAGCTCATAACCTTGTGTGTAGTGTACTGGAGGTTATCTGAGGGCAGGCTCACCAGCCGACTATCCCCGACTGCAATGGCTGCTCCCTTATCAAGTTATATTTACCACAGATATTATTTTGCTCAGGATTTGAATCTACTTTAAAACAATCTTATGTTTTTAAAGCAGGAGAGCAAAAATGGAGAGGTGTCAGTCAGTGAATGAAAAATAAGTCAGTCCTTGAGAAATACATTTGGTTAAAAAAAACTGTCATTCTTTCATGAACAAACCTCATATTTTCTTGTGTGTTTTTGTCTTGAGCACACCATGCAATGACGTAATTTTCTTTCCTCAGAGACAGAAACACTCTATATCAGGGTTCCTCAAATCTTTTCCTGGAGGTCCAATCTGCTGCAGAGTTTAGCTCCAACCCTGATTAAACTCACTACCTGTGATCTTTTAATGATCTTCAAGACTCTGATTAGCATGCTCAGGTGTGTTTGATTAGGGTTCGAGCTAAACTCTGCAGGAGTGGGCCAGATTTGAGGATGCCTGCTCAAAGTGAATATACTAAGGATAATATCAGATTTTTTTTAATGCGATTGAACCAAACTGCAACACTTGCTGTTTAGCAACTCTTCAGGCTTCATGATCATGATTGGAAATTCTTAATTGTTGCCTTGATGGTAGAAATGGGAATTTTCACTGCTCTAGCTCTTTTCTTAAAGCCACTTCACACATTTTTGAAGCGCAATTATCTTTTGCTGCACATCAGAAATATATTCTTTGGTTTTTCTCATTGTGATGATTAAGGCAATTTGGGCTTAGTTTTCCCTCCTATTTATTTTTCTGTGAAACTGGAAGCCATGGCTGGATAATTTCATGTTCACAATCACCCTGGAGTGCTCAAAATTGTGAATATGAATGGGAATATACTTCAGAGATATTTTGCTCATAAGAATTTCTAGGGGTGCCAATAATTGTGTCCAATGTGTATTTGAGAAAAACATTTATTTCATAATGATATTTCCCCCATTTTAAATTCTTATTATCCAGTGAAAGGTTAGATTTGTGTGATAAAAAAAAAAAGATCAAAAGGATTAACAATGCAGATTCATTTTCTCCGCCGCCTTTGATCATATATACCAAGGATGCACAGCACAAGTAAATGGTAATAAAAACCACACATATCTGGACCTTGTAGATGTAGCAGGCGGCTATGACCTTATAACCTGTTCAAAATAAAATAAACCATTCTCTTGTGCCTACTTTCTCAACCACAACGTTGCTGACACAATCTCTAATTGATTTCGAAATATACTTGAAGTGCTTCCTGAGAAACCCCAGTAACTCCCATGTGTGGACTTTCTTTCTTGTAGCTAGTCTGAAGCGTTGTGGTCTGGCAAATGATTAACCGCAGCTCTCTTGACAGACTATAAATTAGAGGTCCGATCTGAATATGCATTGTTAGGTAAACAAATGCTACCATGGATAGCTTTCAAAATATTCAACAGTCTTTGGATTACCAATAAGCATGACAACTAGGGTTGGGTATCGTTTGAATTTTATCGATTCCGATTCTTTTCGATTCCCAGTTTCGATTCCAATGTGATTAAATAATGATATCAAACATTTATCCTGTGTCTCTTTTAGCAAACCATTTATTGGAGCTGAATACCATGAAAATAATCAACATGCTACATAAACACCTGGACTCTTTATGGGCTGTTTGTGTGCAAAATACAACTGCATGATTCTGGATAAATGTAATTTTTTTCTTTTTTCTCAATGGAAGTTGTGGTTCTCTCATGAAGAAAAAAATATTAGACAACTAAACAACATCACATGTAATTTATGAATTACTCACTCAAGATGTACTTGTTTCATTATTGGATGAATCAGCATCCTTGAACGAATCTCTTGTATGATTCAAAGACAAATACATTTTAACAGACACTTTTCGCCACCCACTGGCGTAGCAATGTAATCGATAAATCTTCATTTGAAGGATCAAATTACTTTCAAATCGTCTGATTTCTGAAATCTCTCTCTCTCTCATAAGTGAACACTTGATTAATTACACTTTTCTGAGAATATATTGAAGTGGAGATTGCAAGCTTTTATTCAATGTGGAGAGAGGAGAGAGCGCGCATGCACATGGTTGCCAGGTTGACAATGAGTAGTATCGCACTTAGTAGATATTTCCGTACTGCGCTCTGTTTTGGGGATTACGTCTCTTTATATCATGCAACCCAGTAGTGTTCCCAGATTAAACATTGGTGTTTGCTAAACATTTTAAACAGGGTTTTCAAATGAAGTGAGGTCCACTTTCGCACGTGCCACAATATCAATACAGGGCCAGCTGTATCGATACTCGTATCGTCAAATCTCTGTGACGATACATCGTCGTATCGATATTTCGAACACAGCACTAGTAGTTTAGTTTTGAGTGAAAATAGGGCGGAAAAGCTGGGAGGTTTTAAAAGAGTGCTGAGGGAATTATACACATGAATATATGAATGAATGAATTATATGAATGTAACTGTTACCTCTGAAGGTTCTGACTGTCTTCAGAAACGATTCGATGGCATTTTGTTTTCATCTTCGCTCCATGTAATACCTAAAGGAAGTGTTCTTAATCACAAAACTGCTTTGTGCACAGAGTTCACAGAAAATAGATATAATTCAGCTTTTCCATATGAAGCGACACCTAGTGTCAGAGAGTAGATTTACAGAGACTCATATTGCCTGTGTGCAGTTTCTGTCTGGCCAAAAACAGACCGAATTTGCATGACCTGCTGTACATTTTGACCAGTTGAGGAAAAACAAGCTTATGTGGATTCTACACATTTAAATAATTCAAATAAGTTATCTAGATTTATGGATCAGATAACATACATAAAATAATTTATTAATCAATTATCATTTTGACTTAACCCTTTTCTTTATTTAAAGGCTGAAATGTGAGATTTACCTTTTTATGAAACTTTCTCAAAGCTTTATTTGAACATTTACATTAGATATTTGAGTATGCTATTAAGCTGTTGTCAGTCAAATTGTCATTTAAAACCCGGACATCATTGGTAATATTATTGTTTTAGTGATTATGGAAACAAAGTCATTTTATTTGTTGTTTGTTGATTTTTTTAAATATAAAACTTGAAGTGATTTATGTGTCGGTACTTTTGAACATCTCCAGTTCATTTTAACAATACCATGATAATACTGATAACCGTGATAATTTTGGTCACTTTAATTGTGATAAGACATTTTCATACGGTTACATCCCTACTGAGAGAAAAATTTGCAGTGAAGTCTTAACCTACATTGTCACTTGCCAGAGAGGGGTTTTCTTATCAGGACACTAGCTCAATCCACAGGCTTCTACCAAGCTGGTAAAATGTACCAGCACAGACTGTGACTTGGCACAGGCAACCAACATGATACAGAAGGAGACCTGATGTATCCTGCCAACAGCAGTCAGAGTTTGTGAGGTGCTGTCATTTTATTTAAAGACAAATGACACCTGCTGAACATTTGTGATGAAGCCAAAAGGATTTTCTGTGTATATCTTGAGTGGAGTTGACTGTCATATTATATATGGAGATTAGGGAATCAGTTTATCAAAGCTAAGTCTTGACCTTGTTTGTAGAAATGTGGTAAATATGTGGGACTTGGTTTCACTCCAGCTGTGTTATCTCACTTTCAGAGGGACTGCTACCTCTGATAAGACTGTCACACAAAAATACAGTTTGAATGCTGAGAGAGTCAGACACAATCAGTGAGAAGGTTTCATAAGAAATAAACTTCGTTTTTGCCCACTGTAACACATTTTGCCAGAAGTTGACATGCCAGACCAAAGGAGCCAAAGTGTGTAGTTAATTCAATTAAATTCAAGATTATTTGTATAGTGCTTTTTACGATACAATCGTTGCAAAGCAGCTTTACAGGAAATTAAGTTTCTACAATAGATTTATATATCGTAGAAACTTAATATATTTAACTCATGGCAAAGTTTGGTTAATTCTGTATACTGTCTGAGCACTGTTTTTTTTTTTATTTGTACATTTGTTTTATGGTATGACAAATGGTATATTTGACAGTTTGTTTAACTTTGTTTCTTTGTTCATGTTCTTACTGTGTCTTATCTTATGTATACAAAACACAAAAAATGCCTGCACACTGGTGCATTTACAAATTGATGTTTTATATTTATTTAATGAAATATTTATTTTACATTTCAGAATATAAAGCAATGTTAATTCAGCTATATATGAAACAAAAAGTACAGATAAGAAACCCGTTAAAGTACCAGATCGATAAGCAGTGTCAATAAGAGTAGTAATACCGTTAAAACTAAGAGATGGACCGATATATCGGTTTACCGATATTTAAGCATTTTACCATAATCGGATATCGGTTTTGAAAAAAATGATAACGATATTATTATTATTTTTTTTATTAGTCACACACACAATAATACAGAGTATAACCAGCAGTGAAATGTGTTCTCTGTATTTGACCCATCCAAGTGCACACACACTTGGAGCAGTGGACACTGTTCACTCAGGAGAAGCTCCAGCACGGCCACCGCATGTAACTTTATACAAGATTCACTTGTTTGAAACACACTAAATTATATTAACATTTTCTATAGAACCATTATTTCACCAATAAACATCTAAATAAATACATCTATCGAAATTAATTATTTATTATCTCTGCAAGCAATCGCAGTTGTGTATAAAATATTTTAATAATTCTGATAAAACATGCCAGTTAACCAAAGCAAAGAATAGACTTACTTCACTCTGTTATTTATTTACTTTATAACAGTAAATAAATATCGGTTCTGCATATAGGTTATCGGGTACATAAACGTACAAATAATTGGTATCAGTTATAAAAAATCAATATCGGTTGATCACTAGTTAAAACCTTAACGATACCCATCCCAAGTCTTTAATCTAGATTTAAATAGAGAGAGTGTGTCTGAACAAGTTACAATTAAGTATTTCATTATAGTAAGTTTATTATATATACGTTTTGTGTTAGTTTTTGGTTTAATGGTTTAAGCATTGCAGTGTTTAGGAAAGTCAATCTATGAATTGCTTGCTTGTAGTTAACCCTGCACATTAGTAGAAAGTATTTTAACTTTGTCAAAACTACAGTACATCCTGTACATTAAACCACCTACTCCCAAGCATTAGATTAAACAATGAGTTACTTAGAAGACATCTGAAGCAGCATGTGGAGTAAAACATTGTATTATGATGACTCTGTTAATTTCTCTCCTAGACACACCCTGGATCTGGTGCAGTTGAGTACTTTACATTGCATCCTAAAACAGAAAAGATTTCTGAACACAAAGTTGTGTTAAGGGCATTGCACACAGAGTCCGAAATTTTCACACGTAAAAAAATAAATACGACCTTGCGTTGTCAATCACGTTTGCACACTGCCTCCGAAAACTTCATCCGTGTAAAACAAAATGAGCTTCATGTTAGATCTTCTGTGTTTTTGCATCCGTTGCATGCATTTTGATTGGAAAGGATGGGGTATATAAAAAAGGAAAAACATGCAAACATTTCAGACTCGGTGCAATGACTGGAAATCAGAAATCTTTTTGTTTTAGGATGCAATGTAAAGTACTCAACTTCCATGCCTTTAGTTTTTTCCTCTACCTGTAAAGTAACTTAGACAACACCCATGAAGTTCCAGGTTCTTTCAACATGTCATTTTATATGCAGGCTGTTTTTTAATTGAAATTTACTTGATTCCTTGATTCTCTGACTTTTTTTTCTGATTCTACATTCATAAAAAATAAGGTTCTCTATTGGCCTCTATGGTTCCATGAATAACATTTGACATCCATAAAACCTTTCCATTGCACAGACGGAAAAAGTCTTTACAGTGGAAAAAATTTGAGTTATTAAAATATTTTTACTTAAAAAAACAAAAAGAGATTATTTCAAGAAATGTTCCCTGAAAGTTTTTTTTTAGGGAACTCAAAATGCTTCTTTTATAGTGTTTGACATAAAATCCCCCTTTTTCAACCTTTATTGTGAAGAGTGCGTCCTGTTCTGTTCTGTTCAGAGAGCTTTGTATTCTATATGCACACAAGGAGATGTACAAAAGGATGGAGATCTTAGCCATCTGCCAGCCGTAGACTGACCTCAGGATGTGACGCCAGATATCCTATAGAGCTACATATAGAGAGCAAAAGAAGACCGAAAGCATTTATCCTTCCATACGAACATCCTGGCATCAATAGGATTAGACTGCACTGGGCAAAGGGTCTTACATGTGTAGCAAACATTATGGAAAGCACAACCCAGATTAGACTTCACCTGGGCATTGGAGCAAAGGTACTAAAGGGAAGTGGGATGAGAATGGATTAATTATGGAGTCTGGCCTCATCCTATTGTCTCTGAGTGGATAAGTCAGAGAATCACGAGTCCGTAACTTTATGTAATCCATAGATTGCATGGTGTACTGTAGAGGGAAATGGTTCAGGAGGAAGTCAGGTTTGATGGATTGCTGTATTTCAGGGAAAGTAAAACTGTGTGCTTATGTGCATGTGTGGGATACAGTCAGAATGGGTGAGAATAGCTTTACTGGCTTACTCCAGATAAGGGAGTTTCCTGAAGTTATATTTTTAGTATGTTAAAGAACATCCTGCATTTATATTTTTGTTTTTGTATTGATGTTTTATGATTGATAAGAAAAGACATAATTCACCTTTTGATTGTCCTGTTGAGCAAGCAGAAATCTGGTTTACAGTGGGTTATTTGTTGAAAAGGAACAGTGGCTTAAAATTAATTTGATTACACTATTTAAATTAATTGTCAACAGTAAATATAGCATGTTCAGCCCTGTGTTTAGCACATTTTACAGTGTTAAAAACAATTATGTAAATACCAACCCAAGATCAGTGCAGAAAATACCAAAAGTCTGAAGATATGTTATTGGTTTCAAGTAATCCATTTCAACAGTCGATTCACTTCAAGTCTGGTGTTTTCCTGGTACTGGGATATTTAGACTTTACCCTGTTCTTACTGCTGAGGAGCTGGAGCTAACTTTACCATGAGTTAGACATTACTGAAATGTGAGATGAGTTTGTTTCGCAGACATCGAGAGTGCTTGTGAGGGTCATTACCAGTGAAATACTACGCTTGCCTTGAACATCTGACAGACAGCTGCAATGGTTGGTCTTATTTAACTGTACTGTAGTTTAACATGAGCAGTACCTGTAATTGGTCATATGCCTGAGAGGGGGAAAATCCACCAGGAATGCTAATGTTTCATCCATCCGTGTAAAAAATGTGAGCTATGTAAACTCTTCACTGCATTCATTTTTGTGTGAGGTCTGTGTCCTGATGTAACCTGTATGGAGGTTGTCATAACAGATACACACACACACACACACACACACACACAGTAAATAGCACACAGTCAGATGGATTGTGTGCCAATGTGCAATGGACATGACAAAATGCTTTGACTAGATGAATAAAAGAATGAGTCATATTCAAGCATTTGTTTAAGCATGTAGGCAGGTAGAGTTTCAACTTGACGTTAAGACCAGTAAGTAATGTATTGTGTTGCTGCACATACCATGACATAACAACATTACATGATTGCGTAAGTTGCACATTGCTTCCTAACACCACTCCATGTGAAAATTGTATTGTGGTATTAAGTAAGGGTTTTAAGGGGGTTTGCAAAAACTTGAGTGAGAGAACTGTTTAGGACTGTCAAAGTTAACATGCTCTTAAAGATATACGTCACCCCAAATAACAAATCAGTTATCATGTAATCATTACTTTTTCCTTTTTTGTTTTGTTACTTTCACATTTACCAAATTTGCTAATGTTATGTTACTATTTAATTCTACGTTCTAAACACTGATTAAGCTAATTGAGTTGTTTATACATTTTGTCTAAAGTTGGTCAAGTAGTTTTTTGAGAGAGTCAGAAAAAAAGCAAATCTGCATATAGTTTCATGAACAAAATGATATTTATAGTAGTGCTGTCAATCGATAAATAAAATTAACTAATTAATCTCAAATATTTATAAAATTAATCGCGATTAATCCCACCTGACATTAAAGTTTTTAAATATATATTTATATTGCAATAATTTCACATTCAATCTTCAAATATACAATGTACACACAACATAAAGACAGTGTATTTTTATTTATTTATTAAATGGCATCTTTTTTATGATTGAAGGTCAGAATCACTTATATCAATGTCTCTATGAAATAGTTTTTCCCTTTAATATTTAACCATTGACTGTGGCCATTCAGCATTATAGTATAGGCCTGCAACAAACGATTATTTTGATAATCGATTAATCTAACAAATATTAGAACGACTAATTGACGATTATCCCACTGGATAATAAGTGGACTTTGATTATTCATCTTTTGCAATTAGTTAAAATATTAAGTTATACATATTCTAACATAAAGATCACTTCAGCTTTAGAAAAGCATATTATATAATTACAATTATTATACAATTAATTGGTAACACTTTACAATAAGGTTCCTTAGTTAACATGAACTAAGAATGAACAATACTTCTACAGCATTTATTAATCTTATTTAATGTTACTTTCAGAATGTAATAATGCTCTTTTTCATGTTTAATACCGTAAAGCTGCTTGAATTAAGGCTATCTGTTGCATAAAGTACTAACGTTAAATAAATAAACATGATATGACCGGACTTTACTGGAGTAAGTTACTGAACTGCAGAGCACAAACATCCACATCGTTGTAATCAGATGCATTTCTAACTGCTGCTTTGAGTGCTTTCCCACTGCTGTCAATTTGTTTTGTATTTACGTTACTGAGAGGAAAGCATGCAATATATATTTACATATTCATCCAAACGCCGCTCAGCAGCTTCAGGTTCATTCGGCTGGGTTTAAAGCACTGAAGCGCTGTCTTCTCTTAAACTGCACCAGGAGGGCTGAACTACAGTCTTGTGCAAACCGCAGTATTGCAGGCTCTTACATTAGGTCATATGAGATCAAACGACTGACGACTCGACAACAAAAATAGTTACATATACATTTACGCATTTAGCAGACGCTTTTATCCGAAGCGACTTGCAGTGCATTTAGGCTATAATTTTTTGTCAGCATGTGTGTTCCCTGGGAATTGAACCCACAACCTTTGCGCTGCTAACGCAATGCTCTACCACTGAGCTAAATATAGATGAACCCCTTAAAGCTATACAAGTTATTGATTTCCGCTGTTTTTTTATTTTGTTCTTGGATTAATAGACATCACAGGAGCTGGTTATTAGCTTATTTGCCTGCTATTGCTTTAAAAGCTGCTGCTCTCTTTACATTTTCTGATCCATTTAAAGTCTCTACTAATGAGCGGATAAGTTGAATCGGGTGTTTTAGATGGAGACAGTGCTGGGGTGCCTCAGGACAGTTTTTAAAACCATTTCAGAGACATGTGACGCATATATAACATATTGCATGTATGCACACCATATTAAGGCCACTTTAATCGCCTTTTTGGTAACTTAGTGCCTTAACTGATGGCATAACTAGGACATTGCATGCACGTAGTTTCTTTCACTGTTTGATATGAAATGATACAGGCTACAGCACACGCCGGCACCTTTGTGCATGTATTTGAAGAGTGCGCTATAAGCACAGTATCTTTTCAGCTTGTTTGACTCACGCCGTGGCGCATAGCTGACGTTAAAGCGCGCGACTGAAACATCTCCCATTTGATGTGGTCATAAAGACGTTCTGCATCTAAATAAACGCAATCCTTTTCAAGAAAAAAGAGACAGAGGCAGCAGTTTGTGAATGGGGTGGCCAAGTCTAGCCCCGCCCCTGCGTTAATTGTGTTAAATATTTTTAACATGTTAATCTTAAAAATTATCTCTTTTTTTTTTTTGAAAACAACACATTTGCTTTATTCCAATAATAACAAAAAAGGGACACAATGTCATTCTGATCTCTTTATATAAAAAAATTAAATATGAAAAAAGTATGGTACAAATTGAACTGAAGCATTCTTTCTTGGCATGAATTAAGGTTTATTGGTGAAAAGTTTAAAGTGTTTTGGATTCCCTTCATATGCATAAGTGCCTCCATTGCTCAGTTTCTGATATGGTGTGATATATCTGGGACCTTACACACCTTCATTTGTGTGTCCTTTCTCTTGGCAGTGGTGATATTTTCCCCTGTCTGTGTATGCAACACTGGCATGATCAAGTATTTTCTCTGTCCTTTTCCGTGATCCTGTGCTGGCGTGTAGCCTGTAGCAATCTCCATGACTGAGCATTGTGTTCCTGCTATATTGCATTACTCTGTTGGTCCATCCTTCTTCATGGTGGTCTTATAAGTGTATGTTATCTAACGTTATATTTTCTTTACTCTGAATCTCTTTCAGGAAAGTTATCAGAAAGCACATGCTTTAACTGCACTGCACTGCGGTTAGCCACAAACAGGTAAATGGAACTGAAAATTAAATTGGATCTGGGTCAGTGACATGATTCTCATTTTCATCTGAATCTATTTGGAGAAAAGTACAATTCATACCTACTGTGGTAGTTAATACTACCATCCAAATTTAACTTTGAATGGTAGTATTAACTATCAAAATAAATATAACTATCAACTGTTTTCAACATTGATAGTAATAAATGTTACCTGATCATCAAATCAGCATATTATAGTGATTTCTGACTGGAGTAATAATGACTGCTGGAAATTCAGCTTTGCCAACAAATTAATAAATTACATTTTCTAATAAATTACAATAGAACACAATTATATTAAATTGTAATAATATTTCACAATACTACGGTTTAACTGTATTTTTGATCAAATTAATGAAGCATTGGTTTGCATAAGAGACATACTTCAAAAATCCTGTAATTGTTTCAAATTGGATCTTTATTGAAAGATTGTTTAGACTGATGCATGTTTTTCAGCAGTCCTGGTGCTCTTGGAGGCAGCGTCTGGCCGCATACACCATCTGTCCTGAACCTTGATAATTCATCAGCACTTCAGCGCCGCTTGTCCAGGTCACCTCGTCTGTACTGTGCCATCTTAGTACCTGACCATGCCCTGCCTATCCACACCCACTCCACATACCCCAGGACGCTAGCCTGGCCACAGAACACCCCAGTCCGGTGGGTACATACTACAGGCCGTCTCCATGATGATTCGAAGGTTGAGCGTTCTTACGTTCACTGAAGGATCGGAATAAAAAGCTTGAGGAGGGTGGACCGGTGTACAGCCCGACGGTAGATGCCGAACCTGTGAGACGGACAATAGGTCAACGTGTGATTGATGAGGTGAAGCATTACTATCACGGGTTCCGCTGCTATGGATGGATACGACTATTACGGTGCGGATGCTCTGGAGGGTGCTGAACGGACACATTCTGTCACGCCGAGAGAGGAGACAGGTAAACACTAGTGCTGTTTAGTTATTAAATGTTTTTAATCTTACATGATGTGGTGATTAATTAATCTAAATAATTGCAAATTAATCGCACGTCAAATTTCACCCCCAAATTATAATTTACAGCCAATATTGGGTTAAATGAGAAAAGCATCAAATAAACATTACAAAAAGTAGCTTTAGAATTTTTTTTCTTTTTTACATTTTTGTGAACTGTCCCTTTTTAGTTATTTTCAGACTTTTTAATTATATGGATAAAAAGTAAATAATGTTTTTATGAAACTGAACTAAAACTGGCTGGCAGTAAATCTTTTACTGAATAAGTAATTGTGCCCTATTTTAACAATCTAAACGGATAGTCTGAAGCATGGAGCAAGTGCACTTAGCGTGTGTCCGAATACACTTTTGCTAGTGTAGCAATGGAAAAAAAGGTTGGCGCGCCAAGCAAATGGTCCAAAAGTGTTGTACCTATTCTCTTAATGTGTTTTGGGCATAACGTGCAATAAACCAATCATAGTCTCATCTCCCATTCCTTTAAAAGCCAGTTGTCATCTTTTGCATTGTAATCCTTTCATTTTTAATATTTTGCATGATTGTGTGCTGCTGTGTGTCCATGTGTGTGTAATAAGCAGGGTGTACGTGCGTTGTACACCCACCTATAGGCACATATTACTAACATGCCCTTTAAATAAATCAAAAGTACTGCGCCATTGACTTTAGAGTTTATACTAGGTTTTAGTCGGTCAATGGTACAATCGTTTTCATTTGCCTTAAAATGGCAATGCGCCAACAATGTGCCTGAACACACCTCATTTTCAGACTAGCACCCCCATGGTCAAACCGATGGGTGCAAGTGCATTTGCTATTTAAACCACGTGGCACTGGATGTGAAAATGATTATTACATCGGGCTGAAACTTGTAAAAAAACACTTGTTGCACCTGCCGTTGCATTGCGCCGGTGTATGGTAGGGCTCATTGAATCATTCATTCATTATTTCGATTCGTTTAAACAGCTGATTCATTCAGAAGTGAAGTAAATGGCTCTCTTTATGAATGGGCCATTGAATTTTTGGTTCACCTGATTCTTTCAAAATGCAGATTCATTCAGAAATTGTTTTGTTTTGCTTGGAGACGCACAACACTTCTGCTTTGGCTTTAATAGGTGATATTTCCATTGGCACAATTGAGCACAAACAGACATTATTGCATTACAAATTTGATTTACTATTTTTGGTTTCATGGGGTACTTGGCATCAAGAGTGTGAAAAACCCTGTTCTGCAATCACTGAAGGATTGCCATTGGATGATTTGAGTTGGTAGGATTGAACCTTGCAGTCAATATTCCTCTGTTCTGATAAGTTTATGATAAATAACTGTACCCTGACTCCTGAAAGTTGCGTAGCAGCCAGCCAGTCAGATTAGAACTGCCAACGCTTAAATAAAAGTTGAACTCTGCTCAAATGTGTTGCATGTTAAATCGTTGTCAGTGTGAACGTCCCTCAAGGCCAAGACCACCTAATAACCTTATCCTTAAAGAGTCAATGACAACATCAGACACCTTTGTCCTTATTGCAATACTCTATAAGTAGATTTACGAAATGTTAGTATTTGCAATAAACCTTCCCATACACATAAATCGGTTGAAACTTGGGTCTTTACATATAGTATTTCTTTATAAAAAAACGTAAGGACATTGTCATTGTACCACTTTGGGGTTGTCAGTTGACCTGTCATTACTTTGATTTAACCCAGTGTAATGTAATTAAGTTGTGCATTGTAGGATTTGGGGTGGGTGGTTAGCATTGTTCCGTAGTTTAATCCCAGTCCTATAAAGTCTGACTGGATCTCTTCTGTTGCTTAATGATTTAAATTAGTGCCATGCTGAGTCTTCATGGACCAGCCATTAGAGATTACCCTGTAAGTCAGGAGTCCAGGGGAGACACAAACACTTTAACTAGCTCACATGGGATTCCTGAGGCCTTTATGATAAACTCCATTAAGTCCAATTTAACAACTCTTTTATATAAGATGAAATAATATTCAAATGTATTTAGGATCTATTTAATTCATTCATTTCTTATAATAGCAATTTCACATTTCAGTACAATGCAGAAAATGCCAAGCATCATGTTCTAGGTCTGCAGACATCTACACTAATACATCCTTATGATAGTACAGTTTGAAGTGCTCTGCTTTTGTCATTTTGAGATCAGAAGAAAATTACATGGCCAAAAAGTTCAGGAGTTTTATCTCATTAACTCATCAATGTACAATCAATGGTCTTCATTCTTCTCTTCTTCCTATCTCTTTCTTGTGGTTTAATGATTGATAGATCAGTATGGCTCACATTGACACATAGTTGGCCATTAGCCCAGGCTGACTCATGTAAAGTGATGTCCAGGTGAGAAATTTTGTCCTTATGACAGAAGTAAAAGAGAGGTTAGTTGAGGTCTTGTGCATTACCTTTATTAAACGATTGAACTGATCATTTCTGGCAACATTTCTGGCAAAACATGTTGTTGTAGTTCAGTAAAAAAACACCCAGAACATCTTATCAGTCACCGCACCAACCCCAAACCTGGTAGTTTAAATACAAGGTTACTGCATAATGTTATTTTTGAGTTTTCAAGCACACAACAGATTGCAGCTATCACATGTTGTATTACATGATCGTCTCTGTTAGCATAGTGCTAATACCTTCCCAGCCTCAAATTCTCAGACAGTTGCATGACTCAGCCTGTTGTAAAGTGACACTTTAATGATGCATATAATCTATAACCGTTGGAGGCCTCCATTGCGTTCTAAGGCAGTATGTACTGGAAATAGCTCAGGCTTTGTGTCACAGGTCAGTCACTGTCTCAGAATGAACTGTCCTTGGGTTGCTAGGATATTAATGCCCAACATTATCCACTACATTACTCCTATCATTTCTCCAGTCATGACAATAGTACTTACCGAGAAGAGTGATGTTTGGTTTAACTCTGGTGACAGTTACATGAAGCCACAGAGATAGAAACACGGCCTTAAAATTGAGAGTTGAGTTTCGAAATCATTTGCTGCAAGCAATCATTGTAAACATTAAAGGTGTTATGATGCTGTGGTGTTAATGGTGTTATCTTATCAACTTGTTTGTAGGTCTGCACAATTTATAGTCTCAGTCTGCTATAATTTTTCTGTCAAATTATATCAGGCTATATATCAGTATGACAATAAAATATAATAATAATAATAATATGTATTATTTGTATTATTACTGCCATTACTAAATTAAAATATTAAACTAAATAATAAATATTACTATTTTGTATTATTAATTGTATATTTCTATTCTATTATGTTGAATATAATAATGAAATGTATTGTAATGCAAATGTATAATAAAAAAAAAATATATATATATTTATGAAAAATAACAATTGTATTATCTTTGGCTGTTCATGTCTTTATTTTCAAACGTTAACTAAAAAGCTTTTGTTGTTTTGTTTTACACAGGCTAGCACTATTCACATTTTCTTCAGAAAATCTATTTACTAACTGAAAACAAACAAACATCACATTACTGCCTTTCTAAAGCCTTGAGAGATTTTATTGAGTTTTTTCACAGCATTTGGTCCAAAAGCATCTACAGCCTGTATAATACTCATGTTAGGGTAGTCATGGTTAGCTGTTATCAAGAGCTTACTGAGGATTTCTTTATGTTGTGAGCTCTGTCAACATTAGCATTGCGAGGTATGCTAATGCCTCTGCCTCAGCTAGCATCTGTCGCACCTCACTCTCGCTATTCATCTGACCTGCTTCATCCTTAATTCTGTCTATTCACAACTGGCCTTGCACAGCGTGGGTTCCTTTAGCTTTTGATGTCAGTCATCTATATCCTCCCCAAGCCCTCTGTCTGCTCTCTCCCGACCACTTCCTTTGGAATGCCTTCCCTCTTCATCCCACGCACTCGTCCCTGAATATTTCACACTCCAGGCCTCCCTGTTTTCCTCCTCTCTCCCCCTCGCGCTCTTTCTCTCTCTCTCTCTGCCTGTGGTGATATACATGTCAATGGGCCAAACACAAAGGCTCTTTTCAGGCCTGCCTGGTTTAAATTCTTCCCTATAGGACCGCTGACACACAGGTGGAATAAGGGGAGCAGGGACCCCTCTTATAAAGCTGAAACTCCTTTATCTAACCTCTCATTTTCTGAATTCCTCATGTTTCATCAACTATATATTAGATATGGGGTGATTCAGCAAGTCACTGATGGTTTAGCATAGTCTCTTGTGTTATCTGCTCACTCACATTTCAGATCTAGATTTTTTTTCTTTGTTTTTTTTTGTATTTTATGTATCTTTTTTTGTACAGCTGTCTATTTTTCATCTTTAAGTTGTATTTATTTATTTTGTTTTATTGTATTTTACCTCATGTCTCCGAGCTGTACTTTTTAACTTTTTTTTGTTTGTTTTACTTTAAAGGAGGAGTGAATCATACATAAATCATCTAGGTTATGTTTGACAAAAAAAATACAATTGGATGTTATGGGTTAATATTAATATTTTTAGGACAATTAATATTTTGTACAATATTTTTTCTTCCTATTATTGTTGTGGTAATTCTCATTTATGTAAAACATAAGTATTTTTTAAATAACTATATTATTATTTTAAAAATCATACATTTAATGCAGTTTATCAAACATTATTTACAATTGCTTTATAATTTAACTTGTATAATGTAATTTTGTATGACAATTAGTTTTTTTTTTTGCATTACACTAATTAAAATTGATGGATTGATGTTAAAAGTCCTTAACGCTCATGAAAATAATGTTGCAATGTAGAAAATACATTTTAAGCAAAAGCTTTTTGGGCAAAATAAGCTTCTTTCTTTTGATTTTGGGGTGAAATAGGAACATGTTCTTAATCCAAACAGTAGATAGGAAAGGTTTTCGAGAGAACTCTTGACTCTGTAATTCTTTTCACCTCTCAGCAGGATTTGAGCTCTAATTTTACCCTCTTATGTAGTCTTGACAGAGCAGATCACCCTTTAGAGTCAGTTCTTGGCACTTCATGACAGGGATTTCTGGGGTTTTACTTCATTTTTAGTTCTAGAGATTAGATTTCCACCACTGATCAATAATTGCATTTCATCACCAAAG
Source organism: Gymnocypris eckloni scoliostomus (assembly GCA_027564155.1). Taxonomy (NCBI): domain Eukaryota; kingdom Metazoa; phylum Chordata; class Actinopteri; order Cypriniformes; family Cyprinidae; genus Gymnocypris; species Gymnocypris eckloni. Next base: position 12,556,977 of record CM050429.1, read on the forward strand.
CTGCAATCTGCTGACATCACTGCCTATGTCATGTTAATTGCAGTTCCTGAGGACGTGTGCAGATGTCTTCCGTCTCTTGCCCTTTCTGGTCTTTATCATCGTCCCATTTATGGAGTTTCTGCTTCCTGTTGCACTGAAACTTTTCCCTAACATGCTGCCATCCACCTTTGAGACACAGTCCAAAAAGGTATGCTGAACTTTTGAGTTTTAATCTATAAAGAGCTTAATCGTATTTCTGTTGTAGTCACACATCTTAAGCATCTACTTATACAATACTTGTACCAAACCTATTTGACCTCGTATGATATCTCTCTAACACACACTGTCATTGTTTGTGTTTTGCAGGATGAAAGACTAAAGAAGGAGCTGAGAGTGAAGTTAGAGATGGCTAAGTTCTTGCAGGACACAATCGAGGAGATTGCACTAAGAAACAAAGCAGCCAAAGGCAACGTGACCGAGGAGTTCTCCACTTTCTTTCAGAAGGTAGATCATAGCCACACCTTGCTCAGAACTTACCCTGAAAAAAACAACACTACTACTTCTCCAAGTGATTCAAAACACAGCGCTGTATTGCCCCCATGTGGTGATGCTTATGAATGCTTACTCATAAGCAGAATAAATGAGAGCTTTTTTTTGGAATGAGAACTATCTCTCTCTTCACCTTCCTCTTCTCTCTCAGATCCGTGACTCTGGAGAGATACCCAGTAATGAGCAGATCATGCGTTTCTCTAAGCTGTTTGAGGATGAACTGACCTTAGATAACCTGACACGGCCACAGCTGGTGGCTCTGTGCAAGCTGCTGGAGCTGCAGTCCATCGGCACCAACAATTTCTTGCGCTTTCAGCTCATCATGAAACTCCGAACCATCCGTGCAGACGACAAGGTTAGAACCTGTCTTTACTCAACTGAGTCTTGTTTATAACAGTAGTATGTGTATATTTATATGTATGGGTAGTCGAAGTAGCAATGTGTCCTATGGTGTGATAGAAAAAATGTAACAAATAGACATAAAAACACCCTCTAACATTGAAGATAAACCTCTCTCATGCTATTTGTAACGCTAAGAATGAAGATACATTTTTCTCTTGTTATTTGCATGTTAAGTTTTTTCTACAATTTTATATATAATATTATTTTTTAAAGTTAAATAATTTAATTGAAAATGAAATAATTGTCCAAGTTAGATTTTACAGCACAATATGCAGTTTTTATTTTAATATTATATATTTTTAAATTGTTTTGAAAGAAGTATCTTTGCTTAACAAGTCTTCATATATTTGATCAAATATAGTGATATTATAATGATATTTTTACAATAAAAAACTTTCTATTTTAATGTTAAATCTTATATATTAAAATAGTAAAAAATGTGAAATTATATATGTATTTAGTATATTATTTTGTATATATTGTATTTAATATATTAATATGTTATTTATTACTGTGATGAATTTTTCAGCACCATTACTCAGTCTTCAGTGTCTCATGATTTTTCAGAAATCATTCCAATGTGCTAATTTGCTGTTTTATTATCAAAATTGAAAACAGTTGTGCTGCTTAAAACATTTTTTTCCAAATAGAAAGATCTAAAGTACAGCATTTATTTGAAGTAGAAACCTTTTGTGTCATTATACATGTCTTTACTATCACATTTGATCAATTTAATACATCGTTGCTGATTAAAATGATGAATGATTATATTTATTCAACATCAATTTACAGTGAGCACAGCTGTTAAAAATCACCATTAATTTTTAAATAGTTAAAGTCTTATGTCATTATGTATCTAGTGTATACGAATTCAGAGCAAATTACATGTATCATGCATGTATCATGAACTTTTCAATTAGAAACTTTCTAAATAAAAAAATCATGATTCCTAGCTGATTTCTTTGCTTGTGTGTGATTATAGCTGATAGCAGAGGAAGGAGTGGACAGTCTGAATGTGAATGAGCTTCAGGCAGCATGTCGTGTGAGAGGGATGAGAGCTCTGGGTGTGACGGAGGAGAGACTCAGAGAGCAGCTTAAACAGGTAACCCATGCTGCACTTTCCTTCGCAATGATTACTTCCTAGTAGTACGTCTTCTCATCATGTATTTCACTTTTCTGATCACGTCAGTGGTTGGAGCTTCACCTCAATCAGCACATCCCCACATCTCTGCTGCTGCTGTCCCGAGCTATGTTCCTGCCAGACACGCTGTCCCCTGCGGACCAGCTTAAAACCACACTACAGAACCTGCCAGAGATTGTGGTATGTACTACACAGTGTGTGATATTTACAATAAATGTAGGTTAGTTTCACACAAAAGAAATATGTATATTTGTATGCATGTAGCAAGTGCTTCAGGTTTGTGTGATGACAGTGTGTTGGTTGTTTGTGCATTCACAGACTAAAGAGGCGCAGGTGAAGGTGGCAGAGCTGGACTTCTCTAAAGTGGATAACAAAACCAAGCTGGAGGCCACAATACAGGAAGAGGCAGCTATCCGGCAGGAAAACAGAGAGCGGGAGTTGGAGAGACTGGCTGATGCTGCAGAGAAAGAAAAGGAACAGGCCGCACGGGTCATTAGTCACTTTCAGTCAGACAGTGATTCCTGCATCATACCTGTAGTATAGTTGAAATGTTCATGGAAGGTTTTATATGTGTTTCCAGGAGGCTGAGGTGGTGGAGTTGGAAACAGAACGACGGGTGGATGCAGAACATGGGCTCTCCAGTGTAGACGTGGCCATCCATTCAGAAACACTAAAAGATACTGCACCGGTGCTGGAGGGTATTAAGGTAAGACAATCTCTCTCACACACACACACACACACACACACACACACACGAGGTGAACAGAACGTTTTCTCACTTAAATATAAATAAACTCTGAAGATGTATGAAATGTCCTTTATTGAATATAAGCTGCGTTTACACTGCAAGTCTTCATGCACAGATACGATCTTTTGACCATATCCGATTTTTTGGCCCGTCTGTTTACATTGACTTTAGACGCGACTGGTATACGATGTCTGTGTTACATTAATTCCCTCCCAAATGGATTGAGTGATTGCTTTACTATGTGCATGGTAGACCCTCAGGTTTTAAATGGCCATGCTATTAAAATTATTTCTATAATTCACGTAAATGGCCATTATTATTTGCCAGCATGTACAATGGCTGGCATCAATGTTTTGCAGCATAAAATCTGACGGAATGGAAAAATAATGGTAATTTTAATTTGTTAGACTATTATATCTAGTGAAATAAAGATTATATTTATTGAAATTAATTTGAATGAATTAACGAGAGAGAGAGCGCGAACGAACGCATACACCCACATAAGAGCGCGTGAGTGATTGTGAAGCATTGAAAACAAGCTTGTCGGTTTAATTACAAAAACTGATAAGTTATCACCTCATTGCTGAGAAATATATGTAGCTTTTAGCTGTTTCAAAATTCACAGGGCAGGGGTTTAAAACCAGCTCCTGAATGTGCAATTTATCACCTATAAAAAGTTTCCATCTCAATAAAATGCGAGCGCATTCAGCACGCCGCCATTAAAATGGCATTTAAAATCTTTATGAGCAAACGTGTCACCCTCGCATTGGGAGTTCTGTGGAGAATCTGATATGTGTGTTTACATGTAGGTCGGATGTCCAGAGATCGGATGTGTATCCGATTAAAATCCACTTTTGGTAGTGGCTTCGAATTGAATGCGAAACAATCGGATCTTACACAGGTTGTGTTTACACGGGTGCAACATATTCTGATCTGTGTCAGATGTGAGCGAAAGACCGTTTTTTTGTGCGAGTGTAAACGTAGCCATTGTTAACAAGAAATAAAATCAAATATGAAAATATTTATATGAACACATGACACAAATTTCCTGACATTTGTGAGGAACTTAAATGTGCATTACAGTTCCAAATTTGGGGTCAGTAGTTTTTTTTTTAGAAATAATCCATTAAATTAATAAAAATTGACAAAGTACTTTATAATGTTCAAGAAGTGCTGTTCTTTTGCACTTTGTATCCATAAATTATTCTGAAAAAGTTTTCAACATTGATAATAAGAAATGTTTTTGAGAACCAAATCTGCAAATTAGAACGAGGAATAAATTACATTTCAAAATACATAAAATAGAAAACAGTCATTCTAAATTGGAATAATCTTTCCCAGTATTACTGTTTTTACTGTGTTTTTGATCAAATAAAGGCAACCTTGGTGAGCGTAAGAGACTTCTTTCAAAAGCAATTAAAAAAAATCTTACTGACCCCAAAACAGTAGTGTACAATACTGATAATCTGTCAAGCATTATAAAATAGTATGAATTTGTCTACATATTTGTTAATACATAAAATGGTATTGTAGTACAAGTTTTACTTTCTTCAGCTAAAATCATTCAATAAAAAGTGTCCAGCTAATTCTCTTCTTTGACTTGATTGTGTTGTAGAACAGGATCTTGTGCATTCATGTCACAAGAACTGCTCTTTCTCTGTTTTTGTGTGTTGTGGATCATCTTACGTGTTTATTTCTTCAGTTCGAGCAGTGGCAGAGGTATCTGCGCATTCAGGTTAGATGCTGAACTGCTCTCCGTCTGGAGATCACCACACTGATGCTCTGCTCTCCTAGTCACTTTACTGCTTACTTTCCCACATTTACAATAATCAAAGCTTTTCAACTAGGGTTAGAATTAGACTCTTATAAGGCTTGTTTTAGCATAACTGGCACAAAAGAATTACTGCATTGTAGTATATTGTGTATATTATGTGATGCAGTACAGAATACAGTGATTTGAAAGAGCAGAAGTTTTTTGTGTGGTTTTACCTGCATCCTTCCTTTCCACTTCACCCCAACACGCGATTCCTTTGAGTATGTGTCTGTAGCACATTGCATATGAAACATGCAGCAAATCCTCATGGTTGTTTGTTTTATGTTGCTCAGAGACCCACTGAATTAGCCCTACAATGTGTTTCAGTTGGTTTTAGTGACCTTTCTGTAATCACCTTTGTTGTATGGAAGACCTTCCTTTCCTCTGACTGATCCTCTTATAAAAGAGCAACCTCTTTATCTCTCTGGATCAGAGTTGGGGAGTAACTATTACACTTTTCAGAAGTGTGATGGTAATTCAACTGTTCTCAAACTTAACTAGCATCACTTACAGTAAGTTACACAACCATTCAAAAGTTAAGGGACAATAAGCTTGACATAGCTGGTTTCATTACGTTGTGTCATCTTGCAAAAGAGCAAAGCTGAGACTTTAGCTTAGATGTAGTTAAATCATGAGTACCTTGAGTCATCAAACAGTGACAAGACTTTGGAATAGATCATATTAGTGATTTTATTTGGAAAAATAACAGAGGCTGATTTAAATATGCAATTTACATCCATTTTGTATATATTTCCACATTAAATGTGTTGTATATTTTGAAAAAAGTTTGCACCTAACCCGCACCAAAATGTCACGTCCACCTCTGATTCAAAGGTTCCCCAACACTGTTGTGCTTTTATTAAAATGTGTGTGTTCCCAAGAGAGAGTGTTGATGGACACTGTGTTATTTTTCCAGGGGGAGGAGATCACGAAGGAAGAAATTGACATGCTGAGTGACGCCTGCACCAAACTGAAGGAGCAGAAGAATCTCCTCACCAAAGAGAAAGAGGAGCTGGAGGACCTGAAGGATGATGTGCAGGAGTACAGCGAGGTGTGTACCGCAAACCAATGGCCCGTTTCATTCCTGTTAGAAGCATTTAAACATGTGATATCCACTATGTCTCTCTACAGGACCTGGAGGAGATCAAGCGAGAGCTGTCCAAAACAGGACAGGAGAAAGTGGTGGAGGAGTCTAAAGCAAGCCAACTTCTATCGAAGCGGGTCAACCGCATGATTGGCAGAATGGATAAGATCGTCACTGAGCTGGAGAAGGACAAGGTGGTGCTAGATGGACAGATGGACAGCGTGACCACACCACCAATTGGGTAAGAGTCCTTGATTTGTATGAGTTTATATGGAATTGGGTTGAATGGTGGTTTCTACGCGTGTCATCAGTTATGCATGATGGGATATTGCAATGGACACCGTAAAATGGTGATGGAAGAACCACCTAGCAGGTTGCAAACGCGATCCAAAAGAAACGGGTTCCCAGTCCAATTAAAAATCATTTTTGTTCTTTTTAGATTGTTCTTTGAGAAACATACTGACTTGCCAAGGTAAGGACAGGAGAGACCGCTCGCCTTTTTTTTTCCTCATCAAAAGCATTAACTTAGAAATATGGACTAAACACCATATTGTTAGATATGGAAAATAGGTCTGAGGGGGGTCTGAAGTTTGATTTTTGTTTGATTTAATATTTTATCCATTGCTTGACATTTCCGTAATGCTGGTTATTGTGGATTTAATCAGTTGTGTGATTAGGATTGTGCTGTGAAATCTTGTTCTCAGTGCTGCAAGTATTAGATGGATCACATATTTGTATGATTTAGTGAAAAATTCTTAAAGATTAGTGAATCATTTTCTCATTAATGAACTCCTTCACTCACGAGCGACTCTTCTGGGAACCCTGCACGGCTGTCTTGGCATGCGATTAGTTGATCCGTGAACTTACTCGTCCTCCACCATCTTACCCCTTGTGTTATCAAGTAAACATTCACTGTATGTAGTCTGTTCCTGTCCTACAGAGAGAATCTGATAAGCATCAACGAGCTCATTACAGTCATGAAGCAGATCCAGAACATCCCTGAACACAAGCTGCTCAGCATCGCAGAAGCACTCGATGAGAACAAAGATGGCAAGATAGACATTGATGATGTCTTCAAGGTAACAACATGGTCCCACACTGATATTTATTTTCCTGTTTGGTTGGTTTTTATTTTGACGTTGGCATTTATCTGGTGTGTGTTTGTGTGTTAGGTGGTAGAGCTGATCGATAAGGAGGACATCGATATCTCCACCAATCAGGTGGCAGAGATCATGGTGATGCTGCAGAAGGAGGAGAAGCTGGTGGAGAAGGAGAAAGCTAAGGAGAAGGTCGAGAAGGAGCTGGCTGCTAAAATCCAAAACTAGACTTTCCATGTAGGGAATGGAAAATATCCCTGAAGCTTTTCAGGTTCATTAATGTGTTAAGAAGCTTCAGAGGGAGACTGAAAACAGTGCTGAGCTCCCTTATGGATTCATGTGTGTGTGTATAGAACAAAGAAAGAACAAACTTTGCTTTGTTCAAGAAAGACTGTTGTATAATTAATGAATTAAGACATTTATTTATTAATAACATTACAAAAGTAATGTACTACGCAGCCTGCACATGGCATACAGAAAAAAATGAAATCATAGCCACAAATTAAAAATGTGTTCCCTTGTTTTAGGTAAATAATCCCCACAGTTGAACTAAATTAAAAGGAGGGAAGGAAGTAGTACAATTTAACTAAGAAGGAACAAATTAAGTTGTGTGAACAAATTAATACATGGCCATCATATCGTTTATTAGTCATGTGCAAGGTGAAATTCAGAGATAAATGTTGAAAGAAAATGTGTTCATTTATTCACAAAACGACCCTCTTAAAGGTGAAGTGTGTCATTTCTGGCACAAAACAGGACTGTTTGTTTGAGCAGACCTGTTGAGCTGGAAATTATATCATCTGCGCTACCAATAGTTTGGGGTGGAACTATCTTTGTGTCACAGAAATCGTGCACTTCAGCTGTAAGATGCATGTATAATTTATTAACTTTATTATTCTCCTAATCGTACACCCTGGCAATGATGTAATTTCCTGTGATCTGAGGACATTTCCTCTCTTTGCACATAACATCGCCTGTCACCATCATTCCATAACTCATCCAGTTTTATTCTGTTGTAGTTTTATTTATTTTCAGTTCATCTTCATGAGATTCTTGAATGTCGCTCATAGGACGTCGATATGTTTATTCAATAACCAAAGAAGCTTTGTTGCAGTTTTTATGCTCCATTTATACTTGTACATACACATTCAAGCCACCAAGCACTGCGGCTTTGTGTCACAGCAAAAGTCTGAAGTAGTATTGGGACGTATCCCTTCAGCACTTGAGCTTTATTCAGGGCAGAAGCTTTTGAACAGATTTGAAGATGGTGGCTGGGAACAAATTCAGTTGTTGATGATTTTAATTTATTTATTTAGTTCCTATCTTGACTTGATTTCAGCATCACATTTACATTGTGGCCTTCAGTAATCAAAATCCCTTGTCCAAAGTAAACTTAACCTGAGATAATATAGCTATATAAATATGTAACGGTTCACCATTGCTAGTATTTGCATTGTATACTAGCAGTAAATATCCATCTCTGTTAGCTAGCTTGGGTTCATGATAGGTGAAGTGTGTTTGTGAATGTTTGTGTGTGCTGGGACCTGAAAGGGAAAAGATGGAGGAGGTCAGTGCAGACAGAATCAGGGTACGGCTCAGCCTCCAGTCTTTGTGACCTAGATCATCCCTCTCTCCTTACATGGAGAGAGCGGCAGCAGTTGTTCTCGTAGCAGAGCACCTACAGTAACTGGAATGTGTCGATCAGCATGAGACTCGCACGCTCACTAGAGTCTGGTAGCATAGTTTCACAGGGCACATAAGGCAGGGAATGCATCATCTTAACCCTAAACATGTCATAGTGAGGGACCAGCATGTCTAACTTCAAAACACTGTTCCTGTGCTGTGTCTGTCTCAGACAGAGAGTCTGGGTGCTATTTCACATTGTGTCCCTTAAAAGGATGGTTCACCCAGAAATTAAAATGTAGTCATTATTTGTTCACCCTCATGTCGTAACCTGTATGATTTTTTTTATTACGTAAAACACAAAATGAGATGTTTAACAGAATGTTCATGCTGCTCTTTTCCATTCAAGAGAAGTCATAAATGTTTAAAATCACATGAGGGTGAGTGAATGTTGGCAGAAATATAATTTTAGGGTGAAATGTCTATAAATTACCTAGCGGCCCCTAACTACAGTAACGCATTTAGGCCTTCAAAATATTTTCAGGAATTACTATTAATATACCGTATGATATAAAAAGTCTGTGTTTGTGTTTTTTAGAGCAAGTATTTTATGCTGACGTGTAATTGCACTAAAATTGAGAGCTTTTATTTGTTTTGCCCATTTTTGGCGTGTTGATCTAGACTCAGGAAGATGCGTGTAATGTCTGTTTTCACACGGAGATATATTTTGAGAAAACGTGCACTTAAAGTGGTAGAGAGGAAGAAGTGTGAATATTGTGGAAAGGTATAAAGATACCTTGCTTATTGTGTTTTGTTTTGCGATTTTAAATTGAGTTTTCAGATTCATTTATAACTTTTTTGCACATATAAGTGACCACAGATGGAAGAGAGTAAAGACATTGATGTAATTGCCCTTGGAAACTAATTTACTGCTTAAGCTAATTGAAATGCATTTGATTTATTCTATATTTTCCCTTTTTAAGGCCTGTACATTGTCTTTCGTGATATTTTTTTTGACCGTCCTGTATTTTAGAAGATTTAAAACCTAAATACTGTTACGCTAGTTAACTTGTAGACTAAGTAATGGGTAAAAATGAGAGTGGTGTGTGTGCAAAAAAATGTTATTGAAAATCAGTATGACGTAAAATAAGAATTTAGATTTTATTGTTCATACTACTGTAAATATATCATTTACATACAAGTGGTTCCAAAGTCAAATAAAATTAACTGATCTTTAAGTTGTATACTATTTTGTTCTTTATTTTTGACTCCAATCCATGTGCATGTTCATGTTTCATATATCTTATTTTTTGTCTTGCTTTGTCATTCAATTGGTGTAATGCCTTTTCACCCCCCTGCTGCATTATTCACCTGTTACCACTGACAGCATGGTATCAGACCCAACCCATCTTCTCTGTAGTATTGAATACATTAATCAGTTTGACTTTTAATATAAGTGTAACTTCTACTTCAAAAGGTGGCAATATAAGTGTAACTTGAATTTAAATACAGTAGCCTGTTCACTGAGAACACAGATGTACAGTTTTTTTGTTTTGTTTTTTACATTAACCCATCAGAAACACTGCTTGAGCAGCTTTTACTCAAGTTTAATGAGTGAAAATAGGCCTGTATACACAATAGCGAGAGAACAGATTTCTGAGGGTTTAAAGCACACTTAAACTGAACTAGACTATGACATTAAATGGTACAGAAGTCCAGTTAGACTGCACTGTGTTTTAGTATTTTTCAGGAGCAATTTTTTAGAAAAGAAAGGATATGTTTGAAGATAACATTTCAAATTTAAGTTATATTGCTATGCAGGCACAGTTCCCTGCCTTATTCAGAGATAGAGATTGCAATGTTGTATTTGAGGCTACAGAAAGGTATTTGGAGCGCAGTTATAATTATTATTAATATTATTACCATTTTGAAAATGGCTTGCTCTTGTCCTTATCTCATGATGCAACCGAACGGTACACATGGTTTGTCTCATAACTTGACTGTTATGGATCTGGTATAAGGTTTAAATGTAATATTTATAGATGCAAGTCTTGGGGTACGATAAAACATTGAGAAAAAAAATGCTACATTTGCCAGACCACTTGGTGGCGCTATAGTCTTAGACAATAAAAGTAATCGCAGCCATGTCAACATGCCCCTGTAACACTGAAATACTATTCATTAAGTCGCTGAATGCTATTGTTATTCATATCCTCACACCAGTTCAGAGTACTAGTGCTTTAATATGAGTAGATCATACACTTTCAGAAAAAAAGTGAGAGTTGTCATTTGGGTACCTTTTAAAAAGGTGCTAATGTGTACAATTCAGATAATAGGCACACTTGAAAAACTAATGTGCACCTTCAAAGCACTAATAAGCACCTTTTAGGAGTAAATAAGGTACAAAGGTGTAAAAAAAAAAGAAAAAGGTACCACTTTCATTGGCCGCTTTTGTACCTGAGTGTACTGACAACAGACTGTCACAAGTATTCAAATAAACACTACCACTGCAGAAAACAGTCAGCTTATAATAAATGTCTTGAATTCAAACAGTCGGACACCCAGACTAAAATAGGCCGTCTACAATAATAACATGTGAGGACTTGAAGTGGGCTGAATAGCTGGAGGGAGAGTCCCAGTAAATCATGCTGCCCTGTAAGTAAAGCCATGTGGGCAGGTAAGAGGACACTGCTCTGTGTAAGAGGGCTTCTTGTTTGTGCTGACACAAGTTCAACAGCTCTTCTCTGGCCGGCCGCTGCTAGAGTTTTTATTTTAGATGTGTAGCGTGGTGGAAGATTACATATGATGTATATATTGTATGTTGTTTAGAGTCAATTTATAGACATAACAGTGCTGAGAGCTATCTAAAAACATTAAATGGTGCATGCTTTATGTTAAGTAATAGTCAAGGGACTCTCTCACTCTCTCCCTTTTTTGTACTCATAGAAACATGTGAGGAGACATAAAGAACTTGCTTAATCTACAGACTCTGCTTATCTACAACACACTATTGCTTTATGTAATTCTCTTATTCTCAGTATGTAACAATCTCTGTATTTTCCAATACACAGATGCGGATATATTCATATAGCACTAGTAGCTTTGTGTTGGTCACATTTAGCAAAATAATAATAGTAATGCACTGAATTTGAAGCTGCTGTAAGTGATTTTTATTTTAACAAATGTTTACTAACAGACAGAAATCACATTTTTGAAAAAGGCTTTGTACACAAAAATCTGACCAATCAGAACAGTTGAGAGGCGGGCTACCTTATTGTCAGACCATTTGGGATGTTTTTTTATACCACTACAGATACATTTGATTAGTTGTTTCCTTAAATTGTCTTGAAAGATGGTGCTTGGTTGGGTTCCTTTGTTCATATGGACCACAGAATGTTTGAGAGTATGAAGTGTTTACATCAATCATGCTGTATCACTGCAGCAGCTGTGTGTTTACTCATATTGCACTGTATTGAATAGCAGTAGATTTTTCACATAAGCACTTTCACTGTCTTTAGAGATGCCTGTTGAATGTACTTTGGTGCAATGCAATTTTTTTTAGATGGGGTATGTACCAGACTTTTGCTAAATATAAAAGCCAATAATGAATTGTCAAAGAGCGCATACGCAAATATACATGCTTCCATTATTGGAAACCTGTTTACTTCAGAGTAAAAAATAAAGGGTAATTGTGAGATTGTATCTTACAGTGTGGCCTATTTAAAAATGTATTTCAAAGTTTTTTTTTTTTACTCTGAAGTAGAAACGGCTTCTATATTCCATAGATTGCTGCTTTGTTTGTTAAAATTTTCTAAACAGATTGAGAACTGGAAAGATTGGAAAATGCCAAGTGTGTAATATTATTAGTGTGCACTTGAGATGGAATTACACATCAAATAAAACAGTTTTGAAAGTTTGTCTTTGGAGAGACGTGTTTTGGTGGGAAAAAGTAGTGTCTCTTTTTTAAGAACGCAGTGGAAAGAGTGCATGGAGGCTGGAGAATGCTCACGGAGCAAACATTTACACTAGACTTACGACACTGAGATGTTGCTGACGTCAGGAAACACCACTTCACTTCATTCTCTCCAGCTCGCTTGGCTCACACTAGACTGCGGGCACTGAGACTTTAGCTGGGCATGACGAGTGGAGCCATGTTATGTTTTGCTTCTGTTTAAACAGATCCTGACATGCTAGTTGTGATGCCCGCACCGGAGAAGCTTTTGGGCCAGTTTGGGATGAATGAGGGTGGTGGGTGTGTATCAAGGGGTCAAGGTTAGCAAGGCCCTGTAAGCACCTGCTGGTAGATAACATATAGTCTGTGTGACTTTTCCATAAATGGCCATTCAAATGTTTGTGACTAAATAATCTAAGCAGGTTTAAGTCAATATTATTATTTTTTCTCTTGACCATAGATGACACAAAGTCTCATCTCAATTTATCTGAAGAATGGCTATACCCACATCTTAAAGGGAAATTATATATATAAAAAAATATTTCCCTTTGGCTGATGCAGCACATGATAACCTTATATCTTTTACAATTTCAAAGTTAATGCTCATTATAGGGGGGGACAATAGAGCAACAAAATCCAAGTCTATTTAATGCTTATAAGTGTTTGACAACTAGGGGGCAGTGTATGATAAGCTCTACCATTCTTGATAGCGCTGGGTCATTTTAGATCTTTTATGTATTTGTCTCATTCATATTTGTATTTTTGCTTGGCTCATGCAGGGTAACTCTGAAATGAGAAAACAGCAGAACTGAAACTGTCATGGCAGGGGACAGAATCACTCAGTATGTGAACCAGTAGGCCTGTATGACTCACACGATGGGCTTAATATCACCATACGTTTGTTGCAATAGAAACATCTCTTGATCTTTCTCTCCCAAGTCTCTCGGTCTCTTGTCCTTGTTGTGACTGATGTATGTTTTCTAACTGCAGGGATATTATTGGATGGCACAATGTACTACACACCGCACTCTAGCAAACTCTTCTCTCACCATGAGTTCCCAGTCTGCCTGTAATAATATTGTTCCTCAAACTCCTCTACAAACACATCACCTCTTTACTCCCGTTCCCCTCAGTTAGCCTGCGTCGCAATGGCGCCAGCAGTCACCAGAACCCTGGCACTGAGGCCGGGAAACGTGGTTGCCATGCCAACCATTGTGGTCAGTAAGAGGAACGCTTACAGGCCGGTAACGATGATCTCCACAAGTCATGAGAATCCAGAACTGAAGAAAAACAAATCGCGATGGCCTGCGTAGGAAAAAGACCACATGCAGCAGTTTTGATATTCTGAGGTTTGCCCTGGCTAGAGTTTGAAATGCTGCAATAAGATCGCTTACTGTGAAACGTCTGTGGGATCTGCTGTGTATATGCCAGCCCAGGGGCCTCAGCTGGATCCGCTTTACACATGCAATCCATCAGGTGCGTGTGATGCAAACTCATGCGGGTTAAACATACTGCTTGCAAACACATCCCCGGATCATGTGTGAGTTGATGAGGAACTGATGACAGCCATGTATAATTCTCTAACTGCTGGCATGTAGCGTCGCTTCTGTGGTGGACTGTAAACTGCCTCGGTGCCCAGTTGGGCCTGACTAAAGCACAAAAACATCAGGCCGGTATCGCTATATGGCTGGCATAGTAAATATTGACCTTTTCTGTTGCCTTGCCCTGTTCTCTTCTCTGTGATTGTTTGGTCTAATGTACCATTTGAGCGTTCAGTGGGTTTGGGTTGATGGAAGTGAAGGTTTGAGTGTGTTGTGAGGAATACCCTTACAAAACAGAACTGTGGTGGTATTTCAGCCGTTAGCAGACACGGCTATGAAATGTGGATATCATTTTGTGATATTTATAGAACCAATTAGCTTTAGCTAAATAAATATCATGAATGATTTCAGGCCAGTGTCCATGTGATGCAGGCTTTATGTGAGTTATAATGGGGTGGGCGATATTTCAGTAGACATGATTAACCGGTAGACATTTGTCAACCGGTAGAGATTTTGGACTATCGTATATATCTCGGTTACAAGCTCACATGAGGTTGCTGTGTTACATGGCCACAAAAACGTATCGTTGCATGCATTTTTTTAAATTGCTGTTTAAAAAACAAGTGTTTTGAAGCTGCTGAAATGCAATCAGCAGCAAAAGAGAACGCATGTTGCTATATACGCACATTGTCTGAGAGATTGTTTCTGAGCTCTGTCAGAGAGGCGAGTGCACATGAAGACGGTGCTCAAAGGGCACGGGACTATTGAAAGGAGCAATTTGTGCTGCTTTATAGGCCTTGAACGGTTAAATACATACACTTTTGTGGCAAAATACCCATCTTTGCAAGTATTTTCATAAGCACAATGATTTAGGTGCTAAGTGAAGCAAACAGCTGAGAAAGAAAACACGTGTAACAGGATATTTAAAGCAGGCATCTCTTAAAGTGACAGCAGTCTAATATCTGTCTAATAATATGTCTGTCATTCATGAGAGCAAATCTCTCTCTGCTCTTGACTAAATCACTTTTGTAACTTTAATAAAAATAAATATATATTTAATTTACACAGTGGATAACATGCAGTGTTTTAATACATTTGATTACTTACATTGTGTCACATGTAGCATTTCTTTTTAATTTGTTCCACTGTATTTTTTTCCCAGATTGCTTGTCCTATTAGTTTCTTATTCTTATTTAATCACTGACTGTTTACTTGTCTTCAGTGAGCTTAAGTTTTTACATTTAGGCTGGTATTGTTTTTTTTCTGATATTGACACTGGTGACAAAAATAATGAAATTTCTATGGTATCAAACATATTGATATCATAAAGACCTTATTTAAAGCAAAAATTATTATTGTGATATACATCGTTATTGTGAAATACAATTACTCGTATCATGATATAATATGTTGGTCATATCGCCAACTCCTATATACATTCATAAATATATATGTGATTTGTGATTTTGCATGTCAAGTGTGGGTTACAAGTCCTTAAAGGAATACAGGAAGATAAAGGGTCTTGAAAAACACATTTGTCTTTGGTGCATGTTTACACAGAAAAACAATAGATAAGCAGAGCTGAAGAAAAACAGCATTCTGTGTGAGCGATCTGGAGGAGATTATAGAAATGCTAACATTTCTTATGGCTGCCACACACCACATGATTTTAGGCCCGATTTTCACTCACTGACAGTTTTCTGAAGATCGGCAACAAAAGGCCTAAAATCTGAGGCAAATCGCTACCTGTTCACATAACGCGTGTGATGATCGCATAGTATGAATTATCTATGATGTATGAGAAATGTGTAGCAGGCTGATATCTGGGCCTGTCTGAGACTCTGAGTCTTCCAGTGTGAAATGTGTTTTGACTGGAAATGACATCAGCGGAACTGGACTGCAGACTGCATCACCCAACATCAGTTCCTGACCTCACTGTGCTCATGTGTCTGATTAGGAGCAAATCCCTGCATCCACGTTCCAACATCTATTGGAAGCTTTCCCAGACAAATGAAGGCTATTATAATGGGCCAACTCCCTACAAAAGTTGTGATGAAATGTAAGTAGTGATTTTCCTCCTTATTGTGACGTACACTTGTGTGAAACTTCTCAGACATCCACATACATTTGTTGATAAACATTAAAGAATACCATGGTATTACAAAAGCCGAATTAACTAATTATTTTAGAAGTGTATGCTGTATTTGGTTCTGGAGTGTCTAGGTCAGTTCATAGTGAGTGTGCTCCAGTGTATGGTGTTATGGTGTATGGTGTGTGTGAGAGAGAGAGAGAGAGAGAGATAACTGGTATATATGGTTTATGAGGACACAAATCTATATAATAGATTCAGAATAGTGTTCCTGTGGCTCAGTGGTTAGAGCATTGCATTGGCAGCACAAAGGTTGTGGGTTAAATTCCCAGGGAACACATGTACTGACAAAAAAAAATTATAACCTGAATAAGTAAGTCGCTTTGGATAAAAGCGTCTGCTAAATGCATAAATATAAATATAATAACATGGGTATTGCAACATAAAGGTGGTTTATGAGGACACTGCCTGTGTCCCCGTAAACCAAAAGGCTTAAAAAAACATACTAAATGGTGGGTTTTTGAACATCTAAAAATGCTCAAAGTCTCCTGTGAGGGCTAAGTTTAGGTGTAGGGCAATAGCACATAAAAGTATAAAAAGTATAGAAACCATTACGCCTATGGAGAGTCCCCGTAAACCACGTGTGTGTGTGTGTGTGTGTGTGTGTGTGTGTGTGTGTGTGTATCAGTCAGTCAGGGCACTGCTGAGCAGGTGTTAGTGAAGCTGCTCTTTAAGAAGGCTGAACCATTGGCACAGCTCAGAAGGATGTGAAAAAGAGAGAGAAAACGAAAGAGAGGGAGTTGGGAAAGGGAAGAGAGGAGTTAAGGAAGAGGAAAGTAACTGGTGTAAAGTGGATTTCCTGGCTGGAAGACAGCTGGCCATTCTCATGGGACTCATTACGACTCTGACAATCCAGTGTTATACACAGCCTCATGTACATGCAAAACTAGGTCTCTGTTTGCCATGAATGTAAAGCCATGCTAATACATTTTCTGACCAGCAGCTCCCGTCCTTTCTATATCCCTCCATTTGTGTATTTAAAGAGATAATTCACCCAAAAATTGAATTGCTGTCGTCACTCAGTTTTTTCACACAATTAAAGTCAGTAGGGTCAAATGTTGTTTAATTCATTGCATGGACAAAAACTATTGAATCATTCCTCAAAATCTAATATTTTATAGCTGATTTCTACAGGTTGCTATATAACTGATACAGGTTTGGAATGGCATGAAGTTGAGTAAATGATGACAGAATTTTCATTTTTGGCTGAACTATCCCTAGGTTGTTGAGTCTTCGGTCTCATTCGGTCCTCAAGTGACCAGATTTGACATTCTGATATGGTATAGTGCATATGGTGATGAGACCGTTAACAACTATAATACTGAACACGATCTCCAGAAGGCAGCCTCATGGCTCACTCTCACAGTTGTTATTTAGGGAACTGTGATAGACTGAACTGACGTTATGAGTGTGAGAAGATTTTGCTATCTTCAGAGATCACATTGTAATAAGCGATATAAATTCAGAGCCAATCTGAGACATCTCATCCATTTTTGATGCTCAAAAGCTCACTCTTACACGTGCTGTCTTGCATGTTATGTGAGTGGGAGACTGCTTTGTGCCTATAGTTTGGTCGTGAGCGCAGAGATAGGATATTTTTAGAGCTTTGATACAGTGATGTATTGCATGCTTTTTTTGTATGCAGTAATTTCTTTGTGTGAGACAGAACCTTGTTTGAGTGATAAATCATAGAAAAGGCAGAGGTGGTGTTCAAGATTTACTAGTTCATATTGTGATTTTATAAATAACAATATTTTGATTTTGTATCTGAGAATGGTGAAAATCCAGGATTGTGCCGTGATGAACTGCAGATCTGTGCACCTGGGATCACGAGACGGGGCTCCGCCCACAAGCAGTGACATCATACGTGCACATTTGGAGTGGGGCTGAAATAGTGATGATGTGTTAATCTGGGCCATTGAGTTCTTTCTTTTATAGTTTCTCTTTATTTTGCCTTTTTGTGCTCTTCTGATGGAACTTTAATTTTGCCTTAATGTACAAGCTGCTTCAGATGTGGCTTACTTTGCGGTGTACAGTGGTAAATATAATTACAATTTAATTGGCTCATAACCCCTTGAGGGTATGGGAATAAATTTAAGACATGTAATTTAGGCAAAAAACAAAGGAAAAGTTTAAAAACATTAGGTATGAATTGTGATTAAGACTAGTAAAAAATAATCCTGATTTTGTTTTAGGTTTTTGATGATATTCATTTATATTTTAATATATATATTGTATTGTATTAACATATGACATTTTAACATTACTTACATTAAAAGTTTACAGAAAAAGTATTTATAGTCCAGATAGCTGGTGGCGTTAACTAATAACAGGAACAGTCGTGTATGGTCCCCGAGAGATCGGCCCCCCTGCTCCAGCAGGAGGAGGAGGAATTCGGGCCGGACGACGGGATCCATGCGGCAACACAATGGAAATAAAAAACACTGAGTAAAAAACGGGAAACAAAACGGAGGGTAGACACGGAGGTGACCGTTTTTGGTCGGTTCTTCAGTCACGATTCACAGTAACACGGAACGAGGAGACACAGAGAATTCACAAAACTATGATCTTTAATATCCAACAGGGTGATAAAGAGCACAAGCAGGGAAGACATACAAGAACTGACAAACACTAACTGAATGGACTCGAGTTAAATACACAGACAATTAGTGAGGAAGATGATACATACCTGGAAACAAATTAACAATCAACGAGAGGGAGAAACTGGGTCACAGACAGAGCTGGGTAGTAACTGATTACATGTAATCTGGATTACGTAATCAGATTCCAAAATTAAGTACTTGTAATTAAGTACGTTACATTTTAAAATACTCGTAATCAGACTACAGTTACTTTTTATGGATTACATGGTTACATATGATTCACAAAATAGCAATAAATTATTCATAATTTATTGATTCTCACTAATTTCTCTTTTTCATATTTAAAAATGTTCTTTTCTAAAATAGGCTACTGATTATATACATTCAGATAGTCCAGTTTTGTGGACATTCACTCTGTCATTAATCAGGTAGTGATACAGCATTTGACCACTGGATTTACAAAAATCATTTCAGGTTTATGTTATGTCTTTTGGAAGGCTTTTGTCTTTCAAATTCATTAAAATGCATTCACATTATTTCTTTGTTACATGTAATGCAGGCATTCCTAAACTTTTTGTCATTTAAACATTATTTGCCTATAATATACTTTAGGTATATACTTTAAGTACCCCTGAGATTTTAAAATCAATATTTCAATAATTAAGTATCCCATTTGCATGTTCAAGGTTTCTTTGATGTTGATTAATTGTTACATGGCACTTTTATATTTATATTATATTTTATATTTATTTGTATTATATTTTATATATATATTTATATTTAGAATTCAGCGCCCGTTAGAATCTTTTATTCCCATAGAAACCTGCGGCTAGACCAGCCGATGCACACATGCAGTCATAAGCATGTTATGTGCATGCGCATTGGCTGGTCTAAATAATAAGCTTTTTAAGTAACAACATTCATGGGGCAATTCATTTAAGATTTTTGTTGTTGATTTGATGTATGTAATTTAATTGCGATTTCAGAAAGCATTTTTTGAGATTTCAGGATTTTCCTATTCATTAAGGTGAAGAGTGAAGAGACTTTCCTTGAAAGGGACTTTGTTTTGAAATTATTTTTATTTAATTTTTAGGATTTAATTAATTGTTAGCTTTTCATTAAAGGAACATTTTACAATTCCCCTAGATTTAAAGGGATAGTTCACCCAAAAATGAAAATTCTGTCATCATTTACTCAGCCTCAAGTAGTTCCAAACCTGTATGAATGTCTTTGTTCTGCTGAACACAAATTAAAATATTTTGAAGATAGTTTGTAACCAGGCTGTTTTGGGGCACCATTGACTTCCATAGTAAAAAAATACAAATACTATGGAAGTCAATGGTACCCCAGAACTGCTCTGTTTCCCACATTCTTCAGAATATCTTGCTTTGTGTTCAGCAGAACAAAGACATTCAAACAGTGTGAAAGCACCATTCGTCGGCGATTCGCCTCGCTTTTTTACATCGCGCTCAGTGTGGAAAATGCCTTTAAACAGTTGAGTTTTACAGTTTTGAATCCCTTCAGCCGATCTCCAGGTCTGGGGGTAGCACTTTTAGCTTAGCTTAGCATAGATCATTGAATCGGATTTTACCATTAGCATCTCTCTCAAAAACGACCAAAGAGTTTCGATAATTTTTCTGTCTGTCTTAGTACATGATGTAACTACAGAGGAGTCAAGCTTTAAATAGGAAAATTATCAACTCTTTGGTCATTTTTGAACGAGATGCTAACGGTCTAATCAGATTCAATGATCTATGGTAAGCTACGCTAAAAGTGCTATGCCAGACCCGGAGATCGGATGAATGATTCAAAAACTGTAAAACTCAACTGTTTAACTCTTGAGGGGTTGTAAAATGAGCCTATTTTTTAAAAAAGTGGAGTGTTTCTTTAAACTCTCAATCCCCCTGCAGTTCCTTTACGAACCTTAGTTTGGGAAACCTTGATATAATACCGTAATATCATGTTTAATGCCCTTCATGTTGTAAATTACAATGAATGGAACACATTTTCTAACTCTTTGCATTTTTTACATCATTATGGTACAAGATAATCCTATTTAAATAAAAAAAGAATAAAATTTTCCACAAATATATTGAGCAGCACAACTTTTTTCAAAATAGATAATAATAGGAAATGATACTGGAGCAGCAAATCATCATATTAAAGTGATTTCTAAAAGATCATGTGGCACTGAAGACTGAAGTAATAATGATGTAAGTTCAGCTTTGCATCACTGGAATAAATCACTAATTTTTAATTTTCATAATATTTAACTACTGATCTTACTTTAATGAGCATAAGAACTTATAGAAACATCAAAAAACCTTACTGACCCCAAACTTTTGAACATTAGTTTATATAATAAAAGGGGTGTCCAATCCTGTTACTGGAGGGCCACTATCCTTCAGATTTCAGCTCCAACTCAACAAACACAACCTGAACCAACATTTAAGATGTTTTCCTATTCTATTTAAGATATTTAGGCCTATTTATAGCCTTCAACTTTTTTTTAAATGCTTTTAAGCCTCTGAATAGAATTGTGGCACTGTGTCAGAGCACTGAAAGATCAATCTGAGCAGGATATGTGATCCTGTTTTCCTGTTTCATGGTTTTTGGCAGTGCAAGCCAGGGGAGAGCAGCAGCTCACATCAGTTCATGGTGGCCCAGAGCACCACCCTAATGTGCATATGTCCATTTCAGACCAGATGAGCTCACAAATCAATAGCTGCCCTTTAAAACGGTGGGCCCCGCTACAGTCCCTGTGTACCTGGTGTAGTTTACCAGCTGCCGTCAGTGCTCCTAGCTAGTCCCCGACCCAATCGCTCTCTGATTGGGACAGATGGCCATGCTGGAGTACTAGAGAGACTGGACTGCATGTCCATTTATTCTCATTAGTCAGGAGTCTGATAAAAACCCAATGCAGTCTAGCTGCTCATTTATTTGGAAAGAGTTCCAACATTCGAGGGTATGGCTGGCTTCAGGTGCACAAAGCCATATGGATTTCCATTAAAGGGATAGTTGACCCAAAAATGAATAATTTACTCACCCTCAAGTACAAGCTGTTCTTGTTTATACACACTCAAAAATATATTTAGGTCTAAATGTAAAATGAATGTATTTTAATTGCATGTAAAAATATCCATCCATTTGGATTACACAGTTTTAACATAAACAAACTAAATGTCATACATATATCAAACAAGAATGCAATTTCTGTAATAGTACTAATAAACTGAATATGATTTAAATACACAACAACCAGGTTCATTAAGATATTTACATGTATATATTTATTATGAATTTATCATAGATACATTTAATTTGTTTCAGTCTCAACTGTTTTAACTAATCAAATCTTACTTGTTCCTCAGCTCTATTTAAACTGTTAAAATGTTTTAAATTGTCATTTAAAATTTTCACAATAAACATATTTGTGCTGATTCAAAGCAATTTTTTTAAAGAGTTGCATTTAAAAGTGTGATCTAATCAAATAAAGTAGATTAAAATGTTTAATCATAAACTATGCATGATTGTTTTTTCTTAAGTTAAATGAAAGTGAATAGTGACAAAAGATACTTTTCAGTGATTAATGACTGAAAGTTATCATATGCCTAATCTGGATACTCTGGATATAGCACCATTGGCGTAGCTAGTCAGTCCCGGGCCTATAGGCAAAATTAGTACGTGCCCACCCAAATGTTATGGGTTCCAACTCAGTTAACTTGTTGATTTTTCTGACGTAAATAACGTTACGTGACTATTCCCAAGCTGTTTTAATTACAGTATAAATGCTTAGAAATAATATTTAACGTTTTATTCATTCATTCATTGCACGCTTGACGCAAGCCACCCAATAATCTCAATAAGCTTTGTGCTTTTTTATTATAACACAGTTTCATCTTTCTGTAAATGTTAAGATCAGATACAAACAATAAATGTGTTTTGCACTCTCACTCTTTTATTTGTAGTGAGGTAACTACATTCACCTCAGTTCAAGCAGCATGTGAATCAATTATATTTTCCTGTTTAATATTTGCAGCACAAAATAAACATGAATAAATATTTGAATGCATATTGAAAAGAAATTTGAACAATTTAATACAAATTCCTGTCTCATGAAATTGATCAAGTTTCAAAAACATCTAAGCCTACGTTTTATTGGGGTTTTTCGTCTTAAGAAAACAGGTGTCCTGACATTTTATCCTACCCGTCAGATTTTCCTAACTCGGCTTACTGCGCATGCGCGCATCAATATTGCATCCTTTTTCTCACGCTGAACAACAATATTTAATGTATCAGCATTACTGTAAGGGTAGGTTTAGGGTAGGGGTTGGTGTAGACGTTAATAAAACACAATATAATATGTTTTAAAAAATATTTATTTTTGGTTTCCAGTACTAGCTGTATCCCTTCTATCCACAACCGCGAATATAGCACATCATTACTGTATGTGCATTACTGTAAGGGTAGGTTTAAGGTTGTGGTAGATGTACACATTAATAAAACATAATTTAATAGGTAGAATTTTTTGTTGTCGAATTGTACTACCCACTGTTTTAATGGGAGGTAGCAAAATCTGACAGGGTAGGACAAACCGACAGAACAGCGGTCAGATGCCACATACTTTTCCCCCCCAAGTGTTTCACATTAACTTCACGCAATATAACATGATTTTATTATAGTAATGTTGTCTTTATTCTTAAAAAAGTATGACGTTAATCCTATTTAGTTAGTTATTTTTCAGCATGACACTAAAATTCCGCTGTAGGGTATTTGTACTTCATGCAAACACAATCTTGGCACAGCGGCCTACAGAACATACATACATACAGACAGACGTACAGACAGACGTACAGACATACATACATACATACAGACAGACAGACAGACAGACGTACAGACAGACGTACACAGACGTACAGACATACGTACGTACATACATACATACATACATACAGACAGACAGACAGACAGACGTACAGACAGACGTACAGACAGACAGACAGACGTACAGACAGACAGACGTACAGACGTACAGACAGACGTACAGACAGATGTACAGACAGACAGATGTACAGACAGACAGACAGACAGACGTACAGACAGACGTACAGACAGACAGACAGACGTACAGACAGACAGACGTACAGACAGATGTACAGACAGACAGACAGACGTACGTACAGACAGACGTACAGACAGACATACAGACAGACAGACAGACAGACAGACAGACAGACAGACAGACAGACAGACAGACAGACAGACAGACAGACAGACAGACAGACAGACAGACAGACAGACAGACAGACATACATACAGACACACATACATAAATAAAATAGTATGAAGCTGACTATCCTGACTCCCCATGTCTCCTCACTGGACGCGCCTTTAGAAATAGATATTTACGGATTACATAGGCTAATAAAAGAGTTGTACATTTTTTATTTGAATTATTATGTAAAATTATGGAGAATTTTAATTTTCGACTCTTATTAAGAAAAAAATGCAAGTTATCTCGCTAGCGCCACCATGTCCTTCAACGTGGCTTCAGCTTCCACTTTTAGCACAAATAATTGGATATTTATCACACATTTATAATTTTTATATATATGTATATTGTGAAATGCTTTAAGTTTTTTATGTCTCAAATCATGTTTATTCGAGAAGGCTAAACTGATCAAACATGCTCAACTCACTTTCTGGCGCTGGCCCCTTGATATAAAAATATTTTTTAATACACTTCAAATATATGGGATTATTAGCAGAAATCATACCATGTGTCATACTCGCGGTGACAGTGTGCTTGGAAATAATATTTCATGTCTTCCATTGCATTCGTTATTTGCAGTGTGCCAGAGACCCAATAGCAATAAGAGTTGTGCATTTGATATTAAACAAAGTCTCAGTTTTATACCTAAACACAAACTATGTGTCTTACAATAATGTGTTTTCAAGCTCTTTAATGTGGCGTGACAGATTGCTGTATTTATGTGAATCAATTAAAATTATTATGAAAATTCCACCACTTAGGCCTACACCACAAAAACATCGGTGGCGTCCAAACTTTCATTCCTCACATGTAGCCTATTTAATTAAACCGTAATAAAACATTCTAAAGGTTGAAGTAGACTCAAATTTGACAACATAAGATTTATTGTTGTCTTTTCTGAAGTAGGTTGCAGACGTTAAGTGACTATTCACAAACTGTTTTATTCATGGTATAATACAGTAAATGATTGGACATAATATTCAAGTCTTCCATTCATTTTTTGTAGTGCACCAGCCACCCAGTAATCACAATAATTTTGTGCTTTGTTGTTTTTAATATAACACAGCTCAGCTTTCAAACTCTCAGTTTTATAACGAAATACAAATTATAAATGTTTTTCCTCTTTATTTCAAGTTTATAGCATGAGATAAAATTGAAGGAACATCAGAAGGGATAAAAAACAGTTTAGCCTAATTTATAATGAAAATAATGTCTCGTTCCTTATTGTAACCGGAAAGATGATTGACTCACATGCCACTTAAACTGAAGCTAATACAGCAATCTGTCACACCACATTAGAGAGTGACAAACACATTGCAATATAGCCTACATATTGTTAGTATTTCGCTAAAAAACTGACAGATTTTTAAAGCTGAGACTTTGGAATATTTCCCGGTGCTCCCAATCCGGGCCATTTGCATGTGCAAAAGGCATATACTCCCAAAATATTAGGCTATAACTTTAATCTTTATTGTTGAAACATTTTGACTTGTAATTTTAGATTTTATTGTATTTTTAAAGAGGCACTAAAACGGCATCGTAATGTAAAGGGGAAGAGAGAGAGAGAGAAAAGACATGGGCTCGGGTCACACTCCGGGGAGAATTCTGATAAGGAGTAGGACAAGGGCTGGACCCATGCAAGGCTCTATATTCGTTCCCTTTCAATTAAAAGTTCCCCCTCGGCTCGGCGGGCCCCCAATCTGCCTGGGCCCATATGCTTCTGCTTACCCTGCATGCCCAGACGCTACGCCACTGTATAGCACACAAGTCATATAAACTAGTTTTAAGATTCTTTATTGGAGATAATCTGGAGCTTTAAAGGGTTACTCCACCCCAAAATGAAAATTGTCATTAATCACTTACCCCCATGTCGTTACAAACCCGTAAAAAGCTTTGTTCGTCTTAGGAACACAATTTCAGATATTTTGGATAAAAAAATGGGAGGCTTGTGACTGTCACATTGAATGCCAAGTAAATAACACTGTCAAGGCCCAGAAAAGTATAAAAAACATTGTCAAAATAGTCCATCTACCATCAGTGTTTCAATCTGAATTTAATGAAGCGACTAGAACACTTTTTCTGCTCAAAGAAAACAAAAATAATGATTTTATTCAACAATTCGTCTCCTCCTCGTCACCGTAGAGCCATTTTGGAGAATATCTGCTGGACGTAAACAGCATACACTGTTCTGTATCAGCTGTGCCATGCTGATATGTTTTCTACGTTTATTTATGCTTTGATTTGAATGAAAACAAGAGTATCTGAGTGGTGTGGCTGACACGGAACAGCATACACAGTTTGCATCCAGCGGATATTCTCCAAAATGGCTCTACGGTGACGAGGAGGAGACGAATTGTTGAATAAAATCATTATTTTAGTTTTTGGTGGAGTAACCTTTTAAAGTCGTTAATCAGCATTCACAGTAAATTAATGGAAAAGAATAGCTTGCACATTCTTCTAAACATCTCCTTTTGTGTTTGACAGAAGAAAGAAGGTCAGACGTGATTGGAATGATGTGAATAAATAATGACAGAAATTTCATTTTTTTGGTAAGCTATCCCTTTAAGTGTCTTTGCAGGAGGTACCCAAACCCCTCAGACCAAGTTAGTGCATATTGAGAGTGCTCTAAGGATTTTGTGTTCACGTGTGTTTAGAGGTCACAGTGTCTCTTTCAAGCAGTGACTTCAAGCTTTTGAGGTGTCAGTGTGATGAGGACGTGTGCGTGAGAGAAAGATAGACTAACACAACCACTGCCTCCACGCCTGTCACCTTTCACCGGGCAGAAAACACATCCTGACGTTAAATGAATATTAAGGCCAACAGCTTCTTTTACTTGGGTTCACTAGCAGGGGGTCTGCGGCGGGGGGACTGCAAATATGTGTGCGCTTGCTTGTGTTTATGCATATGCGTAGGAAAATGTGTGTAATTTGGAGTGACGGCTCTTGTCGACGTCTCCATCACCTTCCTGAAGGGGCATTTCCCAGCTGTCAGAGCTTTGAATGACAGGTCACCATGTGCCATGTACTTCAGTCCGGCCGTACAAATGACCCTCTTCCCTTCTCTCGGCTTTCCCTCAACCCCCTCTTATGTCCATCTTTCCATTCTTCTCACCTCTTTCATAAGTATCTCTATTGTGTTGCTTATGTTTTTAGCCTTCAGTGTTAAATGCTTGAAGAGTGCTTCTATGCCCCTCCTCATGGGCTGGATCCACATATCCAGACCCATCATCAAACGCTTGACTGCAAGCTAAATCAAATCTACCCACACACACACTGGTATAAAGAGGCCTATTGTCCGCAGGCTGCTTTTGTTAATGTGGAATTATCGCAGGGGATCCTCAAACCATCTTAGAGCGACTGACAGCTTTATAGAGAGGGAGAGAAGGGGTGGAGGGGAGGGATGGATGGAGTTGGAGATCTGAAGCGGAGACTCCTGGGGGAGTTTAAGAGCTGCTGGCTGCAGCGAGACAGGACGACACAGGGCTACTTCCTGCTCGTCGTTAGGGTCTGGCATCTGCGTCCAGTTCCAAAGCTCCCGCTTCCCGCTGATACCTCAGCACTTCCCTCGCAATCATTGGATTAACTAGGAGCTCTCTCAGAAAGAGTAACAGAACGTTCATCTCACTCTAGTGACTAATTGTAACAGGTTGTCAATTGAATATGACAGATTTAACATCTTTTCTTTTTGACATTCAGCTCTCGTTTCCATGAGAGACAGATCCTGGTGTAGAGTAGGGATGTAAAGCCATTGGAAATGGTTTCTGTACTGCAAGTGAAAAGTTAGGGAATACTAAATATATGACAATGTGGTGGAAAAAATGTATTCGTTTTCTCAACTGCCAAAATACATATGATATACAGGTACATCTAAAAAAAAAAATTATATCGTGATTTTTTTCTTGTAACTTATTTAAAAAAGTGAAACTTTCATATTTTAAATTCATTACATGTAAAGAAAAACATTTCAAAAGATTTTTGTCAGAAAACTGTCAGAAACCGTCTCAGAGAAGCTCATCTGCATCCTCGTCATCCTCATCGGGTCTCGACCTGACTGCAGTTCGTCGTCGTAACCGACTTGAGTGGGAAAATACTCACATTCGATGGCGTCTGGCACTTTGGAGAGGTGTTCTCTTCACAGATGAATCCCGGTTTTCACTGTACAGGGCAGATGGCAGACAGCGTGTATGGCATCATGTGGGTGAGCGGTTTGCTGATGTCAACGTTGTGGATCGAGTGGCCCATGGTGGCGGTGGGGTTATGGTATGGGCAGGCGTATCTTATGGACAACTAACACTTTATTAATGACATTTGAATGCACAGTGACGTGATACTGAGGACCATTGTTGTGCCATTCATCCACGACCATCACCTCATTTTGCAGTATGATAATGCACAGCCCCATGTTGCAAAGATCTGTACACAATTCCTGGAAGCTGAAAACATCCCAGTTCTTGCATGGCCAGCACTCACCGGACATGTCACCCATTGAGCATGTTTGGGATGCTCTGGATCGGCGTATACGACAGCGTGTTCCAGTTCCTGCCAATATCCAGCAACTTCGCACAGCCATTGAAGAGGAGTGGACCAATATTCCACAGGCCACAATCAACAACCTGATCAACTCTATGTGAAGGAGATGTGTTGCACTGTGTTAGGCAAATGGTGGTCACACCAGATTCTGACTGGTTTTCGGAGTGTGTATTTAATCTGCACATTTTAGAGTGGCCTTTTATTGTGGCCAGCCTAAGGCACAACTGTGCAATAATCATGCTGTCTAATCAGCATCTTGATATGCCAAAAATGTATTGCGTTTATAATTTTGTTCAGTGTATTTTAGATATTAAAACACTATTTCAAAGGAATATTCCTAGTAAAAATGCAACATATTTAAAACAAAATTTTCATACTAAGTATAGTTCAAATCTATTAACATTTACTGACACATCACTTGAGACTTGCTGATATAACTTGCTGAAAATGATGAGACGGCCTACAGAGAGTAGGTGAGTACCCTGACTAAATGGTGCCAGGAGAACCACTTCTCAGTTAACATCGACAAGACCAAGGAGCTGGTGGTGGATTTCAGGAGACAGAGCAGAGAACACACACCCATCACCATCGACAAGACACCTGTGGAGCAGGTAAACCGCTTTAAGTTCCTCGGCGCTCACATCACCGAGGATCTCACATGGTCTGCTCACACAGATGCAGTGCTGAAGAAGGCACATCAGCGTCTCTTCTTCCTGAGACGGCTGAGGAAGTTTGGAACGAGCCCCAGCATCCTCAGATCCTTCTACACCTTCATTTTTCTTTCCCGATGGGCAAAGAGCTTCTTGTTTTAAGCAGAAATCTACCCATAAATCTAACAAAATCCTGAAAATCCAACCAAAGCTAAAATCTAACCATATATATACTGTATATATGGTTAGATTTTAACTAATTGGATATATATATATATACTAAAAAAACATATTTTTTTTAAATCTTATAATTTAATCTTAATGTTTGTTGATGAACTATCAGTACTAGTCAACATACTATAATGCATTATAGTAAATGTAACCACCTTCAGAATAGCACAGGTATTATTATAATTTTTTTGTACATTATTTGTTGGCTATTTTTAGTACTCGTATAGAGCAGTTCTTACTATGTTAACAAGAGATGTGTTTTGGGTCGAGGTGTGTGAAGGGACTCAGCAGGTTCTTCGTTCCCTGCGTTGTAGTGGGGGGTCCCATGGAATGCCAGGAAATACCACTCTATGCTGTCACTGATACATCACGACACAGCTCTGTGGCCCACTCACACAAATGCCACGTTAGAAGCAATTAGTACCAACAGTCACAAACTGAACCGCGTTGATCCACTGGTTATGGGAACGAGTGTGTGTTTGTGTGTGTGTATGTGTATTTAGAGCAGTGACAGCTGATACTGGTCAGTTGTCTCATTAGTTTTATCATTAGGCTAACAGCTGAGTACAGAGGCTCACTCTCTCACACTCACTACTTTCTCTCCTATTTGTCTTTCTTCCCCATGGTTCTCCTGGGAAATACTTGGAGCAGTGCCCCATTTCCATCTACCTCCTACCATATTCAGATATGCCTTATATGAAATGTAAACAAAGGCCAAACCATTCAACCCTTTCATCATGTTCTACAGTTTCAGACTCATCTCATATCCACCGTGCCCTTTCTATATACTCCACATAGTGTGCCCTGTGAGTTTGTAATGGTGACTCTCGTATCCAGCTGTTCTGTGGCTTGTCTAATTGTTGGCATGACAGTGTCAGTGATATGGTAAGGGGATGCCCTGGTCATATGTGCACATCGCTGGATGGTTGAGATAGACTGGCTGTATATGGTCTCTCTTTTACTATCCCTCATAGATGCACTATAGGACAGTCACAAAGCTGTCTTAACAGTCCGTTGCTGTCTTCTTAAATCTGATTTGCTGGCTGATCCAAACCAGACAGTTACAGAAGAACACAGAACTGACTCAATAACAGCTGAGTAAAACTGTATCATCTGTGCCTGTGGCAGGTTTAACTTTTTCAGCCGAGGAAGTACAACCTCTGGGCCTTTTTACAATGGAGTCAATGTGAATGTCCCACTTCAGGTCCTGAGAGATGGTTGTGCCCAGGAACCTGAATGACTCCACTGCAGTCACTCTCCTGAAGTTTACTATCATCTCCTGTTTGAATTATTCTATCAAGTTAATCTATCACTATCATCTCCAATTTGAGTCAATCATTTGCCAAATTTCATAATTGTGACAGCCCTGGTTCTAAAGCAAAGTTTGTTCTAAAATATAAGAAGCAAAAGAAACATAATATGAGTCCAATTATAATTAATTGTTGCATATATCCTTGTGAAGATGACAATCCCATAATGGACTGCGATGAGCTTAGTGAAAAAATTAATCAAATATGATTAACAAGGCGTGTGAAATACTGACAAACATTTCTGTCATGACAACTCTCTGAGGGATTGGCATGGTAATGTGCATGACAATGTTAATGTATTTGGTCTTGGCAGAATAGATCTGCTATGCTGCTGCTGCCAATACATCCACAACATGCTGCTGTGAGCATGTAAGAAATAATGCTGCTGCAAATATAACATACATGAAATAACCCCCTAACATACAGGAATCACCTCGTAGCAGATCTATACAGGTGGAGCTGGGGAAGGTGGAGGGTTTCCGATGCATGCTGCAAAACTGCTACAGCAAGCACTAGTCATATATTTGAATGCAGAATGCAGAGAGCTCACTGGCTACCGATACAGGAGAGAACCAATCAGCTGTGCCATGTGGTAATGATGTCATGCATTAGGTCAGATAGAGTTAGACATATCGGGCTGCGCCATCTAGAGTTCCATGCCAAAACTCTGTATATTTTATTAGATGCTAAGTAGTATTAGTCCAATTGTATACAATATTTGTGTGATTTATGTATGTTTTATGCATATTAGAAGATAGTGTTCTTATATAGCTTACACTTATAAATAAAGGTTCCAAAAAGGGATTTTTGCAGCAATGCAACTAAAGAAAAAAACATTTCAGTCAACAGTTCTTAAAGGGGTCATATGACGTTGCTAAAAAGAACATTATTTTGTGTATTTGGGGTAATGCAATTTGTTTTTGCAGTTGAAGGTTCAAAAAACAGATTATTTTCCACATACCGTACATTGTTGTTGCTCCTCTCTGTCCTGTCTTTTTGAAACGCGTTGATTTTTAAAATTAAAGCTTATCGTTCTGAAAAGCATAGTGTGCTCTGATTGGCCAGCAATTCAGTGCATCATGATTGGCCGAATACCTCAAATGTGTGATGGAAATGTTACACCCCTTACCATATTTGAAAACACACAGCTTCTCCACGACATTAGTGGCGGTGGTAACAATACTACAGTGAGGATAATAGTTACGCCTTCTTTCTTTGCATTTACATCCGGGCAGTGTTATGCAAATCTTCCCACACAGTGACATAGATTTGTGGGGGCATGTTTGAGAAAGGCGTGGATGAGACCTAACTTTTAGAAAGAATATCTCTTTGGGTTTTAGACTTTAATCTTTGTGACTTCACGGAAGTTATATACAGTATGTATGTATAGCTTGTAACACTCCAAAGACAAAGGAAAACCAATGCTATCTGACGGCAATTTATTCATATTTTACGAGGTGGCTAATTCGTATATGAATTCGTACGACCTAACTCGTACGATTTCTCTAAACCCAGTGACGGGTAGGTTTAAGGGCGGGGTTAGGTGTAGGTAATTCATACAAATTGACAACTCATAAAATACGTACTTGTTTGCATATATCGTATGAATTAGTGAGGTCATACGAATTAACCCCCTTGTAAAATATGTACGAATTGCCGTGAGATCGGGCTGGGCAAACAAGAAATCGCGCCATATGACCCCTTCAAGAACCATTTTTTTCTTAGTGTGATTTTAAAAATATTATTCTGAACAACTTTTTTCTACTATGAAGAATGTTGTGTGCAATGGAAATATTTCATGGAGGTTCTGAAGTTCTGAAGAAACCATAGATGCCAATAATACAAATAAATATATATTTAAAGTGAAGCAACATGCTAACATCAAACTCTTTTGAAATAAGCCAGTCTTATACTGGATGTGTGTGTTGAATTGCTTCCAGTGTAGGGCGTTCCAAATCAATCACTTATTAAGTTTCATGGTGGTTGGGATGCTGTCTTAGAAGGCAGCTGCCTGTGTAGGGAATCTGTAGCGATGCAGCTAGGTGTGTTTGGACAGTAGGAGTTTGTGTGAAAGCTCCTTTCATTAAGAAGAGTGACTAAGGATGGGCAGAGATGTAATGGAGGTCTGAAACTGCCCTCTGAACCTCCGCCGATAAACTCACAGGAAGTGTAAATATTTGTTCCCGCAAGCGTTTTGACAGGCCTGTCCTATTTACCAGCCTCAGTACCTCATTCTGCACTCTCTGTTTGCTCAGATCTGCATGTGCGCATGTTAGTATTAGATGCTATAGTGTATCTGTGCAAGCCTTTTTTGTTCTTGCAGGAAGTCCTTCTGAAAGTGTTATGTCAGATTAGGCGATTGCTCTGCATGTGTGATCTGAACGACAGCTGCCCAGAACTTCTGCCTTCCTCCTATAGGTTTAATGTGCTCAGATTGTGTTACATAATGGGCACCCTTAACTGACAAAATCTCATTTTCATTTCTCTTGTATTTATTTTCACACATTTCCTCATATCTTTTGTCCTTCGTAAAGTCCTTTGTATTTTTCTCTGTTTCCGTCTTTATCATTTTGCATGTTTAAGTGTTATGAATAGTTGTATTTTTAGCACTATTATTGCTCAGTAAAGCACTTTGAATAACTATTTATTTTAATAAAATGTACAATATTTAAGCTACACTACTGGTAAAAATGTTATAATAATAATCATACATTTTTGAAAACATTTTAGAAAGAAATTATTATGCTTAAGTCAAGTCAAGTCACCTTTATTTATATAGCGCCTTTAACAATACAAATTGTAACAAAGCACTGCACAATATCAAAATAGGCAAATTTTGTCAATAATGTAAAATGACAGGATTTAACACTCAATTATCTGCTGAATGCATTTCATTATTGAATTTAGTAATGACATTTTCCAGCTTAGTTCAGTTTAAATAATATCTGTGCAATCAAGTCGATGATTGTGCTGGAAATGAAGTGTCCCCAACTGAGCAAGCCAGAGGCGACAGCGGCAAGGAACGAAAACTCCATCGGTGACAGAATGGAGAAAAACCTTGGGAGAAACCAGACTCAGTCGGGGCCAGTTCCCCTCCGGCCAGACGAATCAGTAGTTTGTTCCAACTGCAGCAAAGTCAGAGTGTAAGTGGTCCACTGGTTCCGGGGTCTTTCGATGGATGTCTAGGTGACGAGGTCCTCACTGGAGATCTGTCTCTGGGCTCATCTCGGAGGTCCTCGGAGGGGTTGTCATCGCTCTCTTCTCAGGTGTTCGGTCATCTCTATCGTTTAATGGTAGGATCCAGACTGAGGCTTGTGTAATTCCTAACTACCACGGGATGTTAATCCCGTGTAACATAGAAACAGTAAGACAATTAAGCGTATGGCTCCATCCAGGAATAACCCTGGATGAAATTATCAGTATAACCCAAGCTAAAGCATAATAATGTGCATTTGTTCAGATAGACTGGCAGTACAAGATTGTGAGATGCATTATATGAATGCTTGGCTAAAGAGATCGTCTTTAATCTAGATTTAAACAGAGAGTGTGTCTGAACCCCTTTTCTTTCAGGCTATTCCATAGTTTAGGAGCCAGATATGAAAAAGTTCTACCTCCTTTGTGGACTTTGTTATCCTAGGTACTACCAAGAGTCCAGAGTTTTGCGACCTAAGGGGCGGGTTGGATTGTAGCGTGATAAAAGATTAGTTAGGTACGCAGGAGCTAAATCATTTAGGGCCTTATAGGCAAGTAATAATATTTTGTAACTGATACGAAACTTAATAGGTAGCCAGTGCAGAGACTGTAAAATTGGAGTAATATGATCATATTTTCTTGACCTGGTAAGGACTCTAGCCGCAGCATTTTGTACTATCTGTAGCTTGTTTATTGAGGATGCAGGACAACCACCTAGCAGTGCATTACAATAGTCCAGTCTAGAGGTCATGAATGCATGAACTAACTTTTCTGCATCAGAAACACTTAACATGTTCCGTGGCTTGGAAATGTTTCTAAGATGGAAGAATGCTGTTTTTGTAACATTGGAAATATGATTTTCAAAAGATAGGTTGCTGTCTAATATAACACCCAGATTTTTAACTGTGGAGGAAGTAACAGTACATCCGTCTAGTTGCAGATTGTAATCCAAGAGATTCTGTGTACTGTTTTTAGGTCCAACAAGTAATATCTCGGTCTTATCTGAATTTAATAGGAGAAAATTACTGGTCATCCAATCTTTTATATTTTTAACACCTCTGTTAGCTTAGATAGTTTCGAAGTTTCATCTGGTTTTGTTGAGATATATAGTTGAGTGTCATCAGCATAACAATGGAAACTAATCCCGTATTTTCTAATAATATTACCAAGGGCAGCATATATAATGAAAATAATAGAGGACCTAGGACAGATCCTTGTGGTACTCCATACTTTACTGGTGATGATTGAGATGACTCCCGTTTAAATAAACAAAGTGGTAGCGATCGGACAGGTAGGATCTAAACCATCTTAGAGCCTGCCCTCGAACACCTGTATAGTTTTGTAATCGATCTATCAGTATGTCATGATCTATAGAGTCGAACGCACTAAGATCAAGTAAAACTAGCAACGAGATGCAGCCTTTGTCTGACGCAAGAAGCAAGTCATTTGTAATTTTAACAAGTGCAGTTTCTGTGCTATGGCGGGGCCTGAAACCTGACTGAAATTCTTCATAGATATCATTTTTTTGCAAAAAGGAACACAATTGAGCAGACACTACTTTTTCTAATATTTTCGACATAAACGGAAGATTTGAAATGGGTCTGTAATTTGCCAGTTCACAAGGATCTAATTTTGGTTTCTTAATAAGAGGCTTAATAACTGCCAGCTTAAATGGTTTTTTTGGGACGTGACCTAAAGATAGCGAGGAGTTAATAATATTGAAGCGGTTGTTCTGCAACAGGTAACAACTCTTTCAATAGTTTAGTTGGTACAGGATCTAATAAACATGTTGTTGGTTTAGATGCAGTGATAAGTTTATTTAGCTCATCCTGTCCTATAGTTCTAAAGCACTGCAGTTTTTCTTTGGGTGCGATGGATGATGCTGAAGTACTAGACGCTGTAGAATCTACGTTTGTTATTGTATTTGATATTATCTATTTTATCAGTAAAGAAATTCATAAAGTCATTACTATTAAACTGTGAGGAATATTTAGATCGGGTGACATCTGTTTATTTGTTAATCTAGCCACTGTGCTAAATAAAAACCTTGGATTGTTTTGGTGATTATCTATGAGTTTGCGGATATACTCGGTTCTTGCAGTTTTAGAGCCTGTCTATAGCTAGACATACTGTTTTTCCACGCAATTCTAAAGACTTCCAAGTTACTTTTTTCTCCATTTGCTCAAGAATACGAGTATCTTTCTTGAGAGAATGGGTATAACTGTTGTACCATGGTTTTCTCTAACCTTTTTAATTTGATGGGTGCAACAGTTTCTAACGTATTAGAAGATAGTTCCCATGTTGCTAGTAATTGTGTCTAGTTCATCTGTATTTATGGGTACACAGCAGTTGAGATAAATCAGGCAGGTTGTTATTTGTGAATCTGTCTTTGGCTGGAATAATAATTCTGCCTGGGCGATAGCGGAGCCATATAGTTAATATCAGTAATATGCAGCATCGATACAAGGAAATGGTCAGTAACATCATCATCTTATAACAGCTTACCATTTCTTTATTAAAAAATACAGTAAAAACAGTAACATTGTGACATTCTTAAAATTTAAAACAACTATTTTCTGATTTAACACATTATACAATCTATTTAATATTTGTGATGCAAAGCTGAATTTTCAGCATCATAACTCCAGTCTTCAGAGTCACATGCTCCTTCAGAAATCATTCTAATATGCAGATTTGTTGTTTAATAAATATTATTATCTATGTTGAAAACAGTTATGCTACTTCATATGTTTTGTGGAAACTGTCATTTTCAAGATTATTTCTCAAGAAGTTTAAAACTACATTTATTTGAAATATATTTTTTTTTAATGGGCTATAACTTTATAATTGTCTTTGCTGTAACTTTTGAATTTATTGCATCCTTACAGAATAAAAGTATTCATTTCTGTAAAAAATAATCACTCTGACCCCAAACTTTTCAACAGTATATAAACTTATTTAGCTTTGCTTTGCCTATAGGCTATTCAGAACTGATTCGCAGTGTGGCATTAGCATGCTGCTAACCTAACAACATGATACAACAATGAGTAAATAAATACTGGCTAATTTATATCTATTTTCAGTACATAACTTATGCTTAGAAGTGTCTTAACAATACTGTTATTTATTTAATACAATTATTATTTATTAATACTAATATTTGTTCTTGTCCTCTGTTTTGTAGGAAAATGTTAGAGCCTACAGGATAGATTGCTTTGTTGTATTCCTCATTTTTAAGCTTTAGATAAAATGCA
Source organism: Gymnocypris eckloni scoliostomus (assembly GCA_027564155.1). Taxonomy (NCBI): domain Eukaryota; kingdom Metazoa; phylum Chordata; class Actinopteri; order Cypriniformes; family Cyprinidae; genus Gymnocypris; species Gymnocypris eckloni. Next base: position 12,594,099 of record CM050429.1, read on the forward strand.
TCTGCCAAATTAATAAATGTGATGTAAATGTAGATTACATTTTCCCATTCAGCTCATACATTCTGGGATTGCTTTCTCCATGAAGAATACATACATTTGTACCTGTGAATTTCCATATGCTTCTTTAAAATGCTGTTTTAGTAGGCATCTCACCAGGTTTTGGAACAGAGCTTGTGTGTTTAGCAAGTGTTGTTGTGTATGGAAGTATTCTGGGTTGGCTGGTATAATGAGGAGTCCTGCGGGGACAGATCAGTGGGTCAGCCAGCACCACAGAGACCCACACAACACACCAGTCACTCGCACAAACCCAGAGCGGCTAACAGGAAAGAGCAAAAACATGGGCCTGAGATGTTTTATTTTCAAAGAATGTCATGATTTTGAATGAATGCTTTGTTTGTCTTATAGGCCTATTGTTGTGTGTGTGTGTGTGTGCGTTTGCGTTTGCATTTGTGTTTGTGTGTGTGTGTGTGTGTGTGTGTGTGTTTGTGGGATGTCAGACTCGTTCTCTCTGATTCTCTTTGATTTCTCGGCTGTCTTCTGATCTTTTTTCATCCTTTCTCTTCTCTGAGCAGGTTATTGTTTCAGGGCAAGAGCTGTAAAAGGGTTCAATGCTCATAATGTAACCCCCCTCACACACACCGGACCAAGGGCCTGAGGTGAGCGTTAGATGAAAGCGTGAGTCTATGTCAGGCACTCGTCCCTCGAGGATTCTTTGTTATGTTTTTCTTCTTCCACAGAGTCTTCATCACATTCACCTGAAAACCCAACGCACAAAACCTCACGCATACCTCGTATTATGAAACGATCACTCCATCTTACAACTGTTTAATTCCGCCCAAGGTCATTGAACTCATTTCACTGATCATAGCGCCAATCCTTTAAAGTCTTATGCACACATTCACACAGTAATTGCACCCTCTATTAGGCCTGTATTTTTAGTGCAGACGTTCCCAGAGGTCTGTTAGGCAGAGGATGGTATGGGCTGAGTGGGCAGATGCAATAACACTCCCCTCACCTGTCTCCACCGCTGAGACTCATCATGATTTCACACTGACAATCCAACCATGTGACACGTACACACTGCGTGCAGATACTCGAGCAGTGCTTCTGAAATCACGATCCTCTGTAAGGAAATGTTATGGTGCGTAGTTATCTTAGTATTTGAGTGTAGAAGGATTTGTTTGTACTTGCATATTTATCAGGCCTAAATTTGAACCACTCACAAGTGTGACAGGAAACTGTCAGTGTTGGATGTGACATACTTCATTACTGCTATCAAATTATTAATGTCTCTCTTTTCTAGTAGCCTCTGTTATTCCTTAGTAAGAATTAAATCAATCAAAACTGATGTTTCAGGGCCACCACTCAGCTTTATTAGTTTGAGTAATCAATGTAAACATGTTTACTCTGTGTTTGTTTTTTGAAAACAATTTCTTTAGAAGTTAAAAGACTGATTTTGTTTTTGCTGAGACAAAATATTTGTTTTTAGAGTGTGTTACAATGAATAGACATGGTTTTGATCAAAATGTACATTTACATTTATGCATTTAGCAGACGCATTTATCCAAAGCAACTTACAGTGCATTCAGGTTATACATTTTGTCAATATGTGTGTTCCCTGGGAATTGAACCCACAACCTTTTGCGCTGCTAATGCAATGCTCTACCACTGAGCCACAGGAACACATTTAACTTTTTGTCATTAGGTTGAGACTAGTAGCCTATAATGGCAAGGTTATAAAGTTCTAATTGACAGATATTTTGTTATGTTAATATAGATATATGGAAATATATATATGCTGCTATAATGTATATTTTCATGTCAGAGTGCTGAAGAAATGAATAGGCGCATTAGAAAATAAACCATGTTTGGATGTTACAAATGATTGGGAGAACAAAATAACTCACTACTCTTGACCAAAACATTTTAGAGGTTTTAATTATATTTGGACAGCTAAGGCAGTTTAATTTTTACATGTTAATTATTCAGTTTCTCTGGTAGGCTGTTTCCTACTTAAATGCTATTGTTATAGATCCCCTGTGCCTGAAATGTTTTAATTTGTCTCTTTGTTTTATTTTATTTCTACTATATCTAGTAGTATCTGGTCATTCGTGGTAACTCTTCATAAAGACATTTTAATTACCCAAAGGAAAAGCAGTGTTCACAAAGCTGCATAAATGAAAATCTGCTTCAGAGCCGTTTTGCCATTGTCTGAGCACAAGAATAAACACTTAGTCTCTGTGCAGTGTAAAGTTGACTAGAATTTGTTACATTTCTACAGTGAAGACTTGAACAGAAGGATACAATTCAGTATGCAAATATTACCATTGCTGTACACTCCGAAAGCCGAATACTAAGTCAGGTCAAAGAAAAATATATAAATATTTAGAATTATTAAACATTTAATAAATCCTTAACATTAAACCGAAATAGATAGCACAAAATAGATAGATGGCTGAAATGATCAATTATCTACAAAGCAATGGTCGAATGTAGTCTGTGTCAAATGGTATGTCAGAAGTTTAAACTAATATGGTTTAAAACGCATGATTTTAGTGCGATAGACATGATATGAACATGAACAAAATGAAAATGAACAAAAAATCTGATGGCAGCTCACTCAGGGCGGGTCTAAGGTAAGATATCCTTGTCAATCAACTATCATGGAGGAGGCCTGTACAGAACTACATCATTCTGACAGGAATCTCAGAACAGCCTGATTTGAGAATTTAGGATTTTAAAATATGGATAAAAAAAAAAACACTGGTGGGATTTTTATCATTATAGGATGGATGTGTGTACACACACTTCCAACACACATATGTTCAAACTTGTAAAGTGAATTTTGCATCTGATGACCCCTTTAAAATCACTTGAATGGTTAAGCTGACAAAGGCTTTAAAAATATATAAATGGTAAACAGTGACAGTAAACAGTGGTAAACAACTTTGCCGATCGTCTTTCATGCTGGCCCTGGGCCATCGGCCAGTCCTTATTGTTGAGCCCAGAAGTGCCAGATGTTTAGACACAACATTGTACATTTTGATAGTTTTTATTTAATTTTGCAGACAAAGCAGAATTGAATAAAGACAGTGGTCACTTGCACAGAGGGTCACAGGGGGTGGCTCATTGGCTAGCCACTGGACCTCTGCCCTCATCTGCCTATTTTAATCAATGATTTTATTTAGACATCATCAATGCATTGATGGTGACTCCACATTTCCTTCACTCTCAGTGTCAAACAACTAACGTTTGAACGCTGATCCTTGTGTTAAGTGACCTAAACATTCCCTACCAATGCAACACCCTGACTGCCAAATTCAAGAAGTTGTTGGTGCCTGGCAAGATGTAGCACATAATCTGCATTGGAAACCTCTGTACAAAGGAGCCCTATGACTACCTGAAAATATTGCTGACATGCAGATTGTCAGAGGAGACTTTTACTCCCTAATTCTGCTTTAGGTGCTTCTGCACTCTGCACATTGCTTGGTTCTCTTGTTTTTAAATGATGGAACTTGAATTGAAGAGAGCAGAAGGTGGTGACAAGAAGGAAGTTTAAGAGTGGTCTGATCCATGGACACCAGATGATCCCCTGTGGAGACAGGGCGAGCTTGGCATTGCTTCAAATGTATCTGGTATCTAATTTCTGGCCAAACACAAAATTTGATGCTTTGGAAGTCTGAGTGTGTTTTCAGAATTGTCTTGATAAATATATTTCATAAATGACAAAAAAAAAAGATTGTATGTTAAAAGAGGTCACGCATGTGTCCAGCAAGCTCATAATCCATCTCAGTCAACTCCCATTCAAAGTCAGTGTCCCAGCGTATAGGTTCGTTTTGAATAATGCTGTATGCTTTAATAGGCTCCAAACAGGAACCTGATGTCATCATCACACCAGGATCATAAACAATCCTGTTTATTGCACATTTTATAGTTTGTAATGAAACAAACCTGTCCTGATTCTATGTGTTCCTTTTTTTCAGATCCTCAAGATATTCTGTGTAGTAGTTAAATATTAGGATAACAGTTACTTGCATATTGTAGGCTAGAACATTTTTGCTAATTTGATTTTAGGTGTAACGTGAAGGTATACATAATAAAATGTTGCCAATACATATGCAAATGTACTTAAATAATTTATTTAACTGAACAGCAGTAATTTTCAGCAAATCTGTGCTTGTTACGGAGGGTCTATCACCTGCATATATTATCCATACACAGGATAAATCAAGATATAAGTTTCTAACATATATACATTTCCATAGCAAAATTTATATATGTTAATATCTATGAAGCAACCATATATGTCAACGATATTTATTTTGTTTACATATGCAGTTTTATTAAAACAACATATATACATACAAACAATATATCAATATATATATATATATATATATATATATATACACAGAACCAAACTGAGAGACCATTTTGAAGGCTCAGGACACCTTTGCAGGTGTTTTGAGTTGATTAGCTGATTGGCATGTCACATATTATAATTAGTTGAGATAGTGAATTGGTGGGGTTTGTGTTAAATGTGAGCCAAAATCATCACAATTAAAAGAACCAAAGACTTAAACTACTTCAGTCTGTGTGAATTTAATTTATTTAAGACATGAGTTTCACAATGTGAGTTGAATTACTGAAATAAATGAACTTTTTCATGACATTCTAATTTATTGAGATGCACCTGTATAAATATATATATATATATATATGTATATATATATCAACTTAAATGTTTGAATAAACTAACCAAACAAAAGGATTTTGATTGTTCCATTTGTTTTTCCTATTTTTGATACTTTTGGCGTGTGTGATGTGTGTCCATTTGTGTTTGTTTATTATATCATTTGGCTAATTAGATAGTTTTTTCATATAAAAATGAAAAATACAGTATTCTATTTTGAACTAATGTTACTATACAAGGGTAAACACTAGCGTAAAAGATGAATAAAAGGTTAACTGGAGGCTTCCCAAAAACATCCATCCAAGCACCTGCCAAGCAAGTCTGGTTGCCTGGCAACAGCTCTCTTTCTCTCCCTCTTATTATGCCTCTGATGATGCTCTATGCACTTTCCACTGCAAACCTGCTGATAATGCTTAGCGCAGGCTTTTAGCTTCCAAGTGTGTGTTTGTGTAACGTATGTGTGCCGCACCCCTCTTGTGTTTGTGTTGTTCAGACCTGATGGGGTGGATGAGTTATCGTAGACATGCTGTGTTAGCAGGGTAGTTGTGGTCCAGATTCAGTCAGTGTGGCAAAAACTAACAGCCATCGCAGATCAGGCCTGAAATTATTCAAAGGTAATTTCAGAGCCGGTGCAGTGGAGGATGAGTTACACTGCTTTATATAAAGCACAGCAGCTCTGCGTTAGTGTAGCAAACTAGAGTGCTAGAACTGGGACACTCTCACACAGCCAAACGATATATATCTTGTGTGTGTGTGTGTGTGTGTGTGTTTTGCTTTCTAATGTTATTCGATTTAAGTTATATCTAAAAAATTATGGGTGTGCAATATGATGTCCTTTTTTTATATGATGGGATTTTGTCGATAATGATAATTACACAGAGTGTGCTGGCACCCAAAATGTATTTTACGTCTTTTTTTAAATCTAATCAATAAATTATCTTAGAACAATAAGACACTATAAGGCTGTTACCAATCCAATGAAAATCAGTATCAACAAAGTGCAACTTTGCATTGCAAATGTGCAACAGAAACTGCATCTGAAGTGTTATGTTATACTGATAAAAAAATGTATAGCCTGAATGCTCTGTAAGTGGCTTTGTATAAAATGCATAAATGTAAATGTAATGTAAATGTTATGTATATTTACAGCTCAGAATTGGCATGAATGCATTTACACTGCAATTGCAATCGCATAAGTTATGCTATGAGATTGTTTTAAAAAAACAGTTTGAATATTAAAGATTTTAAAAATGAATTAGAAGATACAATTATTTTTATAATTTAAATCTAAAACCGCCAGTAGGTGGTGGCAAGTCCGTCTTAATGGTGAGTCAGTGAATTGTTCACAGAATACAGCTGATTCTTACATTTACGGATTTATCAGACACTTTTATCCAAAGTGACTTACACTACTTACAGACTTCAGGTTATACATTTTTTTTCAGTATTTGTATGTGTGAATTGAACCCACAACCTTTGCGCTGATAATGCAATGCTCTACCACTGAGACACAGGAACACCTTTCTTTCTGGTTCTTTCAGAAAATGTATTATATATGTTTTAATAATATAACAAACAGCAATATTTACCAACAGTAATTTTTACTAAAACTTTTTAATACAAGAAACTGTATTTTCAACAATAACTATACAATTTAAAAAATGTTGTCATCAGGAAAGCCATTGCAAATATATTCAATATATCATCAAGTCCGTACACATATTCTTTTTGATTCATCTTCAATTGACTTTGTCCTTAGAGAACATCCTGAAATTAGATTTCATATGAGATAGATTAGATTTTTGTTCTTGTAAATCTTTCTCATATTCTCCTCATTATTACCTCCTCAGTGAGTGTGGGATGTTTGTAAGGTATTTCAAACTGTGACAAAGTCGTTTTGAAGCCGTGGAGAACAGCAGCTCTCGCCGGTATTGTGTGATATTGGGCATTCTGCAGCCTCAGACGCATACACACGCTCACACACACCTGCTTGGATCTAATTTGATAGTTTGGAGCGAGGGAATGGGCTTATACTATAGGACATGTTTTTTTCTGCATCCTTTACGCTTTATCCTGCCCTTGTCTTCTCGGTTGGCTATGAACACTTGGCATGAGCTGCAGAAACAGACAGGAAGGCTCAGTAGTGCAAATTACATGCATTCACAATGAGCATGTTGGGTGTCCAGATTTCTTTGTCTGCAGGTGGTGTGTGTGTTCCAGATGTGCCAATTGATCACGGTTGGACCCGTTTGGCAGAAGGGAAACGGGTAAAGAGAGAGAGAGACCAGTGCATTGTGGGGTGCGGTGGATTTTTAAGGACAGCTGGCAACGACAGCATAGGAAGAAGATGCCAGGGCAAAACTTTACTGTTTCCTCTCCCTCTCATTCTCTCTTTCCTTCTCTTTCTCTCCCTCCTTCGTTCTGTTGTTCAGGAAGTACGGACTGAATGAAATCCATTGACTGGCACTGGTCTGGTCTTCACTGCCTCGGCAACAGTTGTCAGGGTGAGGGGCCCTAGGACACCCCCGCTGAGAACCAAAGTGTATTAAACACAATCCAGAACAAATCATGTGTAAACGGAAAACGGCTCCAAAATAAACCCAGACCAGAGCGTTGTGGTGTGGACCAATGGGTGTACATTCAAATGTTCCTGGCTAGCTACACAAGTTTACTTGCTGTCATGTTTGTTTATGAAGCGAAAAATGAAGGGCATCAAGGAAATGCCCATCACACTTCAGGAAGTGTTTAAGAATTCATGCAATCTTAAGATTTCAGTGAGAGTGAGGGGATTGTGACTGTATTGGATTTTCTTTTTAAATAGGGTGGAAGGAGTGCAATTAGTGTAGGAGCAGAATCTGAAAAATAATGATTGCCAAACACAGATGGATTATAATTTGTTCTTGTTTTCCTAAAATCACAGACACGCACGCACGCACGCATGCACGCACACACACACACACTTCATTTAAGAAGACTTTTTTATACTTTGTAAAAATTTGTTTTAAATAACATCAATAACAACATATTTTTGCCAACTTAATTGACATTTATATTGTTGTAGGACTAAAACAAGCGACACCTGAAAACTCATCTCTTCCGTCATCCCTTGACTTCATCTTAAAAAAAAAACCTTCACTCTCTTTCCTTAACTTTGCTCTCTTTCCCTTTACCTCTCACTGTCTGGCTAGAATATGCTCTGAACAATGCCTAGACATGTGTTTTACAGGCAATTCCTTTGTCTGTTTGGCTCTTTATATAATGTATTGCTTATTGTATTCCTCAATTGTAAGTTACTTTGGATAAAATCGTCTGCTAAATGAATAAATGTAAATGTAAAATGGAAGCTTTAACAATATTTGCAAGAATTTGCTGTAAGAATTTGTAACAATATGTTAGGTAAATATCTAAATAGTTTATTTTGTATTAAATTAAATTATGTATTTTAACAGTGTTTTTAAATGAAACCATATAATTAATGAATTAATAATTAACCATTCATTATTGCCTCTTTGTTTTTATATAATATTTTTTGTCATTTTAAGGCTGTTGTTGGCTTGGGTCTGTTTTTATAACCACAAAAAATATTATCTTAATACTTCTTTGTAAACTAGTATTTGAAGTAACAAAATGTTTAATTTGTGGTTGCCATCCATAGCTACAAGAACCACGAGTTTTGGTTTTATTCGCAGTAAAACCATGGATAGTTTTCGTAAGGGAATATGGAAAGTCAGAGAGAATATTATATGCGTTGTTGGTGGTTACTATCCCGAATCATTTGATTCAGAACGGGACATCATAGTACATTTCATGAATCATTTTATCCCCATCAGGGATACAAATATTTCAGCAGAGGCAGGGATGCATAGACCAGAGGTGGGGAAATCCCCCCTCCCTTACAAATCCCACAGAATAAATGTATTGTCATTGCATGTAGCATAAAACATTTTTTTATTTCTTGTGGAAATGCAACTATACCCATCTACATTCACACTCATAAAAAACATACATATGAATAAATAAATATACATAAACATTAGATGAATTAGTCCTAAAAGAAACGTAAAAAAACATTTAAAGTGACTTGTTCATTTCATTGCAGTAGTATGGCACAGTCCATCCTTTCAAAATAAGGGTAGTTATGAAGAAAGAGAAACAGGGAGGAAGAATTCAGTTTTCATATGGCTGATTGATAAAAGCTGTTTCTGAATCTGGAGGTGTGAGTCTATAAAACTCTTTAGCGTCTTCCAGATGTCTGTGGAAAAATTGAGAAAAAAAAAAATTATATATATATATAGAGGTCGACGGACGATTGTTGGATTTTTTAAATGAATCGGCATCGGCCGATTGTGCTGCAAATTAGACCGATTAATATACAGGCGCGTCTGCAAGCAACACGAGACGCTGTCTCGTGCGGCAAGCAGATTGCCATTTCACTGGCACAACTGATAACCCTGTGATGCCCCCCTCTGCCTGCTAACTTTTTGAAGAGAGAACTCCCTCAGCTGTCATTACTGCGCCGCGTGACGTTTTGTTCAATAGGTTGTTTGCACATGACGTCATTGCTGTGGGACCACGGCTCCTGTCGACTGCAGGCGCAGGTTTACAAGGCACTTTTTCCTGCATTTTTCAGTCAATTTCTTGACTTTTCCCCTTATGAACAACACATTTTCGTACACAATGAAAGCTTCTTGTGTTTTCTCGGTTTGGCCGATTTGAGCATTCATAAACAGCACAAAACACAGGCATCTTGAGTTTCTGCTACTGATTCCTATGGAGAAAAAAATCACTTCCTGCCCTCCAGCTGCATTTCGCGTGTCATCAGAATCACGTGTTTGCAAACAACCTATATTTCGCTCTATCATTCTGCTCAGTTACCACTCATGCTCAGTCCGCTCAAATAACGCACCGACAAGAAATGTCTATGTAACGTTAGTATATTTGTTCCTGTTTTCAGTAGTGCTGCTGTGCTGTGACATGCTGTGGTTGAGCTGATCTGGGCAACGCTTGTCAAAATCCTTGTCCAAAATCTGCTCCCCGCTATGCTCTGCTCACATGTGCTGATAATACAGCTTTGCCAGGGTTTTTATATTTTTATACATGTTCACTTAATGTTTCCTTACACAGAATCATAATTTATATTCATTTCTCCCTGATTTACGCGATCTGATGAGCATTAACCAAGCGGCAACCTCCAGCTCTCTCTCGTGAAACCAACACGGAAGTGACTAAAACTGTAATTCATCGACTGGCCAGTAGAGGCTGGCTCCAAAAGGGAGTCAATCCCATAGACCCCCCAATGTTAAAATGCCCAACTGTACAGCAGAAAAGTATATTTACAGCCTGGTACAAAAAGTGGTTTTGGTCTATATAGCTAATTTCGTCCTTCATGACAACTGTGAGGGGGTGAATTTTACTATAACTCCTCCGTTTAAATTATATTAAGCTTTTAAGTTCTGCATAATTAAGGGCGTGGCCACTTGAGTGACAGGTTGATTGCTGCTGCCGTCACCACTATCATGTTAGGTGGGGGCGTGGTTTCAGCAACCAGCTCCACCCACCTCCTGCCTTTTTGCCCATTTTCGATTATCCGTGAGTGATGCCAAGATGGGGACGGCCAGCTCCGCACACTTTGAGCTTCAAACTTCCTCTTCAGAAATCTACGGGTGACATAACGGACACATTTTCTTTTACAGTCAATGGCATTAACCCATAGTGTGCGATCATATCTCTGTATGAGTGGATGCCAGAGACGCGTGTTTTCCTTTAGCACACACACACTGAACCGTGCGTGATGTCTCAATGAGGACATGAACTCACGAATAACATCTCCAGAACTTCTCTGAAAGTCACTTTATGAGCGTTTCGCCGTTTCATTTGAGTAAAACTATCATCATATCATATACAACAATACACAATAAAGCGCTATATAAATCCATCCATCCATCCATCCATCTATCCATCCATCCATCCAAATCCACGGGTAATCCAAGAGAGGTAACTACCAACACAAAGCTTCTAAGGACAAATAATACCAGACAAAGAATCAGAGCAACAAAGTAAAGCAACACATGAGAGGCGGTCAGGTGATGGAGATTAGCAACAATGAACAAAAATGCAAATGAACAACAAGGGCATAAAGGAACTAAACAGACAAGGAAAACAGAACTAAATGAAGAAACAAAAGTGTGTATATACATACGGTACATTAGTCAACATTTGAAGTGGATCAAGACCTATCATCAAAGTTGTCCTAAAACCTAAACCAAAATGTGTTCTTGTCTTAGGACAACTTTGATTAACTTTTTTGATCCACTTCAAATGCTGACTACTGTATATATATATAACACAAATTGCTAATCAGCCAATCACATGGCAGCAACTCGATGCATTTAGACATCTAGATGTGGTGAAGACGACTTGCTGAAATTGATACCGAGCATCAGAATGGGGAAGAAAGGGGATTTAAGTGACTTTGAACATAGAATGGTTGTTGGTGCCAGACTCTGGGTATTTCAAAAACTGCTGATCTACTGGGATTTTCATGCACAATCATCTCCAGAGTTTACAGAGAATGGTCTGAAAAAAAGAGAAAATATCCAGTGAGCGGCAGTTGTGTGGACCGAGATGCCTTGTTGATGTCAGAGGTCAGAGGAGAATGGGCAGACTGGTTAGAGATTAAAGACAACAGTAATGCAAATAACCACTTGTTACAACCAAGGTATGCAGAATACCATCTCTGAACACACAACATGTTGAACCCTGAAGCAGATGGGCTACAGCAGCAGAAGACCACACCGGGTGCCGTTCCTGTCAGCTAAGAACAGGAAACAGAGGCTACAATTTACTCAGGCTCACCAAAATTGGACAATAGAAGATTGGAAAAACGTTGCCTGGTCTGATGAGTCTCGATTTCTGCTGCGACATTCAGATGGTAGGGTCAGAATTTGGCGTAAAGAACCTGAAGAACCATGGATCCATCCTGCCTTGTCTCAACGGTTCAGGCTGGTGGTGGTGGTGTAATGGTGTAATAGTGTGAGAGATATATTCTTGACACACTTTAAATCTATGCCACGAACAATTAAGCCAGTTCTGAAGGCAAAAGGGGATCCAACCCGGTACTAGCAAGGTGTACCAAATAAAGTGGCCAGTGAGTATATATATATATATTGCATCCCCTTTTGAATGAAAACAGCTTGTTATATTATTGATGGTTGTATTGCCCACCAAGACAATGATAGACTAAGGCTGATGATGCACGGGGCAAATGTTGCCGTCAGCAGGCAAGCAGGTGAGACACCGGGCCCATGACTGATCGAAAATATCCAGATAGAAATTTGTTACCCTTTCTCAATGGGAAAGTGCCCAAGCAACATTACTCAAAAAAAGTTGCCTGGCAAAATTGCTCAAAAATTTGCCCACGTATTACAGCTTAATATTAGTAAAAGTGATACCGACCTGAACAGTAATGCATGTCCTCTGTGAGCTTCAGCATGTGTGAAAGCAGTCAAGTATCAAGTATTATGTTATAGTATGTGTGTAAGTTAACAGCACAGTGCTATTTTCTATTTCATCTGATGAATTCCATCTTTTGAGTTCATCCTGTTTGCATGAGTGTGCTTAAAAAGTTGCTCACATTTGATTTTCTATCGTGGTGGGGACATTGCATTTGACTTTTATTGTTTTTATACTGAGCTAATCCTATTTTCTATCCCATAACCCCAAACTAACCCTGACACAAACCGTTTTGCACTTTTAGATTGGCAAGAAATGTTTGTTGTACTGTCCTTCACTATCCACATTCACATCTTGATACACAGACATCATTTTTCACCTCTCTCTCTGTAAACTCATTCTTCTTTGGGAGTGTTTACTTCCACAGGGTGGAGAGGCAGGTTTCGCATGTGGAAGCGTTCTGCTCAGCATAATGACTGCTAATTTCACAGCAAACAAGTCAACAGCGATTCCTTTGAATCACATACCATTTATGAGCGGCCATGAACAGACAGTATTCCTCTGACTGGAGCTAAAACTGGAACTGTCCTCTAATCTATTGAACTGCCACTGAACTGTAGAGTCAAAGTCTTTACCTCTAAACTGAACAGTGTGTTTCTGTATCTCTCACACACATGTAACACTGCCTTACTTTATTCTCAGCTAATGAGACTTACCGGCTTTCTCTGAGTGCACACAAACACTCCTACACACAAAATAACAGCAGAGTGTGTGGTAAACTTTATTTGACCTTTAATGCTTTCTCAGTTATGAAATAGACATCGCAGTGCACATATGTTGCTCGTGATTTCACTAAAGATTTAAAATGACAACATTCAAATGTTAAACTATAAATGTGATCCTAAATATGTGATTACAGCTTTGCAATATAACAGGTTGCTATTTTTATTCCTAAAAAGCATTTCTGTTATTGCACTTAAACATATATTTCTATTAATGTAATTAAGTATTCGTTACATTTTTATGATGTCATTCCCTGATGACAGAAAGATCCATTATTTTTAAAGGGGAAAAAGTAATGAAATACTGGTTTAAGAAAAGTATGGGACAAAGACAAACACCGTATTTAATAAAAAAAAAAATACAAAGAGTGATACATGAAATTTAAACTGTAAAATAAAAATAAGTTATATCTAGATTAATCATAATTATCTTTTTATTCTATATTTGAACAAATCTATTTGCATTACACACCAAATAGTGTTCAAATTATCAAATGATGTGACTGCAGTGTCCTGTTAATTGTATAAGTCGTATTGGGGACACAATGGAGAAACACAGGACTGTTTCCTTAGAATGAGCCTGATGCTATTCAAATTTGAGATATAAATAATAAATCAGGGGTAGCGTGGATCTCTTCTCACCTATCACACTCATACGTCTGAGTCTTTCATCTCTGAGCTCTGTATGGGGCTGTGCAGCTCTGTGGATGTGATAGAGTTTATCACTTGCTCTCGTCTGGAAGTGAAATGGATCACAGACACGTTGCTGCACACATTCCCCATTAGATAGTCGTAGACCTAAACAGATTCCCTTCACGCTCGCATGCGTTTGGCTGCTGAATAAAGTCGCTATATCAGGGTGATCTTGGAGCATGTGTTCAATGTCAGTTTTTAATATATAAACAAATTTTAGAAGCAGTGACGAAACACCTGAAATGGCTAATCAGGACCCCAGCATTCATCCAGCAATTCTTGTGCTTGAGTTATGGATATACCCAAACTGTGAAGACATCTGGATTAAGGTTCTCTCCAATCAACTCGAGAGATAAATCTTGAAGCTCTTTTTCTCTTAATTTCCCTCTCACGCTGTCTTTATCCTATCAGACATTGCAGTGGGATTGCCCTCAGCTGGGACAAAAATGCTCTTATCGTTTGTTCCTTTGTTTAGCTGTTTTTTAACATTTGATATATTTCCTAATATTCTATTTAAGGTGTTTTTAAAAGGTTTAGTGGCTCTTGAGTTACTGCAGTGACCTGTAGCATACACAGAAAAGGTCACTATAGGGTTTGGCCCAAGTGTCAACATTTTGTAACTTTTATCTGAGAGTGAGTGTTGTTATACAGGTACGTGTAACCAGTTAGTCTGTTTGCATGCTCAGTTATGCAAACGCGAGTTATATACTTTAGATTGTAATCCTTTCTTAAAAATTTTTTTTTATAAAAACAATGAAAAAAGAAGAAAGGCACAAAGACTTTGTCCCATTGCCCCTGTTTTGCTCTGCACATTCATTTACTGACTATTTGACATTTGATGTTGGTTTGATGTCAAATGCTGAGGAAAGCCTGAAACATTTAATAATGTTTTTTTCAATCAGTTTTTATTTATTTGAAAACAGTTTTCTGATAGATATCAATATACTGTTCTGCTTGTAAACACTCAATATGAAGCGATATGCAATACGAAGTTAGACAATCACATAACCTCTCCTAAACTGCAGAATCTGTTGTATAATCTATTGGAATTCTTTACCATTCTTTTTCTGGCTTTACCAACATTTTTCTAAGGACAACTCCAAAAACCTACCTATATATAAGATTTACTGCAATTTTCAGCTAAAATGAACACTAGTGTCTCTTCCATGCAAATTATGATCACAGGGCATATAATCAGTTAATAAAAACGTCAAGCATTTCCTTGCATAATACAATGTTATGACTTCAGAACTCTTTTACCATAGTGATTTGTGAACAAATATATAAAAATACATAATCCATAATATAATATAACACATAATACATAACACATAACCACAATACAGTAAAACTGCACATTTTAGAGTGGCCTTTTATTGTGGCCATCTCATGGATTATCTCGGCAAAGGAGAAGTGCTCATTAACACAGATTTAGACAGATTTGTGAACAATATTTGAGCGAAATTGGCTTTTTGTGTACATAGAAAAAGTCTTAGATCTTTGAGTTCAGCTTATGAAAAATGGGGGTAAAAACAAAAGTGTTGCGTTTATAATTTTGTTCAGTATATGTACAGCTTTTCTTACATAGTAAACTTGCTCAGTAGCTCACCTGGTACTGAATTGTACTTGTGATATGGTGCGCTGCATGGGGTAAGAGTCCTGTGTCACACTAAAAGGATGTAAATACAAACTAAAATGGCATGGTTGTTTCAGCAAACGTGTTTCTGTTTCACATCTCCTTCTGCAACCACTATCAGTTATGTTTAGTGTAGGTAGTATGTTATATTCAAATGCGATAGAGCATTAACCTTTCAGCACCACTCACCGGACATTTCCTTATCTTACTGCTGCTATACATACACAACCACCAACATAATACAACATTGCCAGATTCACACTGACCAGATCGATTTTTAGATAAAACTGAACGTGCCACTCAATGGACATTTCAAAGTGATTTGAAAGTGCAATGAATTTGTCCAAGAAGCAATGTATCATTTTGCAGAAATGTCGCCACAGGCGTTTTTCAACGAGTCTGCATTGAATCAAACCTTTCGACCTGTTCTGTGGTTTCAGTTTAAAAGTAAATCCTTATTGTGAATCTGTTTATATAAAATTATTACTAATAATTATTTAATTGATTAAATAATTAAAATGTAAGTGTTTGACATAGATGACATGCTGTGTTTTAATGTAATTAGAAACAAATGTGCCCAAATAAAGGTAAAAAAACATGCCTTGAAATCTATTACAGGGGCAGATATTACGTTAATATAGTACACTGTTGGAGACTGACATTAAAATCATGGTGAAATAATAGCCTGAGTGTGTTGTTAGACCAGCGTGTGACAGGACTCCGTGCTACTGCACATATCTGAAATACCCACCAAAAAGCAAACCGCTCTGTCCCACTATACGCAACAGATGAAGAGCCAGAGATGTGTGTGTTTGAGGACACCTGTCCCCAAAGCTCACTCTTCTCTACGGCTGTCTCTCACACATCCTCACTAATCGCTGATTTGGCAGCGTTACTCTGACAACATTCCAAGGTCCAGTTTCAGGAGAAGCGCTCTCACACACAAGCTTACACAATCACACACGGACGTACCATCATACGTCAAACACACAGTCATTCTGGGGGCTTTATGTTCCTTTTTCTTAACATGGTCAGCGTTTTGAACTTTCATCGCAGTGTTACAGCTGTGAACTCACTTGCGAAATGATGTTTAGACGTAATACTTGTAAAAAAAGTGTTAATATATTAAGAAAAGTTCTCATATCTTACAAGAGGATCTGACAAATGAAAGCCAAGATAGTGATAATGCAATAGTCCATAATTGAACTCTTGGACTCGAGCAACTGATTTAATTTAATATCATGTTTCACAATATGGGAACATTGTAATACACTTTATTTGTAGAGACCTCAAAGTTCAACGTGTTTGCAAGTGTGCAAGAAATAAAAATTAACCCTAAAAAGAGCATTTTGATAGAAACGTGCTTAAAAGAGTATGCTCTGTAAAAAAAACTGCTTAAATACAACTTAATTACCCAAAAACAGTTTTTAAAACCAAAGATTCAGTAAACTTAGTAAGTTCTGCATGCAAAGATTCTAGGATGTGGTGTATTGTAACTATCCATAAAGCTTTTTTTAAAGGAGCCAAACTCTGGCTTATTTCTGGAGAGCTGTTAGTTCATTCACATTAAAAAGTAATCCTATGCCTACAAATGCTAATCGAGATAAAATAAACTTTTTGTTTTACTAAATAATTTGTTTTCAAACTTTCACATGTATGCTTTGAAAGCATTAGATGTCTATTGTAATTGGATTACTGTTTTTAAAGACTGAGGGATAAGTCAGAATCATTTTCTGGAGTAATCAGCAGCATGCCACAGATGCTGGCGTTACAGCTTGAGCTGTATTTAAGCCAGAACATTCTTCTGGCGACAAGCTTGAAAAGGTACATTTGAGCAGCTCTTTGAGTGTGTCCGCAGTGCCTGCTTTCCTGAAACATTCTGGCGTTGTGTTGCAGAGCCAAAGGCTTTCACACAGAATGCGTTTCTCTGTGGAAACATCTGGAATTTTAAGGAATTAAGGATGCCAAATATGCTGCCACAAAACCTCCGTAGCCAAAGGACAGAAATAAGAATTATAATTATGAATCTGACTTTTTCAAACTCTTTTCTTCTTGTATTCACAACCTCATATCATAACAACTTGCAACTATTAATTTTAGGGGCCGCCAATGGTAGCCTGGGTTCACTTGGTGCCCTAGATGACAAAACTTGTGGAACTACTCTCTTAACTAGCTACTTAAGGGATAGTTCTCCCAAAAAATAACTTCACTCACACTAACTTCACTAAACTCTGTGAAACATAAAAGAAGATATTTTGAGAAATGTCTCAGTGTTTTTGGCCAATACGTACAATGGAGATAAATGTTGTTTGGTTCCCAATTTTTCCAAATATATTTTTTCTCTTGTTTTTTAACAGAACAAATAGTCATATAGGTTTGAAATGACATGAGTGTGAATACATGAAGAAAAAAATTGGGTGAACTATCCATATAGTTAATAATAACTGTGCGACATAATTATTGAAGTTAATTATTTTATTTTATACATTATTGTATTTATTTTACCAGTGGCATTTCCATCCAGTTGGTTCAAAAATCTGAAGTGAATAGACACGATGCTTCTGCCATCTCTGTCGTCAGCCAACGGTAATGAGCATGTGGAACAGTCTTCATGAGTGTCTAACTCTTCTTTTACCATTCAGAACACAGAGTTCACATTCTGCTGTGCTGGCATTTAGACTCAATTCAAATTTCCTAAAGCTCTCTGTAAACTTCTGTCAATATGGCGTGGAGTCCCTCACCCCAGCCAGCTTCAGTCTGGACTTCAGCCACATGTCAGAAGAGTCTCCACGCTGACGCTACGTTTGACACATCTCTCCTCTCTCAACCTCTCTATTGCTTGTCATTTTTCCCTTCCACCTTGCCCCCTCCCCCTTCTCCCATTTTCGCTCTGTGCGTCATAAGCGTTGGTGTCTGCAGTGGCTTTTTAATAGGGGCTGAAAAATGTCGCCACTCTGCCGTCTAACGCCACAGACTAACGGTAAACATCTTGTCTGGTCAGAGCACAGTGCCAGCCGAGCACACACATACACATGAAACATGTTTTTACTTTATTAAATTTAGCAAAAATAGCCAGTGACTCTGGCTTTTCTGTAACCACATCGAAGGTATTAATTATGCTCAGGCCTCCCAAACTCTGCCTCTTATTGCATACCTCAGACCACCGATGAGTGTGTGTGTATGTGCACTATACACACTCAACCAGCAACAATTACAGAAGGGTCTGGCACAACATGAGTCCAGCAAACACACTTATACACAAATCAAATGAATTAAGTGCAGTCGGGAGATGATTTCCTGCACCCTCTGTTTTTAGGTCTGTTTATGCAGTTGGGCCATTTTGGAGTCTTTCTTTTTGGTCAAAAATATTCAGTGTGCTGACTGAAGATACAGACCAGCACTGGGTACAGAGAACCATAATCATCCTTACACAACTCACAAGTCATGGTTACAGGGACGGTATGGTTTTAAAGGCCATTTTTATTTTTAAAACTTAATAGGGGTATTATTTGAAGTTATATAATTTGAGATTTCATTTTAAGCGCTCTCTGTGGTAAATGTATAATTTTAGTTTTCCGCTCTCTCTCTCTTACCATTATAATTAAATGTGCCATTTGTTGCTTTTAGACTTCCTCTTTGCATGGAAAATATAATAACAGCATTTTTTCCCATGCCACTTTGCTTTTGATTCCAATATATTCTCCATCTCTCCATCATTGTCTTTGAAAATTCTTTATGATGTCAGAAACCCAACATCAACAGTATTGCAGTAAAATATGGTCTTTTGAAAGTTTTGAGCTCTGAATGTTATTGTTTTCTCATGATATGACCCCTTTCATTCTGAAAACTATATATATTATGGTGCGCTGATTACAAGGACCCTGAGGTGTACTCATATACAGTGAAATGCATGTGAGTCATTGGGTACTTTTTGTGTGTTTATAGTTTATACCACACATAAAGCAGGGAGGGATGGAGTCACAGTGAAAACAGCAGTGTGGAGTACCAGGTGCCCACAGATATCTTATGGCCTATCATCAGCTCGAACAAACACATAGCTTTTGCATTAGAAATATTCCGAAGTCCTGTGAGGCGTCCACCATTTTGGGTTTGTGTGAGGAGTTGTGAAATGGAATCATTGTAGAGATCACCCGGTCAGAGACCATGCTAGATTACAGGATCTCTCTAGATGCTTAAATGCTGAGATCCATGTTGGTGCCTCTCCTCTTCAGTTCACGCCACTTGTTTTAGGGTTCAGGTCATTGGATTGGGGAGGCAGTGACAGAATCCATTTTTGTGTTGATTTTGATGTTTGTTTTGTATCATTGTCCTGATGGAAGATCAAACCATGGCATATTTGTAGGGTTTCTAATAAAGGCAGTCAGTTGTTATTTGATAGAATGCACAATGCCACGTGCAGAAAAATAGGCACAAAACATTGAAGATCAAGCAGTATGTTTAACTTTGGTCATGAGGTACTTTTTATCCCTTTGTATCCCTTTAAACTCATCTCAAGTGTGCCAAAAATATATGTTTTTGTTTCATCTGACCATTGAACCTGGTATCGTTTGAAGTTCCAGTCGTGTCTGGCAACTGAATAAGCTAAATATGCTAAAAATATGCAGTACCTATGAATGGGAATATATTTCATTTAATTTTTATTCAAAATAATTTCTAGTGGTGCTAATAATTGTGACCAGCATGTAATGGAGAATAACATTTCTTTCACAATGTAATTTTCCTGCCACTTTCAATTGTTTTACTTCAATTTTGGGTTACATTTTTTTTTTAATGAAAAACACTTTTTTTTCACAACAACCGTTGCTCATATTTACCAACAATTTCAACTTTTTTAGATCTCAATATAAGCTTTGCGTTTGTGTATTTATTGTCCAATTGTTTGCGCGTTACTGTATTTTCAGATTTTACAAAGCATTGATTTTCAGTGATGGAGAGCATGCCATTGACAGAGAAATGTTCATATGGTTTCCTGCAGCAACGCACAGCTTATTCCTTCAGGGCTCTTTAGGATGACTTCAGCATCACTCGTGCCACTGCGTGACCAAACACATTACGCATATGTACATAAACAAATGTCCTCATTGAAGTTAGCTTCAGCAAAACTAATTATACAGAAATATAACCAAACTTTTGTAAAGGGCTTCGTAACATACAGATGGCTACAGCAAGATTACAGATCTGACAAATCCCATAGAGCGTCTGATTTTGAAGAGTCTGACTCTGATGTGACTGATTTCCAGTGAACCCCGAGCAATTACATCCAAGCTACTGCACAGTGGGACAACCTGGTAATAGGGTGAGAGCAGTCAAAGATGACATGCAGGGAGGAAAAACGAGAGAAATCGAGGCTGGTTGGAGTCAGAGAACCCAGCAAAATGAAACATTTGTAAGGGAATGAGGGATGCAAAGCCTCCCCCTGAGCAAACACAGCTCTGAATCAGACACACCAATTTAGACCTGGCTCTCTCAAACACATTTGTGAAAGGAGCTCTTGAGCTGCAGAGTGAAGTCCACGCACACGAGCGCACACACACATATATAAAGGCACTGAATGAGTCTCTTCAGAGCTCTAGGGAAGCAGGATGTTCCCCTTCAGGACATATTTGAGTCTTTCAGCTCTGGAGAGCCTGCAGGACTCCAGCAAACAAACACTCACTGTCACAAGTGCAATTTGTGTGACGGTTTGTCCTAGTCCAAAACTTATGAAAATTGTTGTTATTCAGAACTTAGTGGTACAACATTATTCCTATTATGAGGACTAATTTTTCTATTACATTATTGTATTAAATTATATATTACATATATAACACACACGTTTACGTTTAAATTTGAGGTGTTACATGCCGTTTCTTTGTAATTATTTGGTTTAATTTCTCAGTGAAAATGTAAAATCTATACCAATGTATTTCTCCTGCTCTATGTGAGTGTTTTATACCTGCAGTTTCTTTGTGATTATTTCAAGTAATTAGATATAGTCCCATGTATGAATTGCCAGTTGCTGAGTCATGCACACTATAGCAAAATCACAGTGCTACTTTTGTATGATTTTGTGCGGTTTCTTTTTTTCTTACCAATGTCAGTTAGAATAGCTAATTGGTGTCATTAGGGACTATTGTCAGCATTTGATATGGCATTGTTGGTTTGGTAATACTTGTAATGCTGTCAATAAGGCTTAAGTTGCTAATGGCACCAATTTGCTATTACATCAACAACAGGTTAATTAGTGTCATTATACGACTTAGCTTGACCACTGACTGCAATAAATTGGCCTTGGAGGACTTCAGTATTTTATTTATCTCCCTATATATATAGCATATATATATAGAGAGAAAGGAAACCAGTAAGATGCACACAAAATGCTAGCTAGTAAATAAATGCATGATGGTTTATTATATTAAACTCTTGTTGTATTACATTGTAATAGACTATTTTTATTTCTTTGAGGTAACCCATGAGATCATCCAGCCCGATCTCACGGCAATTCGTACATATTTTACAAGGTGGCTAATTCATATGACCTCACTCGTACAAATTCATAAGATGTTTGCTAAATCGTATGTATTTTACGAGTTGCCAATTTGTACGAATTTGTACGAATGACCTACACCTAACCCCGCCCCTAAACCTACCCGTCTCTGGGGTTTAGAGAAATCGTACTAAATCATACGAGTGAGGTCATACGAATTAGCCACCTCGTAAAATATGAACGAATTGCTGTGAGATAGCGTTGGATCATCCTGATCACGCTGTCAGGGTTCATTTTGCATTAATGACTAAATAGCTTCACATAATCTATAGTAAAAAAACAAATACAAATTTTAATTTGACTGAAAACTAAAAAAATGAAAATAAAGTTTTGGTAATTCAGTTTAGGTAATTGGGTAACTGAAGTCTTGCTCTTCAGGATGTTTTGTGTTTCAATTGTAAAAATGTTATTTGCCAACAAGTCACCTTTCGATATTTCAACCAAACAAATTTTGCATTGTGCTAATCTAGCATAATTTTGGTCACGGTGAAGTACTTCAACACTGCTGACATGTTGACATATTTATTTGTTGTAATTTATCCATGATGTGTGCACAAAATCCACCTTATTTTTCAATGCGGAAGCAAGCCGTTTTCTGTGAATGTGCGAGACTTCTGGTTCATTAGCCACGGTAGGGAAATAACGAGAAGAATAACAACAGTAACACTGTTTGCACTACAAACCAATGTTCATAATTAAAATAATACATTGAAATAAAATGGTAAGACACACCAGTTTGCAATATCAAGCAGTTGGTTGATATTGTTGATAAGCAGTTGCTTGGTTTGACTGCCATGATGTAGCCACACTCAAAGAGGAAAAACTGTACTTACAGTAGCCAGTAATGAGATAAGACACAATACTTGCTCATTCTTTATGTTTTATATAATACACTGTCAGTGGACAGTACCGTTTCAAAAGTATACCTTACTTACCCATAAAAGATGCATTTTAGTAGCTTTAAAGTACAGATTTGTACCTAAAGTGTGCAAATTAGTATCTAAATGGTATATATTAGTGCTTTTTAGAAGGGTACTGCCACGGTGACAGCTTTTGTACCTTTTTCTAAGTGTAGTAAACAAAATTATATTTAGAATACATGCTAGTTAATGACATAGGAACTTAAATGTATTTGGTTGGCTAGAAAAGGGCATTTGTTTAATAAACTTATTTAGTTCTTGTACTAAACTAATGTTCCTTAATTTAATTAAGTTTATTAAATATTTTATGTATTTATTGAGAGAAGAGCAATTTACATTCTATATAATTATTATAATTGTTTTTTTGTCATTCAAATATTTTTGCCTACCGAAATTTCGGCTCATAAGTATCACTGAGAATTCTGGAGTTTCAAAATGTACTTTCTTTCATTGCATTTGAATGCAAGATGTCCTTATCAAATTCTCTCGCACTCTTGATAAGTATTGGCTAAATACACCTGAAATACTGTGTGGCGGTATTGATTTAAAAAGAACGTGACAAGCGAGCACTGGTTTTGTTGTGTTTATTGAAAAGGTTTTGATTGACAGCATAATTCCGTCAGGCACAGACTGATAGAGTGTAAAGAGGTTTATCAACTGAAACAGAACGGAATGTTCCACAGATACAGAGATATGGAAAAATAACACAAAACACTGTTAGTCAACTAGTCCATTCTTTTGTTAAACAGAGAGGGGTGCAGATGCTGAATGCCTTTAATTCTGCTAACGTGTTACCTCGCCGCGTAAAGAAAGAAATCTACCTGGAATGCAATGCAATTCTTCTGTAAGAAAATACTGTAAAGAAGCTGTCATCCCTATTAAAACAAAACAAAAACACACCTATATAAAATCTAATCGACACAATCATTTGTAAATTTAAATCTATAACTTAATTTAATATCTTAATTCTAATAAGAGCTGAATGGCACTATCAAATAGAGCTTAAGAGGAAAAGAACAAATGCGTCAAATGAAAGAGTGTCGACATCAGACCAGTATTGCTCAACATCCAGCCACTTCAAAAGTGCTGGGAAACACATTGTCCTTTGAAACTGTCTGGATGTTCATTGTAAACATTTAAGAAAACTTTCTTCAACCCCTAAACGCATCTTGGCTCTACCTCCATCCCAAAACACACAAGCATGAAGGAATGCTGTCCTTTTGAATATGAGAAGGTCATGGAAGCAAGCGGATGAAGAAAAACAAAACAAAACATAAATACAAGGAAATAAATAATGTGGGTTTGTGACAAGGACAACATCGTTTGATATGTTTGAAACAATGGAAAAGGGCTGTCAGTAGTAAAGCGGAGGATGCGGAGGTAAGCCAGAGGTTACAGGTTGTACAAAAAACCAAGCTGAGAGCGATCGCTTGCCCTGCCATCCCACACCACCAAACAGTAAACGAATAACTCCACACGTAATGGACAAACACTCAAAACACTGTATCCAACAGAAAATGATGTCCCTCAGCTGGAAGAAGAAATCAGAGAACAACGGCATCCGGAGCTTTAAGATCCCGATCTGAGAATTAAGGTAACGAAGTGCCTTACACATATTTACTCATTTCTCATTCGAAGAAACACCCTGCTTATATCTGTTCTTGATGTGGCCGTACATTCAAACCATACGTCGCAATATTCAGCCACTCGACTCCCTCCCAGGCACTTGACAAGTACAAAAATTCAATGGTTTGCAGGAGGAGGGAGCGACTGCTTCGCTCGGCACCTGTACAGTCACCTCCTATCAAATCTACAGTTTTCGTAGTTTAGCAGCAAGCGAATCATCCTCTTTTTTCCCCCCATTATATATTATTGCCGGTTTTCTGCTTGAATGCAATTGTCTGAGGACACCCTGAGACACGACCAAGCTATCCCATAATGCTTCGCTTAGATTCGCAGGGCCAGAGACACTCATCTGACAACCATGCACGCTAGAGTTGAATAGCAAGAATGGTTCTGTACTCATTAACATAAAACTCAGAGCAGAGAGAAAGATTTTGGCACTTTGCAAACACACTGACCCAGAGGATTACCTCAAAATGTTATTATACATATTCATTAGCAAAAGAGCAAATAAGAGCGACAAACTCATAATATGGTTTCACCATATATCTATATGCTATGGTGGGTTTTACCCACATAGAACTCCTTCATATCATAGAGCTGGATGAAAAGACCACAGTGCTCATAATCAGAGAAAACAACACTGTTTTTGAAATACTGTAGTGAACGGATCACATGCATGGAAGCCCAAATATGGAGGTGTTTTTACAAAAACAATGAAAAGTGCTTTAAGTGTGAGTCTGACTGGAGTTAAAAATACACACCGGTGCAGTTTTCTCATGAAGATCAGAAGCACTTGTGGTCCGATTATCATTAAATTCAATACTGAGATACAGGCAAAGCAACATCTGGCGTACTTGTTTCGTGCTTAGAATTCATAATTTTGTCATTTTGCTCTGTTGATGTCACCACTTAGCTTCTCATACATTCTTGTCACTGTAACCTAAGAAATGGAAGAAAACAAGCAAAAATAAAATACAACCCATTGGTTGAAATCTTGCACTTCTGTGGTAAATAATTTACAAAATTAAAAAGAAAAACCCTTTGTTTACAGTACCAAAACCCGACTATAATTTTAGACCCCCTTAAAAAACCTTACGTCTATAAATAGCTTTACAAATATACATGTTAATTCAAATAAAAACTTTTGTTTTGCTTTTTTAAGATGAAATGTTTACATGATCTCAACAGTGTATGCTCACTTGCTCTTAAAAAGTAAATCTTGCTTTTTCTTTGCTTTTTTTTTTAAGTACACTGCTACCGACTGCAATATGATACATATTTATATCTATATATTTACAATAAAAACTTTAAGATACGTACAAAGCACACAGTTATATATCTTCTAATTAAATCTCACATCTAGGAGACACATCTCTCTTTTCTTATTAAAAAAGGATGAAAAATGTTCTTTGTGAGGAGTGGAGAAGAGAGACTGGCCATGGGTTTGATTCTCACTCCAGTCAGATATTGCTGTAGAAACGTCCAGGTGTGCTGTTACACAGAGTCGATCCGTTCTTTTTGTTTCCTGTCCAGCTATTTGTCTGTTTTGTTTGGTAGGCACGGAATGGTTTGACCCTTCTGACTGCGTCGCTCAAAGTAAAAACGAAACTGGCCAAATATAAAAATAGGAATTCTCTTTTCATAGACAAAAAGCTGAATAATGATTTGGAAGAAAAGGAGCTGAAGGGGCGGGGCGTAACCCTCCTTCAGACCTGTGAACAGTTGGAAGTCTGAAGCTTCTCGTTGAGCATTCATGAGATCCACACTGTACCAGGAGCCCAGTCTGCACTGCCGCCACATGCTGGTCCAGTGCAGCGAACCGGAAGGTCCCCACAAACCACCATGTCTGTCCTGGGTCCTTATGTTCGTATGACCCCATTGCTGTGGAGGTGATGTTTAGGGAGGCAGGGCTCGTCAGGTAAAGGGTCGTGAGCAAACACAGAGTCGTCACCTGAGGAACAGGTGCTGTTGGAGTCTGGACATGTAGGGGAATACTGTTCAAACGGCACCGACAGGTCCAGATATTCCTGATGGATCAAACGCACACAAACACACATCAGAATTGGCAAGTTCGGGTTAATAAGAGTTAAGGTGTTTGGTTTTCTGTGCAAGAGCTCTTACGTCAGTGGAGGTCATGGAAAGAAGCCTGTCGTGATCCTCCACCAGCTGTCTGAACGTGGGTCTTTGTGAAGGAACAGCGTGCCAACACTCCCGCATAATCATGTACCTGCACAAATCACAACACAAAACAATACATGCATTTAATACATGCCAGAAATAAACCAAATTATATTGATGGGCAATAAGTGCATCCATATCATGTCAGAATAACTGTAATTACGAGATTCCATCTTGTAAAAAGCAGTCTTGTGATTACTTTTAATAACCCGTAAACTGACTTTGCCGAGAGCACATGCGTAATTTTTTTTATCTTGTAATATTTTGTTTAATTCCTATAAATGACTATTGTTATTGTTATCTTAATAATTCAAGAATAGTCTGAAAGTAAACGATAAACAATACAGCTGAAAAACTATCTAATGTCCTGCTAAATAAACTAGCTTAGGCATTTGCACAACGGCCTTTACTTGTTGGATTGTGGGTTTGTCTACTGATTACTCAAATTACACAGATTAGCTGCCATATAAACATAATGTTGAGTTTGAGGATGTGAATAGTTTTCAAGTAGAGCTCACTCTCTCTCTCTCTCTCTGTCTCTCACACACAAACACACACACACACCAGCACACACACACACACACACACACACACACACAATATATTATATACTTTGCTAGACTGTACTATATACACAACACACAATACTAAATGTTTTTGGCTACCTTAATTTCTACATTTTGAAACATTAAACTATGGAGTTTTATTTATTTATGTCTTCTCTTCTTTTTTATATTTAATAAAACTGTAGCTTTGGTGATTTAATAATTGCACTAAACCATATTGGTATTAATCGTTCAGCCCAACTTTACAGCTTTATTTTAAGAGAAGAATACAAAGGTTTTAAGAGTTTTCTAGATTAAAAGCAAAGAGGATCAAAAGCGTACAGTTCATGAGTGCAGTTTGCAGGTTTGTCCATCCGATGACCCTCCTTCAGCAGTTTAAAGAGCTCCTCCACTGGGATACCTGGGTACGGTGAGCCGCCCAGTGTGAAAATCTCCCACAACAACACTCCATAAGACCACCTGAGATGCAAGAGAGGTCACAGTTCAGAGCAAATCACACATTTACAGTACAGTACAAAACACAAGTCCAGGTCAATGATAAATGAAGTGTCTAAACACTTGTTAGGCCTATTTATGCTGGTTGTGCTTGGAATAGCAGTCACAATACTCTCACTATCTGTCTGTCTGCCTGTCTATCTCTGGGCTGTAGATACTTGGCAGATGTAAGAGAGGAGTTTTGTTGGTTCTCACTGAGGCTTAAAATGTATGTTGGTGATATGAGATGTGAGTCTATTAAACTAGAGCGAGTGTGTGTGCGCACATATGTGTATGTGGGTGAGTGTTATCACAAGCTGCTCTGTTAACTCAGGGCTCTTTTGTTTTGGCCCCATTCCTCCCACGCCACCACTGAGCAGTGCTAATCAAATTAGCCACGGTAAGAGACAACAGGAGCTATGAGCCAGCTAATGCTACCCAGCCAAACACACACACACACACACACACACACACACACACACACACGCACACACACGCACACACACACAGACAGACACAGACAGAGTCAGTTAGAAGCCTTATGGGGGCTCAATAATTGGCTCGCCATTATATCACTATTATATCACTATCCGTTCATTAGCTTTATGTTGGAGTCAAATCTCATTTACGCCCATCAGCGTGGTGCTCACACAAACTCACGCACACACAGAGCAGATCGAGTGAATGAAGGGCTCACTGCTCATATATCATAGCATAAGTACAGCCTATAGGCAGAGGCAAATGATATTATTCTATTACTGCTGTCTCAGGCCAACTGTGATTAAAGAGTATTTAGACATATTGGAAAGTGCAGCTCCAGGTCCCAGTCTGAGTGTGATGAATGGGTGTTCGGTCTACTGAGAGACAGTGTGTAGTATACTAACATACTGATCAAAACCTGCTGTGCAAACACAGACTCACACACTACCGTTCAATAGTCTAGGGTCAGTGAGATTTTTTGTAATCTTTATAATTGAACACATTTATTAATCTATATAAGGATGCATTCAATTTATCAAAAGTGACAGCAAAGACATCTGTACTGTTTACAGAAGATTTCTATCATAAATAAATGCTGTTCTTCTGAACTTTCCATTCATCAAAGAAAGCTGAAAAAATATCACAAAAATGTTAAGCAGCACAACTGTTTTAATTGATAATAAGACAATAATAATAGTTTCTTTAGCACTAAATAAAATATTATGATGACTTCTGAAGGATCCTGTGACACTGAAGACTGAAGTAATTATGCTGAAAATTCAGGTTTGCATCACAGGAATAAATCACATTTTATATTTAAATGGATAACAGTTCATTTAAATTGTTATTACATTTGACAATATTTATGTTTCTGCTGTATTTTTGGTCAAATAAATGCAGCCTTAAGATCATAAACACACAGAAAAAAAACAGTTTCCTATACAAATTTAATATTTGATATATATATATATGTACACACACACACACACACACACACACACACACACACACACACACACACACACACACACACACACACACACACAAACACACAGACACACACACACACACGCACGCACGCACGCACGCACGCACACACGCACACACACGCACACACACACACATTTGTATTTGTGTAATAACATATTTATGCTGATCCATAATGCTTTTGTGAATTAGACTACACTTTTAATGCTGTATGTTTATTGTTAAGTGCAGTCTGCAAAGAACAGAAAGATGTGCTGTCTTTGTTTTTTTTAACAGTTCTCAGCCCTTATAATTTAACATATCAAATATGTTTTTTTTTCACATCTCTGAGCATTGCCTGTGAATTCCAGTGCAGGAAACACTGGCACGCTCTCTTGGATGGCTTTAATGCTATCGTTGCAGAGTTATGGTGTTCACTTGCATTCCTTTACCGCTTGATGAACTTTATGAACGAATGGCATGAAGTGATGGAGGGAAAAAGAAAGGTATGCATGGCAATGTAAACTCACACATCACTCTGGTGCGTGTAGACGCGGTCGAACAGTGCTTCTGGTGCCATCCATTTGACGGGCAGACGACCCTGAAAAGACACAGATCAGTCAGAACAACAGTGGTGCTGACCCAGCAAGGCATACAGACGCCCAACGGACATCAACAGTCCTGCAGTTTAATCTCCTACTGTCCTGTCTAATACAAATACACTTCAGCAGTCCAATGCTCTCTAATCTCCAACTGTCCCATCCAATATCCAAATACTTCACCAGCCACACCCCACATCTAAAACCCGCCAACACAACACCTAACAGTTCCATTAAACACATGCAGTTTATTGTACCAGTGTTAGTGAACCTAAAATGATCATGCTACAAGCTATTATAAGAATATTTAAGTCAGTTCAAATACAGTAAAACCAACCGTTTAAAAAAGAGAAAGCACACTACATGCTATTAACAAAAATGTATCTACACTGAAGGTATATAAGCAATTTCATTTAAATTAGAACCTATAATCAGTGCTGGGTAGTAATTGATGATATGTAATCTGGAATATGCAATCAGATAACAAAAATAAGTACTTTTAATTACATTAGATTATATTTTTAAAATGCTCATTATAAGATTACAGTTACTTTTTATGGATTACATGATTACATATTATTCACACAAAGGTAGTAGATTATTTATAATTTATTAACATCCCTAATTATAATTTTTTCTCTTTTGAGATGTACTTTACAGAAAATCCTACTGTGTTTAATAGCATTTAGCTTTGACTATATTAACAATATAGAATGGCCATTTAAATCTCATGTATATAAATAGGTAATGCATGCTTCTAAAATTGGGGACAAAACCACCTCTTAATGAGTTAAGCCATGCGATGGATAATTATGCAAGTTACTAACACTGCTGATATATAGCTGTGAAACACTATATCTCAATCATATCCAATGACTTTTACTAATTACTGGTTTGAACAAATGTCTGGACAAAAATCTAAAAGTAATCAAACAGTAGTCAGAATACATTACCTAACATGAATATTCCTAATAGAGTACATTACTAACTACATGTTTTTCATGTAATTTGTAATCAGTAATGGACTACAATTTGACAGCACAGCCTATAATTTTCAGATTAAATGAAAGAAAATAGCCAAGTTGCTATTTTCATTCCCGAATGTATATTCTGCTACAAAAAAAGACAGGAATGAGTTTGAAATTAGTTCTACCTACACAAAAAGTGCTGATTCAAATGACTCAACTTTTTAATATGTTACAGTGCTACGTGCTGGAAAACAAGTGTTTTTCCACAGCTAACCTAATGTCATGTTACTGAAAATGTAGTGAAGTTACTGTAGCAGCACCCCTAGTTTTAGCTAGTACTGCATTTCACAATGTACTGCAGACCAGGTAAACTGTGACGTGTTCAATACTGCCCAGTCCTGTCTAATACCCACACGTAACTCCAGACCTCAATCAACAGTTAATTAATTTATGACACGTTGCTCATAAACGCACCATCAAAAGTTCCTAAACTAAGCACACACAAAATTCAACACCCGCAGGCTTGACATTTGAAATACATTGCATAACCACATCCACTGTGTTTCAATCCAATGCCACCCAAGAGCTCTATCCGTCAAGTATTCTGAGATTGATAATAGTGTCGACTTACGTTGGTGGTCTTCTTGTAGTAGTCAATGTTGTGCACATCTCTAGCCAGGCCGAAGTCTGCAATCTTCATCACATTGTCCTCAGTTACTAGAACATTCCGGGCCGCAAGATCCCTATGGATACACTGGCAACACAAACAGAACGAGGGCCATCTTTAATGCTCAAGTCTGATAAATACACACTATAAATACACACTAAGACGTACACATCTGGAAAATAATAACTGGCATCCGTAGACAGCATTTATAAACATTATAAACAATTCAAGCATATTATATTACTTCTATTTTAAAAAGTTTACAAACTGAGATAAGTAGATGTGTTACCTTCTTTGAGTTCAGGTACTCCATACCCCTGGCAACCTGATAGGCGCAGGACACCAGATCTTTAAATGTCAGAGTTTCATTTGGGATTTTACAAGTGTCAAACGAGTAGTCCATCCCAGGTGGCCTTCTCGCCCGCAAGTACTCCCTAAGATTTCCTTTAGAAGCATATTCCACCAGCACATACAGAGGACCTGCGTGAACACAGTCAGAACCTATTCAGTCAGAAAAATCTAAACTAACCAAAGCTAAACATACTGGGATAAAAGCCTGGATACTGCATACTGACCATCTTGTGAACACGCTCCCAGCAAGTTGATGATGTTCTTGTGTTTTCCAATCATCTTCATCATCTCCATTTCAGACACAAGGTCTGAGAGGTCCTTATCTGTGGCGTCATCTAAGAAAACAGTAAAACATTATTACAATTTATATGAACTGTTTCTGTTGTAATATATTTTTAAATGTAATTTATCCCAGTGATTACTCCAGTCTTTAGTGCCACATGATCCTTCAGACATCATTCTAATATGCTTATTTGGTGCTCCAGTAACATTTCTTATTATTATCCATGTTGAAAACAGTTGTGCTGCTTAAGATTTTTGTGGATTTTTTTTTTTTTACATTTTTCTTCAGGTTATTTGATGAGTTTTAGATTTATATTAGTATTTATTATTTAATCACAGATAAGCACACTCACTGTATTTATGATATTTGTTTTGTGTACTGGAACTAATGTTTCTTTTATGTTTTTTGACATTCAGTTAAAACATATATATTTTATTCTATCTGGAAACACTCACCTTTGAGCATCTTGACAGCAACAGTGAGAGGTTTGTTGGGTTTCTCTTTGTCAATCCCAATGGCTTCAGCCATCACTACCTGTCCAAAGCAACCCTCTCCCAACGGTTTTCCCAGCGTTAGTCTGCAACAGAATCAGCAATCAGCAAGGGACAAAACACACATTATTATGGTCCTTTGTTGTTCACTTCAGCTTGTAACTCACTTAGTACGTGAAAACTCCCACTTGGGGTCAGAGGGCAGTTCAAGTTCAGAAACATTGGCCAGCATGGGCCCATCGCTGGATGACAGGCGGGCGATCCGGACCAATGGGGTGTTTGAATTCATGGAAGAGTTAGATTCCAAGGACACCTGCTTGGGTAAAGAATAAAAACAGCATGTTATTGTCCCTGAAAGAGAATAAGACAGTGAGAATAAGAGTGAGACAGAGAGAGAGAGAAAGGCTCAAGATGTCTATTTTAAGAAGATCATCTTCTCTGAAGTGTTGTGTGTTGCAGACAAAAACATGGTGTCTGTTCCTCAGAGGAGTGCTTCTGAGAGAGAGAGGTTTGTAGCTGTCAGATCTCCACATAATTGACCACAGAAGACTGTGTGAAGCAATATTTCACTGCTGCCATGCACACATAGCTATGATCTTGAGTTTGGCTGTTGTCCTGTATCCAAAAGGTGCTTGGGAGCCACCAGCCCACAGCATCATCATAATGTAATATTTTCATCCCAATCTGTGGTTTCTCTCCACCATTGATTTGTAATTTTTTCCATCTTTGCACAAGAATCAACAGACAATATATGCTGAATGTCATGACAATGGCATGTTTGCCTTAACTTGAGCTCTATTCCTTTAATTCCTTGCAAGCACTGCTTTTCCTTTAGGAAATGCAAATCTGTGCAGACTTTAAAGAGACACTGAGAACGTATTTCAGCAGTAGGAAGATCAAACTGTCTGACAATGATATCTCAATATTTTCTAAAATCAGAACTAGCTCACGATACACACCTACACACACACCCTATTTGAATGAAAGAACAAAAAACACTGCAACATGATTATGTAGCTTGTGTTGATTCCAGAGTGACATTGTCAGGCTTTGAGTGCTGGAAATAACTTGAGGGAAAAAGAAGAAGAGATTGAGAGAGCGACAGAGATTAGAGACAGTGTGTGTCAGCTGCAGCTGCTGCGATTTAAAACAACTGAGAGAGAGCGAGTTTCACCAGGAGAGAAACATGATATAAACACTGGCAGTCTCCAGGAGAGCATGAATATCCCTCTGCCACATCACATCTATGACATCCACACAGGATGTCTTCATAGACACCAATAGCCCAAAGACATACTACAACAGCTTTACGTTAAAGAGAGAAAGAAGATAGGAAATAGGCTGATCAAATCTTGTATCTACTTTCTGTTACCTGTCTCTTGAGGGGGAATTTGGACAGTTTTTGAACGGGTGGTGCGGGGAGAGTCTTCTGCGTGTTCATCCGCATACGGCAGAGGATAATGATGACCATGGTGAGGATGAAGAGCACGCAGCCCGTCACGTAGATGAGGATGTCCGCATAGTCATCCTCTCTATCCATCTCTACCGCTGACACAGAGCACAAGAGCACAGATTAGACATGCGGTGATGACATTATGAGACAAATGTACCAATGTATTGCACTATAGATGAAACAATGAGTGTTGTGAATGGTAGTACATCTGAATTATATTCATACAACACACCTTTATAGTATTAAGACCATACTTTCTAAACGGCTGCGAATTAAGTGCCTATTTAAAAGAAGTACCTACTCAGAAATATGTGAATTTAAGACACAACGATCGATTAAAATGTTTTACAATTGTCAGGGTCCGAGCGCTTTACAAGTGTCAAACGCAAATAAAATGTTCTGAGCTTTGCTTTGATGAGAAAATAACTGAATTTTTACTGGGGACTGCAACATAATATGTAGCATAATCACATTGTGATCATGTCTGATCCTCACTGATTTAAGCAACACAAATGATTCAAAGACATACAAACCATTTTCAAACAAAATTGGCCAAAAATAATTTTCTCTAGAACTAAATGTGACAACACACATGTGGAATATAAAATTAGAGGTACAAAATCTGATGAGCAGCAATTGGAAATATTTATGGCCAGTACATTTTCTCAGTTCATCCACCTATGTGGCAAAAGATTAATTATGGACCCTGTTTATTTCTAATACACATAAATCACAAAGTTCAGTTTATCAACTTGAATAAAACATGAAACCCAACTTAAATTGGCTACTAACTACAGCCTCGAGGCTTACGAGTAACTTTAGAAATAAGCTGCACTAATGGTTAGATTAGGATCATGTTATTGTTTTATTCAAAGTTATAAAGCAGAAAGCCTGCAATTAATTTACAGCCACCTTACAAACTAATTAACATGCTATCGCGCCCCCATGCAGGTACAAACATCCCATAATTCCCCTCTCTCCAGGAGGTTTATTTGGCACTTGTGTGATGAGCCCCACTGATAGAGTTCAGTGGCTCTACACGAGACGAGCGATTTTAATTACACCAACAGAACGGAGAGCAGGATAACAGGATGAGCGTAGAATGAATGAATCGGGTCTCCCAGATACTGGGACTGTGTGCCATCAGTAAATACTCCAGTAAACACGACAAGCACTTCCATCACGAGCGCGTGTGTTATCGAGTGGAAACAGTCTATGAGAAAAACCCATCATCCGTCTATTTTTCTCTGCATACATCGTGTTTAAATCTGAAAACAATTACAAAATACCGGGTTGTTTTTCAGAGGACTTTAGTCAGGGTGGCATATTTAATATGACGTAAATAAAACGAGACTGCCGTCAGCCCTGGCTAAGGTCCATTGAGAATATCACTGAAAACATTTAAAACATTTTAACTGCAAAACTATGAACATTCAAGAACAATAGAGAAAATACGAAGTGCGGAGACATGGGAAGAAAAGGAGTGAAGAGAAACACCAGAAAGTGAGACTAGAATACCTGGTAACACTATAAGCCAGGCAGAGTGATGGTTATAGCCAATCGAGTTCCCTGCCAGACAAGTGTATTGCCCCGCATCCTCAAAAGACACATTGGTCAGGTAGAGAATCTCCAGCTCTTTATCCGTAGTATTTATTCCCGCAGTCTGGAAAAGCAGGGAGAGATGGAGAGACAGAAAGACAGATGCGTAAACCACAACCCTTGGGAAAAGAGCAGACATTACACAGGGAGGAAGATCTGAACGAGTCAACCCATCACCAGTAACCCAGAAATCCCACAATCCTGCATATGAGGAGATGACCTAGAAGCAAAGTAAAACCCCAAACACTGGTGGAAAATTCAAACGCCCCATCAGCAGCAGCAGGTCACATTAGTTTTCATCAGGTGCAAAGAAAAAGAGTGGGGAAGAATATTACCTACTTTAAGCCTAATTTAACCTCTCACTAGATAAAACTGACACCTATTTATGTAGAAGTGTGTGTCCCAGTACTCAAGAGAGCTGTGTGCAGGAGAAAATCAATAAGAAAGTGCATGTGGCACAGTCTCGGCTCCTATTAAACGTGTGCTTTTGTTGCATTGATTGTGGAAGAAGAAGAAGCGAGCATTTAAATGAAGCAGACACACACTCGCTTTACATAACAAGTCCTTGAATCAAGTCACCTTATTTATTGTGTGAAAAAGGGACAAGAAGAGCAGGGAGAAACAGATAGAGTTTAGGGGAGTTTGACTCTACGCCACCAAAGTCTTGATTGACATCAGCTGTTTGGAGAGAGATTTTTACCTGGCTGGGACACCATGAGCCAGAACGTATTCTCTGACATGCCTACAAAGTTGTGGGCTCTGCACCAGTACTGGCCTGCATCCTTTTCTGACACATTATACAGAGTCAGCATATCGTGGGCCTCTTTTACCTTACTAACAAAACTCTGCAGAGACACACACACACACTTAGTCAGAGGCGAACATGTTCACACACGAACAAACACTTAATGATTTAAAATGCTCCTGCAGCTTGTTCTACCACTTTTTAAAGATGCTGATACACTTAGGGGCAATTTCACAAAACAGTTGCGCCACTCTGTTATTTTAGTGTTATTTAACCTCTCAAAATCCAGTTTAACCAGGGATTATCTGCACTAGTATAGAAGTTGAACAGTACTTGAATTTAAACTTGAACGACTTAAAATAAAATGTAATAAATACATTTACATGAATATAAACATTGAACGTTTTTTAAATCATTTATAATGTAAAATATATATTTGTAATCTGCTTCATTAAAGTCGAAGTAATATCTTAATCAGAATTCCTGTTTGCTACCTCAATTCAAATGCACACTGAACCAAAATTTCTCAAGACTTTGTTTCTGAATGGCGTTTATCACTATACATAATTACAATTTAAATGAACTAATTGTCATTCTTTTCAGGTCAAACATCTTCCTTCTAGTTAGGCTTCTTATAGATAGTGGCTTATGCACAAAATGTAGAACAATTAATGTTACTCTATTATCAACGAATGAAAGCAGCAAAATGTTGTGATGTTAGCAGATTTGCTCATAATCAGGAAACTAAATCAACACAGACAGTGCATGCAAATACACAACACTATCTGCGGATGCAAACTGTAACTCGTGAAGATTTATATGTGCAGTTTGCTCTTTATTTAAAAATAAAAAATGTGGGGATAAGAACAGAAATGAGCTTGGTAAATGTTGCGAGCTAGATTCAAACTGATTCCACCTGCATTGGCGCCACAGCTCAACATGCAAACTGCTAGGCCATTGCTCTGATGTCACTATATGTTATAATGACATGCTCAAATATCATATCTGCTTCTGTGTTTCTTTCAGACGCTTCATTTGCTGTTTTCTCAGTTTCCATTCTTTCCCTTGATCGCAGACGTTGCACCACACATGATCTGTCGCTCAGCACTCTCGGTCTGGGAGGGCTGGGGAAGGCTTTAGAGGGCGCACAGATGAGACTGCGGGGAAGGGAAAATCCGGCGCGCGGCTCCCAATAATATACTGTTTCAATTATGTGGGAGTCTAAAATAGCGTGGCGGTCTGGCCAGCCGACGCACTCCCCTCCTCTGCCTGCTGACTCTGCCCTTCCCTCGCTTCCCGCACTCATTTTTTCCATGGCTTTTTCGGGAGCCTCTTCCCTTGTTCCCTCCCTCCTTCTCCTCTGAAGAGTGAGTGGGGCAGCCCAGCTAATGGCTGTCTCCCTGCGCGACGCCACCGCGGCGGTTAGCTTAGCCTAAAACAGATGTCTGCCTCCTCTCTCACAACTCTGAGAGGAAAAAGAAAGCGAGAGACCCCTAATTCTCGTTGCAGAGTCTATAGTGAAATGCTAACATGGGTGGGATTAGGAGTCGAGGGAGGTGCTCAAGAGTCACTCAAAGCTCACATGAGACTTAATATGTGGTTTAATTTAAGCTGCACTTGGACACATTTCAAAAAAGTGCCTTCAACATCTATGATGGACCATTCTTACAAGCAAAACCTAAAAATGTTTTCATAATAAAAGTTTCAAGAAAAAAATTCAAGAATTGTCTCTTTGTATTCTGTGAGAAAATTTAACTATAATCCAAAAATGTTAATCATTGTCATCGTAACAAATCACATTTACTGTAATGTTAATAAAAAGGCACACTAACGTTTTTGGAAAAACTAAGTTTGAATTATCCCCTTAAAAGTGGTTCCTTCATGCATTATTCTGATACTGTACCTTAAGAATGTGGACGTAGGGGACGCCACTGGGCCCATACTGGCTTCCATTCACCTCGATGTGTTTGAGCCACTGGATGTGTGGCTGAGCATCACTGTACACCTTACAGTGGAACTCGACATCACTGCCCACCACCACCGTCTGATTGGCCGGGAGTCCCGCCTGTAGGATGGGCCGGTGAGGAGAGCGCTCTGATTGGACGAGAGATGGAGAGACGGAGGGCAGTCAGTGATGAAGGTAAGTGATTTAAAGGTTGAATGTGTGGTGTGTTAGGTTGCATGTTCATACCCAGCACGTCGAGTTGGTAAGTGTGTTTGATTGTCCCGTATTTGTTTTGCACCACACATGTGTAGTTTCCCGGTCAGATGGAACGGCACTCTCCATGACCAAACTCCACTGCTGATGCCTCAACTAGAGAGAGAGGATGATAGAGACAGACAGAGTTTTATTCATAAAGTATTACATAAGAGGTCCACTTGAATCCTTCCTCCGGTTTTTCTGTTAGCTGAAGAAAAGCAGGTGCTAAATTCTGTGTCTGTACAATGTTATGACTATGATCCACTGTGCTGATAAATCTGAATTGAATTTGAATTAAGGTTTCACACAGGACAATTTGAATGTAAGCAAACATAATTTAAATGAATTGAAATCCATATACTGGAATTTTTAACTAGAAGTGAAAAGTTTGTCAAGACTATCTTTAAATGTTTGCGATACACTGGTTTGTTTAAAAGACACACACACACACACACACACACACACACACACACACACACACACACACACACACACACACACACACACACACACAGAACCATCCATTCATTCATAGAGAACACTATAACACTGCATATATGTCTCTCTCTCTCTCTGCTTCTTTCTGTATCTATTGCGCTCTGTCTCTCGCTCTAATTCCTCCTCTACGTACTTCGAAGGTCTGAGTGGAAAAAAATGTAACTGTGTAAATATTATGGGCTGTGTTTTTGAACAGTTGCATGGTAACACTGCCTGAGCGGGCAACACGCACATAGACAAACACACATGCCTAAGAAAGTTGGCAAGAGCGCCTGTGCCCCCTGCACTCCTCCTCCTCTCCCTTGTCTTTGAGATCCTCACCTTCTCACAGGCTGCTCTCGCTGGCTCGCTCTCACTCAGTGAGGCTTCGGTGTTTGCTGATTGACATGGTGCATAGTATGAGAAATGTGTGTGAGCGAATGTCTGTATGGAAGTAGTTGACATTTAATGTATCCACTGACTTTTTAAAATCAAGATTTTAGGTTCAAATGAATGTCGATGTGTGAGTTTATGTGTTGTACTGTATTGCTCTGTAACTAGTGATCATTTATTTTAAACACCTTCATGCTAAGTAGTTCATTCTAAATTATCCTGCATATAGATATTTATTATTTATTAAAAATGTTTATAATTTTTTACATTTTTTGTTAACTTCCCAAAAGTATTTAATGTCAACTACCCATGTGCAGTGAAACTATGAGAGAGCGAGAGTTAATTTAGGACCCTATCTTACTTGACACTGACATTTTGTGTGTGTGTGTGTGTGTGTGTGCATGTTTATGTGGTTTATGAGGACACAAATTTGTATAATGACATGGGTATGACATAGGTATTACAAGGAGAAGGTGATTTATGAGGACATTTTCAGTGTCCCCATAATTTAAAATGCTTATAAATCATACAGTGTGCGTTTTTTTGGGGGATAGTAGAAATGCACCGTCTCCTGTGAGGGCTAGGTTTAGGTGTAGTGTAGGTGTAGGGCAATAGCACATACAGTTTGTACAGTATAAAAACCATTACGCCTATGGAGAGTCCCCATAAACCATAAAAACCAACATGTGTGTGTGTGTGTGTGTGTGTGTGTGTGTGTGTGTGTGTGTGTGTGTGTGTGTGTGTGTGTGTGTGTGTGCGACATTTATCTCAATGTGTCTGCTGAAAGAAATGCTGTGAAGAATTCTCAGTTGTTCCTCAATCTACCCGAGCACTTTATCCAGAGGAAATAGGAGGAGAGAGTAAATACATTTATTATTAAGTGTCACAATGTTGTGCTGGACCCCGCTGATTCAGAGAAAAAAACAGCTCAAGAAAGACCCAGGCAGAGGTCTGATAATCAGTCGAAAAGCGCTGCTCAGATTCCTCCTGGCATTACACTGTTAACATATTAAGCCTCTTTAACTCTGATGTCAGACTGGGGTCATGAGGTAAGACCAGTGCGGTGGATATTCAGCTGAATTGTGAACTGACAATATCGGGAGTAAAGGGGCTCGGGGGGAGAAGCTCAGGTCTCTCTTGAGTATGTGTGTTTGTACGTGTATGTTCAGGATTTATGGTTGTGTCAAAATGGTGTGGGCTCGTTTCCAATAGGGGTGCTGTTTAATTTGACCCACAGAGACAGGAAGCAAAAACAACTGACCCCAGGGCGAGTCATTAAAACGACAAAACTCTTTCTTTTTCTCTCTCTCAATGAAAAGTAGTGCAGTAGTCTCACTGGAAACACCCTGTTTCACCATTAAAACAAGCCATCAATACAGATGGCCCATAATCATAAACACCCTAATATGAAAGTCTTCTCAGTTCATATTGATAAAGAGATCAATTACCATTTAAAGGTGAAGTGTATTTAGTGGTCACTAGTGGCAGAAAACAGAATTTCAACATTTTCCAATCAGGTTTCACAAAAAAATGTTGGTTGTAAGTTTTGTTTGTGCTAGTTTTCTAGACATGCAGAGCAGAACAATGTATTCTGATTTGCTTCTGAGTTTTATATGTCAAATAATCTGTATTTATTACTTTTTCCACACCAGTCCATCAGTGTGATATCAACTATGTCATATAATAGTGAACATTAAACACTTGACCTTTAAACATATTTGTACACATATATGAAAAACAAATTGCACCTAAGCAGTTAATAAAGACATACACTGCTGTGGCCTACAGACAAAAGGTACATTTATCGGTGGATTAGAGATTCATTGATGCTCCAAGCATGTAGAATTTAGCGCTGGTGGTCCCACAGAGCAGTGCGACTGAAATTGAGCCATCTCTCGGAGGACGTAACAGTCTTTCTTCGGCTCGCTCGTCAATTGAGCTGTTGAATATGTTGCGAGCCGCTCGCATACACACACCCAAACGCAGCGTTTACAAAATAAATCAGTGTGTATGTGTGCGTGAGGTGTGACTAACCCACAGTGCCACAGATTAGCATTCTAACAATACGACTTCGGCTGCCATATGTGATCACAACAAAAGCCACGCCTCCCCCTGCCAATCAATGTCTCTAAATCGGCACAACAACACCCCCTTGGAACCTCCCCCTTCTGATGACTCAATAGAGAGTTGACCTTTGACCTTAGAACCCTGCCAGTCAGGCACAGAAAGTTGAGTCTGTTTGTATGTGTGTGTTTGTGTTAATGTGTTTGGGGAAAGCTGTGGGAAAGTTAAAAGTCTAAACAAAGCCATGCATCATTTCAAACAATGAGAGTACAGCATGTGTCTCATTTTCTTGCATTTAAAACTCAATCTTACTGCATTTAGTCAGCAATTAATGTGCCCTGACCATCGACCAGAGAGTTAGTCGAACTTACAACCGGCTCCAGTGCCAACAGAAACATAATCGCTGCATTAATTGTTCCCCTTGCAATGCAAAAAGAGCCTTAAGATGGAATACGCTGTCTCAGAACTCCTCATGTTACATTTTTGCATAACGCTTTGCGCTTTAACACATCGTTGAGTGCGTTATCAAGCCATCAGACCTGTCACATCCACACACACAAGTAGGTCACACATCCTTTTGCATAAAAATAAGAGCCTTGACTTTTAGCCTTGGTCTTAATAGAGACAGAAGACATTCAGGGTGAGCTGTCAAGCTCCTGTGTATGTGTGTGTTAAATAAAGCTATTATAATGCTGTCAGAGATCTCTATGCCAACAGTGACTGTGCTGATGCAGAGGGCAGGTCTGGTATAAAGGATGACCCTGGGTCAGTGCGGACCCCTGGTGTGTGTATATGTGTGCGTGTTTGTAAGGGCGGGCCGGTCACACTATGGCCATGGAGAGGTGGAGAGGGCAATGTTTTGTTTCTAAATGTCTCTCTTAGAGGACACTGGTTATATTCTATGCATAAAGGTCAATGCAATGCCGTGTTAAAGAATCTAAATGTGCAAATGTGTGTGTAAAAAGAAGTCACTCAGATGATTCCAGTTGTGTTTTAAGTGTTGACATTGTTTCAGGTGTTTCTCCTAAAATTCTGTTTAATTTAGAAAAAAAAATATTGACATACAATACAATGGGAGTATAGTGATATAAAAGGTATGTGGATAGAAGATCTTTTGATTTCAGACTTTCATATCTTTGCAAATCTGAGTACAGTTTGAGATCTTGTCTGAAGAGGGGCTGTCTAAAATTAATGGTGTCTTTTAATCAGGAGAAAATTCTGTAAAAGTCTTTAGTAAAAGTCTCAATCAAGGTTATCTAGGAGAAACAATTGAGATATTAAATACTAGGTATAATTCATGTTTTTTCTTTTAAATAAGGAAAAATGTGTGCCTCTTCAGGAAAATTGTGTTTAATAATGCTGTAGTATTTAAAGGGGTAATTCACTGAAAAATCTAAATTCACAGAAATATCATAAACTCATGCTCATGTAGCTCCAAACCTGTATGACTTTACTTTCTTCTGTGAAACATTAAAGAACTAAAAAGCTTTGGTGACATTGACTTTCACTCTATGCAAAAAAAAACAACATCAACAAACTCATCTTTTTTGCTCCTGAGAAGAAAAAAGTCACACATGTTTGGAAGGACAGTAAATGATGACAAAAAGTTTATTTTTGGATTAACTATCCCTTAAATTGTGGGGGTTAAATCATTGAGCATTAAGGAGCAACAGCCCTGAGAGATAAAAATTGGTAATAATAAAAAAATCAGTGGACAGCCTCCAAAACACGTCACAAACAACACCCTCACAAACGCATCAACATATAAATAACAAGACCACACAGAACTTTGTGTTCTTCTGTTCTTTCAGAGGAACAGCAACAGGTGGACATATCCTCTAGAGATGACGAGCAAATAAAATCCAGAGCGAGAGAGAGAGAGAGAGCTCTTGAAGGAGCAGATGTTGGTGATCTGTGTAAATTATTACTAATTGCAGATTCTTATTATCTGTAATCCTAAACACACAATCACGTGTTTGCACACGTACATGTTCTTGATTGGTTTTCATATTGTCTTACTTTAATCCCGCCCATTCTCTGCTCTCCCTTGAATTCCTTCCCATTTTTCAGCCAATGGATGGTGGGAGTGGGGTTGCCGGCAGCAGGACAGCGGAACTTCACTGTATTGGCGGCGGGAACAGCCAATAGTTTCTTCTCCATCCGGTCAGAACGGGTCCAGTATGGAGCTTCTGTTAGAAATATAAGAATGAAAATATCAACTAAACATGACATTTTGAATGTACACAAAAACATGTCAGTGTACAATACATGATTCCAAAGGCACAATGGACCAAATATAAGTGTATGTTGACACGAAGCACTATTTTTTAGGGGGTAAGGTGTTCCCTCTCCGGGAGTCTTCGTGTGGGTAAATGTTTATGGAAAGATTTTTCTTGCTCGCTCTGTGGCAGCGTCAGACTGGCTGCCTAATTCCCAGACTGAATTAAAATTTGTTTGGAAAAGCAAACAAGCTTACATACACTCTTATGTGAGTGTGAGCGTGTTTATGCGCTTGCAGACAGAACTCTGAAAGATTCCCAGTGTTAAATCCTTCACAGAGCCGTGAACACACAATACGGATTACTAATAATATCTTATTATAATAAAAGAGCAATTTTCCTTCATTTAATCTTCCCACAAAATCAGTTTATAATGTTGATTGTCTTGTGGTCAGGTCTGTGTTTACACTTCCGAGCAGCTAATGCCAAATATCACTGCATAAATACTTACAGTAACATCGTTTAGCTAAAATAATAGTTTTTATTTTTATTTCAGTTCAAGTCTTGAACTTTGCGTGTGTATGTGTCTTTAAGAGATTGAGTAAACATACTTTCATCCCTCCTCAAACAATTAACTCCAGATCAGATCAACCCACAAACTTGGCGATTAAACCCACAGACGCCACATTTCTCTCCAGACATACATGCGAGCTCATAAGCACACATCTGTGAAACGGCGCACACACAATAAAGCCATTAACTAGACTGAATATAATTCTCTCTAGCATTATTTGCTCATGCTATCAGATTGTGAATGTAAAGGGTGATTGGCAGGCTGGCATTTCCTTTGGCATAACGATACACTAATGCCTGTACACACACACACACACACACACACACACACACACACACACACACACACACACACACACACACACACACACACACACACTCTTCCCCTTTTTATTGCATTCTCAGATGGTGAGTGATCCGTCAGGACCACAACATGGGTCTGTGCCATACAGTAGACCTGGCTCCTATATGTGTGATTGTGTGTGTGTGTGTGTGTCTGTGTCTGTGTCTGTGTCTGTGTGTGTGTGTGTGTGTGTGTGTGTGTGTGTGTGTGTGTGTGTGTGTGTGTGTGTGTGTGTGTGTGGTTTGCCATTTGA
This sequence comes from Gymnocypris eckloni scoliostomus, assembly GCA_027564155.1. Taxonomy (NCBI): domain Eukaryota; kingdom Metazoa; phylum Chordata; class Actinopteri; order Cypriniformes; family Cyprinidae; genus Gymnocypris; species Gymnocypris eckloni. The sequence goes on from CM050429.1 coordinate 12,638,790, forward strand.
TACAGTTCAGTACAGACAGTTTGAGCTTTGAAGCAGGAACCGCGAATCTACAGTGACCAAACTTGTTTTTCCATTTACTTTTTTTCTACCGCCCAAAAAAGCCATCAAAGTACAGTGCAACTCTACGCAGCTGATATTACGCACAGCTTGCTTCAGTCAGCCAAACTGAGAGCAGTTACTAGCATCATTAAGATATTACAGAATGATGTCATCAGATGTCACACGACCTCAGCTCTTCTCAAATGTTCCAGAGAGCCCAGACCTCACAGCTCTCAGCTCTCTCTCGCTCTCTCTCTCTTTCTTAATTAGAGCTGGATTACTGGTCATTAAACTCTAAAGGGGTTTTGGTTTTTGCCTAATCCCTCATTCATGCCCTCCCCTCAACCCCTCAACCCTCCCCCAACCCGGATCCCACCACAGCAGACAGATGCATTAGCTTTCCCTTTCCTTCCCTCTCTTTCTTTGTGAAAAATCACAAACATGATCTCTTTTAAATGTCAGTTGTTTCACATACAAAGCAATGAGATTAGATAAAGATACAATGGAAAAAAGTCTTCTGAATCTCAGATTGTTCTCCCTCAGAAAAAGATGCCACTAATCTTGTATAATGTAGACTAGAGTTTCAAATGAGATTCGGTATTATTTTAGTATTATTTATGTATTTACTTTTATATTCAACTAGATTTTTTTAAATTTAAATGTAAGATTTAGTTAGCTTTATTCGTTTTTTATATAGTTTTAGTTTAAATTGAACTAAATTCAACTTAAACTTAAGTTGCCATGGCAAAATTTCAATTTTTGTTATGTTTTGTCAAGTTAAGGTTTTTCACCGAATAATTACATTTTATTTAATTTTAGCTTGATTTCAGTTCACCAAAAGATGACTTTTAATATTTTTAGTTAAGAATAACATGACTGAAGAAGACTGAACAGATCTTAATGTTTCAAACTGCTCTCCGTTTTTCTGATTTTCATTCTTTTATTAATAATTTTTTCCCCATTATTTTGTTATTGCCCATTTCTTATCATATTCAAAGATCTGGGCTAGACTATCAATATTATTTATATATTTTTACTCCACGAACTGTTACCCTGTTTTCATTTCTTTCTCTTTTATTTCATATGTTTAAAATATGGACAGAACCATTGATTCTGATTCTCTTGCTATATTGATATATATTTGCCTGCACACACATTCATCAAAATGTGTTTAAAATATATGTATTTAAAAAAATCAACCAGGGCTGCGATTCCCAAAACCATCATAAGCCTAAGCTAAAAATTCTCACATTTTTAGTTAAATTTAATTTGACACTGTTAGACTTATTTCTCTTCTTTTTCTTTCCTCTCTCTCAATCCCTCCTGTTTTAGCATCAAGTGGGAGAAAAAAGCATCTGATGAAATGAGATGTAACCTAACCCCAGCTAAAAACGACAGCAATCTCATGCATTTATTACACAACAGAGACCTCATGAATTCTCAATCAAAAAAGAGGATTCTAATGAGAAATAAGAGGGTGAAACACACCATTTCCATTACCTGCATCGTCCTCATCTTCATCATAATCCTCATCATCACCAGAGGACAGCGAGTCTAAGAGAGACAGAGTGACATAGAGAGAGAACGATCTTATTACCACATAGCACAGTGGCTTTTCTGTATGAACAATGAACCTATTCATATGATCTGCAGAATGAGGAAAATAAACTGATAACAAATCAAAACCAATTACTGCACACACACACACACACACCCTCAAACACCCACACACACACCCTCAAACACTCACACACACAGCAGTTAATGGATGGCAGATGTTAGCAGAGATTCAGTGAGTAAAACGTCTCAGAGATTTCTGACAACAGCTGTATTTTTACACACATGTCCTAAAATACACACACACACACACACACACTGGTATCCTGCTTCTAAATGAACTCATTCAGAAGGAGAGAAAAAAACGTTGTGACCCTGAAAAAGAGATTATTCTGTCTTCAGCTCCTCCTCTGTGAACATTTACACAGGTAAAACTGCACAGCATACTCTTAAAATACCAGCAGAGCGTGAAATCCAACACTAGGCCTATTTAGTGCTAAAAATATGCTGTTCCTCGGACACTGAAGCTTTCTGTGTGTGGCTTTCACAGTGTTAGTTGCACCAAGCCATCAGATTTACTCTATATTTTCAAGTTTTGTGGTTTAACAGTCTTCTATTGGAGGTTTGTCTTATAAAATGTTGTTGTTGTTCTGTGGTGTTACATGTTTTTAAAACATTAGCACACCCAAAAGTTAAAATTGTCAAGACGTAAATGACAAAACCCATGCAAACAAATGATGTCATTGAAGTCAAACCTGGTGTGGAGCATTTAGGGCCATCTTATTAAAAGATTACCGAACATTTTCTTTTTCTGTATTTTCCTTACACAAAGCTTTAGAAGCCTCAGAATACAGAGAAGTTAGTCCATATTCACTTTCATTATATGGAAAACAGCAGCTTGAACATTCTGTAAAACATATTTTATGTTCCACACACAAAATAAACTCAAACAGGTTTGGAATGTAATATAGGGGAATAATGAATTTTTGTTTTGTATGAACTATCGTTGTAAAGCTCTGTTGGGTGATGCTGTCTGTCAATGTGTCTGGTGGCTGTGTCTTGTTTTAATGTGTGCAGAACAGGATATTGCTGTCTTGTGGACTCTTTATCGGTATGCGATAATTGGTGCAGGTTGTGTGCCGTTTTTTTGTCTTTCTCCAGACTCTGGTGAGAAGGAGAGCTGATCTGCCCTGGCCTAACGCCAAACACGTGTCGGTAAAAAACAACTCTCCCTGCACTCTTACTTTTTTCCATCTGCTTTAAATGATGAGGTGATTCCAGATAATTGCATTCTAATTAGTTGTCAATGAGCAGCTCGGCTTGTGTCCATGAGTTTACAGAACCAAAGATCACTCCACACTACCATTTAAACACACATTTTTACACAATTAATTCTTAATTTAATTCTAATAAACACATGTTCCTACTATAAATGTTCTAACATTTGGCCTATAATTAAACGGCACTCTCTGAATTCCGATCATGTGTCAGCAATGTATGAAAGGTGTAGCATTGTATAATACATAGCCTACTGTATCACTATTTTAAAATGATAATAATAATAGACATTACAGAGTATACTACATAGTAAGCAGTGTTCAGATTCCATTCTAAACATAGTCGGTGACACTTTAAAGGTTTGTGTAGTAAAATAACTATACCTGACAGGCTGGCTCAATGAGCCAAATGTGACGCGCACACAAACAACAACTCTAGTGTCTATTCGAGAGTATTTCACACTGATTTTAATCTATAGGGACCGAAATATGGCATTTTCCTCTGTACCTTCCCAAGGAGGACATATTTTTGTAATTCTCTCATTTTTATTCAGGTAAAGCATCACAGTCTAAAACAATCCTGTTCAGTCCATGTGGTATATTAAACACCATGTAGACTATTTAGAATTCTGCCTTCGAGAGTGTGTTCTTGTGCTTGTATGATAAACGTCAAGTCAGCCTGTAGGTGTGTGCTGGGAGTATGTCTCAAGACCTATTTGCCTGCTGGGAATGAGTCTGACTGGCAAGTTTCCAATCAATGCTTTGCATGCCTGAGCTTGTGTTACTGTGCTAAAATAACGACAACGCTACTTAAATATTATTCGGAGAGACTGACCGGTGACTCTGACGGTGTAGTTGCTTAGCAAAGTGCTGCTGTGGGCGTGTCTACAGGAATACACTCCAGAGTCTTCATAGGAGACATTGCTGATTTGGAGCACTTTTTGCCCCACCCGCGTACGGTTGTTAGGAGACACAGCGTCGCCATCTTTCTGCCACACGATGGGGACCAGGAAGTCACGTGGTGTGCAGGATAGTTCCACAGTGTCCCCGACTCCTGCCACATAGTCCTCCAGAAACACTTCCACCTCACTCGACACCCAATCTAACAGAGAGAAAACAGAGAAAGACGTATTAATGTAGTATATTTAATCTGCAGTGAATGAAAGTATCGATAACCAAATTACACATACAGATTTGATTGATTTCTTTCCCAAATTGCATTGACTGCTCTAAAATATGAGACACCAATGTTTGAGGAGATTAGAACACAACATAGGAAGCATGCTTCTGATGTATTGCTGTTAAACTTTATCTCATGATTTTAAATCAGAATTTAACCTTTAGAGATTTCAAAGTAAAAAGAGGTACTGAAGTCTGATTTTGTGGTGACTGCGCTTTAAAATTAAAATACTATAATCTTAATTCTAGTGAAGAAGGAATTTTGAAAGTCTGACAGTAATCAATGTTGAGTAGTAATGGAAGGTTAACCCTGCCTTGTTTAAATGTTTTAAAATGATTAACAGTTAGAAATATTTGTTAGAATTTAGAAACCTATTACATTTCCAAAGTAACTTTCCAAACACTGGTGAACTGTGTCATGTGTCACTGCATTCCAAAATGTGTCCAAGCGCGATTCAGAATGCAAGAAAAGTTTTGTTTTCCATTAACCATTGTCAGGGCATAGCAACAGTTTGAAGGCGATCTTGCTTAGCAAGTTAGGGAAAGTTGACGTGTTCACAGCAAGCTAACATTTTAGGTAGCTAATCTAATTGCACAAGTGTGTGATCTCATTAAGAATGCATTTTAAATCATGATTAGACAGGAGTAACATCTTTTTTCAGTACTGTGACATCCAAGTAAAATTATTATATATATAAAGAAAATTGAGGATGCCGACTTGGTTCAGTTCATTGATGTTTGGATGGAGGCATATTTGAATGCAAGTCCAGCATTTATCAACAGAGAGAAGTCTATTATTTCACCTGAAGATTGATGTTTTGATTAAAAACTGAGTAAAAAAAAAAAAACACACAAAAATATATATATATATCTATATATGCATGTATGAATCATTCACAATAAAATCAAGAACATGCATTTAGAAAATAATTGCATCTAGTAGAGTTTGACAGACAGATCTACAGTGTAAATACTAGAGAAATCAGCATATTCTTGCTCCAAGGTGGATCTAAAATCACACAAACGCACACCAGGAAAAATAAACTAATATGTTTATTAACCCCCCTAGGGAACGGCATATAGACCCCACTGAGATGCAGAAATGCAAAATGCTGGAATAAATATTCCACCTGACAGTTTCCTTCATTTTCCCTCTCTTTTTTCCATTAACTCCAATAAACCTGGTTTTCTTTCTGTAACATCTCTATCACTCTTTCGTTCTCACTTTTCAAAGTGACATTCATCTCCGGGAGGAGTGGTGACAGACTTACAAAGGATTGATACATGTGATAGATGTTGCGCTCGTGTGTGTGTGTGTGTGTGTGTGTGAGGTCAGGAGTGTGTTGGCAGACGGCTTGCAGATAAGACTAAGCTGGAGTGGAATACAGAATCAAGTGTATGAATTATAGATGGCCCGCTACATGTGAACACATACACACACGCTGTTCAGTGCAAAGTCCAAAAATGCCACACCATCGGAGGCTTTCTGAAGGAAGCGTTAATATCTCTTTGATCACTTCTCATATCAGTTCTTGAGTGTTTCACTCTTGACGCTGTCACATATGCCTCTCTGTCCCCTTTTTTACCTTTTATCTTGTCTTTCACTCATTTCTCTACCTCTTTCCCACCCTCCATACCACTCAAATCCACAGGCACCACAGTGCTGACATCAGACGGTGGCTCCTTCAGTGAATAAATGTTGCTGTGTGTGCGTGTCTATTCTATATCCTGTGAAAGAGAGGGAGTGTGTGTGTTTGCGTAACATATGCTGGGTCCAGTGAAAGACATTAATGTGCGTGGGGGAAGGGGTTATAAATAAATATCATAAATGACTACTGTGTGTTCCCATATTTCCCAGGAGATGTGTGGAGAATGGAGCCAGTGTGAGGTTTTACAGGGCTGATATAGAAACCTCTTGAGGACCACAGATCAGGTGAGACTTTTATGAAGACTCACAAACCTCGTTCATGTGTCACCGTTCTCTGAAATTCACAATGTATGTATCTGCTTTCGGCAATGCATTTCCATTTATTTCAATAGCAGTTGCTTGGCTGAAATGTGTTGTAATATGACTGGAAATCAGAGCTGTAAATATCATGTGACTAATCACTCTGGATATGACATCATGACAACACTGATTGGATAAAGGCAAAATTAGATTACTAGATTTCAGCAGTGGTCAACCATCCCGGATATGAACCTTTGGCAATGTCTTGACCTTCGTGACCACAACGCTACCATCCTTCAAAGCCTGTAATCATACTTTCACTCTATAATCAGCTTCATGCATTTTCATAATCACTGTAGATTCAAGCACTGTTTTATATTCAGCACACACACACACACACTTGCATGTATTGAGGACAGTTTTCCTTTGATCATGCAGAAAAGATGAAAGCTTTTTTGTGTTTTACCAGATTTGTGTAGGGTAATATGTGAGATGTGATTTAAAACCTGCTGCCATGGGCAACACAGCAGTTGCTGGACTATATTTGACTGCTTTCATGAAACGAACAGGTCAACACTGTGTGTGTTTGTGTGAGAAGGGCATTTTTAGCAGTAATCAGAAAACAGCAGTTTTTATATCTAATTTAAAAGTGTGTTTAATATAAAGTGTGTGTTCAGTTGACTAAATGTCTGTTACTTTTCAATATAATATTTCATATATAATAAAAAATTAGAGACACACTAACGTTTAGTCTCTCATACGATCACAAAGGCTGCATTTATTTGATCAAAAATAGTAATGTTGTGAAATATTATTGCAATTTAAAAAAACTAAAAAAATATTTTAATACATTTTAAAATTGTATTTATTCCTGTGATGCAAAGCTTAATATGTCAGTCTTCAGTGTCACATGATCCTTCAGAAATCATTCTAATATGCTGATTTGCTGCTTAAGAAATTGTTCTTATTATTCGCAATGTTGAAAACAGTTGTGCTGCTTAATATTTTTGTGGAAACCATGTTATTTTTTAGGATTCTTTGATGAACAGAAAGTTCAAAACAACAGTATTTATTTAAGAGAAATCTTTTGTAGCAGTATTAATTGACTTTTGATCAGTTTAATGCTTCCTTGCTAATTTCTTTCAAACCCCCATACTTTTGAACGTTAGTGTAATGTAAGAGGAAGCGTTTTGCATTTTTAGAATTAAAAAAAGGATTCACACTCACACACACAAACATGTGTGTGTTGGGTGGGGGTTAATGTGGCCTCTTGATTTATTTGCTTGTTTTTAGGGACGTGTATTGAGTCGCAATGCTGTTAGTTCCAACATTCAGTAACACACATATACAGCTGACAACATGTGATAAATGTGTGTACAACTAACAGTCTCTGGTTCCACTTGTTTTGGGTGTTGCAATAAAACGACAGGTTAAAACAAGAGAATATGGGGAGGATAGATAGCCTGCACACACACACACACACACACACACACACACACACACACACACACACACAGTCATGGCTAAAAGCACAGGTACGTGATCTATTGTGACTCAGTGTTATCAATACATGTAGCTGATTTATAGTAGGTAATTAGACTGCACATTTATCTACTCACAGACACATACACAAACTCACATCAACCGGAGCTGTGCCAGTCTGCTCTTTTGCCGTTTCCCGCTGCTTTCAGCCGTTTGGCGTGATACACTCAGTGAACATCCCCTACTGTCCTGTGACCTTCAGACTGAACACAGCACACACTCACGCACACAGTCTCACGCACACTTCTCGTATGCAATCTCCTTTCCGCTCCCTCATCCTCAACATCATCCAATCTTGTTGCGTTAAAGAATTATCTTTCTAAAGCTGAAGTCTGCATCCACTGTATGTGTGAATCGCAGATGCCGGATGTAAAAACCTCATGTTTCTGAACAGGATCCTCCTCTGAAAGAGACTGGCGGGAGAGAAAGAGAGAAAGACGTGATCGGTGATTAGAATTACGATAAAAAGAGGGGTGGGCGGAGAAGAGTTTGCAGCGTGTTACCTCTTTTATTCTGTCCAGTTGAGGCGTGTGTGTGTGTGTGTGTGTGTGTTTTTGTGACGGCGTGTCTCTGAGGAAAGTTTAAGAAAGCTGCTGCATCCTTGTGTACACATACACACACATAAACCCTCCCGCATCAGTGCGCTAATTTGTAACGGAAGATGGATGTACTGAACATCCAGAGCCCATCCAGAGTCTGAGCCAAACTCTTTAGCACACATACAAATATATATAGATATACGTGTACCTTGTTTTTAATCTTTGTCCTAAAACATTATTTTAAAGGTTTTAGAACACATTCACATGCCTACACTCAAAGAGACTTCACACACACTGAAACAAACACACAGGTTGTAATCAGGAACTGGACCATCTTAATTGTCATTCCATAGACGAACTGGCCTAGTTTCAAACTCTACACACTGTACAGAACACACACTCAAAACACACTGCAGCAGCTTGTAAAATGAACAAACACATGCTCTTAATCTAAAGTAACGTCTTTGAATATTTCAAAAATTTCTTTATCCAGATCCAGTTTCTTCTCTTAAGTAATTTTCCTCAGGATTAGGGTTAACAAAAACTTATTTTGAACATTAGAAATTGTTTAATTTGAATTTGAAATTAAGGCTTGTTCTTGATTAAATGTTAAATGTATTAGGACACACCCCAATATACACATTAGTGGTATTTTACACTTGGACCCACCCTGATTTTGAATATCCTGTGAATTTAATATTTGATAACACTTTGTACAGTGTCCTTGTTACACTGCATGTACAATAGCAAATTATGCACAACTACAAGCAACTAACCCTAAACCAAACCCTAATCTCTAAAGTAAGTACGTTGTTGATTAATATTACTCAGTACTTAATTGTATAATTACACTGTAACAAGGACATCTTAAATAAGTTTAACTAAAATTAGATGTGTAATTTAGAACAATACAGTACTTAATCACCATTATTTCATCATCCGATATGGTTATATCGGCAAATGGACAATGTACTGTAATGCAAATACAGTATCTCAAAATAGCCAAACATTGTCTGATCCTTCATTTTGTCCAACATAAATGGGTCTATCACTAGGCCTATATTAAATTGTTGTATGTCAAATGTGTAAATGTGTGCTGTTAAGCCAAGTGAGATGTCATGCGAACAAAGTTCACAAAGAAAAAGAAATGAGCCAAGTGAGATGTTACTCTTTTAACTCTGTGACCTCAAATTGCCCTCAAAGAAACACAAGCGATCAAGCAAATACACACACAAACACGTCACCTCTCCATGGCCCCTGCCCTGCCCCCTTTACCCACTCTCTCTTTTATTCTGAATAGAAACATAGCATTTTCAGGAAGAACGAGAGAGATAGAGAGAGATGGGGTATTACTGGGCAGGAAAAGTACTAATCCTTTGCCTTGCTTCCTTCCAGCCAATGATACCCAGAAGCAACTGGCAACAGCTGCTCAGAAAGATCCCAAATCACACACACACACACACACACACACACACACACACACACACACACACACACACACACACACACACACACACACACACACACAGTCTGAGTGTATTAACATGAATATGCAATCCCATTTATAACTCAAGATTTTAAACAAAAACAGATTCCCCTAAACATGTGACACACTGTTTAGTCTATCACACAGTATAAACGACTAATAACTGAAACCAAAAATGTAATATGGCCTGCTGTCCTTGTGTAATGTTATAACAGTTTATAATGCTTGCACACTTCTAAACAAAGCCAGCTCTTGATCACTTTCAGTTACAAACTTATCTGTGTGCGGTATAAGCGTTGTTACACTGTCATTAATGCATTATTAATGCTTTATAAACTATTCATAAGCATCCCAAGAGAGAAAGCAGCCGTCATAAAGGACTCTGTGTTCCAGAGGAGCCTAATATATAAGATGCTATGCCAAAGCTTAAATCTAACCAAACTCCAGAGGGGATTGATGGATGGACTGATGTTTGTGCGACATATCAAGCACTGGTTTGTTGTGGATGTGTGTGTGGGATGGTATGTGTTGGACCAGGAATATTGCCAAGGCAGAGGTTCATTCCATGGGTGGTAAAGGAGAAGTGTACATGTCTCTGTGTGTGTGTTTGTTGGACTTCTTACAGCACATAACTTCTGCCATCTGTTCATGACTGCCAGAAGTGGTATAGGGGAGCTGAGGGAAATCAGCAGCACACACACTCAAACATACGTTGACTTGGCTAAGTGAAGACTTACCGTTGACTACTATTGGTTAAATATAAATCTAATTATAATTACTAGAGGCTAAATCTAAGCTTTAAGGAAAACCTTTTAGAACACCCCAAAGTTGGGGTCTGTATGATCTGTATAACATATGCTCTTTATATTTGACATGAACAAAATAGATATAAGAAAGAAGCTGATGAGAATGGAAAATATTTCAGTACAAACCCGTCAGAAATGAAGCAAGTCCTGCTACACGCATACACACACAAACACAGAGAGCCGTTTGTTATGACTTTATGTAAGTATCTAAGCATGTCCTTCAGGGGAACTGATAATTACATTGAAGGCACCCATCCTACAGGTTGACAGGCCAGCAAGTGTGTACGTGCTTCACACGCCTCTGCCTCTGTCTGTGTGTATGGATGTGTGCATTACTGCACAGGTATCTGGTATAAGAAAGTCTATCCATGTGTGTGAACAGGTGGTTACAGACACCGTTTAGAGAATGTGTTTCTTTGCTCATTAATGACTCATCTGCTGACTGCAGTGAGTTACAAAGAGTTTTTAATGAGGTCAACCAACCCCGACTATTAAGAGCAAAACAAAAGAAAAACACTCACATGAATGTGCAAAGGGTCTTAAAATGTATGGAAATGTAAGTAGTATGTAATAAGAAGGAATTTCAATATAAAGTATACCTAAAACATAATGAAGACTTTCGGTAACAAAAACATGCACACACACACACACACACACACGCACACACTTGTGTACTTGCACATCAAGACTTAATTAATTAAGACCTGATATTCTGATTTATAAAATGGATACTTCAACATTTGATTCTCACTTCTGATATGAGGAAGTTTGTGTTAAATTGATCACAACAGCTACTTTACTTCATATACATCATATACTTCATATATCATGCTGTGCCTAAGAACACATCTTACTAACGTTCACTTTACTGTAATGTGCGGCCTCTTGTGGCTTATTGCTTTAATCTGTCTGTCTGAAATGATCAATTTAAACTTACTGTCTATGGATACACAGTCCTAAAAAGACGAATAGAGGAATAGAAAGAGAGAGAAAAACAGGGGATTTGGTGGTTAGGATTAGAAGTGAAAAGAAGCTGGGTGGTGAAGTGTTTGCAGGTTCTTGTCTCATAACAGTCCCTCTTTGTTTATGCTGTGGTTTTGCTGACGACTTTCTGCATTCTCTCCTTTGGACCATGTGTGAACATTAACTGTAATTCTCTCGCCGTCTCCTCATATTTACCTGCTATCAGAATGAGAAATCAGATCCACCAGCAATCAGATGATTTCTCCCAACACACACTCACAGAGCGGAGAAATGGGCCAAGAAAGCATCAAGTTCCTTTCTATTTTCTAAGTGACTGTAACATGTTTAGAAGAGCCATCTAGAATCCAAACACAACAGAGATTCGGGTGAACTCAGCCAAGAAACCTGTCTTTAACAAACAACTGATAATGATCAACACCTCTCAACAACATGGGCTCTCATACCTGCCCACATATGCAGAAAATTCAGACACTATCTGCCTGGGGTGATGAGCTATTATTGAGTAAGACACACACACACACACACACACACACACACACACACACTCTCTCTCTTATGTAATCCACTCTGCAGGGCCTCATCCGTCAACTGCGGGATAATAAATCAATGGCAAGGACAAAGTGTGTTTACATGATATCAGCTACACAAGTGTTCAATTCAACAACACCCACTTTGTGCCACTGTACAAACCCAGCCAGTTACACACTGCCCAATCGAAGAGGCTGTAACTCGAGCTCCTTAAGACCACAGAATCACTGACAACCTATTCATTTTAAGAATGTGATAAATAGTTACAAACAATCCTCTGTTTTTGAAAGTGTCCAAAAAATATATTTGAGAAGGGCTTGCACTAAGGTGTGAATCACACAGGTAAGTGAAGCCTAAATCAGTTTAGATCCTCTGATGAAGGTTTACAGATTTAAAAAGAGGAGATGCAAAGATTCTGATGAACTCAAATGAATCACTTAGTATAGTGAACACAGTTTGACTGATTCATTTAAGAGAATTGAGTAATCGACACATTCGTTTTCAAATGAAACATTACTGTGGCCTCTACAAGATCTACTGTATACCTATGTGACAAAATATTTCAGAGCAAACAATAAATGTAAAAATGTACATTCACAATAGAAATGACCAAGACCGTTCCAGTCATTTCATATTATTTTGTAAGTGTTTTTATAATTGTTCTGTTTCAGACTGATTCACTAATGAATCACTAATTTGTGAATTTGACAGATTCATTGAACATAATCTGTTTATTCAGAACAGAACAAAATATTCACAAATCAATCTTGGTATATATATATATATACCAAGTATTTCAGAGCAAAACACTATCATTAAAAAAACTGTGGTCAGTAATACTTTTTAGAGAAATGAATACTTTATTTAGCAAGGATGCATTAAACTGATCAAAGGTGACAGTAATGATACGAAAGATTTCTCTTTGTTCTTTTGAACATTCTATTAATCAAAGAATCAAGAAAAATGTGTTTTCAACTTTTCAACATTGAATAATAATAAATGATTCTTAAGCAGTACATATTAATATAGAAAATAGTTATTCTGAATTGCAATAATATTTCACAATATTCCTGTTTTTACAGTATTTTTGTTCAACTAAATGCGGCCTTATAAAAAAAAAAGATAAAAACCTTACTGACTCCAAGCTGAACGTTTGGAAACAACATTTATATGTAAAATTCCAGACTTTTCCAGGCATGAGAAACTCTCTGATATTTCCTGGTTTTCGTGCGTGTGTGATAGAGAAGGTGAGGTGTAATGTCTGACCTGTGGGCTCAGGGGACAGTAGGTGTGCGCTGTACACCGGAGGGAAGATGAGGGCCGCGAGGTACAGAAGGAGACCGAGCGGGACCATCCCGGGCCGAATGACGCGGAGACCAGACTCAGACATCCTCCACCGTTCCACACATGCTGTCAATGTAGCGCTGCCACACACACACACACACACACACACACACAGTCCTGTCGCTGCCTGTTCCCCACCTGAAACGCAAAAACATAATCAACAATCATAAGAGAACAAACACTTCATATTACAGTATAAAAAGTAAAAATGCTCATAAACATTCAATAAAACTTAGGCCTGTTCCTTGTTATTTTGACATGGGACACATTTTTCAAAACACTCTATAGAAATTCTGAGCTGACGTGCAAATGTCTGCAGCAGTCTCTCTGCATACACGGTAAATTGACAAATAAAGTGCGACGACCACACACAACTGCCACGGGCGAATGAAATGGAGTGATTTTATATTATATGTCCCGCGCTAGTTTAGACGAGACTGGGATTTGTTGTAAACTCTCTTTTGCCGTCTTACTCTCCCTTTTTTTCTTCTTCTCTCTGGTCGGTCTACTCTGAAACACGTCTTTCACTAAGCTAACACAAACACACTTATCTCTCTAAAGAAAACATATGCTCCCCTCACACTCTGTGACTTGTGTCTTGCCACATAGAGAGTTTACATTAGTCACAATAAAAGAAATGTAAAGAGCTTTAAATACACACACACACACACACACACACACACACACACACACACACACACACACACAGGCTATATACTGTGTGTAAGATGTATGGTTTGATTCCCCGCTGAGAGATTTTTGCTCAAAGACGCTGAGAATTCGAGAGGACTCTGTGTTGCTTTAAACTTGAACTCCTGTTATTTCAGAACAGCCTTGGTTTAGACACACAAAATGTTTGCGTTAACTTTAAACGGTGGCATTCTTCTCGAATGGACGCACATGCTCTCCTGAGGCTTGTGTGGCGCTGTTTTTCTTTCCCTTGACAAGCAGACGTTTGATTCTTGGTCAGCACATACTGAAGAGAGAGAACGAGAGAAGCAGGGCTGGTGTAAGTAACTCAGTGTTTTCTCTGGCCGGCGGAGCAGGAGCATGCTCAGCGTTGTGGGTTGATAGTGTATCAGCACTTGCTGTTGTAGGAGAGAAGGGTATATTTGTAGAGCGTATTTCTGGATGGGGTATAGTAGGTGTGTTTTTTGAGCATGTTTCTGGAGCCATACTATCTTACAGTAACAAAGTAGGGGAGAGAACTAAAGCAGAAAGAAACTGATATATTCTTGGAAAAGGCCTTATCTTGTATTATTGTTATTATTATTATTTTTGAGTATTTGATTCTGATTGGTTGATCACAGCATTCTGTGGCAGCTAAACTAATTGATCGTTTAACCAGGCGTTTTAGCTCTGTTAGACTAACTACACAGATTCTTCCTCCTGCATAATGCTATAGTTTAATCTCAAATGTATTTATTTATTTGGGGATAAGTAGTGTAATAATGGAATAATGTGCAGAAAGACAGTCATTATCGCAAAAATAAACCTCTTTGTGGTGATACAAGATTATCCTGATCACCCTGTTATGGTTTATTTAGCGATAATTAATTAATGATTGTACAATATCTGTTACTTAAAACAACATGGTGTAGTTTGAATATTGAACTGTGCCTGCATTTATTATAAACCATTTTAACACATACCCTTCAAAAGTTTATGGTCTGAAAGTATTTATTTTTTTAAATAAGTCACTCTCAAGAAATCCAATAAAAACAGTAATATTGTGAAATATTTTTACAATTTAAAATAACTGTTTTCTATTTTCATAAACTTTAAAATGTAATTTATTCCTGTGAAAGCAAAGCTGATTTTGCAGCATCATTACTCCAGTCTTCAATGTCACATGATCCCTTAGAAATCATTCCAATATCCTTGAATATAAATTTCAAATGAACATATGGTTCAAAATATGTTTTTGTAACCATTCATTTTAAGTAAAAGTAATCTCTAATTCATTTTGAAAAACTGACCCCAAACTCAAATGCATATACTTCTGTGCAAATGAAACTTTAGTGTATAGGCAGCATGGGACTGTGTGACATGACGGATGTGTGTAGCCGTGTGTTGCTTTGTGATGTGTAAAACTCTAACTCTCTCAGAAGAGTCAGTGTTTATCTAGGGGATTACTGAAGAATTTGATTTGGACTCTATTGAAATATTATGATTATCAGTCTAGCCAATAATTCAACATTAGCTACTATGTTTTTACTGTCTGTATCTCCTTTTCCGTCTCTTACTTTTAGACCCCTCAGTCAACTCTGATACAGAACACATATTAAAGTATAAAAAATATAATTATCTTTTAATGGCAAGCAAACAACTACAGACCTGAATGAGGCAGTGCAAGTATATGCTGTCAAATCCTGGGCGTTTATGTGTGTAATGTCTAATAGTTTTGGGTGAAAGAGGGTTTTAATAAAATCCTATCACACGCTAGTCACACCTTGCAACAAATCTGGGACTCAAAAATGTCAGTAATCTCCAGTAATTGTGCAGCCATGTCAACGGCCAGCCCAGTCTAAAATCTGCCAATGAAAATAGGGATTAGGAGGGAGACAGAGCAAGAGAGTGATAAAGAGGTGTCTCTATTAGAGTTTGGCTGTAATCCTCTTCCAAGGACTTCACTCGCCCTCCTGCGGTTCTCTGAGAGCTCTGTCAGCGCGTGTGTGGGAGTGTGTGAGGCTACGGGTTTGTGCATTGCTTCAGTGTAGACAACTGAATAAAGGTGAGAATTAAACTCCCTAACCAACCCTTTTAAACACCCCCATGGAGGAACACATCAAACACAGATAAATCAAAGAGGACCGATTTACAAACCACATTTACAGATGCGTGTCACTGTGAAATTATGGGTTTCTCCAAAGTTTTCAGTCAGTAACTTTTCTGTGCTTTCTAGCATTAAACCCATCATCTCATATGTTTACATAAAGCGTCTGGCATGACACTGTCCACAAAAACATTCATAGAAAAATAAAAACATAAGGGTAATTAAAAACAGAAGGATGAAAGAGCGAGAGAGCGCAGTAACATTGTCCATTGTTTATTGTATGCCTCGTTTTCATTCATGCTGTTTTTAGCTCTTGGACTGCATTGTGCATTGTGTGTAAAATTATCTTGTGCACATTTTTTGTTGAGGTTTTAATATATATTAGATTAATCTCTTATCAGTAGCTAAGGTCTAAAGAGAGTATAAGGAACATTAGAGAAATTATAAAGTTTGATGACATATATTCAAGACTTGAACTCTCAAACTTTTGACAGTCCACAGAGAAGCATATTGATTTTGAGTCAGCATCAGTCCGCTGAGGGTCACAATTAGTCGAGCTTCAATTGAAAAGAGCTTATTTTTCCCCTGATGACACGACCTCTCACATTTGAGTTGTGTGAATGACTTGGAGAGACCTTTACTAGTTCCACTAGGGCTGGTTTGAAAAGTGCAGGGGACACAGGACTAGAAAAGTAATGATTATCACCCCGTCAAAAAAGGTTCAGTCATTTCTGAAAGTTGGAGATTGTTATCATAGGTTCAACATCCAAGCTTTTCATCCTTTTAGCCAGTTGTTTCTACTATATTGAGTTTTCAAAGATTCAGAGACCAATTTCCTAATTAGTAAATTGTTAATATCACTTAAAATTGTACCATTCAAAAATGTATGTCAGCAAGAAAACAAGACATCAAGAACTTTACAGTGCATGGGTTTAGCAGCCAGATTTCAAGATATCTGACAACCTGAACTGACACCAAGAAACTTCTTGCTGTCAGCCATTTAAAGCCCATGGAAGCCTTTATAAATTATAGATCTGCTTAAAATAATGATAACATTGAGGAAAGGGGAAAGCCTAACAGTTTACATCATAGATCAGTTCTCACCACGGACTCCAGTCGGGTTTGAATGACTCTAGTAAAGGTGGCTAATTGCCCCCAGTAGCCCACGTTAACACCTCCAGAGACTCTAATTCACTCCGATAGCTACAATTGGTTTCAGATGGCCCGTGGGTACGGCGGAGGAAAAACTGGTGAGGTTCCCTTCAGTGTGATCTAAAAACAACACAAATGAAGCCCTGCTGAGGTGGCCGCAGAAGAAATGGATGTAATTTTGGTTTTAAAATGCGTCATACATCAAGCTGTAAAGGGCTTAGTCTCTAGTCAGAAAGACATACCAAGTGAGTGACCGTTAACGAGTTATTGAGTTGAATTGATTGAAATATAAATGTCTCTATATAAGGTCTCTAAATGGAATAGTTATAAATCATGCAGCTTGAAGGATCGGTTGATATAAGCGCTCTTGACTGTTTCCCGTCACCTCACATCCCACGGTGGGTTTCGGCACCATTAAAACACCTACACCTTGCCTACATGACAAAGACCAGCTGCTGACGAACTAAAGGCTAGTTTCTGACTCGCGCTTCAGGAAACGAGTCGATTTTGCTGCTCAAATCGACTGTCTACACAACAGGCTAGATTATACACCGCAAACATTTTTAATTGAGCCATATTGTGAATAATTTCAGCACAGGTGCGGCTTCTCCTCGCGACTGGTAGAGCAGCTTTGGAGCACGCGGTACTCACTCTCTCACACACACAAACACACACACACACACACACACACGCCGCGCAACACCTGTCCGACTGTAAGCGATACGGGCACACACCACATGTCACCCCAGCTCACTTCTACACTAAAACTTTGTTTCTATCCAGAATGCTTTGATTGAATCAATAGCCCACTTGAAAAACACGTTTTGGAACTGGAACAAGGAAAGAAGTAGAAATAGGAATGACTATTTCCTACCACTTAAAGGCGCCTTTACATGCCTGGTCTGAGCAGCTCTGTCTGCTTCAGTCTGTGTCAAAACGTAATGCTACATAAAACTTGTAAAGTATGCAGACTTCAGCTTTTATAGCTGCCCATATTAGAGACGGCTCTAATGCTGCTTTGCATCCATGTAAATTATGCAGCATGAGTGCAGCCTTAAACTTTGTTATTCTCGTGATGGAGTATGTATTTTATAACTTTATATATTCATTTATCTATTTTTATTTTAATATTTCAAAATTCATATTTTTATAGGCTATTCATAAGACATTCCATTATTACTTAGGCAACTGTAAAAGACAATATGTAATGATAAGAATTATAATAATAAACTCCTTACCAAATTCCGCCTTGACAGTAAATCCTTTTCCAGATCAAAATAAAATAGTTTATTCGGCTTTTTGAGAAAGCTTGGTCTGCGGGGTCCAAATTTCTCGTGAATCACATTCAGGAGGCAAATCATCCAAATACAATGAGGTTTCCAAATCCAGGCGTGAAGAAAATCTGAACAGACTAGAAGTCAGTGCAGTGTTTGAGAAGAAGCCGTATTCACACACAACCTTGAGCTGTCCGACTCTGTCCAGTTCTTAAACCGCTGAAAAGTGTATCAAAAGCATACTGGACTGTATCATCTAAAGGAGCACCAGTGTAGTTTTGGCTCGTTAGAGGGTCTCGGAGTCCTACGGAAGAATCTCCGCTCTTCTGCGCTGCGCTGTCCGGGCACAACTGCTCCGCTGCGCCGCTCGGTCTGTTGTGAAGTGCGGGGCGTTTGGTGCTGTGTGAAAGCTTGGCTCACAGACTCCCACTAACAGTTTGAGCACCGGGCTCTGGAGAGAGGGAAAAAAATTAACTAGGATCAGATTTCAAACCGCGTCTCTGCTGCGAGTGCAGAGCTCGCCGCCTGCCGCCCCCCTCGCGAGTTCGCAGAGAGAGAGAGGGCAGAGAGAGAGAGAGCCGCAGGCGCCTCCCACACCAAACCCGAATATTCAATCAACTTATCACTGTCAAATTAGCTGCGCTCAGCGAACCCAAACCGCGCTATGGACCACGGAGAGAGTCAGCAGAAAAACAATTAAAAATAGCAAAGATTCTGCTGTTCATACTCTTTTCAGGGGGCGCATTATAGCGGGGTTTGGGGAGCATGACAACGTTTCAGTAAGAACAAAAGTTTGAATACATGTCAGTGAGGGCTAATGTACTTGCTCAGGAAGAAGCTGCCATTGTTTGAGGAGGTAATCACGATGTTCATACGCCTGGTTTATCGGCAATGCGTCGACAAGGGTTGCTAAAAGTGTTAGGCTATTTATAACGATACTATATATTTACACACCACAAATATATCACAAAAATGTTTGGTTTGAAACGGAGTTAAGATTAATTTCTAACTGCTTTTAGAACGCTGAGAGACTATTCATCTTGCGCAAGACTATTGAGCCCAACAAATCACTGACAGAAATCCTCCAGGCTACAAATCCAGCTGACAATCCTCTATGGTATGCTTTAGGTACTACCCATTAAATATTTATTTTCAAATAAGTTTTTATTACATGAAATAGCTTTCATTCTGAAAGTCAAAACAGACTTTTGGAGAGTAAAAAAAAGATTTTGAGGGGTATTTAGGAAAACGTTGCTATTTTACAACAGTGTACCACAATGGAAAATGGCCAAAAATATATATTTTTTATCAAATTATGATTTGTTTTCAATTGAAATGCACATTTCTTTTAGAAATTGATGCATCCAATCTTAAATACCTTCAAAATCTTCCACACACATACAGACACATATACATACACTCATCATTACAGGCACTGAAGGCCGACTCATCCTCATTGTCATCACACGGAAGAGCCAACTATGCACTCTTCCTATTGCCCTTTCCATGAAATATTTTCTGAAAAGAGTAAGTCATTTTCTTATTCATACATCAATACAGCTATACTGCAATAAACACTTAAAATACAAACAGTAAATATCTGCAATCATATTATTGATGTTACAATCTGTAAAAAATCGCAATGGGGAAATACACTACTCAATTCCACTGTGGTACAGCGTTGCCATATGGCAACATCGATATTTTCTCAACTGACAGTAAAACTATGTTAGATGGTGTTGATTTTTGAATAAAATTATGTAATTTACTAACCAAAGAAAGAAAAAAATTCCTTAAGAAGAGATGTTCAGAAATGAGGTTAACAGAGCAATTCAACAGGTGTCTTCCATCATGTGTGGGTGAAAGTGGGAAAAAGAGTTTTGGAAGAACATTCAAATGTAATTTGACTTAAAAACAGAACATCATTGACTACATTAAGACCGGCCCTTTTAATTACCATATTGGAATGCATTGTATTTATTGTTTTCCCCAGAATAACAAGCAAATATGTAGAAATGAATTATTGCCATATGGCAACGCTGTACCACAGAGGGTTAAATAATCTGCACACTGATTATGTTTTAAAATTTAACATATCCTGTCATTGAATAGCATTTATAAATGTCAACACAGATCATTACTGCATGCCCCTTAGCCCATATTGTGTAGTAAAGAAAGCAAATCAGCATTTAAGCTGGGTAACTAAAATAAACTACAAAAACTAACGTGCAAAAATGTTTCTGGCTGTCTGTCATTTCATGTCACTGACTAATTCTCTGACAAATCACATGGTGTTTGGGAATAAAAGCACTATGTGGATCACTCCTATTGAAGCATGATTTTCAATTATTCAGTTTGAACTGTAACATTATACCCCCAAACCAAGGCCTTCTCTTGTATGTTTTGGTTCTTTAACCTGCAGACATCTCAAGCTGCTGTCATTTCTTCAACAGAAACCAGAAATGCAAGTGTGTGTGTAATTACAGGCTGTCTGATCAGGTATTTCAGCTTCTGTATCTGTAAAGGTGTGTGTGGTTTGCGTTTCTATCATTGTGTGTTGATTTTTCTTGTCATAAAGCTGTCATGTGTCTCCTAAAGGCTGATTAGCCGATCACCAAGTGTCATCAGAGTCATAATTCTGTAGAATAAGCAGGAAAACAAAGTCTCAATTACTTTTAAAGCTACAAACATGTTTGCAGAGAGAACTTTATGAGACCATAAAGAGACGAAATGTCTTCTTAATTACCAGAGGAGGGTGTATACATGTGAGAAACAGAAAGAACAGAAGAACAGAGAGTTCTTAGTAACTGTCCATCTGTGTTTGTTTTAAGAGGACGGCTGTTAGTCTGTGAGTGGTAAAATCAGCATGCAAACATGAGGATCCTCAGTCACACCAACACCATGTTCTCTGACACCAGGGTTAAAGACATTCAGTAAAAAGACACATAAACATCACCCATTCAATAATAACCCCTGTTAGCCTGTTTCAAAACACAATCCTCTGTGAATACTAATGCAGTGCCACTATCATTATAGAGCCTTGAGAAAGAAGATTGATTTTATTGATTGACAAGTTAGATGCAGCTGTGATGACTTCTGACCCCGGCAAGAGTGTTTATGGGAATTTTAGTGGCTTGTTGGCAGCATGTGGTAAAATGACTGCTACAACTGTAAAGGCTGAACGAGGGAGAAGATATATGATCAACGACTAAAATGTATTTCCAAATTCTTACATATATGGTTTCAATGATCGGATCAAAAAAAAAGTTTTGGACACTACTTTTAGCCCTGTATTTTGTGCTAAGATGTTTAATTGACCATGATCCCAGTCAACCACTGTCAAATTGCTCTATTAGAAAAAAAAATACTTTCTAATAATATAAACTTTCTAATAATATAAAGTTCAAAAGATCAGCGCTTTTTTGAAATACTAAATTATTGTAACAATGTAAATGTCTGTCAGACTTTGTCTTCCTCTGCCTTTGTTTCCTCACCCTTATATGGTCCTTCCTGTTCCCCATCATTAGTTTATTAGTCTCCGTCTGTGTCTTGATTATGTCCCAGGTGTCTCTAGTTATGTCTCCCTATTTATAGTCTGTTCTGCCTCATGTTACCTGTGGATTATTGTTAATGTCAGCGTGTCAATGTTCTTACCTGTGTTCCTGTGCCTCCTCCGTCTGTTCGACATTAAATACCCTGTTTGTTTCTATCCTCGTCTCCTCGTTCCTGGATCCCCGTGCACATCCGTGACAGAATAATCCACCCTAAAACGACGATGGAATTCGCGCGGCGTTCTCGCCTTATCCGGCGGGATCTCTCATTTCGGGGGAATTCTGCGGGCTCGCTGACGGAGCTCCACGGCGGCAATCCTCCATCTATTTCGGCTCGGGGCAAAGTACCAGCGCCCTATGGATCTCCCAGACACTACAGGATTGTGTTGGAGAGAGGATCTACGGTGTCTGGGAAGTTACCGGTCCCGAGTCGAAACCAGCCCACGAGTGTCTCCGCTGGCCCGTTCAGCTCTTCTTCGTCTCCGCTGGTTCTGCGGAGCTCTTCTTCGCTGGTCCCGCCCAGCTCGTCTTCGTCTCGGCTGATTCCCGGCGCCGCCGCGAGCCAGCGCTTCCAGCGCCGCGCGAGCCAGCGCTTCCAGCGCCGCGCGAGCCCGCGCCTGCTCGAGACTCGCCCTCCAGTGCCTGCTCCGAGACAGCGCCCTCCAGTGCCTGCTCGAGACTGCGCCCTCCAATGCCTGCACCTCGCCAGTACCCTCCAGAGCCTGCACCTCGCCAGTGCCCTCCAGTGCCTGCACCTCGCCAGTGCCCTCCAGTGCCTGCACCTCGCCAGTGCCCTCCAGTGCCTGCACCTCGCCAGTGCCCTCCAGTGCCTGCACCTCGCCAGTGCCCTCCAGTGCCTGCACCTCGCCAGTGCCCTCCAGTGCCTGCACCTCGCCAGTGCCCTCCAGTGCCTGCACCTCGCCAGTGCCCTCCAGTGCCTGCACCTCGCCGGTGCCTGCACCTCGCCGGTGCCCTCCGGTGCCTGCTCCTCGCCAGCGCCCTCCAGTGCCGGCTCCTCGTAAGTGCTCATCGATGCCTCCGCTGGTTCCGTCCAGCTCATCGATGCCTCCGCTGGTTCCGTCCAGCTCTCCAGAGCCCCGGCTGGCTCCGTCCAGCTCTCCAGGGCCCACGCTGGTCCCGTCCAGCTCATCCTTAGCTCCGCTGGTCCAGTCCAGCTCACCTCATGCTTCTCCGCTGGTCCCGTCCAGCTCACCTTGGCCCACGCTGGTTCCGTCCAGCTCACCTGGGCCTCCGCTGGTCCAGTCCAGCTCACCATTGCCTCCGCTGGTCCCGTCCAGCTCACCTTGGCCCACGCTGGTCCCGTCCAGCTCACCTGGGCCTCCGCTGGTCCCGTCCCAGCTCACCATTGCCTCCGCTGGTCCCGTCCAGCTCACCATTGCCTCCGCTGGTCCCGTCCAGCTCACCTTGGCCCACGCTGGTCCCGTCCAGCTCACCTGGGCCTCCGCTGGTCCCGTCCAGCTCACCATTGCCTCCGCTGGTCCCGTCCAGCTCACCATTGCCTCCGCTGGTCCCGTCCAGCTCACCTGGGCCCACGCTGGTCCCGTCCAGCTCATCCTTAGCTCCGCTGGTCCCGTCCAGCTCACCTCATGCTTCTCCGCTGGTCCCGTCCAGCTTCCCTGAGCCTCCGCTGGTCCTGTCCAGCTCACCTGGGCCCACGCTGGTCCCATCCAGCTCACCCTTAGCTCCGCTGGTCCCGTCCAGCCCAACTTTCCCTCCGCTGGCCCTGTCCAGCTCGCCTTCCACGGCTCCTGGCGCCCCCTGGGATGGGAGCTTCCCAAGAAAATTTTGGGGCTACCTCCATGGCCGCCTGAGCTCCCGATCCGCCATGGCCACCCGAGCACCCGCTCCGCCATGGCCTCCTCAGTTCCCAGACCCGCCGTGGCCGCCTGAGTCCCCGGATCCGCCGTGGCCGCCTGAGTCCCCGGATCCGCCGTGGCCGCCTGAGTCCCCGGATCCGCCGTGGCCGCCTGAGTCCCCGGATCCGCCGTGGCCGCCTGAGTCCCCGGATCCGCCGTGGCCGCCTGAGTCCCCCGATCCGCCATGGGTCCCGGAACGGGCACCGCCCTGGAGGTCACCTGTCCGGTCTCCAGGTCCTTGAGGCCTCCAGAGTGCCCACCCCCCCCTCCCCTTTCGATGTCGTCGCGGCGGACGCCTATTGGAAGGGGGGTAATGTCAGAACTTTGTCTTCCTCTGCCTTTGTTTCCTCACCCTTATATGGTCCTTCCTGTTCCCCATCATTAGTTTATTAGTCTCCGTCTGTGTCTTGATTATGTCCCAGGTGTCTCTAGTTATGTCTCCCTATTTATAGTCTGTTCTGCCTCATGTTACCTGTGGATTATTGTTAATGTCAGCGTGTCAATGTTCTTACCTGTGTTCCTGTGCCTCCTCCGTCTGTTCGACATTAAATACCCTGTTTGTTTCTATCCTCGTCTCCTCGTTCCTGGATCCCCGTGCACATCCGTGACAATGTCTTTATTGTAAACTATATATATATATATATATATATATATATATATATATATATATATATATATATATATATATATATATATATATTATACAAATTATGTTCAAAGGATCCTAAAGAACTTATTATAATCAGATAAATTGACTCATTAAAATCCAAATCAATATATAACTTTATTGAAATGCGTTTTACTGGATTTTTGTTGTTGTTATTCTGTCTCTCATTGTTCAAATAAACCTGCCATTAAAATTATAGACTGATCATTTCATTGTCAGTGGGCTAATGTACAAATTCAGCAGGGGATCAAATCATTTTTCCCCCAAAATGTGTGTGTGTGTGTGTGTGTGTGTGTGTGTGTGTGTGTGTGTGTATATATATATATAATAGCAATATATATAGTTTATAATAATAACAATAATACATAATTATATGTATTTATTTGGAATTTAGGTGGTATAGCAGCAGTAATGTTATTATCATTAATAATATTATTAGTATTTATTCAGAACTTAGGTGGTGTAATCAAGAAGTAATTATTATTATTAATTATATGTATTTATTTGGTGGTATAATCAAGCAGTTATTATAAAAAAATAAAATAAAAGCCCTGACCACTGTCAGGTTTTATTTTTTATTTTTATAAAATGTCCATTATGTCTAACATAAATTATCTGTTCAAAAAGAGAATGATGCTTAAGTAAAATGAGCATGCTTGTAGTATGGGGGCAGCTCAAGGCCGTACAGAAAGCAGCGTCAGACATTCTGAGGCCTGAAGAACTGAACGAATGTGTGACCTCCACCCCAAGAGCCCAGTGAACCCCTGAACTCTCTCTCC
The DNA here is from genome assembly GCA_027564155.1 of Gymnocypris eckloni scoliostomus. Classification (NCBI taxonomy): domain Eukaryota; kingdom Metazoa; phylum Chordata; class Actinopteri; order Cypriniformes; family Cyprinidae; genus Gymnocypris; species Gymnocypris eckloni. The sequence goes on from CM050429.1 coordinate 12,664,095, forward strand.
AGATTCAGCCCTCAGTCTAACCCCAGCCTCTGGCTACAACACACAAAGGAGTGGAGGTGAGGACGAGGGCCTCCCTTCACAAGAGGTTGATTATTAAACTGGGCTGCAATTATCCTCTGAAAAACACTGTTCGTGGATGGCTCTATTCCATAAGGTCCTTTGTGAGCACCTACTGGGCATGTTTCACAACATCAGAGAGGTATGATTTTGTAAGCGGCAGGAGATAATCACAAATCAATAACTCCCTCATTGATTACAGATGTGGCTAAATCCCCGAAAACAACCCAGGATGAACATGAGATTTAAAGCATCGGTACACCACATGGGCTTTTAAAGTGTGTGAAACATTGAAGGAAGGAGAGACAAGTACGTCTGTAGGGTGTATGTGTGTGAGAGAGCATTTGTAAGATCTCTTTTGCTAGTTCAGCTCTTATAAGTGTGCATACTTTACTGATAACCTAAAGTTTGTTTTCTTTTTTTGTATATTGACTATAAGTATTTGATTGTGTGTGTGTGTGTGTGTGTGTGTGTGTGTGTGTGTGTGTGTGTGTGTGTGTGTGTGTGTCTGTGTGTGTGTGTGTGTTTTGTACTGGTTATAGGTTCATTTTAGAGGAAAATCTTTAATATGAAATGAGCCATGTGCAAAGGCAGACATGTGTCAGATATGACAACATGAGTGAAGGTGATTATTTTCTTCTTCCTATCCCAATCCTATTTGTTAACTCCACACCAGTTCCACTGAATATACTAAGGAACACTGTGCCAACCTTTCCAATATACATTCAGTTACTGTTCACAAGGTGTGTCCTCCTGCAAGGTATACAGAGACTTTCCTTCCTCTCTAGACCATGACCTGCACACACACACACACACACACACACCGGATCTGTGTATAATACTCTCATGGAAAATGTGGCCGACTAAAGGTATTGCCTTTGGAGTTTGTGCATTTCTTTCCAATACAGAGAGGAAACTGGCATATCTGTGTCACTAGTTCTATTTCTGTATACAGTATCTGTACGCGGTTATCTGTTGGTACTGTAATGAATAATCAATTAGATGCTGCATCAACAAGATGTGAAAAGAGCTTGAGCATAAAGGACATGAAAGGAGAAATTCGTTTCTGGCAGGAGCTTTTTCACTGGAGGATGTTTGCTCAGTATCAACATAAAGAAAACAAACGATACAAAATGTCCTTATTAACATTAGCTAAACAACAGTTGCTAGAAATAAATAATGTTTACAATAATATAAATAATTATTTTTCAAAAACATGCATCAAACGTTTGGAATTGGTAAGATTGGTAAGAAGTCTTTTATGCCCACCAAGGCTTTATTTATATGATAAAAAATACAGTATAAAATACAATTTTGTGAAATATTACCACTATTTAAAACAACTGTTTTGTATTTTATTGTATTTTAAAATATAAGTGTAATTTATTTAATTTTTCTTTAATTATAGTTTATTCCTGTGATGGTAAAGCTGAAATTTCAGCATCATTATTTCAGTCTTCAGTGTCACATGATCCTTCAGAAATCATTCTAATATGCTGATTTGCTGCTCAATAAATAGTTTTATTTAGCATCAATGTTGAAAACGGTCATGCTGCTTAATAATTTTATTATAATTTTTTTCAGGAATCTTTTATGAACAGAAAGTTAAAAACAATTTTGAATAAAATAATGTTAATAATGTCTTTACTGTCAGTTTTGATTAGTTAAATGTATTCTTGCTGAATAAAAGTATTAATTCCTTTCACAAAAATAAATAAATACATAATTGTATTTAACTGTTTACAGTGGAAGGTAAATACTGTGCTACAATCCTCTCAAAACAGAAACCATGTAAACATCAAAGAAAATATGAATTTACATTGGACTAAAAACCCCAAGGCAAACAGGGGACTTCTCATTTCAGAAGTCGACTATGTGCCATTGCTTTCTGGCATGTATACCTGAGAGCCCCTGTTTATCCTGAACACATCATCTCTCCCATCAGCATCCTTTTCCCCATCTCCCTCTCTGTTTCTCATTATCCTTCTGAAAAACAGTGACCACTCTCATCTCACCCTCAATTTGTATGTATGTATTCAAAGGTCTTTCTGAGGATGCATATTTGTGCACAGGTGTCCTATAAATCTTTCAGTGACAAGCAAAGCAGTCTGCACAACGCAGTGAGGAGATCACAATGATGTCACCTTCACTTGCACTGAAATCCAGCCCATCAACACGACTTACAAGAGTCATATTACAAATGATTTATTAATATTGGGTTTCCAGTGGATTCATAAGACGTGCGTTATCATGCCTGATGACGCAGTGTTATTAAAGGATATGGCTGGATTTGTTCATCTAAAGCAGAGCAGATAGATGTTGGTCCCAGGCCTGTGCAACTGCTGCTGATCCGTATCCAAACACAGCTCTCATCCCTGATCCAGTATGGCATCTCTGGAATTTCGGCCCTCTGTACCCCTCCCGTCCTCCCGCTCACCCTAAAGCCCCGCTCCATCTTCTCCTAATCTCCCGCTCAGACACCCTGAATTAACGCCGCATTCTCTGCTGATAAGAGTTTAATACATTCTCTGAAGCATCGGACGTCCATAGTGCTGATGGGGAACAGACATGTTGCATCTACGGCCATTGTAGCTCAAAATCTGAGATGCCATTTGTGCCCATTTATGAGCTTGACTGTGGCTTTGACACACAAATGGCACAATGGTTAGAATGTATGATGCAATATCAAGTCGTTTAATGATTTGACCTGCCATTGATTTGCTAACATGGTACATAAGGGGCTGTTCACACAGAACATGTTTTTGCTTTGAAAACCTGAGAAGCTAGCAGTGGAATGGGGGGGGGGGGGGAAATGCAAGGTTTCGAGAAACGTTGAACTTCATTTAACTTGTTTTTAGAATGCAATCTCATGGAAAATATGCAAGGCGTGAATACAACCGTCAAACTTATTTTTGTAGTGTGTGTTTACATAGAAAAACAATGGAAAAGTAGCATGTTCTCTGTGATCAGCCCCAAGTGTACTGGTGAGCTATCAATCTGCTGTCTTGCTAGCTTAGCTTACACAAACAAAAATGTACAATGATATTACCATGGTTTTTGGACATGTACCATGGCAACATCGTCACTTTACCATGGCACTGCCACAGAAATTGGGTCGCATAATTCCACAACAACAGCAATAAAAAATTAATAAAATTCAAAAAGCTGAACAATTTAGTTTCTCCATGTGCTTGTTTTTCCTTCGCAGAGATTAGCTTAGCCTAGCATCTAACTCAATAAGCGAGTGGGCCAAGAACTGTGAGTCACCAAAACAAACAACGAAACACCCTCCGCTGTATACACACACAGGCACACAAATACACATACAGAGAACAATTAAAGGAGACCTGATGGTACTCAGAGAGCAGTGTTGGTGCAATGTTTACCAACGGATTTAGGAGTAAATCTGCCCCCTACATTCCTATTGAGATTCAAACTGAGCCTTAAGAGAGAGCAGGATTACTGGCCAGTCTCTATAGACCCCACTGTACACACAGCGCTCGGCCTTAAAAGAGCCTGACCAAAACCCGCCACAAAAGACAGAAACACAGAAAAGGAGATTAAAACCATTAGAAGTTGAATTTGCTGCTCTAAATATCTGAGAAAGAGACGCTTTTAATCAAACTCGTTATTGAATAACTTGGTGCAAATTCATTAATAAGTGCCAATTTATTAACGCGTCTTGTCACACTGTGACAGTTCAGGGCTATCAATTCTAAAAAAAAGACAAAACAGCATCATACATGCACCATAAAAGTAATTCATATGACTGGTGCACTATATATTATGTTTCATGAAGCCACACGATGACTTTGTATAAGGAATAGAGTGTAATTTTAATTAGAGTGTAGATTCAAAAGATATAACATCAATTTTAGTTTACCAAAAATCTTGTCAGTACTTTTGCCAGCACACTTTAACCTTTATTCAAAGACAATTTAAGTAATTATTAAATTACATATAAAGATGTATTTAAGTCCTACTTAAACTCCTACTTAAGTGAAAGTGATATACGTCCAAGTATGGTGATCCATACTCTGAATTCATGCTCTGCATTTAACCCATCCAAAGTGCTCAAACACACCATGAACACACACCCGGAGCAGTGGGCAGCCATTTTTGCTGCGGCGCCCGGGAACAGTTGGGGGTTCGGTGCCTTGCTCAAGGGTCTCACCTCAGTTGTGGTATTGATGGTGGAGAGAGCACTGTACATCCCCCCATCTACAATTCCTGCAGGAACGAGACTCGAACTCACCACCTTTTGATTACGAGTCTAACTCTCTAACCATTAGGCCACGACTTCCCAAGCATAGTGCATCAAAAAAGCACAAGATTAGCTAATTGAATTTAATATAAATTCAAACCATAACGTATTTTCATTTAATTGCAGATAACATGTAATTAAGTGTCCAAAAACATTACTTTCAGTTCACACATATTTCTGTAATAAGGATTCTATGCTATTTTTTTTTATTATTTAATTTAATTATTATTTATTATTATTATTTTTCAAAAATCATTTGAAAGTCAAAATTTATTTTATTTTTTATTTTTTTGCCCCAATGCTCTTCGCGGTAAATTAAGAGAGATTTTTTTTTGGAGCTATGGCTTTAAGTTGTTATTTAGTTTCCTTCAGTACAGTCACAGGTATATTGAGTAAGTCTCTAGTATGATCTCCAATAATACTCAAATAAATGGCCATTATGCTAGCAGTGAATTATGAGGCAAAAGGCAAATACAGCACTAATCTCCACTGCATAGAGTGTTTACCGTTGTTGCACAGACAAGTATTCTGTTTTTAACCATGTACTAAATCTCTGGGTGGGAGAGTTACAGTGTGTCCTTGTGTATGAGTGTTTGTTTTTGATGAAGCGCCAACCATGTTCACAGTTAACAGCCAATCCACTAAGCCAGTGACATCAGCCTTTTAAATATTTCACACAGCTCTCTAAAGTTATTTCAGTTCTATCTGATCTTTTATGAAAAAATGTTTTTCCTTCAAGCTCCTCAAAATTTGGTTTTCACATCATGAATCCAAAACTAGAACAAAGATCCTGAACGGTGAAACTTTACATTTGTTTAACCAAAGGTTGAAAACATCAACATGATGTTTATGTTAATGTTCAGTTTGTCAAAAGCATATCTGTTTACATGAATCATTACACATCGGTTCGGTTGAGGGTCTTTGAGGTGCATAAATGCCTGAAGGTGAATATCATCAACTTTAGTTTGATTTAAAATGATAAATGCTTTGACTGGATGATGGTACAGAGGAGATTTGATTTGGGGTATTATTGTGAGTCATCTGTTCACTCCTGTTTTATCTAAGAGATTTATATATGATACCCTTAACAGCTCAACTGTGGTAGCAGTATGCACTATAGCAGTGGGGGAGCAATGGGTCACACAGTGGAAATAGACATTAAATTGATCAAGAATCATGATGAAAATACAAGTTCTTATATTGGATAAACAAGTTATATGGTGAACATAACTTAGATATTGATCACATGATGTAGCACTTCTGTGATCTGTGACACACTTGTGACACACCATTTATTCACCCTGCACAGAAAAAAATCAAATTCACAAATGACTCTGTTCTTTTAATTAATCATTCAAAAGACTGACAAATGCATAAGCTGCCGGTTAGATTCAGTTCACAAATCCTTCACTGGATAAACTCACCAAATCCATCACAGCAGCTACTGAATCCAACATATGACTCACCGAACAGCAAGTTCCATGTCAGTAAATCATTAGCTAACTTCAATAATATGACAATAATATGACAAACAATGGTTTAAAACAGAATAAATTACATTTTTCCCTCACATTTCACTCTAAACAGTTTGTGGTGGGTCTTGAGAATGATTATGCCTCTCTAGGTGGTTTATACCACTCTTTTTTCCTTGCATGAGAAAGTATATGTATGTGAAAAGTATATTTATTTACTATGTACACACTATGTACTATGTACTATGCAGCACATATTTAGTATGCAGTTAGGTGCCATGCAACCTTGTGGTACAGTGTACAGTGATTCTATTCTCATACTCTGCTGCTTGAATGAACATACTAATGCAACTGTATACTCTTGCTTTTGATGCCTTTTGTACCATAAATCCAGCCTTTACTGCTACCACATATCCCACATGCCGCTATGCTGAATGATTCATTTTCATGGTTATGAAAGAGACAGAGAATCTTGGCTCTTCCACAAGACAAGACACATGAGAAATATTATTGAGGTTTATGTCATAACCTTGCTCCTGGTCAGAATTAATCTATGATTATTATGCATGTTTACACACTAGGATTCTAAACGTACCCTAACGCACGCAAACACAAGCAGATTAAAGCCAATTTTCAGCTTGTTCAAGCTCTATTTTTAGCTGTTGGATTTTTCAGTTCAAACCTCACTGATCAGGCCAACATCAAAAAGAAATACTGATAGAGGAGGGAGCGAGGGCGAAAGAGTGAAAGAGAGAGAGAGTGAACAGGAGTTTAAAAGTGACATGCAATCTGCTGCATTCGAGAGAGAGGGAGACAGAGAGAGAGGAAGAGAGAGAGAGGGAGTTAGATGAAACAGACTGAAAGAGGCTGAGAGAGGCCTCTTCTCTTACTACTAATGACTGAGGGGGTGGACAAGAGCCGAATCTCTTCCCCGTTCTCTCACTTCATTTTCTACCCCTTTTATTCACCTCTTTGTGAAAATGTAATAAAGATGAGCTGAGGGTTTGTTTAATATTGTTGGTTGAGGTTTAGATGATGCATCTTGTTCCAGCGCCCCCTCATTGCATTTGAGTCCATCTCTTTGGCCTGTTTCAGAAACATTATCAAATGTTTATCACCTATAGTCTATGCTCACACAGTCAATGTTTAAGACTGACAACTATAAATATTCATGTATCTGCGTCCAGCTTACAGTTTTCACAGAAAGAGTCTGATCCGACCCTTAAAAATGACTTTTGCTGGTTTAACTTAATGTAGTCAGGTTGACTGACATATACATTTTTTGACTTATACGGTATTACATGCATTGTTTATGTTACCTGATGATGTACTTTTATGGTCATACTCTGAAATATTGCCCTCCACTGCCCACATGTGTATGAAATCTCATTTCCATCACCTATAATTTTTTTTTTGGTTTATGATAATTATTACATAAAAAGTCAAAATGATGAGATAAAAGGCATAATAATTATATAAAAAAACTACATTTTATCATAAAAAGTTCAAATTAGGACATACTAAGTCATAATAATGACAAATTTCTAAATTACACTGAGAAAAAGGAACGTTTGAAATATGTATATTTGTAAGTACTAATAGTCTATCTACTTTTAAAGTACTAATATGCAATATTGTACCATTTAGGAGTAAAGAAGGTACAAAACATACCTTTTAGCTTTTGTACCTTGGTGACAGTTTTGTACCCTTTTACCTTCAGCTTTGAGAGTGTATGCTGTAAAAGTCATTATTATGGCATAAAAAGTCAAAATTATAGATATTATAGGTAATAATTATAGAAGTTAATTTGTACCAAACAAACGAATCATGTTTTAAAAAATCATGCTTTGAAAAGTCATAATCACAACATAAAAATATAAATTTGTGATAGAACTCATAATTGTCCTAAGTCATAATAATATGTAATAAGATGAAAATAAAGTCAAAATTATGAGAAAAAGCAATTAATTATGAGAAATATGACAAAATTAGACTTGAATTAGAATTATTTGTACTTTGTCATCATGATTTGGTATGCATTGACCTTTTACTATGCTTTTTATGCCAATTTCAACTTTTAATCTCATAAGTATATTACTTTGTATTTCACAATTATGAGTTTTTAATTAGTCTTCTTCCCTGTAAAAATATCTTATAACATATAAACAATGATAACATATGTTTGTAAAGCACTGGTGTCACAACACTCAGGGATCCAGGAATGAGGAGATGAGGATTTTCACACAACAGAAGACTTTACTACAATAAGGGAACGCAGGAACACACGGAATGACTTGTACACATGACGTTTAACAACCGACAGGAAACATGCGGCAGAACAGACTATAAATAGACAGAACTAACTAAACACACCTTGAACATAATCAAGACACACGGCTGGGACTAACTGAACTAATAATGAATAGGAAACAGGAAGGACCATATATGGGCACAAGAGGAAGGGAGACACAAGACATGGGGACACAGGTCTGACAACTGGCTGCATGTCCTGCATGTTTCACTAGCCTGGGACCCAAGATGCTGGGACAGGCTGCAGCATTTCTCCAACCCTACAGTGGACAAACAGTTTGGAGAATGGATTGATAGATAAATCAATGAGTGCCTGCAAAGAAACACTGCATAAGATATTAAGGCTGGTTTTCATATAAATAATTGTTTATGCTAGTGTGATTTGACTTACTGTGCTGGCAGATGTTTAGCTGGCAGATGTTCACTATAGTTGAAGTTTAAAACAAGATAAAAAATACAGTTAAGAACACATAAGAACTCATAAACATTTAAATTCAAGGTGCAATTTATATGCAGCGTTGCTTCTGTAGTAACTGTATGATTTTTCAAAATAGTTTTGAACAGGACTGACAGCCACATTCTGACAGAGTCTGAGAGCAAAACACTCTCTCCCCTTAATTTAAGACCTGTTTGAACCTGTTGGTTGGGTGCACATGTTTGTGTCACAGTTTGGCAACTTTATTTTGACTGCCTCCTGTCACAAAGCTAATGAGCAGCTCGAGTTAAACGAGTCCAACAACCGTTGCAACCCTCCCACCGACCTCTAACCCCCACACCACCGGAGAAACAGCAAGCCAAAGAGCGTGTGAGAAAGCCCACGAGAGAGAAAAGGAAAGATAGTCCAGAAGGGATGAAAGAGGAGAGATTAGCTCTAAATAAACTCTGTCAGGCAGAAAACGGTAGGAGGCTGACAACGAAGCAACTTCAGTCCCAAATCTTTCTTTCTGTTTAACACAGTCTCTCTCCCTCACTCTGTCTTTTACTTTCTGGCAAACAATAGTAGGAGGTGCAAACTGCAGGCATCATGAAGGTGGACTGTATAGGGATTAAAGCTTTTGTTGGCAAAATACAAATTACACATCTCCCAATACTCTCCCTCTCTCTTTCACTCACTTCTTTTGTCTGTCTTTCCCTCCCTCCGGAGCTTCTTTCAGTGGCCTGCATCAAAACTTCTCTCTCACTCCTCATCTTGACTGAGAATGATAGAATGAGTCACAGAAAAGGAGGTTGAGCATGACAACTTCAAATGAACTGAATGTAATTTTGACATTTCTGGGTATAACCTCCTCTTATCCTTTAAGATTTGAATTGCTTCAGCATGCATGGTAATTACCCCACAAATAACTGCATGTTGAAATGACTGTATATCGCACACATGCGGCATGGGATATGCAGGACATGAGATCTAAAATCACATCCACTGCAGAGATTTGGGAAGCTGAATTTTCTCCTTGCCTGGAGAAAAAAATACTGTAGATCATACACTAAGCAGGAATAAACAATCCCAGTTTCCCCTCTACTCAGGTAGAGGAGGGAAACGATTTTGATTTGCTTTGTTAAAACTATTAAAGCAAGCGTAGCAATTTTAGGGCTGCCAGATAGTTAAAATAATTAGTGTCTTGACCATTAAACATCTGCAATCCAGTTAGTCTGCGCAAAATGTGCTGAAATAGCGCTGCAACATGAGTATGTAAATAAAGTCATTAAATAAAGCACACAAACACACTCCTATGTAAATTACGCTTGTTAATCACACCTTATTCAGAAAATTCAGCACTATTTTATAGTTTTTTATATATTTTATAGCAATTAACATTGTGCTATTTCTTGCCATGTAAAAAAATTACATACAAGAGGCTTTCGAGTGCATTTTCTATTCATCATGGCAGCAGTAATTAATTAAATAAAACATTCATTGTCTGTGACGGACAGTTCATGAGTCTGATAACCAACAGCTCACTCGGTTCGTTCATTAAGTGAAGGATTCTTCATAGTGATAGTCAGACCGAACACACTTGTACATCATTTTTAGAATGATTAATCAAGAGATCCGGCTCATAAGACTCATTGGTTTGTGAAACGATCTGAAAGTGCCCCTATTGTGGATTTTTTTAATTACCTTTCATGCAGTGTGTAACACTAAGTGCTCTAAATGAATGAAAACATCCTGCAAAGTTTAAATCTGAAAGTGCACCTTGTATAAAGTCATTGTCTCTTAAAAGAAAGAGTCAACTCTGAATCATTGAAACGAGTCGTTTTTAAAACAAATCCCAAGCCGTTTCATGTTGACATCAACACGAAACATATTTCCTGCCCACTTGGTGGTCTTTTACGGGTTGGTCTGAATGAAAATGCTAATTCATTCTTTGCCACTAGGCGCCACTTTTGGAGCGGTAAAATAGCAGTTTCCCCGGTATAGCTGTACACAAAGCAGCACTGCGCTCACAAACACTGCAAAATAATTACAGGCATGATGCAATGGAAATGAGACCAATCAGACCAATCACCGCAGATTAGCATCATGCAAAGGAGAGGTTTGAAAAAAATGAATCGTTAAACGATTAGTTTGTGAGTCGTTGAGCAAGTAAGGTAAAAAAAATACATGCATATTATAAGACAAATGTAAGCATTTTTTTACCTTGCATGTATGTCAACCTGTTGTTGGGGACTCCCAAAACCCAAATATGAACCTTTCATTACCCATAATAGGGGCACTTTAACTTGTTTCGCAGTATGTTTTTTATTCAGTAACAGGCACAGGCTCATAAAAGTAGGCCTAATTTGTTTGTGAATCGGACTGTGCTGTTTGCCCTGTTTATCCACTAAAAAGAAACCGATTCAAAAGAGTCATTTGTCCTTTGTTCGTGGTTTTGACCTAACTGCTGATTCTGTTTACGTTTGTTTTTTCTTGCACCATGTGAGAATAAACCCGTAGACAGACGCATTTTCTTACCTTTGTTTTGCATAGCACAAAATTGTTCATCCCATCACATTCAAGCTCACAACTCTGATTAATTGTGGCCATGGCACTAACAGTTGTAACGTGCTTAAAAACAATGCTCTGAATTGCATTTAAACAAACTTAAAGTGGTTTAGAAAATGCTGAGGGACATTGCGCATGCGCTGGAGCAGCAGATTGCAGAAGACAGGTAACGCATTACGTACAGGCGGCAGAATTTTTTTTATCTCTCATTTGATTATTTTCAATCACATCGGTCGTCAACACAAAATAAGTATTGAACAAGTATTCTAACAAAATGTTATAAAGTAACATTGAAAATAAAGTAACAACTGAAAATACAGTTAGGTTACTTCTCTTTTGATTCTGAATATGCTTTAAGGTTATTACGTGTACGCAACACCACAGACAGCAAGAGAAAATCAATGGCTCTGTCCTATTCAATTTCCCTTAAGTCTTTTTTAGGACAATTAAGATAAAATGAGTAAAGCCACATTTCTAGCATGGTGTTGATAAAGGTGTCCTTGAGGCGTACTGATGGGACTGTGGGGTGTATGAGGCAAGAGTTACCAAATCCTGCATACACTTATGAAATCAGGAACTCATGCAGACACTCACACAGACGGAGGTGCAGAGGGAAGAGCTGTCTGAGCCTCTGTAAACCTTTCACCTCTGTGCCAACCTGAGAGAAAGCTGTTGGATGCCAGATTGTCTACGTCTGTGTTTTTTCTCTTAGTCTTGGGCATTAGCCGCTCTTTGAAGAGCCCACTGACTGATGAAGACCAGGTGTGACTATGCGCTTCCTGGAGTAGGTGTGTGTGTGTGCGTGTGTGTGTGTGTGTGTGTGTGTGTGTGTGTGTGCGTGTGTGTGTGTGTGTGTGTGTGTGTGTGCATGTTTACGTAGTTTATGAGGACACAAATGTGTATAATGACATGGGTACAACATAGGTATTACAAGGAAAAGGTGATTTATGAGGACAATTTCGTCCCCATAATTCAAAAGGCTTATAAATAATACAGAATTTGTTTTTTAGAGAAAGTGAAAATGCACAAAGGGCAAAGTTTAGGTGTAGGGTTGTTGTAGGTAGATAGAAAATACGGCTTGTACAGTATAAAAACCGTTACACCTATGGAGAGTCCTCGATAACCATAAAACCAACGTGTGTGTGTGTGTGTGTGTGTGTACAGATTTGGCTATACAAATTTTACAAATACCCTCCCTAATAGAGTGAGAACATCTGAAGTTGTCCACACTGTCTTGAATGCATATAAATCAAAATCCAAATAGAAGCATTGGAGCTAGAGGGACTCAATTTCACGTTACATGGGACACTTAAAATACAGACACATAAAAACACCTAAGACTAACCTTCCTGTTACACACAGGTAAAGTGTCTAGTGTGACCACTTCGTTCGTCACTTTTCTCAGCTGCATTGTCCTTGTCTAACTTTGAAGACTAAGTTTTAAACGCTGAGGGCTTAAATATAAAATGAATCCCTGACAGAACAATTTATTGATTATACAGAGGTTACACTTTCCCCTGTGTATCATGGGGCCAAGGTTATAATGAATCTAGAAAGAATCTACAGTCTATGTTTGGATTTTCTGTGCTGATTTCTGAGGAAATTCTGCTAAATGAATTTAAACATGGCTTGTTTTTAACAGAAAGCATAACCATATAACCAAATAGCCACTGCACTTAAAACACACAAAAAGTGAAAAAAGTATTTCTAAATTATTATTTAAGAATACTCCTAAAACAAGTTGCTAAAAAGGTGTTGTATTGACAGCTGTTTGGATTCTTATTCTGACGGTACCCATTCACTGAAGAGGATCCGTGAGCAAGTGAGTAATGATGTTGCTACATTTGATATGGGTGAGCTATTCCTTTATAATATTTGCTAAGGTAATAGGTTTTAGGGTTTTATGTTTGCCTCCAGTTTTAAGAAGCATTTTATGCTTGTCATGTAGTGAAATGGAAATCTCAAAGGCTTTTATTTATTTATTTTTATTTACTTTATTTGACAGTGTCACCAATTCACTATATTGTAATGTGGACATTTTAGGATAACAATCTGAAAGTAAAGTTATTGGTAATTGTGTTGTTCTTTTCCCTCTTTATCTCTCTCTCCTCTCGTTCTTTCGCTCGCGCCATCTCTCTGTGAGTGGATCTTGTTTGTATAAGGCATTTCTCTCTGTCAGCAGTGCTATGTTTAATCCTCACTCACCCAGAACCATGCCAACCCAAGCAAGAAACCAACTGCTGCTACTGTACTCTCTCTCTCACACACACACACACGCTCTCTCCTGCAGTAAAGTCACTGTTACCTTGTCTAATTATGGTCAGAGTGATGGTCGTGTGGTTACTTTCTTCAAGTCTGTCTTCGTGCAGCTATATGAAGCCTGTATCCCACACTCTAACCATAATGTTCTGGGAGGGGCAGGGGAACGCTGTCAAAATTTTGTGTAAACAAAAGCATCTCTTTTAATAGAGCTACTCCCAAATTACACTAAACCAATAAGCCACAGAACAGACTCTGATTGCAAAAACAAACATGCACACATACAGAGGCAGTAGCTTACGAACTTCTAAAGAAACATTTAGCAAAGCGCCTGGGTTTATAGAGCGGCACAACAAGAGAAAAACACCAGCAGAGTAAATACGAAAGCCTTTCATTTTCAACTAATCTCTTTCGTCCTTAGCCATAAAAAAAACATGTATTCGAAGATGTTCTGACCATCTCCGTGCTGCTAGACACCAAAAACATAAACTTAAAAATAGCGTTACAGTAAGCCTGTATGCACAGAGAGGGAATAATATTGAATAAAGACAGAAGTTTATATTTTTGTGCATGCTGCAATCAGCACATGTTTTGACAGGATGTTTACATTTAAAAAATTATGTCTGGAAGAAAGAATAACATCTCTGTGTGTGTGTGTGTGTCCAGACAAAAGCTCTGTTCAGCAGCACCTATTCTTTATTGCATTACAATAGCAGCCAGGTTTATACACATATATAAACATGCACACAAATATAGAAATGTGTTTAATTAAACACTGATAAGTTTTAAAAATGTTTCAGTCAAATGTTTATTAGTAACGCTGTCTTCATTGGAGGGGAAAGATGGGATTTTGCCATGTCTGCTGTTCTTTTGCATGTCCTCATGGATGTACGAGTCAAGGCCCAATAAGGATGTCTGAAATGATAGAAAGGAGAAATCTTTTAAAAATGTAGTTTAAAAGGCATTTGCCAAGTTTTTAGAAATGCAGTCTTTGTTGGTTTTATACATTTTTGAGAAATGTTAATATGAAAAGTTTGATTTCATAACTCTATAAATGTCAAGTAATGTAACCATCAAGTAAAAGCTATTAAAATACCTTACTTGCACCTTCAGTGTTAGTGCGACACCTTAATCATTATTTTCTAGGTGAAATAAAAATACAAATTATTTGTCTCCAAAATGAAGTTTTCTCCTGTAAACCTGTATGTGCCTTTTCATAATAATAATAATAATAATGAACTTGATATACAGTACGGGGTTTCTACATGTTTAATACTTTCAAACACAACTGGTTTACTGCTTTAGAAAAAAAAACATAATATTAAAATACGCCAAGTTTATTCCTGTTTTGCAATCTCCAGACAGTTGATGGTTTTGATGTTATCCAAGACAAAATTGCCTAACTTAATTAAAAATATGTTGATAATAGAATAAGTGTATACAAGTAATTTTGGTATAAACTGTGTTTTTTTAATAACTGAATGAGTGTCACATTATTTATTCACAAACACAAAACCACAAAACACAAACATACATTTTGAAATGCAGTGAAACTCATAAAAGAAAACAAACTGCTTTGTAGAATAAACTCTTCACACAATGTTATGGTCAAATGCATACTATATAAAAATGCAACTCCATGGTCAAATAAACACGTATGTGACCCTGGACCTCAAAACCAGTCTCAAGTCGCTGAGGTATATTTGTAGCAACAGCCAAAAATACATTGTATGGGTCAAAATTATAGATTTTTCTTTTATGCCAAAAATCATTAGGATATTAAGTAAAGATTATGTTCCATGAAGATATTTTGTAAATTTCCTACTGTAAATATATCAAAACTTAATTTTTGATTAGTAATATAATATGCATTGGCCAAATTGTCCTATCATAGCAAACCATACATCAGTATTAATTCAGCTTTCAGATGATGTATAAATCTCAAATTACAAAAAAATAACCCTTATGACTGGTTTTGATGCCCAGGGTCACATATTCTTGAAGGGATAGTTAAAAATATTGTAGTTGAAGAAAAGCATCAAGTTTTAAAATGTCATGTCAGCTACCCCAACTACAGGTTTGAACCACTATTTTATTTAGAAAGAGTGCTGCCTCAGCCCTGCCTGCAGAAATCTTATCCAAATTGTGGTTTTGAGAAATATTACCTTGCGCGTCTTTATGAGGGAAAAGTGTCATGTTGGCTGGGAATATCCCATTCTCAGCGGGACCCGTCAGAGAACAATAGGTGTGATTGAACTGAACCAGTGGGATTTGTGAGGTGACACTATAAAATTGCAATAGCAGAGTGTTATAGTGATTTACAGTCCGGAAAGCAAATGTCGACGCAAACATGCATGTGCGTGAGGCCGTTCACACACACTCAGAGGCGGATTCTCGCACTTTTTCTCACAGATACTTACTCACACTGTAAAGAAGTGTCTCATTGTTCTTTTCAGTGCCTGGGGGTGAAAGGTCGAGTGGAGTAAGTACAGTTATCAATCAATCCCTAAGCACTGAGACTCTCTCTCTCTCTATGTCGTTCTGTTCTGCTAGCTGCAGGGTTTTTACAGACGTTCCCTGGCAGGTGTCAAATACCAGCAGTGAGAAATAATTACTGTCCCGCTGAATTCAGCTCCACTTACTGGCTTTCCACACCTCCATTCCCCCATCTTTCACTCCTCCACTCAAGCCCCCCGTCTGCCGTTGTGCCGCACTTAAACAACTCTTCTCCGAAGCACACTGAAGTGGATGGTCTCTCAAGTAAAGAGCTTCTCTGTCAGTATCTGCATGCATGTGTGTGTGCATGTGTTCACATGCTTCCAAAATGTGTGTGTCTACCTGTGTGTGTTGAGTCTCTGAGGGAGTGTCTTATTACCAGAGCTGTTTTAGTGAAGCAGCGGTGTGTCTGTGTGTGTGTGTGTGTGTCTGCTTGTGGATTAATGTCACTTTGGGAGTATTGCATGACCAAGGCCATAACATACAGTAGCACATGCGTCTGCCAGTTACTCCTGAAATACTGAGTCCCCACAGAGAATGTACTGTGTGTGTGGAAACAGTTAGTAGGCCTTAGTGGGAGCTAAAGTCTCTGAATAATGTGAATGGGAAATCAATAAAACAATTACATTATACATGTCATGTTCTCTCTCTCTCTCTGTGTGTGTGTGTGTGTGTGTGTGTGTGTGTGTGTGTGTGTGTGTGTGGTTCAGTGCATTATCAGTATCAGGAATGAAACTTTTTAGCAGTGTATTCAGACATGTAGTCAAGTAAAAATCTGAGTTTATGGGTTGGAAGAAAATAAGAGGGCTTGAAAATGTAAGGTGAATTTTTCAAAACCATTTTTCTTTTAATTAACATGCATGTATTAAGAAAGTAAAAAGGGACGGTTTTGATTTCATGTTAACTTCTGAGCTTTATCAGCAGCATTTGTGGCATGCTGCTAATTACCACAGAACATTTATATAACAAAGACCGTGGACATCTGTGGGCAAGCTTACAGTAGTTTCCTTACAGACTTCCAAAGTAATGGCATTTTCACTTAACGTGCATTTAAAATTTTCCAAACAAGTAACTGACAAATAACAGTAACATATTTTTTCAACGTACAATATTAGAACATTTTTATTTTTAGGTGTTGTGACTTGTCACCTTGTAAATTTTGTATGTATTTATTTATTGTAAATATGCATGGAGAGATGATTTTATAAGTACAAATATTCTATG
Source organism: Gymnocypris eckloni scoliostomus (assembly GCA_027564155.1). Lineage (NCBI taxonomy): Eukaryota > Metazoa > Chordata > Actinopteri > Cypriniformes > Cyprinidae > Gymnocypris > Gymnocypris eckloni. The sequence goes on from CM050429.1 coordinate 12,681,160, forward strand.
TAGATTCTTAGTAATTATGATTATTTTTGATGTTCTCTCTTCTTCTCTTTATGGTTTTTACAGAATGCCTAATTTGCTTTTTTTCCATTTGTAAAAATTCTACAAAAAAATCTACAAGAATTCGAAAAATATAACTAAACCTAATTAAAGCACTTTTAAAAATATTACATGTCAGCAGGACTTGGGTAATTGTGTTGCTGTGAGCTTTTAATGACAAATGAGTTGTCAGTTTGACTATTATTATAATATTGAAAGCCTGACAAATTGCTTACTGGTAACAGTGTTTACTATCTTACAAAGATTAATAAAACGTCTCGGGTTACTCGCGTAACCCTTGTTCTCTGAATAGTGCGTAGCTTAGCTTACGCATCGGGGCGCCGGCGCGACCGAGTCTGAGCCCATATAGAATCACGCCAATTCATTGGCTGATGGCGTGACGCGCCGTCTCTGGCAATGACATCGTCAGGTCATACTGGCGAACGCACCATCCACTCCTCAGATTTCTCTGCCGAAGAACCCTGTCGGCAGCGTGAGGAGCTTGGCAGCAGCGGCGTCGTTCCCTATTCAGAGAACAAGGTTACGCGAGTAACCCGAGACGTTCTCTTTCATAGGGTAACTCTCGCTGCGTGCTTAGCTACGCATCGGGAGCGATATACCAAACACGCCAAGCTGAAAACGCTGCCTATCTGGCCCAATAATGAACCAACAACATACGGTCGGTTCAAACAGACAGGACCTGAGAACCTGAGCCGTATCAGCGTCAAGGTTGTAAAACCTGACAAAGGTGTGCGGAGAGGACCATCCTGCCGCAACACAAATATCCTCCAGGGGTACCCTCTAAAAGAGCTTGAGAGGAGGCTCGCCTCTAGTAGAATGCGCCCGAAGACTAAGAGGTGAAGGAGTTCCCGCGCCTCATAAGCCAGCGAAATGGCGTCTCTCACCCAGTGAGAAATCCTCTGCTTTGACGTGGCAAGCCCGCTGACCAGCACCAAAACAGATCAATAACTGGGAGATTTTCTCCAAACCTTGGGCGATCCACATACAGCTTCAATGCCCTGACCGGGCAGAGTATGTGGAGTCTCTTATCCTCACTTGAAGCAAGGGAGGGATGGAAAGAGTGAAGAGTGACCACTTGAGAGCGAAACGACGTGGACAAGACCTTGGAATGTAACCCGGCCTAGGCCGCAGGGTAACTGACTAGACCGGGGCAAAGTCCATACACGTTTCACTGACAGAAAAAGCCTGCAGATCTCCAACTCTTTTCAGTGCGTCGCCAGTAAAGAACAACCTTAAGAGTCAGTATCCGATCCGAAGCTGACTCTAAGGGCTCAAAGGGCCGTCACTAGTCCTTCGAGACGACTGACAAGTCCCAAGAAGGAACTGCCGTGGGCGAACAGGCCTAAGGCGTCTGGCCCCACGCGCATGAAAGTGGAGACCAACCGATGCCTCCCAAGGGGATCTCATCCAGCTCTCTCGAGCTACAATGGCGCTACATAAACCCTAAGGGTGGTAGCAGCCACCCCGCTGTCAGCCTTTCTTGCAAAAACTCCAGCACTGGACCAACAGGGCAGTTAACTGGGTCGATTGCGCAGGTCCAACACCACGATTCAAAGACGCCCACTTTGAAGAGTATAGCTTCCTGGTAGCGGGGGCTCTGGCACTGGCTATGGTTTCCTGAACTTCGGCAGGCAAACCATCAACCACAGCCCTTGGCCCTGTATGGGCCATACCCACAACTTCCAGAGCTCCGGCTGAGGATGCCAGATCTTGCCCTGAAGCTGGGACAGTAAGTCCCGCCTGATCGGAATCTCCCAAGGAGGCCGATACAAGAGGGGAGTTAGCTCCGAGAACCAGGTCTGGGAGGGCCATAATGGGGCCATGAGAAGGAGGCGGGCACCGCTCACCTTCACTCTGCATAGTACTGCGGAATCAGCTTTATTGGCGGAGCGGCGTACAGACTGACATTCGGCCATGGGTGGCGACGCATCTATGCCTAGAGTCGTCCGGAAATTCAGGAGAACCAGAGCGGGCACTGGGATGACTCTTGAGAAACAAAGAGGTCCACCTCCGCTTTGCCAAACAGATCCCAGATCTGGGATACCGTCTGACGGTTCAACATCCATTCCCGCTTGAGCTTCTGTCTCGACAGAAAATCGGCCGCCAGGTTCAGTACTCCCGAACATGAACCGCCCTCAAAGAGGAACTTGTCTTGGGACCAAAGGAGAAGATGGCGCACAAACCTGTCCAGGGTGCGCGACCTTGAACTCTCCTTGGCGGTTTATGTGGACACAACCGCCATATTGTCCGTCCTGACTATGATGCATGATGCTCCCCAAGAACGGGAGAAAATACTTCAAAGCCAGGAAGACAGCCCTGAGTTCCAGGCAGTTTATGTGCCAAAGAGGAACTCTTCCTTCCACTCGCCGGCCTTCCTTGAAGACCGCGCCCCAGCCTGTCAGATGCGTCCGTCGTGATCATATGGCGGCGGTGGATCGCACCCATTCTCACCCGCTCCGGAGAAAGGCGGGGTCTCGCCACATTAACAGGTGTCGACAGCAACCGCGCGACACTCTGACAAAAGCGAGTAGCTGGTACAGTGGGGTGTAACCTCAGCTCCTTCATCCACCAAAGGAATGGCCTCATGTGAAGCAGCCCTAGGGGCAACACAGGGGAGGCTGCTGCCATAAGGCCCAACAGCCTGCGGCAGGTACCTACAGAGACATGATGGCCTAGCTTGAAGCGGGCCAAACATGCTGTAAAACTGGTATCCGGGCAGGAGCCAAATAGGCCTGCATCTGAGCGGAATCCAAACGAACTCCTAGAAATACAGTTCGTTGAGATGGGAGGAGCACACACTCTTCTTGGCGTTCATCCTGAGGCCAAGAGAATGGATGTGGCCGAGCGATATCCTGTAGACGACTCAATAGCTCCTGGAGTGAGCCAGAATGAGCCAGTCGTCCAGATAGTTCAGTACACGGATGCCCTGGAGCCTCAAAGGGCCAGTGCAGCATCCATGCATTTGGTAAATGTCCTCGGGCCAAAGCCAGGCGAAGGGCAGAACCTTGTATTGTAAGCCTTCCCTCCAAAGGCGAACCAAAGGAATCTCCTGTGTCTGTGAACGACCTGGATGTGAAAATACGCATCCTTCAGGTCGATGGTGACAAACCAGTCTCCCTGGACCTGAGACATGATGGTTCTCATCGTCAGCATTTTGAACTTCCCTTTGTAGAGGAAAGATTCAAACGCCGTAGATCCAGGATAGGCCTCAAGCCTGCACCTCTTTGGAACGAGGGAAGTAGCGGCTGAAGAAACCTCGTTCGACTTCCGACTGTGGTACTTCCTCTATTGCTCCTTTCTGCAGGAGGGAGGAAAGTTCCTGTTGTAGAACAGAAGCCTTGGCGGCGCTGTTTACTACTGTCAGGTGAACCCCGTGGAGGATTTTTCCCAAACTGAAGTGTAACCGGTTGGTGTGCGGAGAACGCACAGCGATACCGGTAAACGCTCCCATTCGTGAAGGAAGTGTGACAGAGGAATCATAGTGTCGTACAAGGGAAGACATACCTGAGATGGGGTGTCGAGAGGCCTGGAAGCAGCGGCACCCTCCACCGTGAAGGAGAGCCCTCGGCGTCCTTGCTCGGGATGACGGAGAGAGAAGTGCTGGGCTGGCCGGGTGGCGGCGGGTTCCGTACACTGCAGGAGAGAAACAGCTGTGTCTCCTAACATGCGCTCGGCGGCGAATGGACGGGCTGCAAGGGGAAAGACGCGTCCCCCAACTGCCAGCCAGTGAAAAAGAGGGTGAATTGGATCTGCACACCAAGCCTCGAAGGGTGGCTGTGACAGATTTAAGTGAGGAGAGCGCGTTCGGGGCAGGCAGTAACGCTTTTGCGGTCTGGCCTCGCCCGTAACGGTGAAACGACTCTCCTCATTCCGACCGGAGGTCAGGAGCGACCGGGTTAGCCGGCGGCAGGCTTGTTGGGCCGCTTCATGTTAACCCACTTGCGTGGTTGTTGGCGGGAAGAAGACCGGCCGCGGGCTCCCAAAACCGTAGTGGGGGGAGGGCGCGTGGCCTGGGCTCCGCCACTAGGGGGCTCTCTCCTGGGGAGCGGCTGCTCCCTAGACACAGAGGAGGAGGGAGTTGAAAAGTCCCTTGCTCTCCTTGGCATAAATAGTTTGAGAGGAGCCGACTGAGTTTTGGCTGAGCGGAACTTATCCACTACAGCGCTAACAGCCTCCCCAAACAACCCAGATTGTGAGATGGGTGCGTCCATTAAAAACACCTTTTCCTTCTCCCGAATCTCTCAGGTTGAGCCACAGATGGCGTTCTGCGGCCACCGAAGCCGCCATAGAGCGCCCCACGGCACGTGCGGTGTGTTTGGTGGCTCTCAGAGCCAAGTCAGTGGCTCTTCGTAGCTCCTTCACGGCTTCAGGAGTCAAGCCGGTCCCTTCGTCCATTTCCTTCAGGACATCCGCCTGGTAGGCCTGAAGGATGGTCATTGTGTGAAGGGCCATACCTGCCTGAGCGGCCACGATGTAGGACTTCCCGATAAGGGTGGAAGTGGTCCTACGGCTTGGAAGGAAGGAGGGGCGGGACTTCAAGAAGGAGCCAAAGAGGGTGAAAGATGTGAGGCCAAAGTATCCACAATCACCGGCATGGCGGTGTAACCCTGCTCCACAGAACCCACAAGGTTGGTGAAGTCAGCGGCTGCCGCGTTAGTAAGGCGAGAGAAAATGGCTGCTTCCAGGAACTGGAGATCTCGCGATGCAGATCACTGAAAAATGGCAGCTTCCTCCTTTCAAGCTTGAATGCGCCGATGAGGAAGCGATCGTCGAGCTTGAAGCTCGAGACTCGCGGGCTCATCGGGCCAATCCAGCGCAAGCTGGCGTGCGAAAGCACGTCCCATGACTCGAGTAGGCCGCTGAAGGCGTGCCTCTTGGCCGTTAGGCGGGAGCGCATCTGCTGAAGCAGGCCCGAAATCCTCGAGTCGGAGGCTGCCGTGTGCAGAATATCATCTAGCCGAAAGAAACGAAATCACGTGCTTTTGGGCTGGAAACTAATCAGGCAAAAATTGAGCGTGCGACCGCTTGCGATCGGGAGAGGAGGGAGAAAAGGCGAGGCCTGTCTGCTCACTCTCCATCTCCTCGACTCAACATCCGAACCCAGCTCGCGGCTCTCGAGAGTCCGCGTTGGTGCTCGATGCGCCGGGAAAAATTGGAGGATTCACGTTCATAATCCTCAAGCCGAGAGCGGAGGGTTATGAGACGGAAATCGTCGCAAATTTTGTAGTTATAGGTCCCATAAACCGCCTCACGTGCATGCGAAAAACCCAAACACAAAATACACTTACTGTGTGGGTCTTCGCGAGCGATGAAACGCGTGCACGGTGGCATACAGCGGCGAAATTCCATGGCACTTCACCGCGAGGAGAACAAAGTTCCACTGAGGCAGTCGCCGAAGTGCAAATGGATAATCGCAAGGGTAGTAATTGGGTCAGAAATCGCAACAACGAAGGCGATGTAACGCCGTGAAGGCAGAGAAATCTGAGTGGATGGCGCGTTCGCCAGTATGACCTGACGGCGTCATTGCGTCAGAGGCGGCGCGCCATCAGCCAATGAATTGGCGTGATTCTATATGGGCTCCGACTCGGTCACGCGGAAGGCGTTCCCGATGCATAAAGCTAAGCTACGCAGCGTAGAGTTACCTATGAAAGAGAACAGCATGTGACCTTCAGACAGCACAAATGGTAAATATGTTATTTCCAATCAGATGGACTTGTATTCCCACATATGTGATATCACTGCATCCATCCAAATGAAAAATGGTCCATGGCAAAGCTTTACGGCTGAGACAATTCGCAGGTAACTGCAACAGAGCAAAGTTTCAAGTACTATAATATTTGTCACAAGTTATCAAATTTGTCTCTTAAAGAAACAGTTCACCCAAAAGTGAAATGTCTGTCATTATTTATTACTGAATGCTGTACTTTTCCATCCAGTGCAGGTAGACCAGAGGATATCACAATGTTATTGGAAAAGATGTATAATGTGTAATTTTGTATCATGTGTGCAGCTCACACATTATACAAAACATCTCCTTTCGTGTTCCACAAGAGAAAATCATGAGGGTAGGTAAAGACCGAATTTTCATTTCTAGATGGATTATCCTTTTAAATTTGACCAGCTTCAATGTTTCTGTAAATTCTGTAAGCTGTGAAACACAATCCCTGTGTTTAAATTTCACAAGATCGAACACACAAGCAAATTGTGCCCCAGAGAAATTAAAAGAGCATTTTCTATGTCTTTGTTCTTGATTCTCTTTGAGCTTGAACATAAAACAAACCCATAAAAATATTACGCCTCAAGGTTTTTGCCTGCGGTTTGTTGGTGCATTTTTATGCTTTGTTGTATCCTTCATGCCTCATATAGTAAGCACAATTATTCTGCACTTTCCACCTCTTTGCTAATTATAGTGTGAATGTTTCCTGTTTGCTGTATTGGTTGTGTGTTTTCTTCAGTGATTTTGCTCATTCATAGAGGTGGCTGGGTGTGTTTCCTTGCACAACACCACATCTGTAATTGTAAAACCTTTTTAAAACATATATCTGGGGAAATAATTGTGAAAAGTCAGAAGAGGAGAGGAGTGAAGACATTTTCCACATTCCTGAAATTCATGCACCTTAATGTCAGAGCGCTGATATGACATGTTGGAAAATATGCCCACTATTACCTGTCATTTGACAAATTAAACACTTCAATGGGTTTTAAATAGGCATGTTTTTCTCTGCAGATCTTATTAAATTTGCAATTTGTCTCAGAAACAATAATTCTAACAGCTCTTGTCTGTAATTTGTAGCAAATAAGTTTGTTGCCTGCAGTGATGTTTATCTCAGATTTGCATTCATCATGAAATGGAAGATGGTGCATTTTTCAGAGAGAAGGCATCTAGGACACAGAGGGTAATATAACAAATCATCCGTCTAGGGCTGTTTTGCATATATGTATGGTTTTATACAAAAATGGAAAAGAAACAAAAGCAAATCACACCACAGGTTACTTCTAAATGAATGTTGCAAGTTCTTTTGTTTCTCTTCATTCAGTGTATTTATTCGTGTGTGTACACGGTGTGAGGGCCCGCAGTAAACACAGACCCTCGGGTTTTGCTGGCTAATAAACACCTTTCCCCAGAAGATCAAACTCATAGTGTATGGTACACCATTACTGTTATGCTTTCTCCACAGTCTCAGCCGTTAGGGATAGCTAGGGATAGTTCACCACCCAAAAATGAAAATGATGTCATGATTTACTCACCCATATGTTTGTTATTCCAAACCTGTATGACTTTCTTTCTTCTGTGGAACACAGAAGCAGTCAATGATAATTTAAATATTGTACTTTTTATGACTACACTGTACAAAAAAATTTGAGCCAACTTTTTTTTTACAGTGTATATATTATTTACAATGGAAGCCAATGGGCTGCAATATTGTCTGGCATCCACCGTTCTTCAAAATGTCTTATTTTGTGTTACAAAGAAAAATAAATTCATTCAAGTTTGGATCAACATGAGGGTGAGAAAATGATTATTTTTGTGTGAAATTCCCCTTTAAGAACACTAGCGTTATTGTGCAATGAATGAAGCTTTGAGATTGGGTAGAGTTTCACGTGAAAGGTAGCACATATTATGGAAGTAAAGTATACAAGTAAACCTACTTTCAGTTGGCTATGTTTTAAAACATATACTATGGTAATACTGTATCACATCTGTGCACATGCACATGTACTGTACCATGTTTTTTTAAATGTCTACCATGGAAAAAAACTATGATTTTTAACACCTACCATGGAAATGTATTGGGCAGAAAATGGGCAAAATGGGCAGAAACCAAGTGTTGTTTTATCAGAGTTTTGGCAAGTTGGTCTACATTATTTCCTTATTAAGATATGACCTTGACTTACTGTAACTCGGCGAACATGAGGTTTCCACACCATTCAAGACAAGCTGAAAGCTGTTGTCTGCTAATTAAATAGGAATTCATGCATGGCGAAATGTTTCATTGTTATTGTTCTGAGTATATATAGTTTGCGTGCATGTGCTTGTATTCTCAGTAATCATCTTTAACAGTTTCTGTCTTGCAGTCTATTGGAAAGTTTTAGCTGACAGTTCATTAGTTCAAAGTGAGAAAGCTTGTCTGAGACAGATAAAACAGAAAAACAACACATGAGATTGAGGAGCCTGTTCAAACTGATTAAATACTTGAATCATGACAAAACGCAATATGCCAACCTTTAGCTGTTAAGAAAGACAGCTATTTATAGCTCCCCTTTGTCTTGTGTTTACAGTAAATCAGTCTGGTGTTACTTCCTACATGAGTTGAAAAGGTAGGAATTATGAAATCTGCTTTTTTTCTCTCTAATGTTAATATGCAACAAATATAAGATATTTAAAGGCTTATTTTCTTGAAATGTATCACACTGTGCTGTCAAGATATTGCTCTGTTTGAGCATTACAACCAACCTGACAACAGCAATAGATGGTGATGGTGTGAGCTTGAGGGCGTGGCTATTTGTTGGTCTGACCAATGACAGATGAGGCGTGTTCCAGGAAACCTGTGTGAAAACAGTTATTTTTGCTATTCAGTCGCTGGGTGCAGAAAGTACACACTTCACCTTTTTTTTAGAGAGAGATAAAAAACATAAATGTGTATAAACAAATAGTATATAGCACTAAATTAAATATCACCTCATAAGAGAAAATTAAAATGAAGCAAATGAAGAGATAAGCCGAAAGAACAAAATAATATGCCATAATTTACTGACAATAAAAATGTATAACCTGAATGCACTGTAAGTCACTTTGGATAAAAGCGTCTGCTAAATGCATAAATGTAAATATACGAAAGTGAGAGAAAAATGGAGTAAGAGAAAGGAAAATTAGCGCTCAGCAGGAGAGAGAAAGAGTGAGTTTTGTTAAGGTAGAGAGAGAGCGCTCAGACTGACCCCTACACTGCTGCCTACAACCATCAGATTGGCAGCGCTCACTCTATAATGATGGCAATTTATTTCAATTAAACCACCCCATTATTGTTGTAAAATCATTAGCATGGCGTCTGGGCGATTAACACGCTATGTGAAGAAGCATGTAGACCAAGACAAATTAACATCCTCTCATTCGTGTTCACTCCCCCCACTCCTAACTAATAACCTTCTAATCAAGCCTCAGTCTTCCCCATTAGCCTCATTTGTTTACATGTAACTCATATTAATCTGTTCACTTGAACACACTAATACAATACAGTCTCTGTACCATCTGTAATTAAAATAATTGTTACAAATGGATTTCAAAACCACAGCATTCGTTGTCATTAAACGTGCTTATGAAACATACATAAACGTGTTAATGGTTCTGAGTTGTTTCCTGCGAGGCCTAAAAAAAGTCTGCATTCCTGTCTGTTTGGCTTGTGTGACGGCAGTTTCAATAATGATTTGATTCATAGACACTCAAACTTAAAATGTGCAACAGAACGACAAAGTTTGTCCCACTCAAGTTTTTCCAGCCCTCCCCTGCTTTTCTTTTTTTATTATGTCTGCTTGGCACATATATCTCCTCTCACTCTGACAGAGAAGAGGAGTGAAATAGAAAGAGGGGGAGAAACGGCAAAAAAGTGTGGCGAGACAGTTTATAACATGCAATTTTAATGCAGCTGCGAGCTCAATTTAATATTGGAACATCCATTTCACATAATCTCTTAAAATGAGATTTTCAAAAACAGAGCACTCGCTCATATACATGCTGAAGACTGTAATGCCGCTCTGCTGGAAAACAAACAGGCTTTAGTTGGCAAACCAAACACTCTAATGAGCGCAGCTTCTACCGCGGCACAAACACAATGCATTTAAACTTCATTCACTTATCTGTTCAAAGTAAGTCATTACAAAGCAAATTTAACTGATTCTCCGACATTAAGCAGTGTTTGAAAGGTTGCAAGATATGAAGAGGCTTCCCTGAGCTTTTTCTCTGGCAAATGTTTCGCTCAGGCACCGCCTCTTGGTACCCAGTATTAGCGTCTCAGCTAACTACCAGCGCCGAGCAGATTCCTTTCTGATTACTGCTGCAGTCTGAGAGGTGAGAGGTTACAGTGTTTATAAAAGACATCAACACTTCTGTACTTCAGGATATTGCAGCTAAATATAAACCAAATTTAGGTGAATAAATGCACTCTCAAGGGCTGCCTCAATCTGCCGTGGGGGGCTAGCTGACTATTTGAGATGTTTTAATCATGTGCCAAGCACTATTTTAAAGCCTCTGTCCTCCAGGGATTAGCCGTGACATGATAACTCACCACTTCAAAATAACTGGGAGACTGCAAAGAAACCTGCCGCTGTTCAGTGAGGCCTATCCTGTCAAAAGAGAGGTCAAAGGTCAGGTGAAAGTTTAGCGCTAAATGCAGCGATGCTTCATGTAATCTGCTGATGTCCCAGGTTACATTGTGGGCCGTTATGTAAGGTTAAACTAAATGTTTTCCATGACGTGGGGGGTGGGTTAGTGATAGATGATCCTTTCGGGATATAAAATGAGAGGAAGAGAATAACAAAACCACACACTTTGTAATATCCTTTAGCCAATATTGAATGTTAATAATTTGATGAGAAAATGATCTAGTGTGATAGCGCAGGAACACTTTACAATAAGGTTTTGTATATTACATATGCATTAGATGTTTTATATATTTACATATGCATTTACATGTAGACAGATGCTTTATGAGCTAACAATAAATATTGATTTTTATAGTATTTATATATTTTTTTCATGCTAATATATAAATAAAGGGTAAGATGATAATGGAGAATTATCAGATATTGTTTTTTGATATTTTGAAGAGTGGAAGGTAAGATGTTTTTAAAAAACATATTTAGCAGGTAATATATTAATGAATTTAAAAGCAAGTACACTTTAATGACTATGTTTCTTAACACGCTTAAGTACACCTTTAAAATTGCTCTTTATTTTGAAAAGTTTTACTTTAAAATACATTTTAATTCATTATGCATGCATTAAGTACATACGGGAGTACACTTTTACCATATGTCAAAGGCAATAAAAGTAATTTTAAAATGATATATAAAGAGGTAAATACTTAAAATTGGGCAAATTCAATTATATATAAATGCAACTATAATGTATTTTCATTTTATTGCAATTAACATGCAATTGAGTGACATTCAGTTTGCACTTCAGTATATTTTTTATAAGTATGCAGAAGTGTACTTCGTTTTCTAAAAGGGATGCATACATTAAAATGCCAGACTTTTATGTGACTGTTTTGCATTTTCCACAAGACGTTACTGAATAGGAAATACAAGCTGAACAGTTATACGGAGGGCGAAAAAACATGGCAACAAACAAATGGAAACTCAACAAACAAACAAAACTCTCTTTCTCTCACATGCTCTGCTGTTTTCAGTGGCCCATGAGTCACACCTCTCATATGCCATGACCATTCTAACAACAGCACATATTCACTTTATAGCAGGCATTAGCAAAGACCAGTATATGAGGAAAGGAGGGGCCCGAATGTCTGAGGAGGAGGAAAGCAAGAGAAATTAAGAGAGAAGGACAAAAAAGTAGATGGAGGAGTATTGGCACAGGTAACAAAATGAATACAAGCTTTCATATTTGAGAGGTAAATTGTATTCTGTGTGCTTACGGCCTGATGTATGAGATTATAGTGTGGGAATTTATGTGTTTCAGAGAAGGAGATGTACTCAATAAATATTTTAAATGCTTCTCTCTTTCGCGCTCTCTTGTTCTCTCACTGCTGGGGCTGTTATGTGCTAAGATGGAAAAAAGTTTAATGTTACAATAAAAAGTGGTTAACTGAGGTGTAATGGACTGTGTATTTATGTCCATTAAAAAAGGCACAAACAACACTTTGGACAAATGCAATTGAAACCATACTGGAGTATCAAGTCCTCAGAGGGACACGTGCTTGTTGGGTCTTTCTGACAGGCCGTCCCAGTACCCCTGTCTCAGGTACAGATGGAAGTGTCTGTTTGTGCGAGTGTGTGTGTCTCCTCCATGTCTTCAGGCAGAGCTTAGGGCAGAACAGCTGAAGCCCCTCCAAACTGCACGGACTCCCTTTCATTTATTCCTATTAGATTGAGCGCTTTGAACATCTCATGGAATACTGAGTGCTTTCCGTGGAGCCTCTGTGGGTGGACTGCTATTTTCAGTATTATTCTATAGGATGCACACTTTAGGCTCAAAGCAATATGCAAATCCTCTGTCATCTGATTCCTCCAGCTTATCAAAGGCCAAATAACATTCGCTATCTGTGTAGGTTGTGAGCAAAAAAAAGAATGATATCCATGAGGCATGCAAAGTAATACATCTGTAGAAATTGTGCTAGGAAAACTTGTGAGCTTTTTCTTCCAATTTTCAGTAATTATCTACAATTATTAGAATTGTTAATGTAATAAATGTATAAAATATATGGTAAAATAAATGGTTTCACATTATTTTGATGGTCCCTTTGACTGTAAGTAACATTGCACGTACATAACTCTCATTAGAGTATTAGTAGACTGGCAGGGTTAGGGTTAGAATAAGTTGACGTATTTGTAAAGGTACTTATAGTCAGTAGAATGTCTGTTGGGAGACTATCACTATAAAGAGTTAGCATATATTAAGCAGACAGTCTACTAATACTCTAATGAGAGTTAGTTGACATGTAGGTGCAAAGTTACTTATTGTCAACAGAATGCTCAAAAGGGACCATCAAAATAAAGTGTTACCAAATATATTATCTATAATTAATAAACAGTTTTCCAGCAATTCAGATTATTAGATAGACTAATACATTAATATATTCAACTTTTTTTAAATAATCATGCTTGACAGAGGAAAGTCAGGTGAAAACAACATCACCCATGATTCTGTGTCACCAATCAGAAAATAAAAACATGCAGATCACGCCAAAAAATATTTAGTGTCCATCCATTTCCATGAAGCACTGACAGTTTTGTGTGAAGAAAACAAAAATAATGACTTAATTCAACAATTTCTTCTCTTCTGTGTCAGTCTTCGAGACTTCACGACAGTACCACAACATTGTCGATTTTCATCAAAAATATCTTAATTTGTGTTCCAAATTTGAACAAAGGGCTTACGGTTTGGAACGAGTAATTCATGACATATTTTTCATTTTTATTTTTATTACAGTTTCTAATTTATTTGCACTGATATTTTTGTACTTTTAAGATAATGCCAGTCCAGAAATATTAGAGATATTTTCTGAGTTTCAGCATCATTTGGATACATTTCAGTTCCAAACTGCAGGTATTTGTTGAGTCAACAGATTTCACTTTTAAATGTTACTGCTTGTCATGGCAGCTTAGCAGTATTATTAAATATTTAGGCTAAGTCTCATCTGTCAGCTTGTGCTTTGACAGTTGAGAGAAGACAAAAACAGTTCAGGCAAGTAACACAGTAAATCCCTTTCAAGAGGTGAACCTAAAACACTCAAACTTTAATGGCAGGGAGTCACACAAAATCCATTAAATGTATTAATACTTGTAATTAACTTAGCATGAAAAAATGTTACTTTGAACCACATCAAATAAGGATTTTGGTCTGTCTCAAAATTATACAACAATGTCCTATTTTTTAACTGCTGGCTTGATATTTAACTAATTGTTTATTGCTAGAAAATAACAAAATGACCTAAATTAGAGTTTTAGACGTTTAAAATCTGTCAAATGGAACAATGGCAGTTACGTAATTGATGAGAGATGAATAACATCTGAAAATGTGGTTGGTTTGTACACGTACCAGGTTGTTTTGTATAATTATGAGTTACTTGTGCCTACATCTGCACATTTTCTTATTAAAACAATCAACTACCCTTTTTCATTGAGGCTTGTATTTACTTGTGTGTTTCTATGTCAGTGCACGGTTTGTGCATATATTCAACATAGCGTTACACCGGCTTTTTTTTTTTTCTTCCCTCTGCTTGATTTTATCAGGGTCTCAGTTGGTTATCTTGCAGTTGATTTAAGCCCTTTTGCAATATGTGAAAAGTCTTGAAAGGGAGTTTGTGTTCGAGGCACAAAGTCGACAGGCAGGGTAAATGCTTTAACACAAAACCACAAGAGCCCGTTCTCTCTCTTCCTCTCTCCCTCTCTGAACTCGTTTGGTAGATTCTCGCATGCCTTTTTACTGACTGTATGAAACTGTGCAGAATTATAATTAATTAGTGGTTGGAAAAAAATAGCAACTGGTTGGCTTAAAGTAAATTATATGGTAGGCTTCCAAAGAGAGGGCCAGTGAGAGAGAGGGCGACCTGCCGCAAAACAGACACACACACATACATATATATATATATACACACACACACAAACAGCCTCACATATGCCTCACATATTAAACTACATTTAGATTTCCCTGAAATGCCACACGTAAACATACACACCGTTAAAATGTTCCTGAACTGTGGCACACACACATATTACATGTGGTTAAACTGAGGGTATGACGGCCGGAAAATGTATGAAGGTGAAGTGGGGTTCAGAGAGCACGCACCCTTTCAGTTAAATGTCAAATTGAGTGGATGTACAAGCATATGAGGGCGATGTGCTGTGTGTACATGTATGACAAGAAGAGCAAGAGCGTATCTATGCAAAACCTCACCATATGATGTTTGGGTAGTTGATAGTTGTAGTTGAAGTAGTTGCTTGCACAGTGCATGCTATTGTGTCCTGAGGAGTTTCTAGGTTGTTACTAGCCAGTTGCTAGGTAGTCCAGTGTAATTGTTAGGGGGATATGGGGGGTTGCTAAAATATTCTCAGCACTTGCTTACATTTTGTGGGAGGTTTCTAGGATGTTCTGTGTGAATTATAGAGTGTTCTGGATGGTCACTAGGATGTTTTTTAACTGTCACTAGGGCATTTTATGCAGTTGCTAGGGCGTTCTCATGGTTGCAATTGTGTTCTGAGGGGTTGTTAGGGTGTTCAAGGTGGTCACCAGGGCATTTTTGGCAGTTGCTAGGGTGTTATTGTAGTTGCTACAGTGTTCTGAGGGGTTGCTAAGGTGTTCTAGGTGGTCACTAGGGCATTTCAGGCCGTTGCTAGAGTGTTCTCGTGGATGCTAGGGTGTTGTTAGTTGTCACTAGGGCATTTTAGGCTGTTGCTAGGGTGATCTAAGTGGTCGCTGGGGCATTTTGGATTTTGGGCAGTTATACAGTGTTCTCGTGGTTATTACAGTGTTCGAAGCAGTTGCTTGGATGTTCTAGATGGTCACCAGGGCATTTTGGGCAGTTGCTACAGTGTTCTGAGGGGTTGCTCGGCTGTTCTACGTGGTTGCTAGGCCATTTTAGGTAGTTGCTAGGGTGTTCCTGTGGTTGCTATTGTGTTCTAAGTGGTCGTTATGGCATTTTAAGCAGTTTTTAGGGTGTTTTTATGATTACTACGGTATTCTTGTTGGTTGCTGGGGTTTTCTAGGTGGTTACTAGGGCATTTTTTCGCAGTTGCTATGGTGTTCTCATGGTTACTATGGTGTTCTGAGTCATTTCTAGGGTGTTCTAGGTGGTCGCTAGGACCTTTTAGGCAGTTGGTACGGGTGGTTGCTATTAGTTACTAAATAATTTCTCACTGACCTGGTTCAAAATAGTCTTTCTTATGTCAAGATTGTCAAGGCTTTTCAATGTAATCACCCGTTTTCAGTGTAAATACATGGGATTTTTCTAAATCTCTGTCTGTTTTTGGCGTGTTGGCGATATGCTCTATAGTCATATCGTCCTATCATCAGCCTGTGAGATCGCTGATACACCATATTATCATGCTAATTTATTTAGATATTTACTAGTTTACTAGTTTTTAAACCAACTGTAGGGTAGGCTAAAAGGTAAAAGCTAAAAATGTTATAGTGTCATCTATTAACTACACATTATATCTTCAAATTAATTTTTATTTAACATGATAACAATTTAACAGAAATATTGTAAGTTACTATAATGCTTACATTTCCTCAATTATTCAAACAGCAGCTTCAGAAAACAGCAAAGAACATCATCACTGACTTCAGTGTAGAGCGAGTTTATTAATGCACTTTAAAAACCACCCCCGATATAATCAGCGAAGCTATCTACACTGTATGATGAATATATCTCTTATATACTTCATCCTCAAATACATCTGCACTTTGTTGTTGATGATGAGAGAATTCACGAGAGAGCAGATTTCAGTCAGCGAGCGCACTTTAACGTGCAACACTGTAAAAACACAGAAAAATAAATATTATGGGACAAATAAGCCCTAATATAAGTTAGATATTATTACTAGCCTAATAATAATAATAATAATTGTTGGCACAACCCTACCGCTCAAGCTAATTTCTGCTCAATAAGCAGCATAATTAGAGGAACAGAGACTGATGTCGGTATACAAACCGTGTGGGATGAGTTACACACACGCGCTTGGTCCTGAAAAAGAAGAATGATGAATTGTGGTGTTTGCTTTGCTTCACCAGCAGCACTAATAAGAACATGAACTCTTTTCTGAACACTGACATATCCACACACACACACACACACACACACACACACACACACACACACACAGATAATCTCACTCTGATGTGCCTAAAACATCTTCTGAAATCAGACCCTGTCACAGTCGTTCTGTTTTTCCGATGTAGGTATTGGCCACTAACGTACAAACACCGTCTCTGCGTTACAAGCCGAGATAGAGCTGCAATAGAGAGCTTTGTGGTTTCTGAATGTGTGTGTGTGTGTGTGTGTGTGTGTGTGTGTGTGTGTGTGTGTGTGTGTGTGTGTCTGTCCGCTTTGGTGCACTTAGTCTTGCTCTGGGTTGTGTTGTTTATTTAAACTGGAAACGTTTTTCTAACATTTTGATTAATGTGGTGCCCTGAGTGATGTGGCAAAGCGCAGATAAGCACACACACACACACACACACACACACACACACACACACACACACACACACACACACACACACACACACACACACACACACACACACACACACACACACACACACACACACAGACAGACAGATAACTGCTTTCTTTCCCTGTCAGTGTGGAGAGTTAAAAAGAAGTCTTTGAAAGTGAGAGCGGTTCACGATGTGCATACACACATACACGTCTGAAGGCTTTGATTTTCCACTCAGTGACTGCCGACCTCTAAATATTTACAGTGGTTGGCACACAAGGTGCCTGGTTGTGAGTGTGAGTGTGTGTTGATTGGGCCAGGCAAATGTTGGTCTTCTTTTCTTGTGTCTTTCTCGAATATACAAATCTTAAACCGGCCAATGTTTTGTTTGTTTTTAAAAATTTGTTGAATAAAAGCATTTGATATCTTTTCCTGTATTTGATAACTTTTACTGTAGACATACAGTATAATTTTCACCTGACTCCCTGGTAAATTGCATTGTTACTTTTTAGTCCATAGTACCCCTTGTAAATAGTGTACTGTAAAAACAAACAATTACCGTCATTTCAATGGTAAAAGACTGTAAAAATGCTACAGTAATTGGTTAAAGGGATAGTTCACCCATAAATGAAAATGTGATGTTTATCTGCTTACCCCAGGGCATCCAAGATGTAGGGGACTTTGTTTCTTCAGTAGAACACAAACAAAAATGTTTAACTCAAACCGTTGCAGTCTGTCGGTCATACAATTGTAGTCAATGGGACCCATGGCTTTAAGAGTAAAAAAAAACAAAAACAGTGGTGCTTAAATTGATAGTTTACTGAAAAATGCTAATTTTAGAGAAAAACTATAGACATCAATGGAGACCATCAACAGTTTGATTACCAGCATTCTTTAAAATATCTTATTTTATGTTCAGCATCAGAAAGAAACTCATACAGGTTTGGCACGATAGGAGCATGAGTAAGTGATGACAAAAGTGTTCATTTTTGAGTGAACTAATCCCTTTAAAGTGAGAAAGTGTTTCCCTCCTGTCATTATTTATTCACCCTTATGCTGTTCTAAACCTGTAAGAGTTTATCTATTTTTATTTGTTTTATTTTTGGGCTCTAAAGAAGTTATTTTGAAGAATGTTCCCTGGTAAAAAAAGAGAGCATATGCATGTTTTGAAGCATGGGAGCTGGTTTGAGCTGGTTTAAGCTAGTCCCGAGTTGGTTATGAGCTGGTTTAAAGGGATAGTTCACCCAAAAATGAAAATTATGTTGTTAATTACTCACCCATATGTCGTTACAAACCTGTAAGACCTTCATTCATCTTCGGAAAACACAAATTAAGATATTTTCGATTAAATCAGAGAAGTTTTTTTTCCCCTCCACAGCAAGGGTCCTACCACGTTCAGGGGTGAACTATCTTTTTAAGATAAGCTGGTTGTAAGATGGTCCTAAGCAGGAGCTAGTTGCTTAGGACCAGCTCAGGACCAGTTCATGACCAGCTTATAACCAGCTCAATCCAGCTGCCTTGCTTCGATGCTATGCAGGTTTTTTCAACATAGTAACCAAACTGTTGACATAAGCCATTGACTTCCATAATATGGAAGAAAATATGATGGAAGTCAATACATGTTTCAATAGAAATTATATTAAAGTATATTTTAGTTTACAATAAATTCTTGTCAGTACACTTTAAATCTATTTCAAAAACAATAGAATGATGAAATTACATATTAAGATGCAGTCTACACAAGTCGTACTTGAATGGGTCAAAAAAGCACTCCAAAATTCACCATTGCATTTAATATAAATTAAAACGTTCATTTATTTGCTAATAAAACATTTTAAGTTCCCAAACACATTACATTAAGCTTGCACCTATATATGTGTTATTTCTGTAATAATTTTTTTTTTTTTAAGTATGCTAAAGTGTACTTTTGGGATGCAAAGTGCGAATTTCAGCATATCTCGTATTATATATCCAATATATTTGACTCCATTGCGTGTGTGTGTGTGTGTGTGTGTGTGTAGCTGTTATGGCTCCTGTGTGATGTAATTTGCTGCATTTTACAGCTGTTGCTCTGGATGGGTTGCTGTTCAGCTTAAGCCCATTAACTTTAACAAGGCAAAGAAACACACACTCACACATTTCGGATATCATTTTATACACTCGCACAAACGGATTAAAAAAGATATAGAGGTGCTCACATAAGCAGGAGTGTTGTGTTTTACTGCGGTGTGCATATTTGTGTTTGTGTTGACATGCTGGCAGTGCCAAGCATACAGTGGAAGTGTTTCTGGCATGTTGGTAACCCAGGGGTGCTATAAACCACTGTGATTTTTTCTCGGAATGCTGATGAATCGTGTGTGTGCGTGTGCTGCACACTTTCTATTGTTTCCCTCCCACTCTTTATGTTCCCCGCCCATGTTGCATCCATGCTATCTGGCCTGATGAAATGCAGCGATGCTGTTCTCTGTTTCCTGTCCTCTCTGCTGCTCTGAAGGAGAATGAATACATCAGAAAAGCAGAACTATAATTTGAAAGTCACACTTAAATGATGGTTAAAATCTGTATTTAAATCCCTTTATAATGCTGTGTCCTGCTAAATCTAGCCCTGCAGAGAAGTTTAAAGTATTATGTTTCTTCCAGAATGTTCCTTCTAAAATGCCTCAGGATAAAGGAGTGGGGAAAAGCTTGGATCCTGGACCCCCATTGTGGAAATATACTTTATAATTTAAACAATATTTTTATATACATTTTAGGCCTATATAATCAAATTGAAAGGACTGTCGTAATAGCAATATACTGTGAATTCAGATTTAATGATTCCTCTCAATTGGTCTGTGGTTTATAATGAATAATGAGGATGTGTGAAGTATATTATACTTTCCCTCTATTATATGTGTTTCTGAGGCCTGATCCTGCCTTTCACAGCATAGGTCATGCTCTGTTAGATCTGGACAAACAGTTGAGAGATGCCATCATCTGCTCTAGGAAACACACTTGTGTTTTACTAAATGTGGGGGGAAATATATATATATACATGTCAGTAAAATTTGAGCTGATCTGATCATAAAGATGTGTTCCTGAAGCTCAACTGGTAGGGCAACAAAATATCATTGGTTCAAGTCCCAGTGAATGATGTAAAGTCTGGAGTAAGTGCCTTTTGTTTGTGTAACCTGCTGATACAGTCCATTTAAACAACATTTTGACTTGAATAAAACAATTAAGATATTACCACATAAACCACATTATTGGATTATATAGCTTTTACGGGTTTAGAACGACATGGGGGTAAGGGATTAATGACAACACTTTTATTTTGGGGTGGAGTAACCACAAATACAAAAGTACAAAATGAGTTGTCCCAATTTAGCAGACTTTAAATAAACCAGTTTAGTTTACTAAAAGTACAGTTGCAGGTTATTTTTATTAAGCATATAAATATGTAAATAAATTAGTTTAATACATACAGTAAACATAATTTGCATCAACATATTATCTCCTCTGTTTTCTTTTTAATACATTTTAAAATGTAATTTATTCTGTGATACAAAGCTGTATTTTCAGCATCATTACTCCAGTCTTCAGTGTCAAGTGATCCTTCAGAAATCATTCTAATATCTTGATTTGCTGCTCAAGAAACATTTAATATTGTTATCAATGTTTAAAACAGTTGTGTTGCTTAATATTTCTGTGAAAACTATGACACATTTTCTTCAGGACTCTTTGAAGTAAAAATTCAAAAGAACAGTATTTATTTGAATTATTACTTCATACTGAACTAAATATCTCAAAGGTAGTGTAGGAGTTGCCCTAAAGGGACTTAGAACCAACTCACATTTGCTATTTAATGTGTGATGTGTGTGAAGTTGATAAGCATAAGTTAAGAACATAATGTGAATATAAATAATGCTCAGAGAGAGAACGAGCTCCTGCTAAGCTTGTCCTGGACTGCAGCTTTAATCAGAATTGAACAATACCTCATACACCGCCAGTGGGGTAGTTTGAGCATTCCAGGCAAAAACAGCTTAGACCTAAATTGAGTCAACATTGTCAGTGTTTTGTAATCGAATAAGCATTTGACACAACCATTAGTGTGGCTAACAATATTAGAGGATTCAACTTGACTGACAACTCTGGAACAAGCAAGTCTAGAATAATCTGTTTTAAAAAATAGATTTTGGCCCAGTATAAAATCCTAGCTATAATTTGTAATGAAAAAAAATTGATTAAATGAAAATCAATGTGTCACTTTTGTTTTCTCTGGACCTGTAATAAAAGGTCAAATAAATGTAATTTAAGTATCCATAGAAACAGCAAAAGCATGTTGAAAAAAATTAATTCATTCCCTTGTCCTCTGGCATTTTGCTCTTTTAATTTTTTTTTTTTATAGAATTTCAATAAAACATCTCCCTGTTTTTCAGAAACACAATCACTTGTGGCCTTCACTCCTTTACCTACATACTTTCCTCCCTCCATTATCTATATTAAAACGTTATATAAAACATACATTTAATGTACAGTACTCTTTCAAATATGTATTTTTAGTAACCCTCTTCTCCTCATCTTCAAAGATGAATACACACACCTCCCCCTCTCCGTCTTTCAAAATGGAGCCAGAAGAAGCTTTGTAGCGTTAGAACAAAGAGCTGAAAAGTGAGATATAAAGTGAATTTCTGAGGCTGGATATTTAATGGTGCTGTGTGGGCTCCTTCTGTCTAGGTGAAAGCTGTGAACACTGCAGGAGAGTGGAGAGGGTCCAGATGGAATTGCCCAAACGAACCCAAACTCAAAGGCGCTTCAGTCGCCTCCCAATGAAATACAGCACCAGTCAGACATAATCAGCTCCTGTTACATCACAATGGAAATCAGCAAACGCACAGAAGCAGAACAGTAAATATGCTACAATCAGGTCTTTTATTTTAAAACGCCGTCTTTTTATAGACATGAAATAGTTTTCCGAGGTGATTTGTTTGTTTTTTTTCCTGAGGGAGAAGAACGCCTTCTTTCAGCCACCAGCCTTCACCTTTAAAGGTAGCTGACGCCACAGGGGAAGTTTGGCATGTTTTTCTTATTTCCTTTTTTACATTTTTTGCTGAAATGTTCCTTTGACTAACTCGGTCCTCGACAGAGGGCCTTACTGAGAGTCAGCACTACACTACTGATGCTATGTGCGTGTGGGAAGGGGTGTTTTCGTTGGTCTCCTCCCCAGTTCACCTTCACAGTGCTCCTTTTCTACTGACGGCAAAGAATTCCACCACACGCACTCATATACACACACTTACAAAAACCTCTTTCTCCTCTATTGCTCGGTGTACCTTGACACATTTACACACACTCACTCTGATGGGCAGCAGCGCGCTCACACGAATCTGCCCTTTAAAGGAGTCTGGCCTTTTTGACGTCAGCTCTTAACGAGATGTCATTATTAGTTGCATATGAATGGAAGAAGTGACTTTTATCTCAGGTGCTTGCAGTGTTGGTGCTGACACCAGAAATCAGACTTATTTAAGGGTGCTTTATTGAGTCTGAGACCAAACATTATTTTCACTTCTGATTTCGTTTTATTACTGCTGTTCCCTCATTCAGCAGCTCTAGCAGATATGCAATGGTAAAAATCAATATGAAAACTTTCTTATATGAAGTATGAGAGTTTGTGACCCATCAGGCGTGAAGATCTAGGATCTAATTCTGCATCGCATATGGGCGTGAAAATGCACTTATCTCTTTCAGTGTTCTTTTTGGTGTGACTCAAATGTATTGATCTGAAGTACAACACAAAATGAGAACTGTAACTATAAAAGATAGTTTCATTTAATCTCGCTGGATATCGTCTGGAGGCTTAGTCCACAACAGTGTGGTGACCACTAAGATGGAAAAAACTTCTTTAGAGTTCAGAGCTAAGAGTGTAAAAAGCACCGTATGCTGCAAAATACATAACCTTAAGGCTGATGATACACAGGGTAACTTTTTGAGCAATGTTGCCGTCAACTCCACGTCGGATCTAAAATATCCAGATAGAAATTCTCAGTGGGAAAGTGCCCAAGCAACATTGCTCAACAAATTTGCCCATTGTATCATCAGCCTTAAAGATATATTTCACCCTGAAAATGAAAATTATCTCATTATTTATTCACCTATGTCATCATTCAAGGAAATCTTGCCCATTGCTTTCTCATATATTTATTTATTCATATATTCAAACACAACATGGTCCAACATTAATGACGTCAATGTGACATGCCAATCATCATTGCAAATGTTTGCATACATCATGCAGAAGTACAACTGACTTATGACAGATATAAAGAGCCCATTTGCTCATCATACATCATATCATACCAGTTTTAGAGGATTTATGACATAGAGCACATGTTGAATGCACTACTTTCCACCTATATGGTTCGTTTTAGAGTCTAGATTGATATTCACTTTCATTATTATAAAGAGTAGCCATTACATTCTTCAACATTAAGAGGCAGTCAGTGACTTCCATCTGCAAATACACGAGACAAAAATGCAAATCATATGAATTTCACTCTCAAGATCTAAAGTTTAAGTTTGTATCACGTGAAGATGTGTGACCATAAGACCGCTTGACCTCTTAGCCAAATTAAAAGAATACAAATCTGCAGGATTGCAACACTGCAGTAAAGTGGAGTAGATTGCATATTTTTATGTTTTGAATTAAAAGCTGCAGAGTGTGATGTCATAGTACATTCATTGCAGTTTTCTTAGAAATGTTGTGTGTTTATTGTGACTGCTGCGTTAGTCATTTTCAGCTAAAATAGAAAAAAAGACAAAGTTTTAGAACAATATGAAAGCTTAGTAAATGATGGTGGATTTTCATTTTTGTGCGAACTTTTCCCTTACAAAATGACCTTCTTTAATGTAACCCATGTACTCAGGATTGAAATAATTTTCATAAACCATAGATTCAAACAGTATAACATAATGTCTAACCAGTTAATTTGAGTCAGTGATCCTCAGAGGTGCACTCGCTTGCATCATTGTTATCGGGTAATTATTTAATGATGCACATCAGACATCAAAAAGCCTTTCTAGATATTCACATAACACTCATACAAACAAACAACTACAACTGCTCGAGGGGAGTGATTTTCTGAATATTTGAACATATTTAAATGTATTACAAGCAATTTACCAGATGCATGAATGGAAATCAGGATGAAATATTTTCATTTATCTGGAACATTCTCTTGCTTACAGCCACTACACACACACGCACGCACGCACACACACACACACTCGGGGACACTTGAGAGAGGGATAATGGAGCTCATGCAGTGAAGTGCTGTTGATAATGAGGCAGATGTCTGTCTGCAGGGCTGACACAGCAGGGACACACACACACACACACACACACACACACTTGCTTTTTTGGCCACCCTTCCACCCGTTCCCTCTTCACCTCCCTCCTCCTGAAGTTTTAATTACCCCTCTCCAGACACTCAGAGGTGTGATGCTTCTGTGTGTTTTTTATGTGCATATGTGTGTGCTGAAGGTCAGGCCGAGGTAGCCTCAGAGTAACACAGGCGAGTCAGGGTCTCCCCTTTCTCACAGCCGCTCCGTCCAATCAGAGCCCCCTACTCACAATCCATTACATTTCCTTGGGCCAATCACAGCTCACCATTCCAGCCTCCAAAAAGCCAATCGTGCTGATTAATTTATTCAGAGACCCCTCCCCCTTGCCTCTCCTGCAGGAATGAGTCTTTTTTTCTACAGCATCGTGCCCCTCCAGCCCCCGTTTCTTTATTGCGTTTGTGTAGAGCAGTACAAGAATGCAGCGTATTCTTTTTTCACTCTCTTTTTGAATGTAACCCCTCTCTCATCTCTCCCTCTTTTTCCCCCTTCCTCTCCAAAGTAATTAGACAGAGGCGTGTAAAGAGGAGAAATTCATTTCTTTGAGGGGAATGGGGAAAGAAAGGGAGAGTGATAGAGAAAGACAGACACAGAGAATGAGAGAGGAAAGGGGCAAAGCATAAACTCGCACAGTTGAGTGTTATTGTGCGAGTCTGAGCACAGAGGAAATAAAAAACCAGGATTACTGATAAATAAACCCTCCTCGTGCACACACACACACTCCCCTCCTTGCCAATTGCCAGAGGGTTGAGAGGCTGACATCACCGCTTCCTGTAGTAAACAGGTGTGAGGAGGGATATGAAAAAGAAAAGAAAAGAAAGAGAAGAGGCCTCTGCTCGGAAAACTCCTTTTCTTTATCGTGGTGCTTAGCTGAGGTTTGAGGATCAGTCTGACCTTTGCTTTCACAGCCCCTCTCGCGCTCTCCGCTTTAATTCAAAGTGCTTCTCTTCAAATAATCTGCAATCTGAGAAAAACATTGACCTGAAGCCGGATGAGTTGCACAGTTACACACAATGAGTTGTTGGTTATTCCTTAGCTTTGAGATAGTTTATAAAGAACAAAGAGAACATGAAAAAATGGCTGCGCTCCAGCAACCTAGTGAGCTGCCCACAGATTCAGCATTTTAAAGCACCATAGACTGGTTATTCTTCCAAACAGATGCCATTGGTGTCCTTGGTCTGTCCCCATCCCTGTGTTTCCAACTTGTCCTTTATGCAGTAGCAAATATGCACAATATTATAAGATTTTAGGTCACACTTCATTTTAAAGTCCAATTAACTATTAACAAACCTTTAACTACAACTTTTGCCTTAATAAACTCTCAATTTTCTGCTTATTATAGAATATGTGCTTTATAAGAACTAATAAACAATCAATATCTTAATAATAGGCATGTAAATAACAACTAGTTTATAGTGAGAATTAGTCCCTATTTTAAAGTGTTACCATATTTTAATATTATAGTGACAATAACAATTGTATTACATCAGGTGGCACTTTAATTTAAAGACCCATTCTCACTATTAACTGGCATGTATATTAATACAATATTGGCTGGTTGTTATAAATCACATACAAATCCTTTATACTGCATGACCATATTTTGGATCCCTTAACCTTACCCCATACCTAAACTTAACAACAACCTTATTAACTATTAGTAAGCAGCAAATCAGGTGTTTAGTGAGGCAAAATACATAGTGAGAATTTGACTTTAAAATAATACTATAACAGCTATTATTATTATTATCCAGTTATTCATATTTAGAATCCATTTTCTATGGTGACATAATGTTTAATCATAACATAATTGAACAAATATGCACATGTCACCACCATATTTATCACCTTTTAAAATAATGAGCTATTCCATAAGTCCTCCAATAATGTTATATTTGTATCTTTCGTTTTTATGTTTTTTAATGTTTGCAAATAGAAAATGATCTTAAGCTGTCAGCCCTTGTTACTATTAGTTTGTATAGTAAATACTGAAAATTGAAACATGGATATTTACCTGTTGAATGCTTAACTGTATTTAACAACATATTAAAATGTTGTTGTTTTTTCTTGAGTTGGTCCAGGTAGGCATCTCAAAGGGATAGTTCCGAAAATAAAATTCTATCATCATTTACTCACCCTCAACTAGTTCCAAACCTGTATGAATTTTGAAGAAGTTTGTAACCAGGCTGTTTTGGGCACCGTTGACTTCCATAGTAGAATAAAAATACTATGGAAGTCAATGGTGCGCCAGAACTGCTCTGTTTCCCACATTCTTCAGAATATCTTCCTTTGTGTTCAGCAGAACAAAGACATTCATACAGGTTTGGAACTACTTGAGGCTGAATAAATTACAGAATTTTCATTTTTTGGTGAACTATCCCTTTAATTATGCTGCCTTTTAAGATACATTGTGGCTACATTCTAAGGCAAAGCAGCTTAACAACATGTCAACTTTATAGAAGTCACATCTCCTGCGCGAAGAGCTATTTATGTGGCATGCAGAGTTATTGTCTATGTAGGGCACTACCAGTTGGTCACAACTTCCCCTTCTATAGGATGTTGCCTTAGCTGTAGGCAGTAGGCATTGAGGCAGCTCACTACGTTTTGGAACAGTGCTATAATCTCTCTCCTCTCTCTCTCTCTCTCTCTCTCTCTCTCTCTCTCTCTCTGCCTCTCTCTCTGCCTCTCATGTTCTCATTACATCGGTGTGTGTTTGATGTGTCAGGCTAATGTTAAATATTAATGCTTTTCTGAATAAAACTCTTCCTTATTGTTCAGTTCCTTTTGTCCTCTGTGTATCTCTCATCTACTTTCCTCTCAGAATAAAGGAAGCTCCCTTCTCCCCTATAAGAAAAAAAATATAGATATATAGAATATATAGAAATATGTCCTCTCTGCCAGCCATCCTGCTCCTTACTTATGGCAGTCTCACTTTTCTTCTCTCTTGCTTTCCCTCCATCAATCTCTCTTTCAGCCTTTGTCACACCATTTTTCCCATCCTCTTGACCTTTTTTCATTCTCTCTCCTTCTCAGTCCTCTCATCACAGGTTCTCTGGGTTAAACACCTGCAAGTCGCTATTCAGCAAGTCATTGTTGGCATTTTATCATGCAGAATTTTAGTTTTCAGTGTGGACGCAGAGATATTTGATGATTAATATAAAGTTATGTGGAGCAAAATTATGGACCAATCCAAAATTCACAGTGAGTGGAGTTACACTATCAAAATTAAACCTGTCATAAATTATTTGCACAATGGATGGTTTACTTGAAAGCTTTTATCACTTTATCACATTGTTAAGAGATTGTGTGAAAAAAGCTTTTTACTATGTTTATGGAAAAGTAACAAAACATATTAGGAAGAAGATAGAATAATGAAATCAATCATCCAGACCCAAACCCAGGTTGTCTGAACTTCAATGCTGCCGCACAACATGTCAAGGCACATCAGAGATAGACTGGCAGTTGTGAGCCATTGGATGTTTCCCGATGGATCTGTCAACTTGCCGGCTGTCGAAACCAAATTTAGATATAAAGTAAATTCCCAAAGGTTTTTACAAGAGTAAAAATACTGGTCCATATAAGCTATAGTGACGGATGTATTCCTTCTCCGCCGCCGCCGGCTGCCACATCCCACTTCTGTTGTTATCTGTCTTCACATGAGCACATGAAATCTATTCAGCCACATGAGTCTGCTCACCTGCTATAGACGCCAGACATGATGGGGGATGGATGCTCTGTACAATCCTATTGGTAATACTTGTTATACGTTTCAGTTTGTTAACATTAGTTAATGCGTCATGAATTAATAATGAACAATTAGAATGTATTGTATATCTAGGTTTATGTTAATTTACAAATATACTCTTGTTCATTGTTAATGTTTGTTTATAACATACTGTTAACTTACACAAACTGAATTTATAAAATGCAGTAGTACATGCAGAAATTAACATTAACCAATGGCTTATAAATGCTCTAAAAGTATTGTTAATTGTTATTCATGTTACCTATGCTTTAACTAATAGTTTGTTTATTTATTTAATTGAACTTTAACTGAATTGTTTTGTAAAGCGGTACATGTATACAAATGTGTGTGTGTGTGTGTGTGTGTGTGTGTGTGTGTGTGTGTGTGTGTGTGTGTGTGTGCAGGGCCGTTTCTAGCCAATTTGACGCCCTAGGCGAAATCCCTGTCCCCCACCACCACCACACCGCCATTTTTAATTACTTTCAGACACCAGTTTCTTGTCACATTCAACTTGTTTTTCATAGTAACGCCACTAATTTGTGGAAGTTGAGTTCTACAAACTTGAATCCATTATATGTAAATTGACATAATTTTTTTATCTATAATATCATTGTGTTGCCACTAGATGCCTGTACAGCCCTATATAACAATCCCTAGTTGCTAAGATATTGCACATAAACCACACTTACATTTGTTTTATTACATTTGGATTTGGATACATGTTTAGATACTATAAATGGCTACTTTGTGTCTTTATCTGTTTTTTGTTAAATTGTTTTGGTGTTGTTGCTTGAAACATTGATTTAAAGAGTCAGTTATTGCATTATTATTTCAGACAAACTTATAAAACCCTTTGTTACCGCAAGCTACATATAAAAGCCTGATTAATGGCATAAAAGTAATCAATGCAGCTATTAATCCTTTGCTACTCATTAACACGTGAACTTCCCCTTTAAATAACGTGACGCTCTGCCCTCATGTGTATGACGCTGCTCGCAGTAAGTGCTGTGTTAGAAGTGTATTAATTGATTCAGCATTTCGACACCTCCGTAAGGATGCATTAAACTCGACAAAGCGGTTTAATAAAGGATATATTGATCTCGTGAATTAGCAAATTTTACTATACCAATATTTTTCTAATTGGCTGTTAAAGTTTATATGAGAATATTACATGACACGCTAATTCTTTATCAATGCATTGGCGCAAAAACGCACACCTTTTGGACAAATCTCGCAACATGATTTACACAAATACTTCCTAAACAAAATACTGATTTTGTACACTTTATTTACTGGACCAATGTTTTAAATGGGCCTTTGAACTTAGCTTTATTGCATGGCAAAAAAAGCGTTACCTTGCCATAGCACTGACAGAGCCCATTGATCTAACGACGTTGATGAGCGCTGCAAATGCAAGCAGGCAGCATTGACAGCGCTCTGATCCAATGGCATACAGGCATCATCAGATTGACAGCGCTCTGATCCAATGGCATACAGGCATCGTCAGATTGATAGCACTCTAGGCCAATGATGTTGGGGATCCAGTGGGGCGGCAGTCATATTTCAGGGTGACCGTGCCACTCTTTATCACAACCCTGCTTCAATGTAGTGCCAGTACGTGCGCTCATTGGCGCCCCTTCAGCTGGTTGCACCCTAGGCCACCGCCTAGCTCACCTATGCCTAGAAACGGTAATGTGTGTGTGTGTGTGTGTGTGTGTGTGTGTGCGAGTGCCTTTGGCAGTGCACTTTAACCATAATTCAAAGACAACTAAATTAATGTAATTATTAAATTACACATAAAGATGTACTTAAATCCTATTTAAGTGGTCACTCTAATTGAATTTAATATATATTTATATTATAATACATTTGAATTTAATTGCTATTGCTATACAGTTATGTGCCTGAGAACAGTACATTCAGTTTGCACTTAGGTGTATCTAAAATTTTTCATTTATGTAATGTGTACTCTTTATAATAATTTGCTCACATGTTCTTCTTTTTCACAAGGGAACATTGTACGGCAGTAGTTTAAATTAGTTACATTTATGCCTAATTCCCAGCCCAGTTTCTTTGTTCCAGTCCATCCCTGGAGTATGAACACCACCCAACAGACCACGTGTCAGACCACCCTCATGCATTTGAGCACGAACTGGATTTCACTGTATGTGTTGACAAAAGCTACATTCTCAACATGGTATTTCATTTCGGATACTGAAACAATTGTTCACATATACACGCTCACTGGTTGGCACACATCAAACGAATGGCTTCAGAATTATTTATTTAGAACTCACCATAAAGTGAACAACAAGCGAGTTTAGATTACTTACTCACAAACAGATATGATACACAAGCAACTTGAAACGCTTCACCACAACTATCTGGATTCGATTTGTACTACAAAACTAATTTGTCCAAACATATAATCAGCGAGGAGGGATGCGCTTGTTTTGTATGGCCATTTCTTCCTTCTCATTCTTATATGCGTGTGGTGTGTATACAGGGCATATTTACACACATAAAAGGATGTGCGAGTGTCATTTACACAACTATACTTTTTGTCTGCTCTCCCAAAGCAAAATCTCTAGGGTATTCATTAGTGAACACTCTACACCACACACACAGGCCTGTCGCCGGATCACAGCTAGTGCGAAAATAGCTCCATTTGGACTGTATGTAGTTATAGCTGTCAGTACTATAGATCCGCTGGGCCGAGAGGAGGTGCCTAATGTATAGCAGCCCCTAAAACTGCATATCAGGAACATCAAAAAGCTTCTCCACTTTGTAGTTCAAGTTCAAGACCCAGTTACGTTTTCACCTCATCTCTAACAACGGTTTAATTTACGGCAAGATTTAATGATAGTGCATATCGAATATTCCTTCCAATGTTTAGTCTGCCTCATTCTCTCCCACCTCTCAGAAAGGATGACGTCAATATAAACACATTTCTCTCTTTTAATGACGCTGTACGAGCCCGTGTGTGTTTGTTTGAACTTATATGATTGTTTTGTCAGATGTGATGTGGCCCGTCGTCGCCCCTCCGTTACATTCAGCGGCTGGGCCTTGTCTTGTTTTTCACTGTGTGGGTGTGTGTGTGTGTGTGTGTGTGTGTGTGTGTGTGTGTGTGTGTGAGTGGGGAGTCTGTGGCTGCTTTGGCAGGGCTGCGAGGCGTCAGCGCTCTGCCTCATGGGACGTCCTGGCAAAGTCACATACCCACAGCACATATACACACACAGACACGCACACATTGACACAGATACAGACGCATACTCGCAGCTCTGCAGTCTAGATAATTAAAACCACACACACAGCAAAACACACCCCCATCCTCGACCTCGCTGTCACAGAATCGCTCTCCGTTTCTCTACTTTAATATCACCATAAACACACTCTGCATTCTTATTTCATGTTTTTGACACACAATTGCTGGTTGTCAGGACACTTTGTGGCAAAATGGGTGCGTTTAGTGACATAACAGAACCCAAATATTCCAAATGTGTGAATCCATCAACATTCCAAGTTGTGGATCAAGTTTGTTTGTGACTAGACCGTTGTAATTATCTCTAAATTAGCAACATCTGTGGCTCAATTAGCATTTTTGCATGTGAAGTGACTAAGTGCATGGGTCTACAGCCCTGAGGGTTTGAGAAATGTCGTGTCTTTGTGTGTTGTCTTTGCCTGCGAGTCTGTCTCTTGTGGAATCATGCTTTTCTGAAGTATTTTCCCATAAAACTCAAGCCCGGCTGTGGTTTCGAGCCTGCAGTTGCTTTTTTCCCTCTCTTTTTCTGTCATTCTCTCTTTCCACTTTTTTTTGCACAGGGTAAAGTTTCATTCACAATTGCTCTGCGGATGCTTCTGGTCTTCCTCTGATGATCTGTCGCTTCGCGGAGGAGACTCAGGGTGGGATTAGAGCGATGGAGGGCGATGCGACCTCATGCAAACACACACATACGAGAGCAACGCAAACACACTCGCGTGTTTGCTCAGGGGAATTGATGGTGGAGATCGAGACATATCGTCTCATGCTGTGGTCACGCTGGAAAAAACAATACGAACACATAATTACTCCAAGATGGAAGATATCATTTTGATTTGCTGAATTTGGGAAATATTTGGTGGATACATTAAGTTAAATCTAAATTATAGGCTTGAGACTAAAAGTGTTTAAGAAGAAATGGGTTCTTGTTTGGGTTGAGCTGAGGATGAATGGAGAGCGGGAAAACTCTCTTCCTGTCTTTATGAAGAAAGAGAGCAAGAGAAGAAGAAAATGGAAGTGAAAGTAGTCCTTTTCTTATACATCTTTCATTTGCATGTGCATATGTTGCATTCAGATGACATTTTGCTGGAGAATATGGGGTGTTTCTTCAATTAGGGCCACTTTTGGGCCTCAATACATCACACTTTTCATACTCTGTACAATGGTTTATTTAATTATCCACTGCAGTTTAATTTCCTCACATCTCAAATTATGTATTGTGTCTATTATAATTCTATAACGAAAATGAAATTTTAAAAAGTATTGGAATAAAATAGCTTGCTAAGGTTAATTTGTAGTTTGCATAAATGATCTTTATTCTATTTTATTTGATTCACTCATCACATCTCATATTTCATCTAACTGACACTGTTGTCTCTGTGCTAACCAAGTACATGAACTTTTAACAGTACTTTTCTTTTCATTTATAATATTAGGGGGAAGTTTCTTCAAAATACTTTTATTAATCAAGGATGCATTAAACTGATCAAAAGTTACAAAAATCTAAAAGTGATCAAAAGTTACTAAAACATGTATAATGTTACAAAATAATCCAATAAATGTTGTTCTTTTGAACTTTATAGTCATCAAAGTACCTTGAAAAACAATGTAGGTTGGTTGACATCACAAAAATAAATTTGTAAAATATATTACAATAAAATATACTATAATGAATTCCAAAATATTACTTTACTGTTTCATTGTATATTTGATTGAATAAATGCTTAATTTGATTAGCAAATTTAATTTACATGTAATATTAATATCAAATTTATATGTAATATTTAAATTATAGCATAAATGCATTTGTGTGTATATATATACACACACACACACACACACACACACACACACACACACACACACACACATACACACACACACACACACACACACACACACACACACACACATACACACACACACACACACACACACATATTTATATATATACTGTGTATCGTGTTTTTTTTTACATGTTAAATATAAATCTTGCCATCCCAAGACTTTTGAAGGGTAGTTTATTTCTAGAAAAATATCATATTTTATATTAATTATTCAACTCATGTTTTAATTGAAAGTCTGGGTCTAGGAAAAGTGTAAAACATTGAACTGTACATAAAGCACATTTGAAAAGCTATACTAAATGATGTAATCAATCCTTAAAAGTGCCAAAAGTTGAAGAAACACCAATGAACAGCCTGTGTTTTCCTTTGAGAGACCACATGGGCATTGCTAGCATGTATTTGTGTGTATATTGTGTGTCTGATTAAGTAAATAAACAAGGGTAGATTTTGTGTACAGGGCCTGATCTGTGTATTAGAACACAGCCGATGCTCTGACTTAAGTGCTTATGTGTTATAAGCCTGCAGGCCTGTGCTGTATTTTTCCATGAACTCCGACCAACAGAGTGTCCCCACCTCTCATCACTAATGGCACATGCATTTGTATCATCTGGATTCAGCTCAGACCCAGCATGAATCATAGATCTGGTCACTGTATGTACAGCGTGATTTACAGTACTGAGATATGCTTGGTCTGTATAGTGTGGGTTTTTACACAAAAACTTTGCATTAGAGAGAAAGAGGCACAGTCATGAGACTGTGTTACATAAATAAAGAAGTGTAGGAGTAAGATAGATAATAGAAGAGAAAGAGAATCAGAAAGAGAGATGTTTGTATATTCCAAGCGGATGTACATTTCCTCTGTATGAGCATGTGTGTAGCACATGGCTGTTTCGCTCTGTGATGAGGGGTCAACATAAATCAGCCCACTTCCTGTGGACAGCACTCTCAGGGTCTGCCACTTCCTGTTCTTACTGAAAGAGATCCAAGCACAATTCTGTTATTTTTAGACTGAAGCTTCTGTCAAAGTCAGGTGCTCGACCCAGAATGATTGGAGACCCTTAAACCACCCGTCATCACGAATAAAAGCAGAGCATGTTTGAATAGTGATGCTCTACTATAGAAGATCACAGGACCTTCAATAAACTTGATAATGTTTGTTTTGATATAAATGATCATGTATTTTCACCACACAGCTACAACAGAAGCTACTGGTCTTCTTAAAAGTGTGTAAATGTTTTAGCTGTTTGCTATCCTCTGCCATTTTGCTAACTTCAACCACATGCTTTCTAAAACCCCAACCGCATGCTTTCTAGAACTTTTTAAGTCTGTCTAAATATCATGTAGTAATTGCAATGTCTTCTGGTCCATATCCTTTCCTGAAGGTGTGCTAGACACTGATTAATATAACATAAAAATACTACATATTTATATATTTTGCTATTGTATTGTGGAGTGACACTTTCATAAACTGTTATATGCTCCTCTGATTATATAATGGTAAATATTACAATATCAAAGCACAACAACAGTGATCAGCAATAATGATAAGCCTAATACTCACAATAAAAATAAGGTCATATAGATCATAACACAGTCTAAGGTAAGAAGTGGATTGTCCTTCACCTGAGATTTCTTTTCATCCTGAAATGCGAGGCAAATGTTGGATCACAATAATTAGGAACCACAGTTTCCACAAATCCCTTCACTTGATTGGGATGTTTTATTCTGGACGGCAAGGGCAGTGACTGTAGCATTGAGCGTATTTTGCAGTAATAAACCCGTATTTATACCAATTTCATCAGCCTCCTAAATTTTTCAAAAGAACACAAAGAATGGCCTTCTCAGCTGCCATAGTTGCAACACTGGCGTCATCAGACCAGGCTGTTCAACACATCACTGTTACCGTTTATTAAACGGTTTGCACCGTTTTTTTCCAGATTGCACAAAATGACTGACAGGCAGGAATTGTTTCTGATTGGCTAACTCGTGGACTGCTCCCCTTTTTTTCTCTTAAAGTGATAGTCCCCAAAAATATAATTGTCATTAATACTCACCCTCATATTGTTCCAAACCTATTTGACTTGTTTTTTCTTCTGCGAAACAATCAAACAACTTTGGACTCTGTTGACTTACATTATATTTTGAGAAATTGCATTTTCTTTTTCATACA
Source organism: Gymnocypris eckloni scoliostomus (assembly GCA_027564155.1). NCBI lineage: Eukaryota > Metazoa > Chordata > Actinopteri > Cypriniformes > Cyprinidae > Gymnocypris > Gymnocypris eckloni. The sequence continues at coordinate 12,716,505 of CM050429.1, forward strand.
ATGGAAGCCAACAGTCACCAAAACTGTTTGGTTAACAACATTCTTCAAAAAATCTTCATTTGTTTTCCACAGAAAGAAATTCATACAGGTTAGGAAGGACATGACGATGAGTAAATTATTATAGAAATTCACACCCTTGTTATCAGGTTTGCTAAATACTAATAATATATATTAATGCTGGTAGTCCTATATTGATGTCCTCATGGTTGTGATGTCATAACATTTTTACATTTTAGTTGTCTGAGTGGATTGAGAAGAAAGCTCTACATTGTGAATGTTAGAATGTGTCTACATCTTACTCATGTATTTTAAAAAGGAGCCTTAAATGTTATTTAGAAACATATCTCTTATGGTTACAAAACAAATCCCTACATTGAATGCTGAGCATATGTTCATGATCTCCTGCTGGTTCATGCACCCTCCATTCTCATTCACCGCTTTATGGCTGTACAATTTGCGGTGAGAGAAACAAACATCTACAGTCATCAATAACTCGGTTCTTCCTGAAAAGTCCACATATTCTGTGACAGAAATATTTCAATCAAATTCCAGAGGCCAAGCAGTAATTACCCAGCATTCCAGAGCATTTTGTGGTTGGCCAGCAAGTTTGTGTCCCTCCAATTAGTGTCTCTCCTGTTCCTCAGTACTGTACAGAGCCATTCAAACTTCAGCTGGAAGAGTGGACACACCAACACTGTGGTGCGGTGCGCTGTGTGTGTGTGTGTGTGTGTGTGTGTGTGTGTGTGTGTGTGTGTGTGTGTGTGTGTGTGTGTTTGTGTTTGTGTGTATGTGTTTGTGTATTTCAGCACTTCTCTGACTTTACAAGCTTTACCACAACCTCGGAGCACCCACAACAACAGCTCTTATAGCCCCTATAAAGATCCTCCTGCATTTTACCCTGCACACCCACAGGAATTGCTCATTCCAGTAAGCATAAAAGGCAAAGGTAATGTCCTGAAAATGTTCTAAACACACTACCAGTCAACCTGAACATTTTTCCTGGCTGAATCTGTATCTGTTGATAAAAAATGGTGTTCTGGAAAAATTTTGCCCTTTACAATTGTGATCTATATGCAAAATACTGTTCAAAAGTACTGTTGGGGTCAGTAAGAATTGTATATATATTTTTTTTTTGTATTATTATTATTCAGCAAGGAGGCATTAAATTCATCAAATGTTAATGAAAAGTAAATACATTCATAATATTACAAAATATTCAATTTTTAAATAAATGCTGTTTTTTCAACTTTCTATTCATAAAAGAATGTCACGGATTTCACTAAAATATTTATTACAAATAATAAGAAATATTTATTGAGCAGCAAATCAGCATATTAGAATGATTTCTGAGGAAGCATGTGACACTAAAGACTAGAGTAATGATGCATCGCAGAAATAAATTACTTTTAAAAAATATGAAAATAGAACGCTGTTACTTTAATTTGTAATAATATTTCACATTATTGCTGTTTGTATTGTGTTTTTGATCAAATAAATGCAGCCCTTGGTCAGCATGAATATATATAGAAAGTTTACATTTTGACATAAATCTTCATTAATTATGTGCTATTTTGTTTGTGATTTTCTGAAATAATGCAAGCCTTAAGTGCACTACAGTCACTAGTTATTCATTCAATTGGTATTCATTGTCGTAGTTGATGCATATGATGCATGCACATCTCTTTGTTAATGTGTTCTTGTGAAGTTTGTTTCTATTTTTGGTGAAGGCAAGTGGAGTATGTGGACGTTTTGCATTCTAGTCAAAGAATTTGTGCCGTCTCATTCCTGTATAATGGGCTTTAAACATGGTCTGCTGCTTGACCTTTGGCCAAACACAGGCCTAGTCCACTGACCCAGACTCACACTTCTCTACACAGACTCCTCTCATCCAGATCAACTCTGACAGAGAAGAACGGCGACATCTCTGGAGGTCCCTGAGGATTAACCTTTGACCTTTCCTATCTGGGGCTTAAACCCTGATTTACAGTCACAGTTCAGCCCTCATGACTGACCCCAAACTCAGAGACCTCATAAAGAGACAGAGTAGAGAGGCTGAACTTCTCATTTTCAGTTGCACAGGTTCATTTCTTGCCACAGACAGAACAAAAAGAAATGAAAAACAAGAAACATATTTTACATCGCTGCCATCTCCTGTATGATTCAGCTCAGAGTACAGAGCCAATGAGATGAATACGTTCATTGAATATGTGCCACCTCATTCAGCCAAATCTAAGAATGCAGCAATGCAGACTAAAGACCTGTGGTGGGCTTTCTCTTGCCATGGTTTGGGGGGCTGGGCAAAGGAATCACGGACTGACTGAGGTGGAGATGTGCCAGACGGGCAGATGTTGGCTAAAGGGAGAAGCAACATAAATCCCCCCTAATCCAGGCCAGTGTGCCAACCTGAGGCCATGCTACCAATGGAATATACTGTACACCTACTGTCACATACTCACAATAAATTACTGCATGCGCACATCTTACTTACTGACATTATTTAATCATTTCTGAACTCTTTCAGTGATTTGTCAATTTGATTAGTCTTTTTGTGTATAAGTACAAAATGTATTGAAGTGTCAATGACATGATGCTCATTATTGTTCTTCTTTTTTTTTTTAAAGGCATTAAAAATGCATTTCATACAATAACTAAGTTGGCCGATTTTCAACTATTGTTACAATGGCAATAGTATATGTAAATGAATAGTGTGTACTTTTCTCCAAGTTACCTGAACCCAGATGTCTCAGTTTATTTGTCAGTTAAACTTTTGACAGCTTTAGGGATTTTGTGAAAAATACAATTTGTGCTTCTGCATTTTTGTATCCTCATTCATGGACAGTCGGATAAAGCCCATGCAGTGCATTAGAGATTCTGAGGTTTCTGTACCTTTTTGCCAAAAGGGAATGCCACAGACTATTTTATATATTTTCTCTATTAGCACCGATTAAAACCAATAAAAACACCTTTCTGCTGCATAAACAACAATGTTTTATTTTAAAAAATGTATGAAATAAAAACTTTCTACAGTAGTTTGGCATAAACATGTATTATTATTATCTATAAAAATTATATTTTAACAAAAATACTTAAGTACTTATTAATATTTGAACAAACACAAAAGTACAATGTGGTACAACTAACATGCATAAAACCAAAAATAGTAATTAAATAAAATGATACTATAGTAAGGACACCTACAGGCTCCAATGACTGTGTGTCAAGATCGAACAGTTTCTTAAATTATGAAATAGTTTGTATAATATCATGTGACATGACCCCCTAAAAGCTTATATTTATGAATTATAATGATATTCATGATTAAGATGTCTCAAGAGTATATGGAAAACCATATGAAATCAACATTAATACAAAGATTAAGAACTTGGCACGTGTTTCAAACTACATTGATCTGGTATCATGCACATTTTATTTGCCATTTACAGAGAATATGCACAGATTTTCACAAGTCACTCCTCTAGTCCATATGAAAAAAGAAAAAAACATCTTCTTATCATATAATTATGTTCTTGAAGAAAACACATTACTGTGTAATATAATTCAGCTACTTAACGTAATTACCTCAATATATTTCAAAGCATTTGTCCGATAACGGAGCAAATAAGGCATAGTGAGTGGCACGTGTGTGTGTGTGTGTGTGTGTTTGTGAGTGTGTGTGGTTTTATACAGATGTCAGAATGATGCATCATCCATCTCCCCACTAAAAAGAGTCTCCACAGATAGAAAGACAGCCAGTGAAGCCACACACACACACACGCGCGCGCATACACACAAGCACACACACACACACACACACACACCCAAACACACTACATTTGTACACACATGAGCACATATGAAGAAGTTTTATTTCCCTTTTTTCTCGAGCCTTTCATCACAGTCTCCATATGTAACTAATTCAAAGTATCATCTCTGTGCAGTTTTCTCTCTCACTTTCTCTCACTCCGTCCCTCTGAAGTGGAAAATCTGAAGTAATTGCTTTCTGAATTAAAGAGTAAAGTCTAAGAGAAATACAAGCCATCATTTATTTTTGCTTTCTCTCTCTCTTCCTCTCAAGTACAGAGAGATGATTGTGTGAATGTACGTCGATCTGACTGTGCCGCTGGATGTACCCCGCTTGCACTCTTACCTCAGAATAAACGTTTCTGCATGTGTGTGCGTCGCGGAAATCTCACCCTTTGCCCTGAGATCATCATTCACACACATACAGTACACACACACACACACACACACACGGTTAGCGGTGGCGGAGCTCTCCAGGTCCTCGCTCGCAGCTCAGAACAGAAAACTCATTTGGAAACATGTAATTGGATGGCTTGTGGATGGCTGTCGAGGAAACGATTGTGTGGGAGCGTAATTGAACGCATCGCTACGGCTGACACAACAAGGCCTCAAGTTCAGGGTGCTAACTTGACCTGCGCCTCCAGGGACCAATCATATCTCTGAATAAAACTAGATACTGCACTCAGTGAGAGAGAAACGATTGTGAGAGAGAATGATTAGGTCTCCAGATGATGATGATTCTTGATATGAGAGGGGATTTCTCACATGTGATATTATCAGACTACTTTCTTCAAGTTAAGTAATATGAGTAAAGTAATGTGCTACTTGTTATTTACAACATACAGGGTAAAAACTTTATATTTCAGTCTGTTCCTCACATAAAGCCATTGTGTGGCTTCAAAGACTTGGATTATAGTGTATGAGTCATATGGACTATTTTTGTAATACTTTTATAGTGTTTTTTTGTCCTTGAAAACCTTCATTGTCCCATTCATTGTAAATGCGATGAAAAGAGCAACCAGCAGGCTACACTTCTTCAAAAAGCCATTTGATGGTAGGCTATTTATACTTTCATTTATGCACACTTGTGCTACCAGGCTGTCATTTTTATTTGAAAATCAATTCAAATGTACACTACCGTTGAAAAGTTTGGGGTCAGTAAGATTTTTGAATGTCTCTTTTATGCTCACCAAGGCATACATAAAAAATAAAGTAAAACTACAATTAAAACAATTCTAAATAACTGTTGCCTACTTTAATATGTTTTTAAATATAATTTATTCCTCTGATGGCAAAACGTCCCAGGTTACGTATGTAACCATGGCTCCCCGAGCCATCGAGCTGCGTCGAGACGCTTTGGGGAACGAGATGTCCACGCCGCCAGAATTGCAAATCCCTGCTTAGTGTGTGGAATGCACAGCTACGGCAAGAGAACAGAAGAGCCAGGAGTGGCTTGCAGATCTAGGTTATAGAATCTGACGAAGGTTAGGGGCGTCGACCACCCAGCAGCGTCACATATGTCCTGAATAGGAACACCTGCGAGAAAGGCCTTGGAGGCCGCCATGCCTCTGGTTGAATGAGCCTTGACCCCCAAAGGTGAGAGGAGATCAGAGGACTCATAGGCAACTATGATGGCATCCACTATCCGACTAAGGGTCTGCTTAGAAGCTGGAAGACCCTTTTTAGGAGGACCGTAGCATACTAGCAGTTGGTCCGTCTTTCTCCACAGGACAGTTCTGTGGACGTATGCGTCCAGTGCTTGCACTGGACACATACAATTAAGCTTTTCCTGGTCGGGCTCCCTGAAGGGAGGAGGACAAAACGCAAGGAGTACCTCCAGTACCTGGAGTACAACAGGTCATGGTACCGAGGAGGGGACCTTAGGGACGTACCCCGCACGAGGGTACAAAAAAGCTTTCGACAGACCGGGCGCAAAGTCTAGAAAGGAAGGGCCACCGAAAGGGCCTGCAGATCCCCAACTCTCTTCAGAGAAGATATAGCTAAGAGCAGGGGCCACACCCATAGCTTCCATAACTCTGGGCGGGGGTAAAGGATCATACCCTCCGCCTGTGAGAGGAGATCCCTCCTGACTGGAATCTCCCATGGAGAGCTGTTGAGGAGAGAAACCAGGTCCGAGAACCATACTCGGCCCGGCCAGAATAGGGCTACTAGCAACAGCCGGACTCCATCCCGGCACACTCTCTCTAGAACTCCCGGGAGCGGAGCTGGATGAGTCAGAGAGTACCAGAGGGGACAGTGCAATGTCTGATGAGTCGCAAACAGATCCACCTGTGCCTGGCCAAAAACTCTCCAAATCTGCTTCACCACCTCGGGGTGAAGCCTCCATTCCCCGGGCCTCGGCCCCTGCCTCGACAGGATGTCTGCTCCTACATTGAGATTCCCAGGAATATAGACTGCTCTCAGCGAGAGGAACTTGTCCTGGGACCACACAAGGATCTGGTGCGCCAGCTTGTATAAGGGGCGCGAGTGAGGACCTCCCTGGTGGTTGATATAAGAAACCACAGCTGTGTTGTCGGTGCATACTAGCACATTGTGATTTCTTAGGTCCGGAAGAAAATGTTTTAATGCTCGAAACACGGCCAGCATCTCCAGGCAGTTGATGTGCCACGTGAGATGGTGACCACTCCACAGACCGCGGGCAGGGTGGCCACTCATGACCGCCCCCCAACCGGTAAGGGATGCATCCGTCGCTAGCGTTACGTGACCTTGATCATGCGAAACGGGTTTCCCCTCGGGGAGAACCCCTTGGACTTGAGCCACCAATGTAGGGGTCTCATGTACAGCAGGCCAAAAAGTATCACGTTGGACGCAGCTGCCATCAGACCCAGCTGTTTTTTGAAACTGCTTGACCATGAGTGACAGGCCTTCTCTGACTCTCCTGACTGTGGTGAGAATCGACTCGATCCGAGCAGGGGACAACCGTGCCTGCATCGTGGTCGAATCCCACACCACGCCTAGATAAGTGGTTCTCTGTAATGGAGACAGCACACTTTTCTTTGCATTTAGCCTTAACCCCAACTCTTTCATCTGAGCGAGAACGACATCTCGATGTCGAACTGCCATCTGCTCTAAATGAGCTAAAATCAACCAATCGTCGATGTAATTGAGTATGCGGATGCCCTGGAGTCGCAGAGGAGCCAGGGCAGCATCCACGCACTTCGTGAAAGTTCACTCTCCGCCTCAGCGGAAGCGGGGCCAGCACCGTGAGGAGCGCTGGCGAAAACTCCCTCCTCAAAGAGAGCTCTCCGGGAGCGAAGCGTACGCAGTGAAACCGCTCACAATGCGGGCAGCCGGACCCTTCAAGAGCCGACTCTGCGTGCTTCACCCCCAAGCAGACCAAGCAGTCCCCAAGCAGTCTGTACTGTGAACTACTTTCACCCTTCTTAGTTTTGTAAGATGCCTTCGACTTGTCTGCTTCCTAGTCTTTTCCTTTCTTTGTTAGAACAAATCTTTCTTATTTCCTATCTTTCTTTGACAGTAACAGACTCACAGAACACATTTGACTGACACACACAGAGAGCTTTGCTGAATGACAAAAAGCTGACGCCGGCTGCACATCATGTGCTTTTAAGCATCCTGGTCATGACGTCACCCGCACCTGACGTCTGGCCGTCAATTTTGACTGATTACACATATGATTCAGAGCTGGATATCGCTGATGGCGTTCCCCAAAGTGCCTCGATGCAGCTCGATGTTCCCGGAGGGGAACTGAATTTTCAGTGTCACGTGATCCTTCAGAAATCATTCTAATATGCCGATTTTCTGCTCAAGAAACATTCTTAATTATTATCAATGTTGAAAACAGTTGATATATGTTACCGTGATAATTTTTTTTTCAAATGTTCAAAAGAACATAATTTACTGTCAATTTAAAGTGCTCTTGCTGAATAAAAGTATTAATTAATTAATAAAAAATTAATCCATGTGTGATCCATTTGGCTTCCATGTTTGAAAGTGTGAGTAAATAAAGCTAACTTTATTTATTATATTAAATTATATTTATTATATTTGTTAATATCTTGCATTTCCTGGTAATCAAACGCATGTCTTCAGTGTTTAAAACTTTTTTTACTCAGTTACTAACTTAAGAAAATATTTAACACAGTAGTTTATGTATCATTCTTAAAGAAAGAAACAGTAAGGCAGTTTAAAATATCCCATTTTAAGTTGCTGGGAAATGAAATTGATGGCCTGCCATGCTTGCGGTAAGATCGCCTTCGCCTCTGCTTGTGTCCAGCTGGTCAGTATGTGGTGAGAGACATACGAACCGCTCGCTTCTAATCTGAGCATCTGAACACAAACACCACAAGATGAGTCCAAAACTGCTCTGGTTTCATGTTGCTTCCGTTTCCTTGCAAACTTACCATGGACCAAAAAGAAAGGCCTTAATAACAGCGCACACAAACCACAATTACAATCTAGGAGATCTACATATTCAGGATGCAAACACGAAGCCAGTTTTGTGGTTGGGAAAGAAAGAGAAAGACAGAACGAGAGGGCAAGGATGGGATGATAAGGAGAGTTTTAGAGTGATGAGGAGTGTGATCATTCCGCTCTTATCTTGACCTGTCACATCACACAAGAGAGAGATGTAGTGCTTGGCCATGTCCATATGCCAGCGAGAGCGAGAGAAGGATCGCTTCTCTTATCAGCTCTATCTTCAAACAGCATGTGGTGTGTGTTTGTGTTCTTGTTTGAAAGAGAGCGTGTGTGCTGTATCCTCATGCAGTTGTTGTGCTTGTATGATAACACACTCACTCCAAGGGTTCATGCTGTTTGGAGTTATTGTGTGTCATTGTGTGTTTAATGATGCAGTGAAAGTCAAGTAGATAATCAGGACAGACCGTCTTTAATCAGAGTCAGAACCCATTGACATCATGAACACCGATATAGAAACTGATAGAACTAGTGTTTTATACACATCTATACTAACATAAGAAATGGAAAATAAGTGGATGATGGTTTCCACTTTTTCTTTCTTTTTTCATCTTTTTGCTAGAAATTGATGTGAAATTGTGCATTTAAGCCAATAGCAGTATGAAAACTGTGTATACATTCAAAAGTTTGGGGTTGGTAAGATTTTTTAAATGTTTTCGAAGTAAGCCTCTCATGCTTACCAAGACTCCATTTATGTGATAAAAAATATAGTAGGTACAACAGGGCTAAAGGCACACTTTAAGCACACCTTTAGCCCCAACAGCAGGGGTGCTTTTTTACCCCAAATACCTTTTACATAGTCTTTCGTTATTTAAATACTGTTGCTTTAATTATCTTAAACAAAACAGAAAATTGTTAAGAAGGTCTTTGTCTCAAAATATATGCATTCATTTTAGCGATTCTAATTTGCTCCTTAAATCTACAACATTTTAAAAAACATAAAATATTAGATAAAGTGAGCACAAAATCAACTTGCACTGCTGCGATCGCGTCAAGGACCTGACAAATATACACATGCATCTTGAAAAACGGATGTTTTGGAAAAGGTTTTTTTTTTTCATCTAGTGGTTTAGATGAAAATAATATCAAGGGCGCCTTTTACCCCAAGGAGTCTTTAGCTCCGTGATACCCTAATATTGCAATATTGTAAAAGTTATGTGATTAAAAGCTGAATTTTCCGCATCATTACTTCATTATTCAGTGTCACATGATCCATGAGAAATCATTCCAATATGCTGATTTGATGCTCAAGGACTAAATATAAATATTAACTAAATATAAACTAAATATTTATTTCCACCATATAATAAATTAATAAATAGTCTACTGATTTAGGAGGGAAATTTGCAGCATGTATTTCAACATGTTAAACCAAATTAAATAAATCAGACAGTCGTATTGGTAGCTTAAGGCATTGTCAGTCAGAGTAGCCCAAATATTTAATAAAAGAAAGCGTAAAGGGTGAGGAGCGTGTAGAACTTTATGAATGATGCTGCTCCACCAGCAGCATCTGTGAATGACTCTGTGGAGTTCAGCAGCACAGATTCTGTGTGGGCCTGGGGAGACTGAAAAATGAATGCTCACAACACGCAGCTGTGTTTTCTATCATCTTAATGGCTTCACTGGTACACAATAATTGATTTAGATGTGATATAACTGACCCGTATTCCCATTTTTAGCACCCTCTTCCTCAAGCTCAGCTATTCTACCACAATACCAGCAGCGCATCAAAGAGAGGCCCTGCAATTTCCAGACCATCACTTTTCCTCTAGCCTAGAAACCGAGAGCGTGTTTTCCAGCGCAGGTCTTTGTTCAGTTGTGCATTGATCTAATGCATTGTTCCTGCGGAGACTGGAGTGCAGGGTGAATAGTCCGATGAAGATGTTCCCACATATACAGACGCACGCAGGAGATTGAGATGTATCTTCACATGCACACACGTCACGTCAAAGGGTCCGTATGTGGCGCTTTAGAACAGAGTCTCATTCAGGGCTGTGGAGGAAGGACGGAGGGCCAGGGTTTCATTGAATTCATTGGGATTGAATGACTTCATAACGTCTCAATTACACACATCCCAAACTTTCTCATTTCAGACGTGCTTTCACGCTAAATTCAAAGCAGCGTACTTATGAGCGTGTGACAGTTTTTGGGTGTGGTAGAAGACATCCTGAGAGAGACTGTTGATGCAAGACTTTTCTATTTGTTGCTTGGGGAGGTGTGTGTCTGGTGCCCCCTGGTGGGCGGGGTGAGAACCGCAGTGTCACAAATATCACAAAATCGGATTGTTCATCAAACAGCTGGTTTTGATACACACAGACTGTTTGTGTTATTTTAACGAGACACTTATGTGAAGTGATAAACTAGGTATTGGTGTGATTTTTTTATTCGCAAACTGGTTTTAGGTGCTAAGTTATTGCTTTTGTTTGTCTGTGTAAGATTAATTGTGTGAAAAGATGTTCACCTCGTGACTCCCACTGCTTATCTTTCCCATGACTCCCTGCTCTGGTCTCTGTGGGTGACAGCCCGGCCCCTCCCTCTCTTTGCCCAGCCTTTCTCTTGTATGAATGGAGCCGGTTTACATCTCCATCTCAGGGTCAGGGTGGGAGTGTGTGTGTGTGTGTGTGTGTGTGTGTGTGTGTGTGTGTGTGTGTGTGTGTGTGTGTGTGTGTGTGTGTGTGTGTGTTTTCTACAGGAGGTGTATGTATGCTGGAAATAGAACTCAAATGTGTTACGGTAGCTTGGCATGATACGTTTAGGCAAAATCCCACTGGTCAACACAACACACACATGCACACAAGAGTCTGCAGACTCCATTGAATTACAGTATGTCAGCATTGTCATGACTACAGCAGCATGAGAGAGAATACCCACAGAGCTTCTCAGAAGATACTGAAATGACACTGTCATAGGTCATATCCATGACGACGTTCTTGATTTAGCACCAATCTCATCCCCATTAGCTGTCTGAAACAATGATGTGGTCACTGTACGCCGTCTGTTCTGATGCTCACACACAAAGAACTCCTGCTCCCTAACATATAGTTCAAATAAACAACCAACACTAGACTGTTTGATTTACAGAGGATCAATTCCATTAATCTGTATTCACACACTTAACAAAGACTGTCATACAAACACTCTCTCTCTCTCTTACTGTGTATAAACTGTGTACAATTCCCTTCTTAAGAGAGCACTTTTATTTGCAGTCTATTCAGTATATAATAACAACAACATACACTTGGAAATCTATGGGCAAAGGAAGTGTGGAGGGATTAAATGCAGTCGTGGCTCTAATGGAGAGAGCGTCGGACTTGTAATCCGAGGTTGTGGGATCGAATCTCGGCTCCGGCAGGAATTGTCCACGACTGAGGTGAGACCCTTGAGCAAGGCACCGAACCCCCAACTGCCCCCCGGGCGTCACAGCATCGGCTGCCCACTGCTCCAGGTGTGTGTGCACTTGGATGGGTTAAATGCAGAGAACACATTTCACTGCTGGTTATACTCTGTATAATTGTGTATGTGACAAATAAAGCTCATCTGAGCTCAATAATAATAATTATTATTATTATAAGCATAAATGTGAAACTTAATGATGATGATGATTAAACTTTACATTTGATCTTTGTTTTGTATTAGATTTTTAACAATTTTAACTAATTCAAACCAGTACATTATAATAATAATATAGACAATACATCTTTTAAATTATAAAACTATAAACACATATATATTATATACATTTGAAACAATATATATGTATTTATATATTGGAAACAGTTAATGCATATAGCTTAAAAATACTACTTACAATAATAATAAATAATACAAAAACGAATTATTTAAAATCTATAATATTAGCATATATATTATATTATAAAAAATATGTTATTAATGTTATTTGTTAAAATTTTATTTATTTTATATATTACATTTATATATTTTTTAAATGTGTTATTGCATCTGTAAAATTGTTCACTGCAAAATCAATTTTAGTTTAGTTTGTTTACTGAGGGATGAAGCTAAAAGTTTTTCTGTGGTTTCAGAAGCTGTAATTCATCCAGAATGCTTCTTTTAATAATTATTTTGTGACATTAAATTTTAATAAAAGAGTAAGCTGAGTCAGGTAAAGAAAGAGTGAAAAAAGAGGTGGTGGCCAGAAAGAGAAGAGCTTGAGAAAAAGAAAGAAGGGAAGAATAGGATTCCTGTAGGGATAAAAAGGCAAGGTAAACGTCTCTCTCAGCACGGATAAATATTTGGGATAAGCCTGGTTTTCTCATGTAAAGTGGGTCCAAGCCCTGAATCCAGAGTCCACTCACACACACACACACACACACACACACACACACACACACTAGTGGACAAATTTAACTATGCTGCAGATTAGCTCTTTCTCTCTCTCTACTCTCTCTATATCTCTCTTTCTCTCTCCCTGTCATATTCCTACTCACTCTCACACATCACAAACAATGGCACACACTCATGTGTGAAATGAGCTTCACGAACACACACACACAGCACCTCACAATACATGTGCTGGCATCCTAATCCAGCCTTAGAACGCGGTCTGGAACGGACTCTCTTTCAGGACTCCAGAGGAAGGGAGGAGAAGAACGGAGTTCATTGACAACAGTTGCATTTGAGTGAGGATTTGGTTGATGATTTCATAAGGAATGCTCGAGTGAACAGCAATGGACCCCCGGCCCCTCCTTCTCCTCATCTCAGGTCATTTACTCTGCTGGGGGCATTTGTCCTCAAAAAGCCCCCGGAAAGCAAGATATACACCACAATAGAGAGTCTGCTGCGCTTGACCTGTTCATCTGCTAATAACAGAACATATAACATTATACATTTATGTACATCATTCCGTCAAAATTGCTTTTATGCAAATAAAAAAATTATGTTTTTATTAAATGGTTAAATTTGTCACAGTTACCGGCTTGTGTGCCTTAGATGGCAACCAGAAGTCACTGTGTCTGTGAGCACATGGCCTGTTGTGTTTGTGTTGTGCCATGTGCTTTCTCCTGTCTATTGTCTGTCCCCTCCCATCTTGTTACCAAATCATTGTTTCAGTGGCTCCACCTGTGTCTCCCTCGTTACCCTCGTTTGTCTCCCTATATAGCCTCCTGGTGTCTGTAGTCCTGTGCTGATCCGTTGTCTTTCGTGTGTCTTAATGTCGTGTGGTGTGAGTGTTTCACGTTTGACTGTGCTCCAGTCTTCTGCCTGCCTGCTTGTTTTTCCCCTTCGGGGTGGTTTTTGTTCTTTTGTTTAATTTTATTATTAAAAACCCTGCATCCTCTGCACTTGAGTCCTTGACCTCATCACTCCCGTGACAAAATTAACTAAATTGACTATTCAATGCATTCATATTGGACTATTTTGCAATTAACTTCAAATATATAGTATTTTATGGTTTTCAAGCTGTACCAGTTTTATTATTATTTTATTGGACTTTTTGTTTCATGGTGGAAAAATAAACAGAAATAGAACAACAACAACAAACTACGAGCGCTTCTGTGAGGGGAATAAAGGATTAGTTCACCAAAAAATGAAAATTTACTGAAACTTTTGACAGATTAAGGATTATATCACTTGCTCACCAATGAATCCTCTTCAGTGAATGGGTGCCGCCAGAAGAAGAGTCCAAAACGCTGATAAAACATCACAACACAACACCAATCCATCAATTAACATCTTGTGAAGTGAAAAGCTGCATGATGTTTATGTGTCCCCTATCCTTAATGTTGCTTTCTCAAGTTAAAAGGATGTCTGGCCTGAATCAGGAGAGAAATCTGCACAGATCAATCAGTGTTTTCTCACCAAAACAGTTTTAAACAAATATACATCACATAAACATACCATTTCTGCATTATCCATACTATAGCTTACTCTGTTCTCTGCCTATGATAAAGTTTTCAGGGACAGAAAGGCAAACTACTGGGGGAAAATGACTGTTATCTTCCTTGCCCATGTACCATGTTTTCAAACTTTATTAATTGTTTCTGCTTTGTATTTGTGTATATTCACTTCCTTATCTATTCTATTACATATACTTCAACATTCATGCATGCAGTCCACTCCTATCTCTCTCTAACATACACTCTGGGCTTCATTAATATTCGTCAGATATGTTCCTGCATGCAACTTGGCTTGGTTATTTTTTAGAGTTATTAGAGTGGGGCTAATTGTGCTTATTATGCATGAAAATGGCACAGAATAATTAAAATAAACAAGAATCAGGTCAGAGGTCTGAATTGTGGTAGTGCACAGGAATGTATGAATTTATTTATTAAATTTGTTTTAGGTGTTTATCTCATATTTTCACCTTAATTGTGAAAGCCGTGCAGGAAAACACTCCTCATTATTTTGAATTATTCCTCAATATTCAGCATTCATTTTCTGTGGTACAGAGCAAACAACTGGTGGAACTGAAAGAGCTATGAAAGAAGTTAATAGTCTATCAGCCCGGGGTAAAACACTGCAAGCATACTGATTACACATTCCAAACATATGCACAGAAAAATGTCATGGTCTTTGATTTATTTTTATATTTCCGGGTGAATGTTAACATTAGGTCAAGTCACTAATATTTGTATAGAGCTTTTAACAATGCAAATTGTGTCAAAGCAGCTATACATCAGCTTGATATAAAGGTGGGTGGATTTACATCAGCTTTACAGTATTTAGACGGGGAATGGTGTGTCAAAATAGTGTCATTCTCCTCTGGCCAGACAAAATCAGCTGTTTAAATCTAGGCTGCAGCTGAGTCAGATTGTGCAAAGGACTCATCTGGTTCCTGTGGTCTTGTCCTGATGGCCGTCTAGGAGACGGGGTCTTCACTGCGGATCAGTCTCTGGGGCTCATCTAGTTGTCCTGGTCTCCGCTGATGTTCAGGGCTGTAGAGGTCATCTCTAGGTGCTGATCCAACATCAGTCTGGATCTGGGTGGCTACGGTGACCATCTGATCTAGATAAAGTCTGGATCTGAACATTTACCAACCAAGAAGTAGATTAGTTTGTTTTTTCATCGGAACAGATTTGGAGAAATGTAGCATTACAACTTGTTCACCAATGAATTCTCTGCAGTTAATGGGTGCCATTAGAATGACAGTCCAAACAGTTTATTAAAATAATCCACAAGTAATCAGCACGACTCCTGTCTTGTGAAGGGACAAGCTGCATGTTTGTAAGAAACAATTCCAATGTTAATGGATTTTAAATTTAAAGAGTCATGTGGATTACTTGTGGATTATTGTTATGTTTTATCAGCTGTTTGAACTTTCATTCTGATGGCACCCATTCACTGCAGAGGATCTACTGGTGATGCAGTGATGTAATGCTACATTTCTCCAAATCTGTTCCAATAAAGAAACAAACACTTCTACATTTTGGATGGCATGAAGGTGAGTAAATTTTCAGCAAATTTCTATTTTTGCGTGAACTATTCATTAAAATCCTGCATTGTAGCTCTCTCTTTTTTCATAGATCTGTCAGGAGTGGAACTTAGAGCTTGTTTTGTAACTACAATGCACTGTCCCATTCATTACAGACTGAAAGATACACCTGTCCGTTTCTACATCGCTCCTATACTTTACAGGAATGTGAACCTGTGAAATTGTATTAGAAACGATCAGAGCTGTGGGACCCAGACCAGGTTCATTGTTTATATTGCTGTGCACTGAATACAGTATGAGGTCTCTGGAACGGAATGAGATTACTGTGAATAATGAAACTGTAGTAGGTTGATGGCGTGGGCTCCGGTGTTCGGCAGCTGCGGATCTTCTCTTTATTAATTTTGTTCTGGTTGAACAGAGACACAAGAGTGATTTGCCGCCCTGGAGCCAAGCGCTGTAATGTGATTTGAGCACGGTAGCATACAGATGCTAAATGGTGTACACACATACACACAGGACAAAGTTATTACTGTTTTAGTTCCCCTGGAAACCTAATTTGTACTGCATGTGTGCTGGAATTGTCCTGTAGGTGCACTTAGAGAGTTTGCTCATGTAAGCGTTCATTCATCCGCTCAGGGCCACACAGAATTACCGGTCACAGAACTCTGCTGAATTGAAAAACACATCATACATACATTTCTAGACATCATTCATCCATTGCGCATTCATTTATTCAATCTTTTGGCTAATTTGATTATGCTTTCTAACTAATAAGAGTGCACCACTCTCAGCTCTGTTTAATTTGAAAGAGTTCCACAGAGTTTCCCACAAATTCAGTACACAATTCTGTAATTTCCCACCTTGGACCTGCTCATAATTAATATTTTACATACTCACTCATTCATTCGTCATTGACTGACTTGATTTACACACATTGAATCATTCATACGCTCACAAATTCAGTCATTATATCTCTCTTTCTCTAGTTTAAAAATGTTAATATTTTTTAAACCTTAACCAGCAGTGTTAAAGTGACTGTTCACCCAAAAATGACAATTCTCTCATTATTTACGTATCCTCATGTTGTTGCAAACCCCAGTTTAGCTCAGGAATTGAATTGTCTGATCACAGCAGTTTTCTAATTAACAGTGAGATTTTCTTTAAAAAACTCACATTTGTGCTTTTCCTTAGATACATACATACAAGATCTAGATAAAATGGCCATGAATTAAAAGTGTGTTCCCACAACTTATTCATTAATTCTCTCAGTTTAGGTCATTTGTAGACATGTTTTAGTTAAAATTAAAACGAGGGAACAAATGAGTACAACATTGCAACAATTTAACTAAAATTAAGAATTCATAAAAAATGGTCACAAATGAATGAATTGTGGGAACAAATTCTCAATTCGTTTTTTTCCTGCATGTCATATATTTGCCTCCATATAGTTCCTAAAACAAAATTGTTGTATGATTTCAGAAGACTTGAAATAGAGTGCATAGACCAACTTTATGGTGGTTTACTTTGTTATTTTTGGAACCTGAGCCAAGGTTATTAAGAACTATTGTTGTTTAGATGAGTGTGAAGTTTCCTCAGAATATCTTCAATGTTCCACATAATAAATAAAGTCATTAGTAATGATATGACGGTGAGTAAATGATGACAGAATTGTCATTTTTGGGTGAACTATCCCTTTAACACTATATCACCAAACAAAAATTCTGAATGCCATGATGTAACGACAGGAAGTTAGAAATAAGGGTTAATTAATCATCAGATCCATCACTTTATTAATAGAGTCACTACAACAGTATTAATTATTACGCATGGTCATTAAGCTAACGAGCTGAGATTCTAGACTAGAATTAACTAAGACGCCGTACATAATTAACAGTCAAAGTCTTCCTCTGTGCTATTAAAAACCAATTTATACTACAGCCCACTAATGCCTGCTAGAGGAATTACACTCTCACCACATCTGGCACAGATCATTTTCTTTCCAGGTTGCTCTCTGTCCTCCCTCTTTTTCATCTCTCCTTCTATTTCTGACACTCCTCCTCAGTTCCTCTCTTTTGTCTTTCTCTTTAGACTACTCTGTTTATACGCCTCTCTTCCCTTCTGGATAAAAGACATCATTAAAATCACAGTATTTTGATAAGCCACATATCCTGTGCCTCTGCAGAGATAGAAAATATGAGAGAGATTGAGGAATGAAAAAGGGAGGGAGGGAAATGAAGAGATGAGAAAGCAGGTGTTTTCTGATTGTTTTGTTCCTGAAATCTGGCTGAACTCATTTCCTGTGTCCATCCCTTGAAAACTGTCTGATTATCACAGGAAGATGTAGCTCACCTTATTAGATTTTTAAAGTATATTTAAAAAAAAAACTGTTCTTGTAGATAATGTAATATTAATGATCTACAAGCCAATTAAAGTGTAGGGTGCTTTCATAACTCTTTTTTTCTTAACACATTTAAATGCACTTTGTAATAATGTCAAATTAAGGCCTGGTTTCACAAACAGGGCTTAGACTAAGCCAGAATTAGATCATAGTTCAATTAGGACATTTAAGTAATTTTTATAAATATGCCTTAAGAACATTACTGGTGTGCATCTTGATATGAAACAAAGGCACTGATATATTTTGAGATCAGTTAGTGCAAGTTTATTTCAGTTGAAACAGCTCAGACTTACATTTTAGTCTGGGACTAGGCTTAAGGGAAGATGGAGACACTGAAGAGGGACTTCAGGAGCCCGATCGAGACGGTACGCGACGACGATCATCATGTCAGGACCTCTTCCCACGTATCGACGAGGACACGAAAGGTTCAGTAAACTGTTTGCTTTAAATGAATGGTTGTTGTCATGGTGTAAAGAACAGAAACTGCTCTTTGTTAATAATTGGAATCTTTTCTGGGAGCGTACTGGGCTATTTCGTGCTGATGACCTTGCACCCCAGCAGAGTCGGAGAGGAACACCTGTCGGACAACATCACCAGAACGCTACGCTCCATCTGACTAGTAAGCCAATTCTCAAATAACTGCTATGATGACTTTTGTTCTACCCACTAAAATGATAGAAGTACTTGCATTGTCCAATCTATACAGACTGTGTCTGTTCCCCGAATAGTGAGGTCAAAATATAAATTTACATTGGTCTAAATGAGTCTACTCCACCAAACTACTGCTATAAGCATGAGCCCCGTCAGACTGGTTAGTGTCGCAACAATATATAGAGATATTCTCAATGTTACTCAGAAAACAGGACACAGGTTTAACTCATTCAAAATACTTCTGCTTAATGTTACACTGTCAGATATGCAAAATAAATCTGTCCTATCTCTTGCTCTGGCTACTGTGTATAGACCTCTCAGATTTCCTCTCAGACCTATTGGTTAATGTTGATAAAGCACTAATTGTTGGAGATTTTAACATTCACGTTATACGATAATACAAATGATGCGTTAGGACTTGCATTTACTGACCTAATAAACTCTTTTGTTGTCAAGCAAAACATCATCGGGCCCACGCATTGTTTTAATCATACACTAGATTTAATAATATCGCATGGAATTGATCTTACTGATATAGATATCGTACCTCAAAGTGATGATGTTACTGACCAGTTCCTTGTATTGTGCATGCTGCATATTACTGATATTAACTATATGGCTCCGCGTTATCGTCCAGGCAGAACTATTGTTCCAGCCACTAAAGACAGATTCACCAATAACCTGCCGGATTTATCTCAACTGCTCTGTGTACCCATAAACACAGATGAACTAGACACAATTACTAGCAACATGGGAACTATCTTCTCTAATACATTAGAAACTGTTGCCCCCATCAGATTAAAAAAGGTGAGAGAAAAAGGTGCTGTGCCATGGTACAGCAGTTATACCCATTGTCTCAAGAAAGAAACTTGCATTCTTGAGTGCAAATGGAGAAAAACGAACTTAAAAGTCTTTAGAATTGCGTGGAAAAACAATATGTCCAGCTATAGACAGGCTCTAAAAACTGCAAGAACCGAGTATATCCGCAAACTCATAGATAATCACCAAAACAATCCAAGGTTTTTATTTAGCACAGTGGCTAGATTAACAAAATAAACAGATGTCACATACAGAATATACAGAATTTACATGTGAATATACAGAATTACCTAATTTTGCCTTAAGTTAAACATATTAAGTTTCTACAATATATAAATATATTTTGGAAACTTAATTTCCTGTAAAGCTGCTTTGCAACGATTGTATCGTAAAAAGTGCTATACAAATAATCTTGAATTGAATTGAACAACACAGCAACAAGAGAACTGTCAGGCATTGGTATGGTATTGGTGGTTTAATGGATACGGTGTGGATGTATTAAGTCCCCCGCGGTATGTGAGACAGATGAACTGTGCCTTTCGCTGTCTGTCTGGCAGTATCCGCTCTGTGTAGTGTCAGTGATTGTGTTTGGTGAGAGCAGGGGTACATTCTCTGGCATGACACCATGTTTATGCTAAACTTCAACACTGAGTCGTGCGTCACCACAGAGAAGAAGATGGCCTGTTCATCCTGACACAAACAAGACATTAATCACACACACACAGAGAGATAAGCGCCAACGTACTCAGTCATCTATATCAAAAGTAGCTTGTTGGGACTTAGACTGGCCCTTTATAACCAATCACAATATATGATTCTACAATCATATCCAATTTTCAAAGAGATACCTGTGCTGTTCTAGCTTAATTGTAAAAATCTTTATGTTTATTTCACACAAGAAATAAAAGAGTAAAGGGACTTGCGTTCAAATGTTTGGACTGCCACATCTCCACAGTCTTTTTTTTTCTCTGTTCCGTGTCAAACATAGATATCTGCTTCCTGTCAGTGGCACCAGAAAGACAACAGGAGTCTGACAGACGGACCTGAGCTCAGTGAGGAGAAACTCTCATGCAGGTACTGTATGTAGGGCACAGACACGAACAGGACATGCTACTGCAGCATCGTGGATGTATGTGCATGGACAACCCCAGACAAACACACACACACACACACACACACACACACACACACACACACACACACACACACACACACACACACACACACACACACACACACACACACACACACACACACAAACACACAAACACACACACACACACACACACACACACACAGAGATGAAAATATACAGAGACTACTACATGAGCTGTACATTCAACACACGCATTTAACTCAACAGCAAATGCAGCATATAACAGGAGAACTTCTAGGTCTGATAATATGCAAATACAGTCATAGACATTCACATTCCAGTAATAATTAAGGATATAATAATAAAGGATTGGGTCAACAGTGTAATTATAAATGTAATTACATGCAGATATTTTATTACAGTTTTTTACAATCGCTATGACATTTTTTCCAATACTTCTAACAATTTTTCTAAACTCTTAACGCACCAACACACTTACAACACACAATTGACAAAACAATTAATTTCATGCTCAAAATCACACATTGCAAACTAAACTCCAACACTAATTTTCAAATTACAATAATATACTATCACAATACACTACACCTACCAAAACACTGCAAACATGTCTCAAAATCAAATTATTAGTCCAAAACACTAACACATGCTCTCTTCCAACAGTAACATTTAATCAATCATAGCACAATATCATAAAAACACTAACATCAAATGGAATTACAGAAACTGCATTGTTTTAGGTGTCAGGTCTGACCATATACAATAGAGAGTATATAGCATTGATCAGAGTCTTTTTCTTTTTGGGTTTATTTTGTTTTTTTTTGGCTGCAGAAATGTTATACAAAAATTGAATGACCCATCTCAGAGTAGCTTTATAGAATGAACGGTTTATGTGGGAAAAAAGAGACAGAGACAGAATTGCTGCAGTAAAGGCTTTATTTGCATTAGAAAAACAAGAAAGAAAACAAAATGTGCAAGATAGCTGTCATTTACTGTATTATATGAATATTAAAACAGAAAAACCCACCGATGAATTGTAAAACATAATACAGTAATAATAAATGTAATCTAATTGGCCCGGTCTTCTGGGTTTGGCCACATGTTCTCATCCACATCACATCTGATATCTTCTCTGGCAAGGTATCTTGGGAAGAATCTTTTGGTATGCCTTATCCACCCCTGGCAGTGTTCAGCTGTGATGTCTTGGCATGTAGCATCCATTGCATCCAGGAGGGACATTTGATCCTGTGGACGATGGTCAAAACCTTCCATCTCCAGGCTGAGAAAAACTCCTCAATGGGGTTGAGGAAAGGGGAGTAAGGGGCAACTAAAAGGGACATCATCCTCGGATGGGCATCAAACCAGGCTGTGACTGCACGGGAATGGTGGAATGCCACATTGTCCCATGTGATCACATATATTGACAGGTCTCCCACCTGTCCCCTTTCTACCTCTGGCACAAGTCTTTCGTGCAAGTCTTCTAAAAACAGGAGAAGGCAGTCAGTGTTGTATGGGCCAATCACACATTTATTCAGGAGTGCACCATTGATGGAGATTGCGGCGCACATGGTGATGTTGGCTCCTCTCTGGCCCGGCACGGTAACTGTGGCCCTTTTGCCAATTATGTTTCTTCCACGCTGACGCCTTTTCGCCAAGTTGAAGCCAGCCTCGTCAACGTAGATCATTTCATGAGGGACTTGATTGGCCTCCAACTCCATGACTCTCTGAAAGTAATCAGACACAGTATGTGTAAATGCTTTACTGTATGTCCTACTGTACTCCAGGTTTATAGAGAAGTTTACTGCAAAACACACTATGTAGTGTACAGTAATGACTGTATTGCATAACCTTACTTGGACATATTGGCGACCGAGTTCTTTGATGCGCTCACTGTTCCTTTCAAAAGGAACTTTGTATAGTTGTTTCATTCGCACTCTGTGTTTAGCTAGAGTCCGAGAAATGGATGTTATGCTGATTGCTGCAATGTTCCCAAGAACAAGGTTATTTTCTACAACTCTCGATTGAATGTCCTTCAATTTAACTTCATTGTCAGCAATCACCATGTTGACAATTGCAAGTTCCTGTTCTTCATTTAGGACCTTTCCTCTGTCCCCTGAGGGAGGTAGACATTGAATCCTTAGAGAGACAAAAATACATATTAGAGACAGGAGGCATACAGTCACTGTAATACATGGTAAAATGTACACTTTGCAGTAGGAGAAGCTCTCATACAATATCCTACCTGTTGGTTTCTCAAAAAATCCGAACAATGGATGCCACTGTGTCCCGGCTGAGATTTGGCTGTACTCGTCACCAGCCTCTCTGTATGATAGCCCATGGTTTATGACATGCTCTATTATAGTAGCTCTTATTTCATCAGTTACTCTAGCTCTGGCTCTTCTTTGAGCGCCAACACACATTCTAACTCCTCTCCCTCTACCTTGTCCTTGTCCCACTCCTCTCCCTTGCCCTTTTCCTTGTACCACTTCTCTCCCTTGCCCTTTTCCTTGTACCACTCCTCTCCCTTGTCCTGGTACTTGTCTTCCTCTCCCTTGTCCCTCCTCTCCCTTGCCCTTGTCCCTCCTCTCCCTTGTCCTGGTACTTGTTTTCCTCTCCCTTGTCCCACTCCTCTCCCTTGTCCCACTCCTCTCCCTTGTCCCACTCCTCTCCCTTGCCCCACTCCTCTCCCTTGTCCTGATACTTGTTTTCCTCTCTTTTGTCCCACTCCTCTCCCTTGTCCCACTCCTCTCCCTTGCCCCACTCCTCTCCCTTGTCCTGGTACTTGTTTTCCTCTCTTTTGTCCCACTCCTCTCCCTTGTCCCACTCCTCTCCCTTGCCCCACTCCTCTCCCTTGTCCTGGTACTTGTTTTCCTCTCCCTTGTCCCACTCCTCTCCCTTGTCCTGGTACTTGTCTTCCTCTCCCTTGCCCCACTCCTCTCCCTTGTCCCACTCCTCTCCCTTGTCCTGGTACTTGTCTTCCTCTCCTTCGTGCAGGCATTTTTCTTTTTTTTTGTGTGCTCTGTATTGTTCCTTTTCCACACAAAATCAGCCCAAGAGGTCCTCTTTACTTTATACCATATGCTCATGTAATTGAAAGAACCTCAACACCTGAGTGTGTTTCCTATATGGGAATCAGCTGTAATGTATATATTTGCATAACTTTGATCAGCTGTTTCTCATTAGCAATGAAATAAAATACAGGGGACATATTTGTATTTCAATTCACAATATGAACAGCTGTTCACTTTGACTTTAGCCTATAATTTAGTTTTAGAACATGATGTTATCTGTTCTGACATACAGTGTGAAAGAATTAGAAAATTTGGCAGTAAAATTACATTGTTTTGGTCTTGGTTGAGCTTGTGTGTAAAAGAAGTTCAAGCATTTAAAATTTGTGTTAATTGTATGCATTTTGTGTCAAAGCAACAAGAAATGTGTTAATTGTATAGTTTACACAGACGGATGTTGTGCTAACTGTGTTAAGAGTTTAGGAAAATGGTTAAAAGTATTGGAAAAATTGTCATAGCGATTGTAAAAAACTGTAAAATATAAGTACATTGTAAAAACATGTATGTACACAATAAGTGTATTGCATCAAATCTTTTATTTAAATGTAAGTACATTAGTTAAGGCCATATAAAGTGGGACCGAAATGCTCACCAAGACATTTATTTGATCAAAAATACAGTAAAAACAGTAATAGTGTGAAATATTATAAATATGATTATACTATATCCTAACTGTAAACCCTAACAGAGCACTTTATATAATTTTTTATTAATCTTTGGTTTTACTTTATTTTACAGTGTCCTTGTTACACATTTCACATGATTACATGCAAATAACCCTAACCCAAACCTCCTAACCCTATAAGTTCATGTTGTTAATTAATAGGCAAGTTTGTTATTTAATCAGTTTAAAATAGGACCTCTGAGTTCTATTTGTTTGGTTTATGATGGTTAAAGTAGGAGGTGAAGTTGTGGAATAGTTAGGTATTTTGGAAGGATTTTTCACTTAGTAGGGAAGAGTTTGAACAAAGCCTGAGAATGTGTGTGTGCGTGCGTGCGTGCGTGCGTGCGTGTGTGTTAAGAGCACATCACTAACAGTTTTTAAATTCCTTGTTTTTATTGTTGTGATTATTATTATTTTCTCGTGATTATTTTCCTTTCCTTTCGTAAAGCACATTGAACTACCATTGTGTATGAAATGTGCAATATAAATAACCTTACTTGCCTAATATTGCTCAGTACTTACTTGTATAATTACACAGTAATTACACCTATAATAAAGTGTAACCAAAATATTATATTGTTACAAATGTATGTTGTACAAATGTATATTGTTTTTACAAATAGTGTTACCAAAAGAGTTTTGTCAGATATAGCTCACTTCTGGTTTCCATTTGTCTCCAAAATATGGTTACATAGGTATACACACACACACACACAGAGAGAGAAGCTCTACCTGGGTAACAGCAGTCCGTCTCTCTTCCACAGAAATACATGTGCTGTAAATATTACGTCTGCAGCATGAGGTGCTACAGGTCAAAGGTTAAGCATGTAATGCTGCACAGGTGTTCACGTGACTCTAAACACACTGTATGTCTTTGAACACAAACACACAGTGCCGGGGTCAGACAGGCTCATCTACAGTAAGGCTTTTGTGGTAAACAGGGAAAGTGTTTATGAGTCGACCATGACAGCTGAACCTGCGAACAATGTTTCTTTTTGATTTTAATAAGCTGTGTGGAATGTCACAAACCATTTCTCTCTCCAAACTTTTTCACACTCTCTCTTTCCCTCACTTTCCTATTCATCGCTCTCTGTTGAAAATGTTTGTTTTGATTTGTGCATGACCTTCACTTCGTGACTTCACTCTGGACTGTGTGAACTGTAAAGGAGGTTTGTTTGGGGAACTTGAGTAGATCTTATTGTTGTATCCACCTACAGTACTCGCTGCCAATGAACCAGATGCAGATCAAAACCTGACACTGAAGGGTAAAACTCATTAAAAAGTAAGAGAAAGCATGACCATTTACCTTGAGTTTACCTCTGAGTAAACAGAGTGCATGTTTGTTGCCTGATAATGAGAGACGAGGAGGAAGAATAGATAAGAGAGTGGTCATGAAAAGGAGTTACAGTGTTCACAGGGGAGTCAGCCTTTGCCTTCTGTCATCATCATTATAAAGGTCCATTTCTCCCACCAAGCAAAGTATGTAAAGCACAATCACTATATACTTAACTATTTTTGGCATTTCATCTAAAAGTTTCTGTCCCTCTTTATAAACCACCATCTATCAGCCGTTATGTATTGGATCTCAGTGAACCCAGAAGCTGTCAATACACTAATTAAAGCACCACAGCTGTCAACATTGAAATTACACTACTGTTCAAAAGTGTGGAGTCAGTAAGATTTATTTTTTTAGGAAATTAACACTTTTAACACACAAAATATTTATATTTCAAATATATGCTGTTCTTCAGAAACCCTATTCATTGAAAAATCCTTTAAAAGTATCAGTTTTCATCAGTAATGATATGCATATTGTAATAAATTACATTTTTAAATACGTTAAAATATAATGCAATTATTTATTAGTAATACTTCAAAATATTATTGTTTTTACTGTATTTTTGATCCAATGGTGAGAATAGGAGACTTATTTCAAAAACATTTGTAAAATATATTTTCCACCCAAAACTTTTGAGAGGTGTATATCTAGAGAAGAAAAGTGGATAACACTTCAGTATATTTACCAATTCTCATTATTAACTAGTTGGTTATTAGCATGCCTATAATTAACATATTGACTGTTTATTAGTACTTATAAAGCACATATTTTGCATTCTACATCTCTAACTGTAGCCAATATAAATTGAACAACTACCTTACTGACTAATAAGCAGGAAATAAGGAGTTTATTGAGACACAAGTTATAGTCAATGGATTGTTAATAGCCAGAATTGGACCTTAATATAAAGTGTGACCGGAAAGCATTACAGAAGAAAAAAATGTATTTAAATATGTTTTTATCTATGGCACAGAGGCATTTAGTTACTTTATTTTTGTGATATTTGTGTTGATATTATGTTTACTATATTTATCTTCTATTAAAAAATACTTTTTCCATATGAATGTGTTTTAATAATTGATTTTTTTCTGCAGTTCTACCCATGTTTAAATGTATTATTTGTTATAAGTATCAGCCAAAATGTCCATAATGCTGTTGGACTCACCAATAATGATTTTGTCTCTGGCCATGTACATGTAAGTGATGGGTTGTTCCTGAACAACACATTTAACCCCAGTATGTTCTGAAACAACTAACAGGAATATCAGGTCTTTCTAATCCACATAGTCTCCAGCTTCCTGAATGACTTTCATCTGCACAGTTTTGATCTGGACCTCCAGAGTGGCCATATTTGCAGTATTCACGGGGTGGCTGTTAGATTTGTCTGGGGATCACCTTTCCCTCCACATCTAGGAGCCCGTCTGAGAGTGGGTGTTATGGGGCACAATTTGGCACAGCAATCAAAATCTCCAGCCGAACACATGTGTGTGCATGTGTGAGCGTAGGCAGTTTTTAACAGGCTTTTAAGCTCTTCTCTTCCGTTGGTGGACCGCAGTGGATAATGTCACATGTAACCCCGGTTGCCATGGTGACTGACCCCTCAGTCATTAGATTGATATTTGGCGTGGGCTGTATGGATGTGCGCAGTCTTTTTTTGATCTGTGAACTACCCCCTGCCACCCATCTCTACTCTTTTCATTCTCAGCCAGAATAGCTGCAAATGCTGATATGATTGGCAGAGTCTTTTCAAGTGTGGGCAAACATGATGAATTCTCTCTTTCTCGCTCTTCTTTTTTAATATAGTAGCCCCAGCAGAATTGTTGAGACAATGTCATTTTTTATGCAGTCTATATATGGCTCATGCTTATGCCTGGCTGACCCAGATTTGATGATTTGTTTTGAAAAATTGTTTAATCAAGAACAGATCGTGCATTATTATAACAAAAATACAGGAGATGTTGTTACTTCACCGCAGATAAATAGAAATAGAAAGAAAAAAATCTCTTAAATCAAATAAACAAGATTGAAATAGGTTTTTCTAGTTAATGTACTGTTGTGAAGCTCTAACAAATTTATTTCCCAAAATTGTACTTTTACACATTAATTATATTGTACAAATTTATGCAAAATTGACACTTTATAAAAGTTCTGACTAGAGACTGGGTTGGACCAATTACAATGCACTCTCATTTATGTCAAACCAACAAATGTAATGGTGCATGCAACTACTCTACTTCTAAAACATGAGACATAAAACATGGTTAAAGTGTGTTTGCTTTTTAATGTTTTTATTCCATTTATGAAGGTTCTGTAAAGTGAATCATGATACAGTTTCTATTGTAGTACAATACAATGGTATTTTGTTCATGAAACTTAGTTTTTATTGTGAATGAAAAAATAAATTGTAACAAATTTACAATCAGCACAGATGCCGCATTTATTGTATCCGACATGTTTACTCGCTGACAAATTGGAACTCGATAAGTTCCAGGTTTTCCACTTTGTGGTGACGTTCATGTGTGTTCAACTCATAAATACAGCCATTGACTTCAGCACCACTACAGTTATCTGGATTCATTTGTATTTATTCAAACAGGCCTAAACCGGTCCCATTGGCCCATTAGCATACACTGGGGCACACATAATAAGGTTGCACCACAATACGGTTGAACTTTTTTCCAGTTTTATTTACATTTGACTTTAACTAAATTAATCAAACTACAAAAAAGGCTTTTTTCACTGAGCATTGCATGCTGGTCCATCAGCAACCAGCGTCTCAGGCATCCAAGTAACACTTTTAAATGCTAAGCACCAATCAGGATAAGATGCTCAGACTGTGTGTGAAGTAGAGCGATGCAGTTGAGAAAGTGAGGAAGAGCTGAGCTGTGGCACTGGGACACGTTCAGTAAATGAGAAGTGAAAGAGAGTTAATTCAGTTCACAGAGAGGAGAAATCTCTCTCCTGTGATTGAGACAGGGAGCAGAAGTGATGGAGACGCAGGGCAGACTGGGATTACTTGACTATATGCTTTTATTACAAGAGATATCGGTGTGTGATAGAGATGGAGGAAATGAAAAGGGAAGGATTTATGGATGTGTTTACAAATTGTAGGCAGGCTGCATCAAAAGGATCAAATTTGAATTTGTTCTCCATAGAAACAGATGTTTTCATCATCTTCAGAGATGACAGACTCATAGGAAAACTGTATTCCTCAAACTTTGCTCTTTGACCCCTGCTGCATCATATGTGAAATGCACATTTCTATTCTAAATTATCAACATTATCTTTTTTGTTGTTGTTGGTTTTATGAACACAATGTATTTATGAAATTATATATTTTAGATTACAAAAAAATAGATTTTTTTATTTTTATTTTATATGTCAGTCTTTACAGGGTTAACATCTGTTTCAGGTGTTCTTAACGTTTTTTATTTTATAAATACGCAGTAACACAATAATGTATTTCAACATAGAATCAAAAAACCAGAGACCTTGAACATGTCCTAAACTGCAGTTCTCCAAACTTTCGAACCCGTTCCTCCTGTATACTCAGGATTGGCTTTAACTTAGTGGACAGCCGTTTAGTTGAGTGTCTTTTCTTTTGCACCAAGGCCACTGGTAACTATGACAACCTCACCCTCTCATTGTCACCAGGACTTAAGGCTGGAAAACAATGTGCGCTGTTATAAAAGGTGTTTGTGTGCGTGTGTGTGTGCGTGTGTCAGTGATAGATGAAGTGCAGCGTGCTCTGCAGATATATGACTCTGTGTCTGACTACACTACAGACCTGCCACTGTTTCAGCTGCAAACATTTCACTCCCAGCTTCCTACAGACAGCGAGAGGGAAAAATAGAAAAGAGAGGAAGAGGCAGGGAGGAAGAGAAAGAGACAGATTGGGCAGGAGCGCTTTTAAAACTAACACGACACAAAGAGCTAATTCAGAAGTCGGCCTGCACCTGCCTCCATACACTGTTCAGACGCACACGCTCTCACAGTAAAACTTTACACAGACAAGAATGCCTTGTCTTTGCATCTTTGTGTTTTCATGCTCAAATGGGCACATTAGCCACAATGCTTTGCTTCTTGAGTCGCACAAGCATACTAAAAACTAACTCAACTTTGAAAGAACTTTATTGTACACGTGAATGGGAGGCAACAGGAAATACTTTTAGGAAGTTGCTGTTCTGCGGTGTTATACTATACAACTATTTTAAAGCATTTTTTGTCTCTCAATTAATACAAGACTTTAAAAAGTCCACCTATTTCAAACTAAAAACGTAAGTTCTGTTGCGGCCTTACATTGTACAGTATAATCAACTTAGTTGTACAAGTCATCTGAACCTAAATTACATGAAATCGACTTCATGTAAATACATAAGTGTTGTGATTTCTGATCATATTATTTTTACAGTGAATGCCAGAAGCTGCATGCTAAATATTTTCAAAATAATATAATATACAATAATTATTAAATGAGCTAATAAATAAATTAAATAAATACATTCAGTTAATAAAAATATTATTATTATTATTCCATTTGTTCAATGAATACATTGAATTATTAATATAAAGCTGCATGCAAAATAATTATGGAATTATAAACATATTATAATTACGCAAAATTTGTTAATAAAGCAATTTAATAAATGTATTCATAATTAATCATAAAATAATAAAAGCATTTATATTATTATTAGTAGTAGTAGAATTACTCTAAATCTATTCTAAATAATTTTTTGCTATTTTTATTATTTTCTCTCAATTAATGAAATGCCATAAAATGCAAGCAAAATCATTTATCAATTTATGATTCAGTTATAAATCATTAAAAATGTGTTAATAACTTAATTTAATGAGCCAATGAAATTTAAAGTTATATTACTATTATTAATATACATTTGTTAATAAAATATGAACTAATACATTCATTTATTAAATTATTTTCAGTTAATTGAATAAATAAAGTTGTATTATTATTACTATTATCATTATTAATATATTTGTTAAATTAATACATTGAAGTAATCATTTTTTCATTTTTAAATGGTCACATATCTTTATAATGTGGTAATTATTTTATAAACAGCTTTTATGGCATTAATTTAAAGACATTAATTTAGTATTATGGGTAAAAATACATTTAAACAAAAAGATAAGTGAAAACGATCAGTTACAGGACAACAGATAAACCCTTTCCCTTAAACATTATGCAAATGAACTAAAACATTGATGTCTATAGACTCATTAGTTTCCAAATGTGTATTTAATTTACATTACATCATTCCCACTGTGGATTTGCATTTGTCAAGACTAAACAAACCAAATGAACATGTCAACATTTCCACACAACAAACACACACCCTCTTCTAATCTATACACACTTCGTCATCCCTCACACACACTGCAGTAGCACATTTTCACTCTAATAAGAGACCAGAGGTCTGTATGTGGGCCAGTTTACAGGGTGGAGGAGTCTAAGAAGACTCTTTCAAGAGCAAGAGAAAGAAAACGAGGGCAGCCAACAGGCTGGGGGCAGACACCACCCTCTGTGCCAGGCCGTTTGGCAGCTGATGTGCCCTTTTCAGGTGGCATCTGTAGTAAAACTCCAACCACACAGTCCTGTGCTGCTGTCACAATACAGCGGGTGGACATCTGGTATGGCATATAATGACTCTTCAAACTTACAGCTATGAGCTCTGTGGAGACACACAGCGCCATCCTCTGGTAGTATTGACCACCACACAGGTATGAGACGGAGATCTAACAATCTGAAAACTACCTGATTACTGTTATGGTGTTGTTTGTAGGACATTTGCTGAAAGATGTGAGGTCCTACAAGAAAGAAGACCTCATCTCAACCCCTGCACTGGGAAAACAATCTGTGTTTCGCAAACCTGCTTCAGGTTGTTGGGCTCATGGACCATTTGACTTGAAACACAGAAGTGCATTACAGAATGGTGAGAGTTGGACAAGAGGTCGGTTGTTGTGCCCTCTCGCTGTATGCTCTTATCGACACTGCTATGAGAACACACACAAACACGCACACACACACACACACACACACACACACACACACACACACACACACACACACACACACACATACACAAACACTCTCACACACACATCATACTGTCCTGTTTACCTTGTGTGTTTCTGAGGATTTATTTAGACTCTAGATGTTTTTAGCTTAGCCAAGCAAACCACTGGTATTTCCTCCACATCTCGCTGCCATGCACAAGCCCCTGTGTGTGTATTTGTATTAAAGACATGCTGTACTTAACTCTCTGTGGGTTATCTGGCTTCTGTAGAACGATTCTGCAGCTTACAAGCACATTCATTAGAATCAGATCCAGAGTCACTCTTGTTCATCATGTGTAATACAGATCTGGTGTCAGTTTACCATAGATACAAAGAATCTGATGCAAGACGACAGTAGTCTGAACAAAAAACAACAAAAAAGGTATTTGTCAAGTAACCTAAAAATACTAAGTACTCTATATTATCAATACAATGTATATGACTGAGTCCTCCTGACAATAAGCTCCATTTGATAAAGCTTCTTAAAATAACTCCAAATGTCCACTATATTATGATCACACTGGTGGTGGTTGAGGAGAGACCCACACACACACACATGATTGTGAAGCGCTTTGGGTGTACGGCAATACACAATAAAGCACTATATAAATGCATCATATAATAATAATAATAATTATGATTCCCATTGTTGTTAATATTAGTTATTATTATTAACTGCTTTATATTTAATGTTTTGACGAATTCATTTATAATGAATTAATTAGAGATTTATCTAATTTGTAATAATAATATATCTATTATCTATGAATAATTATTTTGCATTCAGTTTTTATGTGGTAGTTATTATTAATAGTAGTAGTATTATAATAAATAATAATAATAATAATTGTTGTTGTCAGTAAATTAATTGCACATTAGATTTATATATTAAAATGTAAGATCATTTTACAATTTAACATGTCAAACTTTACAATGTGGTTTTGTCATGTTTGTTGCAATAAATTAAAATATACAACATCAGCTGTTATCACAATTGCTGATATTAGCTTCAGATAAATTGTTTTTATAAATAAACAATAATAATATTAATACATTAATAATCATATTTTTTAAACAGCATATTTGGTTCATTTGAGCCCTACCGATGGCATTGTGGTGGTATATGAACCAATCAACATTGGCAAACACTGCTCTATGTCTGCCCGCATAAATCTTTTGTCCTTTATAAAATAAAAATAGACTTCTGCTGGAATAATGTGAGCACAGAACATGACAGGAATAGTGACCAGGCTATAAATGGTCCTTTATCTCGATAACTTAAACTGAGATGGAAATGGGAAGCAGAGCAGAAATAAAGAAAAGAGAGAGAGAGAGAGAGAGACGCTGTATTGTAAATGAGAAGCACAGCGTACATCTACCTCCATCTGTCTCTGTCACCACTCTGCAAGAAGAGGGGAGCGCAGCCTCTTTCACTGGCTTTTTCCTGTCTAAGTCTCACACTCCTCTCGTTTCTCATGTCTTTTGCTCTGTCACCAAGGTGCAGGAGCCTGAGGTGAACTCATAATGAGCTTGTGAAGCTCACTTTCCCTATTGTTTTCCTGAACTAACACACACACTCCGAGTCTGTGCTTCAGTTGGGATTCCTCTCAATGTACAGACAACAGCAGGCTTGATCTTTGCTCGGCTGTAGCAGCACAGTGACAGCATGTCTCAGGTAGACGTAAGACCCACTAATGATGCCAGCGATCATGTGCACATACATATGAATAATGGATTTCCTTCCCATGTTACTATCGGAACGCACAGTCAAATAACAACTACTATAGTGTATGAATTATTCTCAGGAAACTGTGTTATTTGTGTCCCGTCTTTTTCATCTAAAATCTCTCTTTCACTCTTCAAGTGTTAATTTAAAATATTAATAAAACTATAATGGTATTTAAATAACACTAAAATAACAGTGGTGTATTCATGATTTACTATTAATCTAATAACAGATATTGACTAGGCTAATTCATAAAGAATGCTACATCTAAATGGGTGCATTTCAAAATACAAATAAATATGCTGGTAGTGTGGCTTCAGTTAAAACAAGTTTCAGTTGTAGTAGCTGTTGCAAGAAAGAAAGAAACTACTACTAAAGTGTGTCTGTGTCTGTCTAAATCATAAACTACCAAACTCCTTTATTCCACAAAGGTCAAAGAAAGCCATGAAGGAATGAATAAATAACATTTATCGACAAATATACATAGCTTTACTGAATCTGTCTGCTAAATCTGATATTTCCTTAAAATATACTTGCTTATTGTAGCAGGGCCATTTGAAATGTTTCTGGATGTATGTATCTAGTTCCATCTAGTGGTGAAATAAATCAACACGCTGGGATCTGAAAACAATGATTAATCTAACATAGGAGCATCTCTCGATAGAGACTGACTGAAGTGAAACGTCTGTTCAGTGCCCCAGTCAAATATCATGCTACTTATTAAATATAAAATCATTTATAAAGTAAATACAGAATCCAGAACTAATGATGTCAGAATATCAATAAAGGATATGCGAAATAGCCAAACATGTAGAATAACTAATTTGAAAGGCATATTTCTCAGAATAACACATATTTATGGGGAAACGCAGAGAACCTCGTTAGATTTGTGGTGTGGTTGGAACAGTTTGTTTAGGTCAGAACTCTTAAAGGGGGTAGCACTGATAAATAACACTGGATAAGTTCAGTAGATTTCCATTTCTGATTGATCAGTGTAATGCAAGTACATCACTGCACTAATGAAAATCCAAAAACGACCAGTGAGTCACAGTCACCAATCATGACGGCCCGTGGACGTGACACTACCAATCACCAATCCACTTTCAACACTAGGTGGCGCAGTAATACAGGCAGCATGCACATGTCTCATGTGGCGAAAAACCTCAAAAATGATTGAAAATGAAAAAGACCCCACAAAATAAATGTATACAAAAAAAAAAAAACGCCAAAGAAAGCCAGACCAAAACCAACTGACCTGATAGTTACTTGTGCATTACATTTTGCATTTACCTGGTAGCCTGTTTTAATGTGAGAGGGACAATGTGTTTTTAAGATTAATTTTATCCTCTTTACTTTAGCTGACGTTGACTTATATTGATATTGTATTTTAACGTATATATATATATTTTATTCACACAGAAAGAAAGAAAGAAAGAAAGAAAGAAAGAAAGAAAGAAAGAAAGAAAGAAAGAAAGAAAGAAAGAAAGAAAGAAAGAAAGAAAGAAAGAAAGAAAGAAAGTACTATAATTGTATACCTGCCACGGATCCTCTAGTGGTCATGACTCTGATAAATTGTTAATTCATTATATTCAGAAGAACATTTATGAACAGCAGCTCGTTTGTGATGATCTACAATAACCCTCAAGTGGAATTTCATCGAAACGTTTAGCAGTTTTGGTGAATAATTATTTTGTTCAAATGTTTTTGAGAAAAGAAAAGAAAAGAAAAGAAAAGAAAAGAAAAGAAAAGAAAAGAAAAGAAAAGAAAAGAAAAGAAAAGATAAAGACTGGAACAGAAACTGAGAACCGAGAAGTGTGAAGTAACTGAAGAATTAAACATGTTATAGGGTTCTAAATTTCAATCAACATTTATGTTTCTGAAATTGTGACATTCATGCTCATTGTATTGCTCCAAAACATAAAGACGAATAAATGGGAACTGCTTACTAAATAAAATACTGGTAGCAAAACGAATTATATGTTGTATAGTTCCGTTTGAAAGCAACAGTTTTAGCTACAATTTTGTTTGCAACTGTAGAAAATAATACCATTACTTCACATCACAACTCATCTTAAAATCAGGAAATTAATATTGAATTAATGAAACAAAAATTTTGCAACGAATTAGAGTATTTTTAGAGAATTATTTAGTGAAACGATTAAATATGACCTGGAAGTTGTACACATTTAGCCTATTTGTAAATTCAGTATAAGTATTCAACAACTTAATTCGTTAAAATAATAATAATAGGCTAATACATAATTTTATACAATTAAGTAATCAACCCTTTTGGACAATTTATCTATAATTAATTTCGGTGATGATCATTAGTCAACATTTTTGCAGTATGCTAATCTATTTCTGTAGCCAAGAGATCATTAAAATGTTGTAGTGGCTGTAAATATCATAAATTATTGCAATTCCGACAAATTGTTCAAATGCGTTTTAATGATGTTTTAAAATGAACTGTGATTTCAGGAAGACGGAAACAGACTCAAAGATAGGCTTTAAACCTTTCTGGTCACAATCTAAAAACAAACATCACATTTTATTTTGCAGAATTATTTTCGAATATAGTTAGTCAATTCCTACTACACTGGCCTACATTCGATACTCTTCATTTTAACAAGCCTGTAGTCTATCTGTTTATGAATGACTTTAATCATCTCCCTGATTCAGTCTATACGCCACGCCTACTTCGAGGAGCTTGTGATCTATTGGCTGAAGGAGACAAGAATACCAGACTAGACACGGTATTTGCCGCACTTGGGTGTATATATGACCAAACTTCTCTCACGAAAAAGCAGCCACTTGTTGCTTTTAACCTGGCCGGTCAGAGATCGCATTGTGCGTTACTGTGAGAGCGTGGGCTCCAGAAACAAACATTTGCCTTTAAGGCATTGGAGATATGAACACCATCGACGCGCAGATCCATAACAATAGTAACGCTGCTGTCAATCCTCTCCAGCAATTGCCAAAAAGCGCGCACGAGGCACCGGATATGGCCGTGTATTGTGACAACTTCAGTGTTTACCACCAACAGAGTCTACCTGCGACGCAGAGACCAGCGGGCTACGGCCTGGGGGACTACGCGACCCCAAACCCATACCTGTGGCTCAATGGACCCAGTGTCAACTCCTCTTCGTCTTACATACATAGCAACAACAGCCCGTCGTTCATTCCTCCGGCGTACGGCTCTCAGAGGCAATTTCTCACCAACTCCTCCGGGTTCGCCGGTCCGGACTTGGGCTGGCTCTCCATCGCGAGCCAAGAGGAACTGTTAAAGCTCGTGCGCCCGCCTTACTCGTACTCGGCTCTGATAGCCATGGCAATACAGAACGCGCACGAGAAGAAGTTAACTTTGAGCCAGATATATCAATATGTGGCGGATAATTTCCCGTTTTATAAGAAGAGTAAGGCGGGATGGCAGAACTCCATTAGGCACAACCTATCCCTGAACGACTGCTTTAAAAAAGTGCCGCGGGACGAAGACGACCCAGGTGAGTGATGCTCGTGCAGCTTTATAGGGTCAGTGATGTGACGCTCATTTTTGTATAGACCTATTAAATAGCCTATTTTAGAAAATACGCAAGAATTTAGGTTCGACTTGAGATCACAAATTACTTGAACTTATTTTTTTATTAAAAGTCACACCTGTCCTGTGATTGTAAAATTGTAAAATAAAGAAAATGTGAAAGACTTCTAAGAGATTGCAATTAAAGATTATTGGAGAAATTTTTTAAATGTTTACATATTGTATTATCAATAAAAATTCAAATAATGTTATAAATGTGTCTTTTAATTGTTATAAATTAGGCCTAATATTTAAAATATATATAATAGTGCCTAAATATTTGAAAATATTTTGTCTATCGAATAAAATTCATTCATTCTCTTTTAATATGACAAAAAGAAGACCCCTTTAGACCATATGACTGATCATTACATGTATATATATATGTGTGTGTGTGTGTGTGTGTGTGTGTGTGTGTGTGTGTGTGTGTGTGTGTCTGCCTTTTTTAAAGTAGGCCTGAATAACAAAAAAAATGGCTATAATATATAGCCTATAATATTATTTTGTAATTTTTAGTAAAAGGCACATTTTGGCCAAGTGGAATAATCTCAAGAAGACAAGGGATAGTGGAGTCTTTGGTGAAGTCGGACAAGTGTTTATTTGTTTTTGATGGTTATACGCTTGACATTAAATTAAATAAAAAAATCAAAATGTATGACACAAACTAAAAAATGGCATTGACTTTTTCAAAAACACGATTACACATGATATAACCTAATGCAGATTTCTCATTCATCACAATCTTATTTCTCAGATACCCAATAACACACCCAATAATGTAATTTACAAACAATTTCGTGTAGAGTTCTTAAATTCATCGAGTTTTTCACTGTAAATAACTTTAGCATGAAAAGTTTCTAGCTTTGGGTTCTAATATAAACTCTCCGTATTGTTTGCAGGCAAAGGAAACTACTGGACTCTAGACCCCAACTGTGAAAAGATGTTTGACAACGGCAACTTTCGAAGAAAAAGGAAGCGCAGGTCTGATTCCAGCACAGGTGTTGCCAGCAACACCAAACCGGAGGAGGACCGACAGCTCGCAGGGATCAAACCCACCGACAGCCCTCACCTCACGGGACCCGCGTCTCCTGACACTGACGCGGTTAGTGACAGCCACAAGGGCGCGTCTCCGGCGGGCCTCGCGAGCGCACCGTGCTTCAACAACTTCTTCAACAGTATGTCAGCCTTAAGCTCGTCCTCAGCTCCGACTAGCAGACAGGGCTCTCTGGGGCTGGTAAACGAACTCTCCAGCCGAAATATCAGCGCCTTGAGTCCGTACGCCGCCAGCTCAGCGCCTGACGCAGGTGGAGCGGGTGAGCTGCAGGACAGCGTGCATGTCAACCGTGGAATGTACTATAACTCTTTTACCGGCGGCCAGAGCGCGCAGTTCAACGGACACTTCTACAACAGCTTCAGCGTGAACAGTCTCATTTACCCTCGAGACGGAACGGAGCTATGAATCTATCATACTCGTGAATAAGAAAAAACTAATAATTATTATTCCAACACTGTGTATGCGCTGCTGAAATGCGACAGGCCTTATAAACAGACAACATTCATTTAAACGCGACATTTACGCACTGACAGCCACCAAATGAGTGAAACACTGGTTAAAACATTTGATTCTGTGAAAAATATACTGACTTGTGGATTGGATTCTTTTTTGTCTTATTTTAACAGATTTCCATAATATGTGCCAGTTTTTTTATTATGCACTAATTTAAATGGATTTATCCCTTTAGTTTGAATCTATAATAGTCTTAAACAGTAGTTTGATGGAGGGATTGCCTTGGGATCCATAATGGCCAAGATTCAGTATTGTTAATATCGAAAACAAACGTTCTCTGTCTCCTTTTTTGCTTTCTATTGTGTATTTTGTATTTTTTTTTTGTAAATGCAGTTGTTTTGTTATATACACTTGATTTTAACTATTTATATTAAGTTATGTATCTTACAGTTTGTCTTTTAAAGAGAGAAATATGTGGTCTGGTAAGCTACTATGAGCGGTTCAAATGAAACTTTTACAAGGTTATAAGTGAATTATCGATTGTCATCATGCCAATAACTCACTTGATTTTCAAATATTTCACAGGTGAGGATCTTTACACAGATAAAAGCCACTACATTTAGCCTATTATTTTCCGCAGTTTCTGCAAAATATACATTTTTCAAAGAAAATAAAGAATTCCAAATCTCAAAATGTTTTAAAATGTATTTATGCTTTTCCTTCTCGAACAACTCCTGAACACATGGCCTGTAAATGTCAACTGTGCACATTAGATCTAAACTAAAGCCAAAAGTTGCACTTTTAATGACTTTACAAATGAAGATTTAATTCAAGCATTAAAATTACTACGAAAAAATATATATTTAAAAAGCATCAAAAGTCAAATGTGGGACATTTTGTATTTTAAAAACTGTATATGAAACTTTAAGCAAATGATTCCAGGAATCACTCCAAAATATAATTGATCAGTTTTGTTAATTTTCAGTTTGGCAGGCGTGAAGCATATGGACACTGACTCTAAACATCTACAAGTTTGGATTTTTATTGCAGCATCAACAATAGCCGAGAACTGGATTAAAACAATTGTGAATTGTTTTATATAGAATAGTGACAATCGTGTCTTTTTAAGAGCTTAGTTCAAAACAACATAAGAAAACATGTCTATGCATTCTGTAACCTTTATGACTAACTATTCCTGACTTTAACACAGACAGAGTTGCACAATGTACATTTTCACATCTCTGAGACTCTCTGTTTAAGTAACACCAGCATCATCATACCGACAGTCCTGTGCAGAGCTCAGCTGTATTTCAAGACAGCGTTTCTGGGACAATACAGTACGAGAAGAAACCAGAAAGATAGCACAGATAACAAAGCTGAGGTTTCTGTCTTATTACACAGTGTCACAGGAACAATACCACTATTGTTCTGTTTACCAGAACAGCTCTTACTGTGTGCTTGTGTGTTAAAATACCAAATTTGATTACATCTCGCCAACTGTAAAATAATTTTTTCTATTGACATCTTTGTAAAGTCTGTAATCTACAAAGAGCACACGTATATAACAACTTTTGATGGCCTTAAAGCACACTGAAGTGAGATGAATTAAAAGGGGTTGCCCGCCTCCTTTTGTCCTCTCTTCATTACAACTGTCTGAGTAAAAGAGGGACAGACCCAAGTGCTTGTTTAGAGATTAAAGGGAGAAAAAAAACTCCCATTGAGAAATTCCCTCAGTAAGCAGGGCAGTGCCACCCAGGAGGCGATGGAGAGGTGTGGCTTTGGGTGGAGGCCAGTCAACTTCAGGCTCAGAGAAACAAAATGAGAGCATAAATGTCAAAATTCTGTATGTACACATATTATATTATATTACATTATATATACAAACACAATTAGTCACATGTTGTCAACTCACCAATCACAGTGGTCTTTGCTGCCTCAGATGCAGCTACAGTATTAGAGTTTGGTGGGGCAGAGATTATTTAGAATCTTCTGAGTCGCCATATTTACTCAGACAAGGCGGCTTTTTACGCTGAGCACTTTATCCTACTGCCAAATATGACGTTGTCAATTAGATGGGGTCTGACGCTCTGGGCTTACTAAACGCCTGGGACATCAGGCAATCAACCGGCCCCCACCCGCATCCAGCCCTGTGTGCTCATCTCATTTGTTTGCCTGAAAAGCATCTTTGTTCATCAGCACAGAGGAACTGTACTCGTGGAATATGTCAAAAACATCCTTTCAGAGACTACTTGTTTCTGGATGACCCCAATGCTGGGTGGGTTTTTGGGGGTTGAGGGGGTACATACACACAGAAAATTAGAAGCTGATATATTCAATTTTTTACTTTATTATTTACTATTTATTTACACCACAAGCACAAAAGTGGCCGTGAATGACATCTCCATTTGTCAGCCTGTGTTTTCTTTGTGTCTCTTTGAGTTTTTTCTTGATCTTATAGAGCATTACACATGAATTGCGAAGGGATGGAAACAAGATATGTGGTCACAAATACAGAATTATAAACAATTAAATTTAATATATATAATTTGTTGTCTCTTTTATGTTAAATCATAGCCACAATTTAACTAAATTACAATAAGGAAATTAATCAGTACAATCATGAATGAACTAAAACAAAGAAAGAATTAATAAACATGGCCATGATCAAAATAATTAGTGAATTATTGTTATTTTGTACACACGTCAAGTCCAAATCAATTTAAATGAACAAAAAAATGGTTGTCTAGTCATAACTGTCTAGTTTTAAAAATCACAAAATCATTCTAGCATTGTGAATGTGACATTTGTAGTAAAAACCTAAAATATAAATAGCCAAAGAACACATACAATATACTGATTCATCTGTTTATATTTTCCTAAACCCCTGATGATCAGAAGAAAAAAATAGAATAGTCTAATGTACAAGTGTTTTCTATTAGATGAGATATAGTGCTGTCAAACAATTAATCACGATTAATCACATCCAAAATAAAAGTTTGTGTTTACATTATATATATGTGTACTGTGTATATTTATTATGTATATATAAATACACACAGATACAGTATGAATTTTGAAAATAATTTAAGTGTATACATTTATATATTCATATTCTTACATTTTATATTATATATAAATATATTTAATATATACTGTAAACATAACATATTTTTCTTAAATATATACATGCATGTGTTTGTTTTTATATATACACAGTATACACACATATATTATGTAAACAAAAATGTTTATTTGGGATGTGATTAATCACAGCGGTAAAATAATTGAAATAAATAAATACAAATCTGTGAACTCAAATGCACAAACCAGAACCAATAATTTCCATTAAACGGCATTTTTAAAGGATCTGACGTCTGTAGGTTATGAGTTAAGATCCCTTTTTGTTTCTTTATAGAAATGTGCAATGTATAACTTAAGCTTCTTTCAAAATATCATCATCAGGCAATAGCCTGAGTAATTTCATTATTCCATTTTGCCTAACTAGACTGCATTCATTAACCTGACAATCAAATAAAAAGTATTTGCGACGTTACGTAAGTCAAATGCTACATTTCCCACCGCCTCAGGCCTAGATATTAAAATGAAAGACAACTGATGTACATCTTAGACAAAACAGTTGTTTTTTCGGTTCAAATGCTTTTGCGTGGTAGTTGTTTTAGGTCATACTTTGCGAAAAGATGTTTGTGTGATGATGGATGAGTCTCTGACATGTTCCCTTCTACTCCCTGTGCACTTGTGATCAAGATCCATGTTTAAGAGTGTAGGATATCTGACTCTGTGTGTCTGTGTATGTGCTGAGCTGTGGTGTTTCTCTAGTCTACTGTAAACGAGCTGCTACATGTCTGGGAGGTGAGAAATATGAGGGCTTTAGCGTGAGTGATTAAGGACTGTAATTAAAGTATTACATCGCTTTCCTAGTGCTAAGCTGAGAGAAACAGCCCACCTCAGCTCTCCTCTAACACACTGTCTGGATCTGAGACAAACCTTCACACAAAATCAGTTTTTCTCATGCTCCCTCTGAGACCCGTTCAGCATTCAGGGGCAGAACCATAGCATTTTGGTCACCGAGGTCACTGGAGGTTGCTGAAACTGTATATTAGGCAAAAACAAGATTTCATGACACCGAATTTCTGAAATGAAGACATGAAACAAAACAGTGTTGGCAAACATCAATTATGATTAATATTTCACGAGAACAATGGCTACAACGGGAGTCGCTTCAAAGATGAACTCTCACCAGTATCCATATCCTTTAGTAAACAGCATCACAAGAGGGTTTGCTCACAAATGAGCTGTTTTTATCATTTTTTAGACTGTGTATTTTGAAGTTTAAGTGTAAAAGGGCCCCCTCCTGATATAGAAGAAAAGGGAAAATACTTCTTAACAGGAAGCAGTTAAGTGTATGTGAAGGAGTGTGTATGTCTATCCCGTAGGTGTGTGTATCAACGGGGCCTCAGTTAAGTGGTTGCGTTACCTCTCATGTGGAGCAGGCGAGTCGGGGGCGAGTCAGGGCGGGTCAGCGGTGGTTAAGGTGTCCATCATTATTTTTACGCCTGTCGGATCCCATGAGGTCGTCCAGGAAACGGTCAGTGCACAGGCTGCTGGATGGGGGGGTCAGGGGGTGGATTCAGACACACTCAGCGGCTCTTCCACACAGAAGATTATGATCAACAAAGCAGATCCCACACCTGCATCGACGGGAGGAGGGGGGCACTTGTTGCTCCGTTGCAGTGGGGTGAAAAATCTACAGCCCATCTCTGGGAAAAAATGGACATTATTTGAACCCTTTTTGCTCCTCTTTTATACCTGACCAGCCCAACATGAAAATATAACTATCCTAAGGTTTTTTTTGAAGTGGCAACTTTTAGATATAAAGTCACACAATGAGGTATACATTCACAATTAGGAGATATAGACAGACTGCTAGAAAATTTTTAGTCACATTTTAAGATAGGCCTATAAAATTACATTACCAGAGTGAGTCACAGTTCCGAGATATAGTTGTCACGTGTTTGAGTTCATGTTTGTCCTTATTTGGTTTGGTGCTTTGCCATCCTGGCCTGCCGAGAACTCCCTTTAGAAGAGTTTGCGCGAGAGTTCAGCAGGCTCGCCGTTTGGATGTGGCTCGATGACACTATGCTGAATTCTCTGTTCTGGATCGGGGCCAACTACCATTGCCCCGTGGACCTCCTAGACACCACAGGACTGATCTGGAGGGAAGGGATCCTCCGGTGTCTGGAGAGTGTCCAGCCCCGATCTAGAACCAGCCAGCCTTCGAGTCCGTCGGCCGTCCTGCAGTCAAGCCCGCCGCATTCACAGCCAACGCAAGCCCGCCGCCATTGACGGCCAATACAAATACAAATACAAATTAAGCTCAGATGAGCTTTATTTGTCACATACACAATTATACAGAGTATAATGAGGAGTGAAATGTGTTCTCTGCATTTAACCCATCCAAGTGGAGCAGTGGGCAGCCGACATTGCAGCGCCCGGGGAGCAGTTTGGGGTTTGGTGCCTTGCTCAAGGGACTCACCTCAGTCGTGGACACTTCCTGCCGGAACCGGGATTCGAACCCACAACCTTGGGTTACCTCGGGTTTCAAGTCCAACGCTCTAACCATTAGGCCACGACTGCCAATAGTTCTCTGCATTTAACCCATCCGAAGCGCATACGCACCTGGAGCAGTGGGCAGCCATTGTACGGCGCCCGGGGAGCAGTTAGGGGTTCAGTGCCTTGCTCAAGGGCACTTCAGTCTCAATTCCTGCCGGCCCGAGACTCGAACCTGCGAACTTCAGGTTACAGGCCCGACTCTCTAACCATTAGGCCACTCATGCCCGCTGCCGTCCGCGGCCACCGCAAGCACTCTGCTGTCCGTGGCTCACTCATGCATGCCGCTGTCCCCGGCTCACTCATGCCCGCCGACGTCCGCGGCTCACTCAGCGAAGTCAAGGCCACCGGCAGCCGCCCATGTACCCCTGGGATTACTGGTGGCATATGAGGGTATGTGTTGGAGTGGGCACCCTCCAGTGCCCGCTCCTCACAAGTGCCCTCAAGTGTCCGCTCCTCCAGTGCCCACTCCTCCAGGCACCATTCCAGTGCCCACTCCTCCAGCACCGTTCCAGTGCCCACTCCTCCAGGGCCCGTTCCAGTGCCCACTCCTCCAGGCACCATTCCAGTGCCCACTCCTCCAGCACCCGTTCCAGTGCCCGCTCCTCCAGGGCCCGTTCCAGTGCCTGCTCCTCCAGAGTGCCCTCAAGTGCCCGCTCCTCCAGGGCCCGTTCCAGTGCCCACTCCTCCAGGGCCCGTTCCAGT
The DNA here is from genome assembly GCA_027564155.1 of Gymnocypris eckloni scoliostomus. Lineage (NCBI taxonomy): Eukaryota > Metazoa > Chordata > Actinopteri > Cypriniformes > Cyprinidae > Gymnocypris > Gymnocypris eckloni. The sequence goes on from CM050429.1 coordinate 12,761,431, forward strand.
GCTCGCTCCTCCAGAGCTCCCTCAAGTGCCCGCTCCTCCAGGGCCCGTTCCAGTGCCCTCTCCTCCAGAGCGCCCTCAAGCGCCAGCTCCTCTAGAGCATCCCCCTGAAGTCCAAAGTCACCCTAATCATTTTTTTTGGGGGGGGGTGACCGGGCTGAAGAAAAAGGCCACGGAGACCCCTGATCGGCCATAGCTGCCTAAGACCCCTGATCCGCCATGGCCCCCCGGGCCCCTGGAGGCCTCTCCAGTAGCCTGCCTTGCATCAGCCTCCAGGGCATCCACCTCCCCTCCCTGTTAGAACTGTTATGGCACGGGACGTGCCTACTGGCTGGGGCAAGATCTGTCATGTGTTTGAGTTCCTGTTTGTCATTTTTTGTTTTGTTTCCTGTCATTAGTTGATTATCGTTCAGTCTGGTCACCTGAGTTTAATTATCATCTCATTTGTTCCTTTGTTCCCTGCCTTTTATAAGTCCTCAGTTCTTCCCTTGCCTTTGTCTTGAATTAATGTTATAATGGAAAGTGTGTGGTGATGTTCATTAAAGACTCCTGTTTGTTTACTCCTTCATCGTACACCTTTTTTACTACATGCATGAACCGTGAAAATAGTCAGACTGTGTGATAAAAAAAATATTGTGAGACATACAGTTTGAATATAGAATATAGGTATAAAGTAAGACTGCAAGATAAAAAGTCATATTATGAGATACTGTATAGTCACACTGTGTCACATCATGACATATGAAGTCACATTGTGAGTTATTAAGCTGCTGCTGTGAAATAAAATGCCACATTATGAGATATAAAGTTACATTTGGGAGATATAATCACACTTTGAGTTTAAAAAGTCACAATATGAGATATAAAGTCACATTGTGAGTTATAAATATGTCGCTGTGAGATATAATGCCACATTATGAGATGTAAAGTAACATTCGGCAGATATAATCACACTGTGAAATAAAAAGTAATATTGTGAGGTATAATATTCATCTAATGTAATACACAAAGTTACAATCCGAGATAGAAAGTCACATTATGAGATATGAAGTCACAACTGAAAGCAAGAAATTAAGGGTGTATTCACACCAGGGAAGTCCGATAGTTCACTTGCTTTGGTCCGGACCAAAGGCAAAAAAGTAAACATTGGAGCTATTTTTTAGCCGTTTTGGTTCTTTTTCACACCACACTGTTTGCCCTGGTCTGAACCAGCTGAAACGAACCAAAATGCTGTCACGTGACATCCGCTTCACTTGTCTTTGAACACATTCCCTAAACTACTTTTCGATTGGTCAAAAAGAGCGTGCTGGAAAATTCGGTGAAAAACGGTGCTTCCGGAAGTAAACAAAGCAGACAGCACACTGCTATTATGGAGAGACAACAGACTTATTATGAAGAGCTTATTATGAGACTTATTATGAAGTGCAGATGCGGCTGGAAAATAATGTATTAATGCTCTGCAAATGGCGAAGGCGCATCGCAAGTCACCAAATTTCTATGAGGCTCCGCATCTCCTCACAACCCAAAGTTTGTCCATGACCTGCCATGCTAAACCGCAAGCTGTCAGTAGTAAGTACTACACCACCTGTCAAAATGATTGATTGAGGGGCGGGCCTGGTATAGGGGCGGACTTCCGGTATAAGGCGGACTTCCGGTGTAGGCGGGACTTCCGGTATAAGGCGGGACTTCCGGTGTAGGCGGACTCCGTGTAGGCGGGACTTCCTGTGTAGGCGGGACTTCCTGTATAGGCGGACTTCCTGTATAAGGCGGACTTCCTGTATAGGCGGACTTCCGGTGTAGGCGGACTTCCTGTATAAGACGGGACTTCCTGTATAGGCGGGACTTCCTGTATAAGGCGGGACTTCCTGTATAAGGCGGGACTTCCGGTATAATCAATCATGTTGTCATGACAGTAGGTTTTGATGTTTTGACAGGTGGTTTTGATGGTTTTGATGTTATTGACAGTAGGTTTTGATGATTTTGACAGGTGGTTTTGATGGTTTTGATGTTTTGACAGCAGGTTTTGATGGTTTTGATGTTTTGACAGTAGGTTTTGATGATTTTGACAGGTGGTTTTGATGGTTTTGATGTTTTGACAGCAGGTTTTGATGGTTTTGATGTTTTGACAGCAGGTTTTGATGTTTTTGATGATTTTGACAGTTGGTTTTGATGGTTTTGATGTTTTGACAGCAGGTTTTGATGATTTTGACAGGAGGTTTTTGTTTTTGAAGGCTGTATAATAAATGACAGAAGGTTTTGTCTTTTGAAGACGCTGTTATCAGGAAATTCCCCTCCCACCCACAGCGTATATAAATGGGTCAGCGTGTTCTACATCAATCAGAAAGAGAAAACATGAGCTACATGAGCATGGACTGTTTATCGCCCCCTAAATCCCCAGAGGCGGGGGTGAGCAGCAGGACGACGGACAGTCTGATGGCCAGTCTGACTATGGCACCGAGAAAACCTTTCGGTCACGTCCGTTTGACAAACTTTCTCCATGAACTTTCGGAATGGACTAAAGGTGAATTTATGATGAGCAGTAACCGTGTATTCGGGTACAAATTTCATAAATCAACTCGAGTTGTTATACTCTACACCACCGACAACGCAGGCGAGTTTCAGCCCGGGAAGACGTGTGTTGTATTTCCTGAAAAGACTGGTCATTATTTTACAAATTTGTCTGGAAGGATCTGAACAGCGGCGAAGAGCCTTTGTACATTTCAGAGTGGGACGGGTAGACCCGAACTGCACCGTGGTAGGTGACCACGCTAAAAAGAACCCAGATGATTCTGTCTACATATTCTGCTGTAAAGACAAGACAAAGCTCAACAAAATCGGTCAGGGGTCGCCCTGCCTAACGAGCATAACGATCTGTATGAAATGCAATTTTGTTCAAGTGGCGCGATCTGGATCTGCTGGCCGGTATTTTTTCAATAATAAACAAGATGTTCAAATGGTGCGAGCTGCATGACGGCTACAACAAAATTAAAGTGCAGCTGTTCCACCCTGAGAGATGCGTGCGCAGCAGTACATACGCGCGCTATTCCGCCCCATTTACTACGGACATCCGGAAGCTCGCCGGTCAGACCCTCCCAGGCGTCGTTTATAAACCATGGCTGCAGTGCTACGACGTCCCCGCCCCTTTACTACATTTGCCATAAAGTCAGTGACCAGACCCTCTCAAGCAGCATTTATAAACCATGGCTGAAGACGGCGCTTCATTACCCGCTCATGTGTGTAGCTGCGGCATCTCCTTCGCAGCATTCTCGACCCTCCTGACGACAACGCAAGCGACCATTGCCTGACTTTCCCCTTGGACCATCGGACCTCCACAAAGATTGGGAATCGGACCTCCAAAACGACTGGGGTCCGCTAACATCGTCAACCCTCCAAAGACTGGCTGGATAAATTGGGCTCAGACCTCGGATCACACAACCTGACTTACCTTCCCATCGCTAAAGCCGGTCTCGCCACTAAAGCCGGTCTCGACGCTACAGACGGATGTTTCAGCGACGCCGGATTCAAAATCATAAAAGCAGCGACCGTGGTGCTGCTGGAACATCTCATCGGCGATAAGCTGAAGGAAGACTGCGAGGGTGTGCGATTGACCATCCTAGCCAGCTGCAACATTCCTGTCTGTTTGACCCTCCCAACTTCTACTGACACACACTTTGACGAGCTGTCAGGCAAGCTGTTTAAGCCCTTTTTCATTCCATCATCGGTATTCTCCTAAACCGCTGTGGGTTAAAATCTCACCCCATCGTATCCAAGGGACAGTCGGGACTATTCTGCACGAATTAAAAGACGAACCATTCATAGTTGCCAAGCTAGAAGAAATCAGGCTGAAACTTCTGGACAAACCCTGCAAGGAAATAGTCTCTGACGTCGTTGATCTCTGGCAAGGTCTTTCAATTGTGAATGGCGAGTGACCAAGTCAGCTCCAGCATGGGTGTAGCCTCTAGCCTAAGGAGCTGTATGGAATTCATGTTTAAAGAGCATTACAGACGGCAGTTGACTGAGCTGCTGTATAAGATTATTGCGGACGCAGCCCACCCCGATATTCCAGTTGGCCACAACACTACGCGTGAGGCAAATCTCAAGAAAAATATGGTGTTAATAAGAGGACTGGCTAATTCATGGGACGATTTGACGGATAAATGTGTTGATGGTACCCCTGATGTAATGATAAAAGAGGTTCTAGATATGATGATTGAATCACAATGTACGATCGAAATCACCGATGTGTTGTGTACTTCTACCTATGTGGCGGATGTATGTACTGAGTTGATCTTGAATGAAAGCGATGATGATGAAATTCAAAAACATGCCGATATTCATGAGACCGTTGACAAAATTGTCGTAATGTATGTTGATTACATCCTAGACAAAAACATGATGGCCTGCGACTTTCTGTTCTGGTTAGACTATCATTGATGTCATTATTACTAACTATTTGCTACATTATTCTTTTACTAACCATTCTTAGTTAGTGTGTTGTATTATATCCATTTTACTTTACGTGTATCATTTTACTTAGATTGTATTAATACCATTTACTTAGATTTTGCATGCATCCTGTAACGTTTTAATAAAAGATTGATTCAAACTACTTGTACGCTGCGTTATTCTTTTGCATCGGTTGAAACGACAGCATGTCGGAGCTCATGAAAAAGGCTTATTATACACCGTCCAACCCCGGCTCTCTAGGGGTAAAAGCGATTAAAAGACGCCGTCTTAAAAGATAGCGGCGTCCGCCTAAGCGATAAAGAGGTTTCAGAATGGTTGGCTGGTGAGGATGCTTACACATTACACAAAACAGCACCTATAAAATACAAACGAAATAGAGTGGTTGTGTACGGGATCGATACACAGTTCCAGGCCGATCTTGTCGACATGAGTGCCTCACGCCAAGGATAATGACGGTCATAAATACCTACTGACATGCATAGATGTATTTAGCAAGTTCTCATGGGTTCGAGTTTTGAAGAATAAGAGCGGCATTGAGGTTACTAAAGCGCCCAGTCTATACTCAAAGAGGGTCGTGTGCCTCAGAAATTGCAGACGGATCAGGAAAGGAATTTTTAACAAACATTTTCAAGATGTGATGAAAAAGCACGACATTAACCACTTCGCTACCGCCACGGATTTGAAAGCCAGTGTCGTGGAGCGATTTAATAGAACATTAAAAAGCCGCATGTGGAGATTTTTAACGGCTACAAATTCCGCCGATACATAGATGTTTTACAAGACATTATTCAAGGGTACAACACCAGTTATCACCGAAGTATCAGAATGAGACCCGTGGACGCCGACAAAGTAAATGAGGGTCAAGTGTTTCAAAACTTGTACGGCGATATAAAGAAGCAGAAGAAGACCATATTTAATTTCAAAGTCGGCGACGTCGTCCAGGATTTCTAAAGTGAGAGGCCCGTCGCCAAAGGTTATGAGCAGAACTACACGGAAGAATTTTTCACCGTATCCTCGTGTATTCCACGTCCAACCCCGGTCTACAGACTCAAGGATTATGATGGCGATGTCATCGAGGGGTTTTTATGAAGAAGAGCTGCAAAAATAATTGTGAGTAAAACAAATCTTTTAAGGTGGAAAAGATTTTAGGTCAGAAAAAACAAGGGAAATCTACGCTTGTTTTAGTGAAATGGCTAGGATGGCCTTCAAAATTTAATAGTTATATAGATAAAAAAACTCTGCTGGACTTGCAATCTCCTTAAAACGCACCGTCGTTAACGGATGAGACCATACGAGCGAAGGACCGTCATGGAGGATCACGGGTTCTACGTCACGTTGCCGTGCAATGCGTCGTCGTCCGGTTTATCCTGAAAATCGTATATCCAGCTATACAACCAGGTTGGCTAAAGCTATAAACTTGAAAGGACAATGGGAAGTCGGACTCAAATCGAATATCCTAGAAGTTGGTACAACTTTAATGACGAAGATGGGCATTTCATCCTACATACGGCTCCGGAACCCCGGATAGCAATCCCTCAAATATTGGTTTTCTATAATTACAAAATTATACATAAGCGGAGGGTACTACGCAAACATTCGTGCGATCCTCCGGCTATAAATCAACTCACGCACCAGCGGCCGTATTGAATCATGACGAATTAAAAACAGGTGTATCTGACCGCGAAACCCAACATTTCAATGAGTTTCCGGGAAGACTCGCCACTATTTTAGGAATGACGCTAAAACCTCTCGGAGGTTTAAACTATCATAAAGAACCCGATTTTACCGCAAACGCCATCATGTACACTCATCAATGCGATATCAACGCAGGGTTCTACACAATGTATGTTTACACCGACATCATCCAATACCAAGCGGTCGGAGATTCTTACGCTCCCCTTTGAGATGCGCATATAACGGTAAAGGCAACGACGCCGGTCATTGCTAGATACGACAACCCCCATTACGCATCGATCAGCAAGGATCACATCACCAGCATCGCCATAGAGTTGAAGGACGATCAAAACCACAAAGTACCATTTTCTTACGGGAAAGTCATCGTAAAACTACACTTTAAACCAAAAATATTTCTATTCTTTAAAAATGGTTTATTATAGACCCGGAGAGCCCAATACCGCGGACTATGTGAGCTATTACCAAAATCAGGCCGGCGGTTTACCGGGTTATTCGGGATCGGGAGTTATGTACGGTGCGGGTTAGGAGGTCTATTCAGAGGGCTGTTCAGGATGGCCGTACCGTTGTTAAAAGAGGATTTAGTCGCGAAACCACACCTAAAATCGGCAGCTAAAAATATAGTATCCGACGCCGTCTCAAACGTTTTGACGCGCCGCATAGCGATAAAGCTCAAGACGGGTCCGGTCTGATGGTCATGGCACGTAAGAGAATGTCTAAACCGCCGGGTGTGAGGAGGCGTGGTCAACGGCTGCGCAAGAAGAAGAAAACAGTGCGCGGATCAAACAAGCGCCACTGACGCAGAAAGCGTAAGAGGTCTGTCAGTCGAAACGTGTCGATCAAGAGAGCCACAAAATCCATATTCTAACATGGCGCTACTGCATCGCATGTCGGAGAATGCATCAAGTCCGAGCTGGACTTATTTTCGGTCCCGCTGACACAGACCGTTATTGAGAAAACGGCTATTTAGAAGTATCCCCATTATCGGCCATATCGGGCTCTGCACCATTGGAATTTTTTATCGCAGGCAACGGCGATGATTATGTGGATCTCAATAACACGATGATCTATCTACGGGTGAAAATCACGAGACCTAACGGGGAAGAGATTGCACACCCTGCGAAGGTGGGTCTAATCAACTACCCCGAGCCACTATATTTTCACAAGTCGACGTGACCCTCGGCGATCGCCTGATTTCTCAGAGTTCGAGCACTTACCCTTATCGCTGTATCATCGAGAGTCTGATCAACTACGGTAAAGATACGTTGGAATCTGTCTTCAGCGCTGGATTGTTCCATAAAGACACGGCGGGTCACATGGATGTTCAAGACCCCGCAGGCCATAACGCAGGGTTGTCGAAGAGATCGGGTTACACCAGCGAAAGCAAGGAGGTGGAACTACTTGCCCCCATACACAGCGATATATTCTTCCAAGAGAAACTTATGATAAACGGGGTTGATATCAAGATACGACTTATTCAAGCAAAAGATGAATTCTGTCTGATGAGGGCCGACGATGTGGCTTACAAATTAAATATAGTGTCCGCATCCCTATTTGTCAAGAAAGTTACTGTATCACCACCGGTGAGACTGGCTCACGCTCAGACGTTACTCTCGACAACGGCCAAGTACCCTGTCGATAGGGTCAGTCTAAAATCGTTCTCCATACCGGCCGGCTCTCGTGTTTCGAATCAGGAAAATCTGTTTTAGAACGCTACCAAAGTCTGTCGTCATTGCTATGGTCGACAACGATGCATTCACCGGTTCCTACACAAAAATCCATTCAGCTCAAACATTACGATCTGAATTCTTAGCCGCTCACGCCGACGGTCAACAATATCCTCCAAGCCTCTACAACCTAATTTCGAAGCTGGTTCGGCAGTACGAGAATATTATCAGTTGGTGATGACGACCGGAGACACCTTAAAGACCAACCGCTCTGTATTGGCAGGAATGATTTCCTGAACGGATACACACTTTACGCATTTAACCTCACGCCGGACGAAGAGTGCGGTCAGCACATTTCCTCATCAAGTCCGGGAATATCAGAGTCGCGTTTCAGAAAACCACTGCCGAATACCATTAATTTAATTGTTTACGAGTATTTGACAGCATCATTGAATTGTCTAACCGCCAGGTACTGATAGACTACTATTGAGATGAACACACTGCAACTCACCGCCATCATGGATAAAATTACATGCAGGACTCATTTTCTCGGCGTTCTACCGAGCGATCAACTACCCAAAAACCCATGAGGATCTTACCGTCGGCCTGTATCATTAACACTCACCCTGCTAGGCTACCAGGTGAGCACTGGATCGCCGTTATTTAACCCAAGACGGCCCACGTGTTTTTCGACAGCTTCGCAATCCGCCCAACAGCCATCGCTTTCCAACCACCATCAATAACTTTCTAGCAGCCAACGACGCCGACGTATTATATTCCGACAGACGAGTCCAGGATTATTCATCGGATACCTGCGGTCAGCACTGTGTGTTTTTCTATATCATTTAGCCAGAGGATACGACTATAACCATGTGATGAAACTATACACCGATGATTATATTAAAATGATAAAATGGTGTCCCTATTTGTGAAGAGATTAAGACCGTATGTTTGTAATGATAAAATATTTTCCTCGTTCACTGTGTGCAGACATGTCTGACATATAAATAAAAAATCTTAAAACCATTATATTTTTAATCGTCTTTTATTGAATCATAAGATACATATTAATGCACACACACACACACACACACACACACACACACACACACACACACACACACACACACACATGAAAGGATTCGTAAAATTCCAACCATTGTCTTGGATCGATAGTCGGGATTTAAACACAGAGTCTTCGGACTCTGGAAACACAGAGCGTGAATGTCTTCGTGTTTTTAGAAGGTCTGACACGGGCCGGGGTGTCGGGTTTACTCTTTAGAGATTTAATTGTGCTCCTGACCTGTTGATTCGGCACTGTAGAAAAAGGGATGTTTAATTCGGCAAAGGCACGTAGAAACTCTGACCATCCTACAGGTCTCCGGTTATCACGAACCTTTTGCGGGGCCGTGACATTTTTTAACAAATCGACCATGTGTGAGCCTTGTATGGCTTTACCCCTGAACACAAACTCCCCCGATTCGTTCCACGCGCTTAGTCCTTTAGCTTTAGACATCTTGTCTAATATGTATCTGCTGTTTTTCACACTTCTCGAAGGTACATTCTTCAGAACTTCATCCACCACATGCTCCTCAGCACCGTCGTCTTCGACGCTAGCCACGGTCGGTACTTCATCTTTATGAGTGGGGTCGGGTAACGACTGCGTTAAAACACCGCTCTCGCGATCGCCTTGTTTAACGATGGTCAAAAACCTGCTCAGGGTATTTGTGTAAAGTTTTGCTTTTCGCACGGGTTCAAATCAGTGCGGAGTAAAATATTTCTCATGGCGACGTCCAAATCGTTTTCCACGCTCTGTTGAATAGTCTCGCGAACATTTTCAGTTCTCGCCTTATCCAGTTGATGCTGCGGGACTAAATACATCTTCTCGGCGTACTCCATCCTATCTGTTTGCTATCAAGCTCGAAAGAAAGGGTACGGCGACAGGAGCGGTAAAAGGAATCCACCCTTCTGGTTGAAGACTCGTTTCTTTGCCGCTATGCCGATTTTTTATCGGCTACAAATTTAATTTCGCTTTTCTTTTTCAGTTTTCGGTACTGTTGCGGATTGACCGGAATAGTCCCAGAGGATGTTAAGCGCCACTTCACACAGCGATAAAATGAATTGGCCGGACGCCGATTGTAAAATAAGACGCCGTTGTTTAGGAGATGCTTTATGTAGCAGTTTTAACACCGGCAGATGTTTACAAAGTCTGGCGGACATGGTGATTTGATCACGTTCTTCTTCTTTTTTTCGGGATATAAACCACTTGACGGTCGGAAAGCAATCCTGTTCTGAGACGGTACTGCTCGGGAGTTTTTGCTTTATAGTCTATCATTATGTAGCCGAAAGGTTGGTTGACCGCATCGTGGTAACACTCCATAAAGTATTTTGTGTTTCCGGGTACATTTGGCGCCCTAGCATCGCTACTTGATTGACGTCCGAGGATTTTAAACAGAATCATATAATTGGCGTTTAAGCTGATGGTTCGCTGGATTTACCCTGTACAAATAAATTTTGCACTATATAAATAGCGCTAAGATTGCGGTGATGGACGACTGCGTAAACACCCCTTTGAAGCTCGAATTTGCGCTGGCTTGCTGCATCAAATCATCCACGATGAGAAGATTTGGTTTAGTGACGGTAGCAAATCATCATCATTCAGACTCTCTGGTATTCCTTGCACAAATTTAATGTCGTACAATTTAAGCACATCATCGTACAAAGGCTGCCAACAATCATACAACCAAACAATGTTTTCAATTTTCTTGAAATTAAATTCAAACCTTTTTCCAACAAAAGTTTCACAAAATAAGACTTTCCAGAATTGGACGGTCCGCTTATAACACAACTAAATGGATGTTGTAGTCTGAAATCAAAATCGGAAACATCCATCGACCCTCTGTGCATCATCATCATCTGATCAGTAGCCATAAGGAAGCGTGGTGAAATCGGGCAAAAGTCTGCGCTTATTATACACCACCTTAAACCTTTTAACGACTGATTTGTTGTGCAACGTGAGAGTCTTTTATCCCTCACAATGTTTTCTGTGTGAGCCAGGATGTATTTGGTACTATCATGCGACGTCACATAACTGTCAACCAGACCAATCAGGGTTTCCAGGCGGATGGCTTGGGAATTTTTAGCATTCAGCGTTATCCCTTAGCTTTCATACACACTTTCCCTTTGGACGCCTGGAAACCTGCGATTTAGGGTCGCTAGCGCAAAACTCTGTAATAAAATCCCCATCGTCTATTTCGCTCGTCAGCTCGCCCAAATGATCACCCAGAGGCGGCTCCCAGTCGCCGCCCCTAGACACAAACACAACGCTGTCTGTGTCCGAGTAAAGAAGACGATCACCGAGTCTGTCCATCAATTCCAATTCCAGTCGGGCGTGTGCTGTGGTGAACGCACCAATAAACACGTTAACGCCGCGACCCTTACAAACATCCTCTTTGTTGGGTTTATGCTGGACGAGAGCCACGTCGCCTGAGACGAATGAGAAATACGACAAGGTGTCGGTATTACCGAAAACGATTCTGGTGAAATCTTCGGCTCGCTCACCAGAGTCGTTTGAGGTAAGTTTGGTCTTAAAGAGAACCTACCCACAAGCTGTTCAAAATAAGTTTGGTGATCGCTCTCTGGGCAGCGTTGTGCTTGATCTTTTCGGGTCGAGTTGAATCTCTTTTTCAAAATATTCGCGAATGTAAGTTTCTCTCTCAGCGTCCGTGACAACATTCGACGGGTAACCCGACGCTTGTTGTTTCAACCGCAAAAAACGTTTTGACGTATTCGACAAACAACGTGTCTGACTGTTGTGGAAAATGCCAAACCTCGTCAATCTTGGCTACCACATAACCCTTCTCGATGGCTTTTAAAAGCTCAATGGATACCCAGGAGCCGGAGAGTGATCTTTCCTCATCCGTGTGGTACAGCTCGTGGTCTGGTTTTGATCGTGAGCGCAGGTTCGGCATAACGGAAACATGAGTTTTCCTTGGCATCTGTAAGGGAGAACAGGATGCAGTAATTTGCGGGAGGGTACACGGTCGCTTTGATAAGCCCGTAATAATTTTCAATCGGTTCAAAATTGTTGAAAATGATTTCTGAATGTTCAATCGGGTAGCTTTTCCTAGCCTGGCAGAAGGGGTAGAGGCTGGTGAAATCGAGATACCTTATTTTCTCATCTCCGCTCACTTTGTGATAGAGTTTATAAGCGTTAGTGCGCCCGCCAAACAGGGTGTCTCGAGGGTTCAGTCTCTCTGGGGCGGAATAACCGGTCATAAATTCTATCACAGAGGGATCGGTCTTTTTCATGTCGTTCCATTCACATTCCCAAAGAACCTCGATTTGCAAACCGTTACGCGTTCTGCAGAATTTCGATCTTATCGTCAAACTGTCTCCTGAGAACCCCATAGGGTACTCCCGACAAGGGTGAGACTCATGGGGTTCAAAGCGGCAGCAGTGCCCGTGGAAGATGCACCCTGCGTATTCTAAGCCGTGCCGCACACCGTCCTGCTGGTAGTAGCCGTCTAAAAAGTACTTACCGATCGATACTTCGCCGTGGTTTACGGCGTGGTGAACGTCCACGTTTCGAGTCTTTTTGACATACTCGAGCCATTCGATCGAGCCGCTTGAGTAGGACTTATTCTGATCGATGTACGCTTTGTTATGCGTGAGAGCGAGCGTGTTTCTGCCGAGATAATGTGTTTTAAAGACCCCCATCGAGCAGCCGGCGAGCGTCACGAAGCCAAAAGGGTCAAGTCCGGCGCATTGCATGAATGCCTCCCGGTATTTCATGCAACCTTCGCGTAATAAGACGACGTCGTTAACGCCGTACGCGTACAGTTCTTTCCTGAAGTCAAAGCACTTGCCCTCAACTGTGCTGTACCACGCATCAAACTTTTCACGGTCTTTATCCGACATGTTATCGTAGTTGTAGAACTTTTTGTCGGGGTATGGTCCGAAATAGTTCTCGTTTTCCACCCTGTTGAAAAGATGGGGGAAGTAGCCTTTTTCAGTCGTCGTTAAGTCTAACGCTACGGGCATTTTGGCAAGGGCCATTGGAAAAAATGAGTAACTATCGATGTATCAGCACAAACGATTCGTCAGACATGAAAATTATTTTACATCCTTGCATTATGACCTCAATAGCAATCCCGGCTTTGCAAAAATACTCGAGAATCAGAAAGGCGTCGAATCTGGAGGCGTAATGAGCTATGAAGCAGTAGCCATTATATCGGGGGTGTCTGAAGCGGTTGATTAGCTTAGCGATGCAGTCGGTACCCTCAGCCGTAAATTTCTTCCCTTTGAACGTGATTGCGCAAACAAAATTAGCCACGTGTCTACCGTTTCGTAACGCTGCTTCAAAATCGTAGAAGATGTATTTCTCGCATGGCTCCTTAGGCTCTAGGGGCTGTATGAAGCATTGGTGTGATCCCTGCCCCGTCAGACGTTCGACAATGGACGCATTTGTCCTGGGCACATATGTGTTTTGTTTTCTTGTCACCCGCTTTAACGTAGTAACGCCAGCCGCATAGTTTGCAGTATTTGATAATATCACAGGAGGGGGATTCTTGACCGGGAGGGGGGTTCTTTTTATGCATTTCAAGCAATAGCTCGATTTACAGTAACGCAAACAATCGGGGCAATGTATGGTTCTTTTAGGGAACCTGTGACATTCGGCGTCAAAACAGACATTGCAGGCTTGCTTACATCGATGGTCTCTGCGGTTGGTGTAACTTTTGTAACAAAATTGACAGACGTATGGCGAACCTAAGAACCCGGTCAGATTCATTATCATGTAGTAATGATCATCATGTAGATAGAGGAACACCGTTTTAGGGTGGAGTTCGTCACAATTTTTATGCGTTTCTAAGACCATGGCATTCGATCTGTGAAATACAACGATTTTAATGCCTAGTGCTCGCTCAAACGAAGCTATGTCGCTAAGAGCGATTCGGTCTTGAATTGAGAAGCCGACGCTGTTTTGGATGGTGACAGCCAGTTTTTCTAACTCACTCGGGTAGTTGGGGGTTAAGAAAACGAGCGAGACAAATAGAGAAACACAATTGATTCGACAAATTTATGGGACAGAACAAATTCGTCTTTTTTTGGATTACCTGATCAACGGCCAGATCTGTAAGTTTACGTCGTCGACCACCTCCTTGTCTGTTCATGGCTACGGCAGCCGATCTCGACAGCGCGTCCGATAATAACTGCTCGTTGCTCTGTAAAACTCTTTCAAATTTATCCATAAGCGTTTAATCCACGTCATAATCATTACCGGGTGTGAGAACACCGCTGATAGGTGTTTGTAGAGTGGGTGCCGACATGGTCATATTGATCACGGGGCATCGTGACCGATTTCTCTAGCGAAGGACGATCTCGCTCAACATGCCGTGTAAGGAAGTGTGATAAGAGGCCAAATCTGTAGAGTTAATCTCTCTCAGATTCATGCTCCTTCTCAACGACACACTGTTGAACCGAGGTCGCGGTAAAACGTGATATCCGTTAACGAACCCACCTTCTCGAATCAGCGTATCAATTTCCGCACGGCTTAATCGACTCTGTTTATTAGGCTCAGTCTCGCAAAGCGTCAACATTACCTGATGTGGGTCTCGTGTTGCTGGTCGATGGCTGTGAAGTATCATCACCGTCATGGTGCTCTGTGTCGCCGCAGTCAGGATCGGTGTCGGTACATGCTGGGAGTTGATTATTTAAAACACCACCATATTGTACAACAGGATTGTTGTTCACGCTTAGCACATGATCGTAAATTAATATTTGGATTTACAGCTAATTCAAAAGATCCAAATTAGTGGGGGTTGCGAAGATTCTAGATTAAACAAATACTGTTCTAAAGAATCCGGAAGCATTAAAAGCTCGTCCGCAGCAAACTTAGCATTTCAATCTCGTCCGGTGACAGTTCTGTGTCGCGCTCATAAAAGCTTTTGACCCATCCATTTTAGATTTCAGACCAAAACATGAAATATTACAAAATCATAGAGTATAGAAAGCATGCAAAATCATAGAGTATATGGAATATAAAAATCAAAGCATAGATGGAATATAAAAATCAAAGCATAGATGGAATATAAAAATCAATACATGATAGGTGAAGAAAACAACTACAACCATAAAAGTTTAATGGAATACATCTATATTGAATTTACTCCTCTGTACCATCAATGATGACGAGAATAAGATGATGAAACATGAGTACCAATTCGCGATGGAATTCAGTTACCCTACGATCGCTTCTATTAAATTCCTGATCCAGGGTTGATCTCATGGTCTGGATACGACTAAATGTTTGATCGACCGCATTTTGAATGAAGCGATCCTGTGTGTCCAATCGGCTACGTGTCTCGAGGTGAGAGGCGCGAGCCTCGCGCCCCAATGCGTCTAATGCGCGACGGGTTTCGTTGTGTGCTTCGCGCAACTCACTACGCAGCGCAGTCAAATTGCTGTTTATATCATCCTGTACGTCACGCAGCTCAATGTATTTGTTGTTTATATCAATCTGTGCGAAAACTCTTGACCTAATGTCTCTATCGAATTAGTACGCCTAGTATCGGTGAGTGGCTCGTCACCCGAGTGAGACACCGCCGGCACTTCTTCAACTTCAATGTCTTCTTCCGGCGGTGAGTTAAAAGGATATGATGTTTGACCCGCCTTTGTGCTTGTCCAAGTGATGCGTGAGGCGTATTCCAACTCGTCATGTGGTCAGGGCTATAACCCGAACCTGCTGTGTAGAAATATAACACAAAAATCTTAATGGTATGATTCAATTTGAGTTTAAATAAAAATAATGTAGATAGTCTTACCGTAAAGAAATACGCTGTCAAGACTCGCCGCAGGACTGCTCGGCGGCGCCGGACAAAGAGTTTTCCTGTCAGGACTGGTTTCAGGACTGATCGCCGGGTAAACGAACCGGTTTTCTCTCAGGACAGGCCGGTGAGGTAGAACGATCCGCTTTTCTAGTCTTCTTTCTCAAAGGTTCGCCGCTTGGTCCGGCGGTCTGGTCTAAAGCCGAGCCGGTAGGAACTATTTGATCCACAGAGTGCGTTGGAGTGGGGTCAGGTACGCCACGTCTATCTGCTACGACGACGCGGTGTGGTCTTCATTATCCTGTTGAATGGCGTCAACCAGCGGGAAGCCAGGTTGCGTAATAAACTGAATGAAGTCTAAAATAAATAATAAATTAGATTTCTCATAAACGTTAAGAAAAACATGACATAGGCGATGGGTCTTGTTTTACCATCAGTTGCTGTCCGCTCGACCACCTGAGGGCTCACTGCGAATAAAAAGAGAGACAATTAAAATATGTTCATTTTATTTTATTTTTATTTATTTTTATTATTATTTTTATTTTTTATTATTATTATTATACATTTTTATTTTTATAAAAGAGTAGAAAAATATCAGTCCTTACATGCATCGCCATCGAGAGCATCGCTTTCAACATTCGAACCTGCGGGCGAAAAATCCTGTTATGAATGGAAAACACATGTGAGTCGTTTTTATATGCTTTGTCTGATGACGAACCTACAGGCAGACGTTGAAAAATGTAATTCATTTTCAGAGTGTTATGTCACCCGGTGCTCTAGGGCCATCATTTAATCATAATAGAATGTAGTTTTAACTCTGGGACACCGGGTGGTGCCGGAGAGCGCAATTTCACCATGACAGGATGTAGTTTTAACTCCGGGACGCCGGGTGGTGCCGGAGAGCTGGTGAGCCACACGTATCAGTAACATGATGTGTTTAAGACAGCGGCTAAAACGAGCTTTTATGTTTTAAAATATCAAAACAGGTCGATCTGACTTGTGAAAACAGATACACGCGTCAAAACTAGTTTTGATACACGATATCATGCTCATTTAAGAGCAGTTAGCAACGTAGCACGCGCTGCTAAGCTAAACCATGCATTTCCTAACAGGGACGGTTCTGAGTCATGCTTCACAACCGGAGCGCCGACAGTAATGCGGTGGTATCTTAATAAAAATACATGAATAACGCTATGACGGGACGCTGATTTAATGCAAACAGACTTGAAAAATATACATAGCCCATAGCTGATAACACTTCCTGTGAGAGGAGCTCAGTCTTTTCATAATAAAAGCCGCTGGGTAACGCAATGGTAAAAACCCATAACAATATGTATTGTTTTGGGTACTGTAACAATACTAATTAAAACATCATTGCGGTAGAACAATCCTGCAAAACATTTATAATAAACTGATATGACTAAAAATCTTTTGAGATGCAAAAGTAATAGACATGTTTAAAACACTTGAATAAAATAAATATAGCCTGACAAAGATTGTTTTAAAATAAATCAATGTTACAGAAAACACTGTATCCAAAAATGAATGTTTAAAACAATAATGTATGATGGTAAGAATGTATCATTTGTCATGAAGGTGTGAAAGGAAACGAATTGTAGATCTTTTAGCAAAACAATCTCTCAAATCCACACCAATACCAGCATGTTTAAAGCATCATAGCAAAAAAATATAGAGAAAAATACTCACCGTTCTGCATTTTGATGAGAGAGAGTTGATGCGATGTTGCAGCCAAAAATTGTGTCGAGGATATATTGGATTTGTCCTGTATATATATGGTGATCAAATATTGGGTAAAAACACGGTTGTGTCCAATAGATGGCGCCATTGCACTATGCATTTTGGTACCTTATCTCGCAATGTGCCCGTGACCTGAGAGATACATGGGCCATATTTCACGCCTAACTGTCACAGACCGGGCGACTCCGTGGAAGAACTACTATCGATAAAGATTATAATTGTACAGATAATGTGTGTGTGTGTGTGTGTGTGTGTGTGTGTGTGTGTGTGTGTGTGTGTGTGTGTGTCTGTGCGTAACAGGCACATACACACACACACACACACACATAGATGCGCCCTGTTTTGAGAGGCCTGCTCAAGGTGAATGCTGCTGTGTGTGAAAAGAGGCCGGAGACCCCTGATTTCTAAACATTCAACTTATTGTTTCATAACCTGTATGTATAAACATTTAACTGATTGCATTATTTTTTATTTTATTTTTGACTCCATTTTATTTTTTAAACTGAAATAATGTTCAGTGGATTTTTTTTAGTAAACTATTCTATAAACAATCAACTTTTGTTCACAGCTGTGAACAGTCTTCACAGTGATTTTCACAGCCCCAGATACGCACCCGGGTGGAGGGAATTTCCTGATAACAGCGTCTTCAAAAGACAAAACCTTCTGTCATTTATTATACAGCCTTCAAAACAAAACCTCCTGTCAAAATCATCAAAACCTGCTGTCAAAACATCAAAACCATCAAAACCAACTGTCAAAATCATCAAAACCTGCTGTCAAAACATCAAAACCATCAAAACCTGCTGTCAAAACATCAAAACCATCAAAACCACCTGTCAAAATCATCAAAACCTACTGTCAAAACATCAAACCATCAAAACCTGCTGTCAAAACATCAAAACCATCAAAACCACCTGTCAAAATCATCAAAACCTACTGTCAAAACATCAAAACCATCAAAACCTGCTGTCAAAACATCAAAACCATCAAAACCACCTGTCAAAATCATCAAAACCTACTGTCAAAACATCAAAACCATCAAAACCTGCTGTCAAAACATCAAAACCTACTGTCATGACAACATGATTGATTATACCGGAAGTCCCGCCTTATACAGGAA
This sequence comes from Gymnocypris eckloni scoliostomus, assembly GCA_027564155.1. NCBI lineage: Eukaryota > Metazoa > Chordata > Actinopteri > Cypriniformes > Cyprinidae > Gymnocypris > Gymnocypris eckloni. The sequence goes on from CM050429.1 coordinate 12,779,958, forward strand.
GTCCCGCCTTATACAGGAAGTCCCGCCTATACAGGAAGTCCCGTCTTATACAGGAAGTCCCGCCTACACCGGAAGTCCCGCCTATACAGGAAGTCCCGCCTTATACAGGAAGTCCCGCCTATACAGGAAGTCCCGCCTACACAGGAAGTCCCGCCTACACCGGAAGTCCCGCCTTATACCGGAAGTCCCGCCCCTATACCGGAAGCCCCGCCCCTCAATCAATCATTTTGACAGGTGGTGTAGTATACTTACTACTGCTGTCAACAAACACTTCCTCATCCCATAACGCACAGCGCAGCTGGTTTAGTCCAAAAATGTGCAGTTCTTTTTGCAGTTGGGTCTGTTTGAGGTCGGATCGCGTTCTCACCACAAACGAACCGCTCCAGGGTTTGTTTGGTCCGCTTTTGGTGCGCACCCGAGTGCGATTGCTGCATTCTCACCTGCCCAAACGAACCACACCAAGAGGGAAAACGAACTATAGTGCGATTCAACCAAACTAAATGGGGCAGGTGTGAAATATCGCATCTAAGTCACATAAGACATATAGTCATATTGTGAAAAATAGTCACAATTTCAGAATTTTCACAATATTCTAGCGATATTGTCGACTTGATCGTACAGATATTATTTAAACTGAACTGAGCTGGATGATGACATCAATGAATTCAATGATGAACTACCTATATTTGAAAATTGAGTGTTTACTGTTGTCTTTTTACATTATTGACACACTATTTTCCTATTTAATACTGTAAAGCTGCTTTCACAATCTGTATTGTTAAAAGCGCTATATAAATAAAGGTGACTTGACTTGAATTGAGACATAAAGCCACATATAAGTTTTAAATTCACAATAGGAAGGTACTAAATATAGTCAAATTGCAAGATAAAAAGTATGAGATATTAGGGTTAGGGTTAGGGATAGAAAATCACAATGTGAAATATAAAGTCGTAATTTGGACTTATAAAGCCACATTATTAGATATAAAGCCACAATAGAAGATAAAGAATGTACACCTTCAAAGTAAAAATACTCTAATATAATGATTATCACATGCATATAAAGCCAGAAATTAAACAGATTTAAAATATAACAAGTAATCATTACAGCAAATTGACTAAATTCACAAATGTTTTTCCATTGTAGTTTTTTATCAACAAATGCTATCTTACTATTATAAACAGTTATTATAAAATCATTATTATATTAGCACACATCTTTAAAATAATATGCAGTGACTAACTAATCGCTGTTCTGAAAGATAGCTCACTATGCAAATAAACAGATACATTACATAAGAATCACTGTCTATTAGTCTTCCTGGGGTCCAGAGAATTATGAAAATGTACTGTCATAACATTGGAATCAATATAGAACAGTACTAAATTAACATTGTATAACACAGAAAGGGAAAGCTACATTGTAAAAATGTTTCTACTAGTGATTTATTCTAATGTTTTATTCAATTCAAATATGGTTCATGTGACTTAACCTGATACACCAAAGAAATTAATGATGACTGCACAGTTTATTATTTTTGCAGATATAGCTGAATGCTGGAGGCAGGCCCAAGGGAGAGAGAGGGTTAAATGAGCATAGTGAACGAGTGTGAAAGTGAAATGTGAGGGGCTACAGAGGAATGTGTGTCATTGCTCCGCATCCCCGTCCCTCTGTTCTTTGCTTTTATTTTTTAATTGGACCCGGATTGCAATTTGCAGCTCTCCGGGGGCCACTTTCCCCACAGGGGTGTAATAAGCTATTAGCCCCTCACCCTCTAACGCCTAACACTAATCGTCATGGACAGCCCTTTGTGCAGTACTGGGACAGGGTCCGTTATTGTACAACCGACCTCCTGCCCTGGGACAACAAGGGCAGCTAGGGGTGCGAGGAGGGAATAGCTTCTCTACATTCACCCTGTTAAAACAAAACACACACATTTCCTCTCTTTCTCTCTCTGGCAGCCACAAGCTGATCCCCTCACTGTTCACTGCTATAGTCGACACGGCGTCACTCAAATAAAACTAGTGAATTAAACACAGGCATGATCTATATGGATATTTATTTACTTCAAAGCTTCCATATGAGAAGTGGAGCTGATGGAAGTGACTGGCTCCGCTGTTTACATGTAGGAGTTTCTTCAAATTTGGGAACTTTTATGTCCTAGAGAATAATTTTTATGAACAGATTTTATTACAACTAATGGAATTTTAGTCTTATATGAAAACGCTTTTTAATAACATGATTTATTATTTTAAATCTATTATCATCTAAAATAAATTAAATAAGCACAAACTGCTTGAAATTGTGAAAATAATTATTTATAGCTTTTGTATTGTTATTTATTGCAGCTGTGCCACAGTTGTTGGATCATTTTCACTACAACCAACAATTTTGCCCCTAATAAAGTTTTTTCTAAAGTTTTTGAAAACAATGCCATTGATGTCCCCTTGTAAACTATAAAATGTTTGTAGGCATGTGGAAATTTCTTTACAAAGTGACATTGTCAGCTACTGGCCTGGCATGGATAATGCAATTTTTTTGTAATTTTCACGGATCCATGTGAAAAGGGATTGTTTTGACAATATGTACACAAAATGTTTCAAAAACACAAAAAGAAAACTCTATATTTTGTAGTACATCGTCATTGTGCAGACGTACTCTAAATGTACTTGGCTACCAAGAAAGAGCTTAATATGAAGTATTAGATATGTGATGTGTAACAATTCTAGTCAAGTTGCAATTGTCAAGTTATGCAAAAAGTGTGAAAATATTGTGTTTAGGATCCATAAAATTACAATGCCATTGTATTCTGCCAAAAACGTTCAAATGTCAGTTCCATGACAGCCATTTCCATATGTGGTGGGAATTTTCATGACTTCAGAAAAAAAGAAGAAATTACAGAATTCAGGGAGTCTATTTTCTAAAGGTCCATAGGACCAAAAGCACCCTTAGCTAGAGAAATCCCCAAATAACCAGTGACCTCACTAATCAACTCAATAGAGTTGGGCTTGTTGCTCCAAAAACAAAATTAACTTTAATTAAACTGTAATGGGATTACTTTACTAATTACCCATTCTGAACAGTATCATATCTCTAATTAATTTTCTTTAATTTGATTAATTAACTTTTACTAGATGGACAATAAAGAGAAAATTGTAATTTCAAACTTTTTTTATAAACTTCCACCTTGACAGAGACATATTCTCTGAGCGCTTGATGGATATGGCAGTTGGTGACATGTGAATGGTTATGAATCCTGCATATGACTAATCATGAGCCCTGTATGTTTAGCATAATAATGGTGTGTGTGTGTGTGTGTGTGTGTGTGTGTGTGTGTGTGTGTGTGTGTGTGTGTGTGTGTGTGTGTGTGTGTGAATGAAAGACACATGTTGTGCAGAGCAGAAGCAGGTGTATAAAGTGGGAGGTCTGTCTGCGGTCAAAGTCCTGGGACACTTGCCAGTGCACGTCTGCCTCTTTGCTCTCACCTTAAATGCTTCAGACATCTTTGCCATTCTTGGCACTATCTCTCTTTCCTTCATTCCATCTTTCTAGTCTCTATATGTTTTCCAGTGTTGTCCTGTAGAGTCAATTAACAAATCACTCACACAGGTGTCACTTCCAGGGGAGTTTCTAGCCGTATGTTGTTGCCCCTTTGACATAAGGTCAGAGCCGTTATCTGCAGCTCCATTAGATGCGCTCTTCAAGATCTGTAGTGTCACCCCTTCACCAACCCCTCCAGGCTGAACATCTGGTCAAGCCGGGTTCTCTGAGCCATGAGAAGAGCTCATTAAGAAGACCGGTGTCCAAGCCGAGCAACAGGCCCACTAATCCAGCCCACTGCCCCTCACAGACAGGTTCATCTGGGGGACGAGTGCAGTCTGCATGAAGGGAGAAACTTCATGGGGGGGGGACTATACAGCAACTGAGAGCTCATGTGATTCCTTATGCCTGAGTAAATGAACACCTGAAAATGTTTAGCACATTAATGAGACACCCGTTTAAAACTAAAATCTCTCATTATGCGCTTTATGAGAACTAAGGAAGCTTCCTTCCTGCTTGATTAGTCTATAGTGTTGTGTATATCAATGAGACATTATTATAGTTATTATTTCCCTTTTTTGTATTTTGTATTTTCCATATTCATTTTAATTTTAGCTAGTTATTGTTTTGCAGTTTTTTAGTTTTAATCTATTTCATCAAGTACTTTTTTTGGCTTTAGTTTTGTTTATATATTTATATTGTGTATATAGTTTTGTATATATGATTAGCTTTAAACTAATTGATTAGACGAATCCCGCGAATCCGGAGCTATATTAAAAATTGTCCTGGCTCTTCTAAGCGTCATCATTGCAGAGGGCGGGTGTTTCTGTTGAACAGTCCAAGAGTTGTTAAATAAAGCGTGTGTGTCCATAATAAAACGTGCCTCACATGGCTCCAGTAGCAAATCCATGCTTGTTTCTAGAAAAAAATATCCATATTTCTAATGTAATAAACACTTTTCTCTCACTTCCGGTATCTGTCGTACACGGAAGCCGTTCCGGTGGATGACGTAGGACGTATGTGTCGCGAGCGCCTATTGAGATATGCTAGTCTCACGAGTTTGTTCACAGTTTCACAAGTTTCCTTACTTTATGAAAACTAGTCTCCTCTTTATTTGACGTCTTTTGGACTGTTCAACATAAACACTCACCCACTGCAATGGTAACACTTGGAATAGCCAGGACAATTTTAATATAACTGTTTGGATTCATCTAAAAGAAGAAAGTCATATACACATAGGATACCTCTAGGGTGAGCTAATTTTCATTTTTGGGTGAACTATCCTTTTAACTACAACAATCCTGGTTTACAAGTGCAATAATCAAGCTTGAGCTGGGTTTTGCATAGTCATCCAACAGTCTTAATCTTCATTAGTTGCTAGGTACAACATATGCAGTAAATGGTACATTATTAGAATAATTTGATAAGATAACATTGATAAGTTTCCAACATCAAACATCATATATGTTATAACATACTTTTTTCAACAGCTAAATTAACTGTAAATGGCTGACTCTAGATGTCTTGCTCATTCAAGTTAAAATGGCTGTCTGCTCTTATGTTAAAAAAATGGTGGTGATACCTGTCACAGATCAGCCAGGTCCCATCACATGCACCTCCCAATCACAATGCACTCCATTGCCTGAGTATTAATTACACGCACCTGCACATCATCAGCACCCTCATCAGCCAGCATACAAAAGCACACACCTCACACCAGCTCATGGTCTGATCTCGTTCATAAGAAGTGGACTCATTCTATACTCTTCAAGCGCTATCTAGAAATACCTACCTTGTATTTCTCAAGTGAAAGTAACAAAACCAAGTAAATATTTGGTGACTACAACACTTATTTATTGCTATAAATGGAACCATAAGAAAAGGGTGTTTTATAAATACTGTAAGCATAGCTTCTTTTGTGAAAACCAGACAAATCACACTGACCAGTCAGTCAGACTGAAATAGAAGCAGCAGGTTCTATTCAAAGCTATTGAAGGATTAGTTCACTTACATAATAAAAAAATCCTGATAATTTATTTACCCCCATGTCATCCAAGATGTTCATGTCTTTCTTTCTTCAGTTGAAAAGAAGTTAAAGTTTTGAGAAAAACATTCCAGGAACCTTCAACTCGTTGGCTCTCATTGAAGTCTACTATATGGAGAAAAATCCTAGAATGTTTTCCTCAAACACCTTAACTTCTTTTCTCCAAATAGTGGACTTCAGTGGGACCCAATGGGTTGAAGGTCCAAATTACAGTTTCAACTCAGCTTCAAATGGCTCTACACAATCCCAGCCAAGGAATAAATGGCTTATCTAGCCAAATGATCTGTCATGTTCTAAAATAAAAAGTATAGACTTTTTTACCACAAATGCTCGTCTTGCACTAGCTCTGTAATGTGCATGCGTGATTTCACACATTACGTAATCCCGTTGGAAAGGTCACACGTGGTTAATTCTTCGTCTGTGTACTTCGGTTCAAAAAGGTAGAGTGTCCAACATCGTGGTTTTACCTTTTTTGTATTGGGTGTTTGACTTTCTTTGCTCATTCTCTTTGTAAAGCCCCAGTGGGGCGGTACTTCCACCTACGCCATGTGTGACCTTTCCAATGTGACTATTGTCATGAGCTACAAGAATGCCTTAGTTCAGTATAACTTAGTATACACATGTAAATGTACAGACTCAAGTATATTTTGAATTCCTCAAATAAACATATTTCCCTCCATCTCACCACCGTATCTTGCTTTATTATCCCTTTTTCTTTACAGTTGTTTTGTGTTTTTAAGGCTTTGCTGAATGACCGCCTTGTAATTCCTGAAGGTCAGCTCCCACCAGGTAACCCTGTATGCTTTGGATAGGCCGGCACCCCAGACACTGATTGGTTTAGACAGAAGCAGGCAGGAGGGACGAACATCTGGAGAGGGAAAAGCTCCCTCAAGTGTGGTAGCTACTTCTTTCCTCATGACCAGACATGACCCAGCAGCTCAATCTACAGTAGACAAACCCAGTCTTCCATATACTCCCGCTCGCTGTTTTCCCAGACTAAAATGGGCCACCTCAAGCCTTTAGGGCCGGGAGATCTCTAAAAAATAACTGAGATGTGGATGGATCAGAAGATATCACAGTTTATATTTTAATAAATAAAATCGCAAGCGCTTACAACGTTAACTAACTGCACAGTCAGTGGTGGTTTTGTCTGGAAAGAAGGGGGTGCTGTGAACTTGGCTCTGTATATGTTATTATGGTTTATTCTGACCCAGGCGAGAGAGAAAGACAGAAAGAGGGGTGAATGTGTGACACTGTGAGAAAACGAGAGAGGTGGGCACTAGCAAGTTGTTTACAGTGTACACAGGTCTGTGGTATTAATGCATCAAACTCACAGCTTTGTGTTATGGGTAAACACTCTCAGCGGCCATGACACCAGCTCACACACACTGGGTTATGTTGACAGTTATCGTTTCAGGGATTGGACTCAGTGTCGTGGAAGAGGCAAACTTCCTGTCGGAGAGCTTCTGCTGAAATTACACCATGCAGTTGCAACACGTCGACAATTGTGAAGGAAGGGCATTGCTTGAAAACACTCACACAGAAGCGGATGAGACTCAGCCTGAGGTTGTTTTAAACTTCCATAATCTGTGAGAGTTTGAGCGATTGTGGGCTGGCGGGGGGTTCAGGTGCACGGCTGGGTCATTGGCGTCGCTCTGTTAGTTTTAAAGGGTCGGGGGGAGGGAAGGGTCAAACCCCCTGCACAGACGGACTGATATTCCTGTCAAAAACTTGAAGCAGAGCCCAAACACAGACTCACAGACACCTTGCTGGAAACTCTTTCTCATTCTTTCTTTTTACATTTGACAAAGTCAACAAGCAAACATTTCTCATCACTGATGCGTTTCATCTTTAACTTTTACATCAATTATGGTAAAAACACTATGCTACTATATTATTAGACATACTAGGTTGAAAAGTGATCCTACCATTATTGTCACTATTATAAAGGTAACTACATTAGCATCCACACCAGCAGGCAATAACATTCTGTTTATTAAGAACACATGAAGCAATTTTGGCATTGCTGCATTAGATGCTCAAGCTTTTTAAAGTTGGATGGATTCTGACTGGCTGTTAATGATTCCATTGACTTTGTTCCTCTGTGTTGTTATCATTATAGTTGTAGTGTGGACTTCCCTAATTAGAAAGATTAACACAACTTTTGTTATCGCCCTTGGTGTGAATGTGTGCAGTTCACCTAAAATAAAAAATTCTGTTATTATTTACTTTCCTCAAGTGGTTCCAAACCTGTATAATTTTTCTTCTTCTGCTGGACACAAATGGAGATAGTTTGACGAATGTGTGCAACCAAACCCATTTACTTCCATATTTTGTTTTTCTGTATTATGGGAGTCAATGAGGATTCCATCAATTGTTTGGAATAACTTCAAGGTGAGTAAATTATGACAGAATTTTCATTTTTGAGTGAAACATCACTTTAAGTATAGTCTTAAGTAGTAAAATTTCAGTTAGTTGAATGATATACCACTGAAAAAGTTAAATTATTTAACTATTCTATTTAACAATTTGAAAAAAAAATCTATTTACATAAAAATTCCATTAAAACATTAGCATGTAGCCTTCACATATTTTTCCATCACATATTTTTCAACAGTGCTTTAGAATGGTAATTGAAAAATTAATAATAAAACTAAAGAACAACAAATGAAAACATATTACATGTAACAGAAAAAGTATAGTAGTCTGCATTTACACACACTTGGACTTGTGCATATCTATTTTGTCATCACATCAAAATATCATCCACAATCAATCAGACTCAATCCCACATTTAAATATGATTGTCAGTCCCAAAATTTTCTTTGTTGGTTATTATGAAAGGTTTCATAAACGTGTAGAACTTGGACTTGTGTGAATTCTGACGGAAACGTGTCAGATTGGCCATTGCGTTCATGTGCTCAGTTGACATGACTGTGATTAGCAACACTGCTCCACGCGTAAAAAACATGCTGTAAATAGAAATCTTTGTTGAAGCAAGAAAATAAAGGAAAAACAAAAGAAAGAAAGAAACGGTGTGTTGCTGCCAAATATTGCACAAATGTTACATTTCAAGCAGTGCTGTATGTTGCTAACATGCTAAAAACATTTTGGATCCTATTTACACCTGTATTTAGTGTTGTCCATTTGTGATTGAATCGATCAAAACATCTTAATACTAGATGTAAACAGGGCCTTAAAGTGACATGCAAAGGAATCTTATAGGGGAGGTAATGGCCTATGGTTAATGTGTGAATGAGATGATGATTAGAGAGCAGCCTTTCGTAAAGAGCAACTCAAAATGATTCATAACAAAAAAATGCATCATTTGTCTATCAGCCCTTGATGGAGAACAGCCTATCATTGAACAAATAGGGCTGAGACGGTATACAGACTGACAGCAAAGCGAGCAGATGACTGTAAACACCAATGACATTGGCGAGAGGCTGGGCTACACAGCAAACCTCTGTGTTGTCTCTCGTTTCTATACGTACAGTACAAATATCACAGTGGCATCCCGGAACGCTAACGACGAGGGTGTTTGCTCTGTTATTCACCTGGATTGGCAAAAGTATCAAAGGGCTGAAATCATATTCACACTTTGCACTTTGATGAGTCCTTAACTTGCTGCAGCGTGTAGAAGACACTGAAAGAAAGTAAACCTCAACCTTGAAAGAAAAGAAGGGAAACTGTTTAAAGTTTAAGCAAACAAAGCAAATACACAGATGTGTGAACATCACAGAAACTAGAGTAATAAAAACCTGCTATAAAATCCACTGGTTGAAATGTATTTGTATAAAGACCTATTGAAAATAATTCATTACGAGCTAAAATCCCATTTCTGAAGTCTTAGCGCAGCATTAAAAATCTTTCTTCAGCAACCTTTCAAAAGACATGCACACACACACACACACTTAAACACACACATCTCCAGTCTGAGACTTCAAAGGCAGGTGGAGTGAAACCATGAAATTACAGGTAAGGTGTCACTTACTCCTTTGAAACCCAGCACTGCTCAAATCCAGGCAAGACCTGGCCAGCCCTGGAATTAGAACAAATGAAAAAGAAAAAGAAGAAGGGAAGAGAATGACAGAAGTGGAGGGGAGTGGCAGAGGAGTGGAAGGGTGATTTAACAAGCCATGTTGACAATATGGCAGCTCTATAAAAAAGGGTCTAATTTCTGCAGTAAATTACCTCATATTACACTCTCACATTACACTAATGCATATCACACAAACACTGCACACACGTCAATACTATATATATACATGTATTTCATCCCGATTACATTATTTTAGAGCTTATCAACTTTTATAAATATGTTCATCATGTCGCAAAAATACTAGGGTATCATCGTTTTTGTATTACGGTATGGCATTTTTTAAGTATCATGAAGTAGTATTGTACCATGGTTCAGCACCATGATGTACGGGTGTTTCTTTAGGTAAAGGCACTTTAACTTGCCAAGTTTAATTGTTTTTTGATAAAAAATTCGTTTTTTTGTGACATGAAGACTATGAAGATCACATTATCTTATGTCTTCTACCAAACTTTTATATATATCTTCTTCCACTTTTCATAATGATTTTTACTACTTTCAAGTATATTCCTTTTTGTTTATTATTTATTCTCTAAGACCCATATTTTTAATCTTAAGATGCATGTATCCATTATAACTAAATTATTATTGGTTAAAAATGAGAATCTGAATATAATGGGAAAGAAATCTATATTTATTTTATGAAAACAATTACTTTCAATTGTTGTCCCTCATGTTTATCATAGCATATAGTTTACATATTCACAATTTCCATCATAGAAACAATACTGACATTACATCAGTTTGTATTCTTTCCAAAAGTTGGTGTACACTGTAAAAACATGCAAGCCGTTTCAACTAATTATTATTTAGTAACTAGTTCCACAGAAATTATTCGTTCAATTTCTGACTTCAAAGTGTTATCTGCATTGTTATTTTTAGTTGGCTCATCCGTTACTGAACTAGTTTATAGTCCATTCAACTAAAATGTTTTAATTGGTCAAACATTTAGAAGACTACAGCAAGTTATGTCAATCAAATTTTTACCGTTTACTCCATGTGTTACCTCAACTAAGATTTATTATTTGGGCATCATAAGAAATTGCTGGGGAACTACTTAAACATATATTTTTATAGTTCAACAAAATTATTAAAATTATTAACTGGTGTTTATCAAACACTAAAAACACACACAGTACAACACATAATAGCCTTTATTTAATAATGGTCTCCATTTATAAAAAAAATCATACAGACTAAACACACAGGATTGATGAAAAAAGTCACCTATATCTTGGATAGCACGAGGGTCAGTAAATTAACAGAAATACATTTTTGGGTGAACTATCGCTTTAAAGCTCCAGTTGACAAACATTACATCTGTAATACAACTGCAAAATTCAGTTTAAACTGTTTAATGAACTAAGAGAAGAAAGACTAAAAGAAGAAGAACTAAACAAGTTAAACAAAATGTTAACAAACAAACATTTACAAATATTACTACTGATCACAATTACATCTGTAAAATGAGGCAGAAGTAAAAATAAATGAACCAAGTATTACAGTAAATAAAATAAAATCAAGTCAACTTTTATTTATAGCGCTTTATACAATACTGATTGTTTCAAAGCAGCTTTACAGCGTCAAACAGGAAAATAGGTTGTTAATAATGCAAGAGGACATTAACAATTTTTCCATAATTTTATTAATTGGATTTTTTACAGTGTACTTTTTCCCCAAAGCAACAGCATTGTCAGTAAAGACAACACTTATACTATTTTTTATTTTATTTTGCTAGGTAATTAACTTTAACAAGACAAATTACATTTCAATGTAATTATATTTATGTTTTTAAATGTAAATGACATCCACATCAATCCATGCTTAGACATTATTAGTGGATGCATTTTTTAAAGCTACTGGGAGTGTTTTGAGAAAGTTTAATTTTTGTGCAGGGCCAAAGCTTAAAAATAGCTAAGGAAACCCTATATATCAAGAAACACCCATAAATCTAGAAAGTATTTTCTTCTGATATCATTATTGTATGGTACTATGACGGTATTTTACGAAGTCCTCCTGAGCACATTTATATGACCTACTTCACCAACAGTTATAAATACTTTATTTAGAAACATTATTTAGAACAATTGTTTTGAAACTTAGATTTATGCATCATCTGAAATCTGAATAAATATGCTTTCCGTTGATGTATGGATTGTTAGGATAGGACAATATTTGGTCAAGATATACTAAAACAATCAGGAATCTGAGGAAAAAATATTAAGAAAATCACCTTGAAAGTTGTCCAAAGAAAGTCCTTAGTAATGAATATTACTAATCAACAATGAAGTTTTGATATATTTACAGTAGGACGTTTACAAAAGATCTTCATGGAACATGATCAGACTCATGACTGGTTTTGTGACATAATTCTTCATCAAAATAAAGAGATCCTCCATTTATCAAATCATCCATGGCTGACACAGATAAGATAATGGCAGTACACCACACACAGCCTTAGGCACTTATTTCAGGGATGTATTTGCCACACACAGGTATCTCTCTAAAGATGAACTGATACAAACATGTCTATGACCGTGTTTGCGTTTGCGTCTGTGTATGTGTTTTAATCCGCTGTGAGTGTATCAGTACAGAGATTCTTCAGATAACTGCTCGAGTTAGATTAAAAACACGTCCATTCCCAGAGCATGCAGCAGCGTAGGTCTGTGGTGGGGAGAAGATGACAGAAGAGTGTTTTATACTCTGCAATAACAGCACTGTGCTCTGTGTGAGCGTGTATGACATTGTTATCATCCCGAACACATGCCAGCCAAACCACTGTATTTTTCTCCACTTCCTCATAAAGCTCATTATCACTCATTTGCATCACCCTATTTATTGATATTTTAGTTATTATCACATTATTTTCCCTTTTTTTATTTCAGTGTCTTGGTACTTTATAAAAGGGATTTTCACACTGAGCCAAACCCTAAGTTATTGACGTTCCAAACCTCGCTTTTAACCCCTGTATACGGAAAGAAGCAGACACCAATCTCGTAGCTCAGATTCATACGCTTTGGGCTGTCACAGAAACACCAGGTATATCAATAAGTCCATTCAAGGAAAACGAGCAAATATGGCAATATATATATCTTGTATACTCCGAGATGTTTCAAGAAACCCACCTGCAAAGCTACCTGAAAACTATATGCAAGTGCACCGAGGGCAAAAGCTGCTTTAAACACAAAGGATGGTCACACTAAATGTTGATTTAATTTAGTTAATAGAAGTTAATTGATAAAGAAAATCTATGACATTATTTTGACAGCATCCTCATTTCACAGCAAGTGCATCAAACCTTTAACAGCTTTGCTGTTAGTTTTCTTGAAACATCTTGGAGACGTTGCCACAGTTCTTCTGGATTGAGTCTGTCTCAGTTTCTTCGTCATTCCAGACAGACTGGATGATGATCAGATCTCTGTGTGGAGCACTGGCTGTTGTCAAATAAAATCTCACTGGATTACTACAATTCATGGTAAAATTAAAGTTTGGAAATGTAAACTGATATTTCCCACTGACACACTAGAAAAATACAGAAATAACTGACTTAAATCCATTTTTTAGCTGCTGAAAATACTAGTGTTCTAATCATTTTGGCAACCACTTTATAACTTTAAAAAAATGTATAACACTTTATTTTAAGGTGTCCTTATTATACACGTTATATTTGCTTACTATTATAATAACAACAAATGATGCATAATTTCATGCAAGTAACCCTAAGCCAAACCCCAATCCTAACCCTAACCATATATTAAATTACATGTAGTTAATTAATATTACTCCATCCGTAAATGTTTATTTACACTGCAACAAGCACACCTTAAAATAAAGATCAACCAAATATATTGTATTTTGTTAAGGAAAAATGACTGGAAAAGTGTTAAGAACTAAAAAATGTGACGAGTTTGTCATGTTCTGACCATAAAGAGCAGTTTAAAACCACAATTAATTGTCTGGTTTCTACAACTTTCACTTAGGAGGCTCCTGAGGTAAAGTTGTCGAAATAATAGGAGCAAAACTCTGCCTTTAAACTTCAAAAAAGCAAAAATTAGAAATGTATTCTGATAATTATCAATATCGACTAGCATGAAAAAATTAATTGTGATCTTTTTTTTTTTGGCCATATCGCCCAGCCCTACTTTCAAGTTATGTGAAATATGAAACAAGATAACCCTGGACTCTGTTTACCTGGAATGACCCAGAGTTAACTATTTCACATGTGAAAAGCTCTATGGCGTAGTACACTTTATTATATGTCATTTATATGTATTATGTGTGGTTTTATAGATAATATATACACACTTTTAAGTGCATAACCGAGTGACCGATTCAAATTTTCAGATGGAGTAAAAAGCTGGAGGATTCGTGACAAAAGAGACAATTTTGCGTTTCATGGGAAATGATGTAACAAGGAACCTGAGGCTTTAAAAACAACACCGAGCTCAAATCAAAGCCGCCAGGAAAAGGTTCAAACAAACCTATGCGCCACTGCCGACAGACACACATTAGCCGTTTCCCATGCAGCGTTCTGGGACCGTGTGTGGACATTACGTCATGTAGAGCACAACTGTCTGTCAAACCTACATAAATACATTTCGGGTACACAACTGTATTAATTTATGCAAGGTTTAAAGTATGCTTAAGTAAATGTGATTAACTATATACATTGTATACCTAACGAGTCTTGACACATGTCCCAAGATACCAATACGTCAGTAGAAGACAAGTTGTGCCAGGCTGACACATCATCACGTCATCATGTGATGGGAGAAGCGTTCTTGCTTGAGTATCTGTGTGTGTGTGTGTGTGTGTGTGTGTGGACAGGGTGTTAGAGATGGATGTGTGGCTTCCTGTGGATGCTGACAGACTCAAACGAGGCCTGAGCAAAACAGGAACCTCAGGTGTGATTCAAGCCATCACAACAACACCGAACAAACCTGGACGGTCCTAAATCCACACTAATCAAATATATATAACAGATCATTAAGAGTTAATCATCAGTTATAAGTCAACTATGCAGTCCTGATATATGTCACAGATAAAGCATTTGATTTAGGCTTCATATAAGACATAGTAATACAAAGTAACCATTGACAGGACTTTGTTATATACTTATTTACATGTGAAATACTATTTGATTTATTTATTTAGAAAATAAAAAGAATAGTATTTAGCGATTGGCTAGATTTTTGCTTTACTCCATTAAAGTCTTGCATGCTGTTATTACTATTAATTATTTTTGAGTATTGTTTTAATGTTTGGGATTTTTTTTGTTTTATCACAGAATCCTATCCACTCGTGTTTGTTTAATGCTTGAAAAAAAATAAAAGGTCTGTATATATGCGTGTGTGTATATTGTTAGATAATATTGAATGTTTAGGACTCAATTAATTCCATCTCAAATTAATTCAAATGATTTTGTTTCTGCATGTTTTTCAAACTTGTGTTTGAATTGTGACAAAATGTCCTGATATGTAGCGTACGGTACTGTTTAGCACCTTTCAGATTTCAAGGTTTAGTCAGTTAATTAGTCATTAGTATTCGGATGAAGTTTATTTACCTTTTATTTCATGACCCTCCCTGTAACCACAGTTCTGTAAACACACACACACACAACCTCCTTTGAAGGAATTTGTAAAAGTCTTTTGCGGCAATACAAAATACTATTCAGTTTAGATTGGCAACTGCAGGGGGATTTTTACTGTTTAGTAAAGAGAGCATAACGATTGTTGAAAGTTTGTGGTCTCCCTCTAAAAGCATGATCTCTACATTTTGCAAATAGGTGAGGTACTAATTGGGTTGTAATTAGTTCACCTCCTTACGTTGAAGCAAGCAGCTGTAATAAAACCACCAGCGGCCCGAGTAATCAGTAGACGAGTCAACCTCTAAAAGACTAATCTTGTGGTTGACACTTCCTCCATTCCATAAAAGAAATATGCAGCGGCTGATTAATGCACGGTAAATGTGAATCAGACATGCATATGCTCTACGTCTGCTAGCGCCTTATCATTCAGAATCATCTCTAGGGAAGCCACTTAGCAAGACAAATATCTCAGAGGGTGGAACCTTCTATGAGCGAAACCACAGAGAAAAACACAGTCTGTGAGGTTACACAAAGCTGCTATTGTTCTTCATTGCATCAAGATTAAATTAAGTGCTTTAATATTCTCATATATCTTTTAGCAGGCCGGCTCCTGAGAACCCTCGTCTAGATCAGCCGCAGGGAAACAGGTGGAAAGGACTGTGGTCTTGCCACCCACCCCAATACAAAATGTGTCTTCTTAACAGCTCAGCAGGGATAAGAAAAAAACTAAAAACACTTTAATTAGATATTAACAGCTTTATTTTGTTATGCATGAGTCATCTGAATGCCATTCAATATGGAAAACCAATAAAGTGAGATCTGCGCTTTGGTCGGGCATGCGATGTGCCATGTTTTTGGCATGGCACGGCAGACTGCATTTTTCAACACAAGGGTTTGTTGCTTCACTAATTACATGGCAGGTAAAGGCAGATGTAAGCAGCCTTCGCTCATGACAGGTGACAGTTATTGACAATCAACTCGTCTAGCCATAATAAAGCCTAAGGGAGAGGAACCGACACTTCCAACCTAAACATCGTCAGAGCACGTATCAAATGTGGCAGCTTTGGCCTTGACAACTGTAACTATGTTCGACAAATTAGTCAGAGAAAGCGGCAGTGTTTATAAGGCTGAATATGAAAGAGATCGCCTCTCTCGAGACTGACACCCTGATCCATGTTGGTCCTGGTTTGTTTTTACTGCAGGAGATTCTGAGTGTAATATGTGGGGATTCCTGCCTGTCAATCACGGGTTCAAAGGAGGATATGGGTATCTGGGACATGACAGACCATGCATGAGACGGCGTGGTAGACATCTCTAGTATGCAAAAAACCTTTGACGTATTTTTTAAACTGAGCTTCTCTGAGGCTTGTTTCAAATCTGTGTGCAGTTCATGGCATTCTTTCATTCGGGTGACATCTGCTATGCCAGACTGCATGTGGTGCATGCCCTGAAGGAGCTTCCCTTTCTGAGGAGAAGATTATGGCTGATGCAACCAGTCTGCTTGGAGCCTCCTCGGGCTGACAGCCTCAAATGGGCCGCATTGGGTGCTGCAGAGGATATAAGATGCTTTCCTGTTTGTGGATGGTGCTTGCGTGTATAAGTGTATTCAGTTGCACTCAAAGCAGTGCTGAGTGACTGTTAGTGTTGGGTGGAAATGGCCGTGGGTCAGTGATTCCGGGTTCCTCTTTACCACTGCTCAGGTCCACATCAATCCCAAACACTTATTCACACACTGTCATCTGAGCTTCAAAGAGCGGTTTCAACACTTCAAAGGTGCACAGAGTCACATTTAGGCACATATACATTTCTGTATTAGATAAATAACGGCGTGTATTTAAATTGCTTACTGCCAGTAGTCAAGGCCTTCTGAATATGGTTGGATGTGGCCCGAAAATAAATCTGTAAACTATGCTAAATGTGAAAATTAAGTGCAACTAACCACATAATCTTGGATAAAAAATAATAGGCTTATCGTAGTTTGATCTAAATAGGTTTTAATTTTAAAAGGGAGGAGAAAACACTTCTCATATCTTTTGTTGTTTACATCAAAGGCTGTGCCGTCAGACTCTATGGTATTTTGGCACAAATTCATCGGTCACTTTGTAGATGCAAGCCAAATTAGACAGATGCACGGCATGCCCTGCATTCTCTTGACCATTAACAAAAGTCCCAACAACAATGTGTTTTGTGCAAAGAACTAATGACTGCTAGGAGCATGAAACCATTTAAATTATATCATTTAATATATATTATGCATATTATTGGCCATATACATGAAGTATTTTGTAATAAAAAAGGAATAGTTCACCCATAAATTAAAATTTGCTTAAAAATACTCACCCCCAGCCCATCCAAGATGAGTTTGTTTCTTCATTGGAACAGATTTGGTAATGTAACATTACATTTTTGGGTGAACTATACCTTTAAAAATAAAGGTAATCCAAAAATGAAAATGTCAATATTTACTCACTCTCATGTTGTTCCAAAGCTTTTTAACTTTGTTTCTTCTGTGGAACACAAAGGGAGATGAAGAATTGGTAACCAAACTATTTTGGTGATGACCGACTTCTGCCGTATATAAAAATAAAGTTTGGAATGACATGAGGGTGTCGTTTTTGAGTAATTTATTACTTAAAAAAAAAGTTTAAAGACATTTTCATGTACTTTTCTTTGTCATACACAATTTTACTAGTTGGCTTACCACTTCCAAAATCTAAAATCTGTTACAAACTACTAACTAATTCAACATACAGGATTGTATTTCATGGCCAGAGTTTAAGATTTCAGGTGAATAAAAAAAAAATGCATTACAACAATTTTGGTCAACATCCTAAACCACTATTTAGGATACATCTATTTCATATACATCTATTTCACAGAAAATTATTTATATAATTCATAAAATGTTAATATATACTCTCATAAATGTTTACATATACTCTCTACATACTCTCTGTTCACATCTACTAGATGCAAACTATATGCATTTTCAAATATAATTTGCTTACTAACCCTTTCTATGTGAAGTTATATCCAATGTTTCCAACTTTGTTGCAAAGACAATATAATGCTTTAAACCTGAAAAAATTAACATAAAATGGCAGAAATAACTTTACAGCTCAAGTAACAAAGTCTTAACATAAGGATTAACATAAAATTGCTTTTATAAATCTATATGCTTACATTTCTATAACCCTGAATATTATTTTAAAATACCCGATTACCGAATCCTGGCCAGAGGTGCATTTTTTGATATTCAGTGAGAGATTTTGAGGTGAGGTGAAATAGTCAGCAGATCAGGAAGTGCATGAAGTCTGGGAATCTTGGGAATCCCCTTCCAATACTCTCTGGCCCACCACTGGAGCGGATACTTGCTTCACAATGAGAGAAGACCTGGATTACTGCATCCCATGGGAAAAAAACGGGAGGATAATAATAGGTAACCTGGAAACTTGCAAGTGGACTTTTCCGTAGTGTGTGACAGGCAATATGTTATAGATTACTGACTGATTGTTATCTACGTTCAGTCAGCTTTAAAATGTATTTTACTTTGTATCAAATGTTGTATTGAGCCTGTAAACTGCATGCTGGGTAATGAACCTCAAGGGTGGACATAATAATTATTATAGACGAGCTGTGTGAATTGTTTAAAAAGTCTAAAAAGTCAGATTCTCTAGAGGAAACACAGGAGATTATGTGAATTTAACAATAATCCCTTCCATTGGAAACTGTCCAGAACTGAACACGGGACTCAGGAGAGGGAGAGGGGGAGGTTTAATGGAGTGATGGAGAGGTGGGACATTACGCTCAGACACAAGAGAAGAAACGTCTCTTAAGGCACAGAAACTCCCACTTTTGATAACTGTTGCCACACTAGACCACACACATTCAAACACATACACACACACACACACCTGCGTGTGGTCTTAGGAGGGTCTGGCGTGCGACAGGTCTCAACCACTGTTTTTGCCAAGAACAATTTTTTTTTCCTTTTTCTCATACTGCCAGAGGGCACAGGTGCAGGCACTGTTCCCTTCAGTACCACAGAGGAAACTACGGCAACATATTGTATCATCACTTATGTTCATTAGAAAAGATCCTATTTGATAAAGCTGTTCCAGAGCGAAACCTACAAGGCTTCTGCCATTCACAACAATACTGATTCTGTTCACCTTCCATTGTGCAATGAGGGAATCATATTCCACTTCATGTCAGCTTCTTTATCATGCTGTCTTTCAAAAAAGTTACAAAAAATCATATACTTAAGATGACTAAATCAACATAAATACATTAGGTTATCCCAAAAAAGAAAACACAGTTTAAGAGTTAGAAATAGCTCTCAACTACAAGATAGCACTTTTTATAGTGTTTTGTGTCAAGGTGAAAATATAGCCATAGATGTTTTAAAATGATCCACCATCGGCTGTCTTTGGCCAGTAGAGGCCAGACATGAGACGTCTTTAATGCCTGATGGACAGTTAATCTTCTGTCTGTAAAACTCATGCCTCAGTTCAAGATGGCTTTTGGACACTGTGAATAGCCTAGATCCATTAAAAGCCATTTAGATAAAAATTATATTCAAAAAATACTCAAAGCAATCAAGACCTTTGAGAGGAGTTGATGCATAATTAAGTCATTTAGCATACTGTGTGTTGAAAGAAAGAAAGAAAGAAAGAAAGAAAGAAAGAAAGAAAGAAAGAAAGAAAGAAAGAAAGAAAGAAAGAAAGAAAGAAAGAAAGAAAGAAAGAAAGAAAGAAAGACTGTCAAAGATACTAATTGTACAAACAAGGCAAACATCAACTCTGCTGATCTTAAATGTATATTTGTTAAAAGTATAAATTCACTACACAGTTTCTTTAAATAATAGGACAGTAAGAATAGAGACCACCCTGGTCAGTCAACATCTTTAAGATCAAAGTTAATTTACTTAATTTGTTCTAATTAATAGTGAAAAAGAACTCTCATACAGAGAACAAAGAAAGAGAACACTCATACGGAGACAGAAACCCCTTATCCCAATACACACACACACATCTGTAAACAGATGTTCAAAACTGTTATCTGAATAGGTCTGATTCAGTTGTAAATTTCAGATTTACATCATTCATCCTTGCTGTTTATCTGTGAATGTAGCAAAAACAGTATCCATCTCTCTCTCCTTCAGGGAATTTGAAATGCAAAACATTGGCTTAAATGAATGAATTAAACAAAAAGAAAAACATAATGTGTTTTTAGGTCACATACAGTATCACACGTCAGAAGATGAGGTTTGTGTGTACATGCCATGCATGTGAGAAGACATGAAAGTTTATCTGAACTGAACACTGTGTCCTGGTCAGTTGTTGGCGGGTTCACACAGTTTAACAAGCGGTCATGTACAGTATTCAGAACCAAACACAGTGTTACTGGCCTCTTCAATGCTTTTGTGCCCTTTTCGCGTTCACAGGCTTGACCAAACTGACCCTATAATTATCAATTAATTAAGGATCATTTGGCTTGCAAACCCTGTTCTGAGCTCTCATTTGTTTGGATTTGACAACTGCAGTCACCCTAATTTGATGATCCGAGGTTTGCTTGTTGGTAGAGTAACAAAACTAGTATTGTTTTTTCCTAAGATTAACCAGTTCCACTTGTATTCTTCTTATTAAAACTTTTCACAATTCATGTTGTTTCAAAATAGTTTTAATTAAATAAAATCACACTGGATAAAATAGTTCACTAAACCAATAGAAGTCAATTTACTCTATTTACACTTTATTCTTTTTTACTATTCAAACGTTCTCATCCAAAGACAATGGGATTTCCCATAGCAGTGGAGGGATAGACGTCAATTCAGTGGATATCACCACACTGGCAACACTAATCCTTCAATGCCTGTTAGTGTGTTTCTAATGAGTAGGCGTTTGTTTGTATATACCATTTTTAGCCTTAGAAAACACTATATACTAAGGAATGCAGCAAAGGAAGATGTCATTCAGTGGTGGTTTCTCATGTTCTGAGAAATCTCTTCTCTAATCCCACCTCCCACCCCTCGTCCAAAGAATATTCTCTCCCATGGGGATCTCAGAAGATCAGCAGATGCATCAAGGACTCTCAACATGAGAATTTGAAGGCTTGAGTGGTTGGGTAAATATCTCCTGCATTTCCTGTAGTTCTTGGTAATCTGCTGGATTATACACGGACTAACAGAATGTAGTCTCAGATTAGCTGTGGTGACAGACGGTCATGACCTTATTGCCTGACCCCTCTGTGACCGATCCATTGACAGGTCACTTGAGGCGTTCTTTCTCATGCTGTAAAAATGCAATATTACTGGATTTTAAGTCCATAATATGAAAGGAGACTTTCAGAGTGAGAGAGAAAGAGAGAGAAACATAAATATAAAAAGATGGAATAAATGAGAGAGTGGATTTAAATAGAGACAATGAAGTGGAAATTTGATGTGTTTAGAGGGGGTAGAAAGAAACCTATTTCCTATCCATCAAGTGTTAAAAGATGAGAGTGGCCCCTAGGGACAAAAGAGGAAGAGGAAACCGTATACCACATATACATACAAACATTTAAACACAAGCAGGATCAGAGGCATATGCATTTTTATGAACCTATTACTTAACATCTAATGAATTACTGAATTTGCATAAGCATAAAACTGGCAATAATTCCAAACAACAAGACACTACAAGCAAAACCATTGTTTTTCAGGGACTGCATGCCAATTTTGAGATTTTGCTTTCATAACTTTTTTTTTCAGACAAATGGAAAAAAGTTTATTTTATGGCACTTGATCTATTTGCATCCTCTATGTATTGTAAATATAATTTATGATACATAGAGGTCGCTTTCTCAAAATGAGTTTTTCTTGCACTGAGAAGCGTCTACAGTATCTCACAGAGGTGAGTACACCCCTCAAATTTTTGTAAATATTTTATTATATATTTTCATGTGACAACATTGAAGAAATGACACTTTTCTACAATGTAAAGTAGTGAGTGTACAGCTTGTATAACAGTGTACATTTGCTGTCCCCTCAAAATAACTCAACACACAGCCATTAATGTCTAAACCGCTGGCCACAAAAGTGAGTACACACTTAAGTGAAAATGTCCAAATTGGGCATAATTAGCCATTTTCTCTCCCCGGTGTCATGTGACTTGTTAGTGTTAAAAGAGGCACGTTCGACTTTAAGCAGTGCTGCGCAGAATGGTCAGTGTATGACATCAAAGTACAGCGAGAGCGATAAGAGAGCAGATGGATCCAGTGCTTTCGAATCACTCTCACGGTACTTTGATGTCATACATTTCTGAGCAACGCTGCTTAAAGTCGACGCGCTTAAGGTCTCAGGTGTGAATGGGGAGCAGGTGTGTTAAATTTGGTGTTATACCTTTCACTCTCTCATACTGGTCACTGGAAGTTCAACATGGCACCTCATAGCAAAGAACTCTCAGAGGATCTGAAAAAAAGAATTATTGCTCTACATAAAGATGGCGAGGCCAGGGGTCGGCAAGTAAGTTTGGCATCGGGCCAAAAACTAATTTCACCACTAGATGGCGGGCCAGAACATAGTCAAAGGATAATTTAAGATATTATTTTATGAAAAATGCAACTAGAATTGCCTGTGACTGACTGTTACAGTGTATTGTGTAACTGGTCGTGAGCTGTTACTCTGTGTAAAATCCTGCGACAGTCGTTAACAAAAAGCCACATTTGTGTGGTGGTATCCGATCAGAGTATGTGAGCGGAGTAGAGCGTCAATTTCTCCGAGCATTTAATATTGAGTCCGCCTCACTGATATCAGAAACACCGCTCCGCGTCAAAAGTATTTCAGTATGTTTGAAATATCACAGTTCTGTTCGTAGTGTACAAAAAATAAAATAAATAAAATAACAGGAGAGTTTCAAAGTGGTTTCTTGGAACACTAGTGTACAAACCTTTTTCCTACCACATGACAAGCTTGACAATTGCTGCTTTTTGCAGTGCAAATTTTGTTTGTGATGAAAATAACAGTATGTTTTCGTCAGTTATTTTACCTACGGAACAATGCATTTCTTGCAGATTTCTGCTAATTTGACATCGGATACAGATGAAGTAGCACTGCAAGATTACATTTGTTTGAATGCATTATTGAGAGAGTGATTGCGTGTGAATAAGTGTTATAGTAAATCATGCTTTCAGCTGAAAATATTCAGAGAACTATAACTTCCCACTCATGTCCACTGCAGTCATCATAGCCTTCACATTCTTTCTGATTTGAGTGATCCTTTTCTATCTAGCCAGCTAAATATGTTTACCACATTAATTCTGTCTAAATGTGGTGTTATATTAAGGGCTGTTGGCCTTGAATTGTACTTGTGATGGAGCGGTGGTGGTGGTGCACTCTTGGAGTGAGTTAAAACCACGACGTTCCAACTTTTAAAAAACCCACTCCTCACTCCTTTCAGAATCACACCGCTCATACTCTGATTGAGTAACTTTTGCTGTCATGACAGATCTATTTCAGAACCAGCCGCTACTGAGACCATACAGCACAGGTTCCACTCAGAAAAGGGCATCATATCCAGAGAATGGCCTGTCAGGAACACTGCATCAAATTGGTCTGCATGGCTGTAAGCCTCTTCAAAGATGATGCAAAAGCCCGCAAACAATTAATGGAACCATGTCCTGTGGTCTAATGAGACCAATATAAAGCAACCAGAAGACAAGTTTCATGGTGGTGGGAGTGTCATGGTCCTGGGCTGCAAGAGTGCTGCCAACATGTACTGTGACATACTGAAGCAGAGCATGATTCCCTCCCTTCGGAAACTGGGCCGCAGGGCAGTATTCCAACATGACAACGACCACTGCCTTGCTAAAGAAGCTGAGGGTAAAGGTGATGGACTGGCCAAGCATGTCTCCAGACCTAAACCCTATTGAGCATCTGTGGGGCATCCTCAAACGGAAGGTGGAGGAGAGCAAGGTCTCTAACATCCACCAGCTCTGTGATGTCGTCATGGAGGAGTGGAAGAGGACTCCAGTGGCAACCTGTGAAGCTCTGGTGAACTCCATGCCCAAGAGGGTTAAGTCAGTGCTGGAAAATAATGGTGGCCACACAAAATATTGACACTTTGGGCCCAATTTGGACATTTTCATTTAGGGGTGTACTTAATTTTGTGGCCAGCGGTTTAGACATTAATGCGTGTTGAGTTATTTTGAGGGGACAACAAATGTACACTGTTATACGAGCTGTACACTCACTACTTTACACTGTAGCAAAGTGTCATTTCTTCAGAGTTGTCACATGAAAATATATAATAAAATATTTACAAAGATTTGAGGGGTGTACTCACCTCTGTGAGATACTGTAGACGCTTCTCAGTGCAAGAAAAACTCATTTTGAGAAAGCGACCTCTATGTATCATAAATTATATTTACAATACATAGAGGATGCAAATAGATCAAGTGCCATAAAATAAACTTTTTTCCATTTGTCTGAAAAAAAAAGTTATGAAAGCAAAATCTCAAAATTGGCATGCAGTCCCTGAAAAACAATGGTTTTGCTTGTAATGTCTTGTTGTTTGGAATTATTGCCAGTTTTATGCTTATGCAAATTCAGGAATTCATTAGATGTTAAGTAATAGGTTCATAAAAATGCATATGCCTCTGATCCTGCTTGTGTTTAAATGTTTGTATGTATATGTGGTATACGGTTTCCTCTTCCTCTTTTGTCCCTAGGGGCCACTCTCATCTTTTAACACTTGATGGATAGGAAATAGGTTTCTAGGTCACATGAAAAGATATAATAAAATATTCACAAAAATGTGAGGGGTGTACTCACTTCTGTGAGATACTGTATACTCTAAAGGTTTTTAAAGAGGGGTTTGTTCATATAACTCACCTGATATATATTTAATGTTTTATTCCAAAAAAACATGGTGACATTTTTTATTACTTTTTGATTAATGGAGTGACAAAGGTGATATCTAATGTAATGAGATTAATCAATGGTTGAAAGTATTGTGATTCGCCTGTTGTTTCTTGCCTTTATTCAAAATTTAAAACTAATCTAAACATTAATGAAATTAAGGAGACCTCGTGTGCAAACTGTTCCAAAATTAAATATGATCAATAACAGCACCAATTATGGCAATAAATATAATAATAAATTAAAATAAACATTTCTAAAAAGAAGGTTAAAATAACAGAGGAAATGGCGTTTGTGTCATCAACTGACTGAACTAAAGCTTCTCTCTTCCTTGGGTCAAAATACTTCCTCCTCTCAATCATTCTTATGCAAGCCACAGAATACAGCCTGACCTTTGAACCCAGCAAAAGGGGTCAAGTCACTTCTCACACCTCTACACAATGGAGACACAAAAAGTACAGCTTAGGCCCACTTGCTGTTTTTTTCACTCAGGTTCTTTATCTTTGTGACAGCTTATTTATTATGTGCTGTTACATTTCATGATGTTACAGATCATATACAACATTCTACGCCATTTTTCTTCTTGACAACTACTATACCTTGAGCTAAAGATCTGACAGCTATAGAATAAGTCTTTGCTGCCCCCTTGCGGACATTATATGGAAGCGCACAGCACCGGGTTTGATTGCTTTGCCTCTCTTCTTGAACTCTGAATAATGTGAATTCAAAATCAATGATATTACCTCTCAGTGGGTTTTATTTAAATTACACTGCTCCTTAATAAAGATCATGGGATGTGACCACTATGTCATAACTACTATTATATGTACAGTTGCATGCAGTGGTCAAAGTGACTTAAAAATTAAATAAATCAATTTATTATCAAGGAGCAATACAATATTTCACTGGCCGACCAACCTTAGAAGCATTTGGAGAGCAGAAGTGTATCAGCCTAAATATATTACAAATTCAAATTCTTAATGTCAAATCTAAACATAGCAACTGTACTTAATGTCAAGTATGTGGACTCAGTACTGTTTAACTAAGCATCAACCAGGTGCCAGCACGTGAAGTTGGTTGCTGTAATGACTATTGTGTATAGATCTGAGAAGTCTGAATTGTTACATTATACTAAATTGTTTTCTAGCATTGTTAAACATGTTTTATTTAAAATGGTTACATCGATATAGCTGCAGGAGGCAACAGTAGTTGACCTTGTGAGTGAGTTATCGAGTCATTCTCTCACAGATTGATTCAACATATTTCATGTCTAAATGGGGGAGCAAGCTTATGGCAAAGGTAGGCGACTGCCATGGGCCCCAAAAAGCCAAGGGCCCTCTAAAATACTTTTCATATATGAGATACGCATTAAGCGATGGGAGCGATTAAGCTGGTCGGAAGAAAGCTATGAAGACATCAAACTTGCATAAAGTCCATGTAGGTGATCTGAGGTGAGAACAAAGGGATAGTACAACTTGTCCTCGGCATAGATGAGACCAAACAATGCTTATAAAGGCCCACTGATGAAGCTAATGGCTGACAGGTGCATTGATTGTGGACTGTGAGCAGGTGTGAGCCAGGGAGGATTCTGGGAAATGTAATGTGCTGAGGTGACTGGTCTTGTGACAGGCATGATGACAGAGAACTTGTAACAACTTCTAACAATTCCATTCCAATAATGCTCACAGAGTGAGCAACTCTGTGTTTTTATAACAGTAAAGCCTTTGAAGTGTAGTTGCACTGTTATCTTGAGTAATTTTTTATCAAAAACACTGATAAAAGCAAATATACCCACACTTTATTGGTATTTAGTAGCCTATATGTTTATGCTGAACTTTATTCATGAACAGATTGCGCTGTATTAAGCAGCAATATATAAAAAGTGTTTCTGTTGCTCATAAAAACGTGTCTGTGTATTTCACATATATTGCATTTAATTCACTTATCTGTGATAAGAATATGCAAACACCATGCGAGCGTCACTATCGAGCGTCACTAACCGACTTGACTGCAAGCGGCTACTCTCGCCAGCCGGGGGCAGGCTAGTGGAGTTAATCTCCGAACAAGCCTAATAGGTGTGTTTGACTTCATGCAGCGCCATGAAAACAATAGGTTACTTGCGTAACCCCGGTTCTCTGATAGAATTAAGTGAGGTGTCTCACTATGGGATACGCCCCTTCCGCGTATTCCTCAGAAGTCCTATTACATTACGCCAGCCCCAATTGGCTGGCAGACGTGACATTGTGTCTGGGCGTGGCTTCCTCACCACTCAGTATAAAGGGAGCGACACAACGTCACTACGAAATTCAAAACAAGCGCACCTCTTCCTCGCTTCGCACAGCAAGGAGGGTGATCTGGTGAGACACCTCACTTAATGCTATCAGAAAACCGGGGTTACGCAAGTAACCTATTGTTCTCTTTCAAGCATACGTTTCGGTGTCTCACTATGGGATATCCTAACTCCCGTATTGCCAGATAGCCTGCTTCGAAGTCTCCTGCCAACCACAATCATTACATCCAGGGCTGAACGTGTCATGACTCGTGACTCATAGTCACATTCCTACGCTCAATACTGCATGTGCTAAAGTCTGAGCAGTAACATCCAGTTTATGGGACCAACTCGCCGCTTCGCAAATATCCTGTATCGTGACTCCCTTAAATAGGGCCCATGAACTTGACATTCCCCTTGTTGAGTGTGCACGTAAACCGGGTGGGGATACAAGACCCTTACTGGAATATGCTAACGAAATCGCCTCCACTATCCAGTGCGATAAACGCTGCTCAGTAATCGGCTTCCCCGTACGAGGTTTCATCAAAGATACGAACAGCTGATCACTCTCTCTGAATTCTCTAGTTCTTTCTGTATAAATGCGTAAAGCACGAACTGGACACAATCCATTTTAACTTTTGCTGCTCTGATGAAGCAAAAGGTGGTGAATAGAAGGCTCTTAACTCAAGAGGAATGATAGCCTTAAGCATTTTGGGCATGAATGCAGGGTTAGGTTTCAGAAAAACACCTGCATCCCCAGACATGAACTGCAAGCATGCTGAATGCACTGAGAATGCGTGAATCTCGCTTACACGCTTTGCCGAGGCTAAAGCTAACAGCAGTGCCGTCTTAAATGACAGTATTTTGAAATCAACCTTATCCAGTGGCTCAAATGGGGACATGGAAAGAGCATCAAGCACCAATCCCAAATCCCATGAGGGGGAAAGCGGTTTTGAAACTGTCGTTTCAAAACGGCGCGCACCTTTCATGAACCTGCATACCAAAGGATGCTGCCTCACAGTTTTGTAATCAAAACCAATGTGACAAGCATATAGCAGCCAGATACACATTTATGGTTGAAAACGCTTTCCCTTGGTCTATCAAACCCTGAAGAAATGATAGAACGACTGCCACTGAACACTGAAAGGGAATCTCATGAATCTCATGCGGGAGAGACCACGGGTCTTCGTACAGCATACGTAAGTAGCGAGACGAATGCCCTTCTCCCTGAGCGGAGTCAGTGCCTCTTCTGTACATTTTACAAACACTCTGGGGCTGAGAGACAAGCCGAATGGTAGAACCAGATATTCGTATGCCACGACCGAGGAAAGAAAACCGCAGGAATTTCCTGTGGGGTGGATATATCTTTATGTGAAAATATGCGTCCTTCAGGTCGATTGACGTAAACCAATCACCATGGCGCACTAATTTGAGGAGTGTAGAATGAGTGAGCATTGTACTTCCTTTAGTACTTGTTCAGTGCACGCAGATCTAATATGGGACGAAGAGCTTGAGTTCCTTTCTTTGGGACGAGGAAATACCTCGAGTAAAACCCGTTGTGGCTCTGCTCGGGTAGGACCACTCTTATAGCCCTTTTGTTCAACAGAGAGGAAATTTCTTCCTGAAGAACATGCTTTAATTTTCCCTGCACATGAGAATGAACTATCCCTTTGAAATGCGGAGTGGCAAACTGCAGTCGGTACCCGAATTGGATCGTCCTTAATACCCAGCGGGACTGTGTGCATTCTCGCCAACTGTTTATTCGCAGTGTTCTGGCGCCATCGTGTGGTTGACTTGCGAACGAGTTTGTTGTCTGTACTGCGCATGCGTGGGCACGCGCTCGGACAGAGTTTAAGTGTCTCATCACCTCTAAGGGAGCAATAACTCTCCGAGTTATTTTGGGGAATTATGTTTTGCAACATGTTCTGGGAATACAGTGAAAACTTTAATGAGTTTTGAACATGAAAAGTGCTTGTGACTAGTGGGTGGGTGTACACCACTGCACCATCTCTCGTCTTTTCACTGCTCTGCTTTCCCTGGCCCAACCGGGCTCTATCGTCCCACAGAACATCCGGGAACTTCAAAATTCATCCCGTGTCGAACGCTGAACATCTGAGGGCCGGGAGCTCGCGAACAGGGGGGCTTGTGTGCTCCTTTCCCCGGGGAAGACCCCATCAAACTGCCTTCTTCTTCCTCCTCGCTCCCTGAGGATGGGAGTGAGGATGAGGTTGAGGAGCTGGCTGGGCCACCTGAGCTGGAGCAGGCGGATAGTTCTTCCTAGGCCAGGCAGTTCTCTGTTCCGGGACTCCGCTGTGACCCGCTGCATGCGTCGGTCTCTGCTGCAGGAATGCGATAGCTTGAGGCATACAGAGCTTCAACGCCTCATCGTCCCTCTTCTTTTCCTCGCATCTCTTCTGCATCAGTGTCAGCGCCGAGCCATAAATGCCTTCTGCGACCACCGGTGCGTCCAGGATGGCTTCTTTTTCTCTGTCAGAGAGATTTGCATAGTTGAGCCAACGTCCTTTCTCTTGAATGACCATTGTGGCCATGGCCTTGCCTGCGGCTTGAACCGAGCATCATTGAAGACGCAGAGAAAGATCTGTAACGACACAGATCTCTTCCCAATGCGTCTGACCTGGCATGGTCGACGCTTCGTCTTGCAATTTTGCTTGGTACGCGGTCAGCATAGATGTCGTGTTCAGAGCCCTGACAGAGAGAGCAATTGCTTTATAAGCGCGTTCCGTCATGCTTGACTGGAAACGGTACGCTTTGGATGGCAACGTCGGATTTGCAGCCGCCGTGTGCCTTGGCTGCAAATGCGCGGCAACTAATTGCTCCATGGGGGGCATTCGGAGAAGTCCTGCCTTCTCCATTGCCTCCACATCGAGAGCGGATCCTCCCTGCACGGGTAACTTGCTGGTGAACGGTTTGTCCTTCCAGGTCACTGCAAGCTCCTCCAGGAAACACAGGAAGGAGCTGCCGAGCAGCCCGTTTCGCTCTAGGCAGCCTCTTACCCTTGTAGCGAGACTTTGCAGTCTCTGCTACCACTGTCGGCCAAAGAATGTTTAGATTCTCTGCTGCGCTTTTGCACGCATCTTGCAGATCCACACTGAGCAGTGGGGATGATGCCCTGTACGCATCTTTCATGGATCCCGCCGCTGCGAGGGGTTGTGCCGTATGTGCAGGGGGGAGGAAAGGAGTCCTCGAAATCTTCCTCTTCTTCAGAGAAAAGAAAGTCTGACTGTCCCTCTTCCTCGAAATCGAGCACGTCTTCTTCCTCGTCCGTGCTGAACACACTGGGCAGAGGGATGCAAATGTCAAGCTGTTCACCTCATGCTTTTCTCTTTTGCTCTCAACGGAGGCGGTCACATTTTTCTCTCCCCGTCCTCACCCTTATCTTCCCTGCTTTGCTCCCTTGTCTCGTTGAGAGACTCTCTCTGCACTGCTCTCCAAACTAAAAGATTATGGATTTGATCAACTGGTCTCTTAATGCAATTGACACTATCCGAAACTTGGGTTTCGGGGAACCTGACTGCCCCGACGGAACGTTTGCAGCGGGCTATATGATGGACGCGTGGGAGAGGTGGCGAATTGTGTGTCTTGCGGCTCTTTCCGTGGAGGACATTGAAGATATCTACCTATTCGGAACCATGATAACAGGTATTTTGCTGATTGGATTAGGCTTTGCCCTGGGTTATCGAAGAATTCAGAAAACGGGAACAGCTGTCCAAAGCCCCACAAGGCTGCCCGTATGATTGAAGCTGTGGGAAGAGCGGTCAGCATTGAGACTGAGACCATAATCGCAATATGGATTCTATCAAGCAGAAGCTCACGGCTTTAAAGGAAAAATTATTATATGGAGACCAAAATGGACAGAGAGTAGCCTGCAAAATTGGAATGCGTTTACTCGCCCCAAAGACAAAACAATCTTATCTTTTCTGGCTCCCTAGGCAGTGGCCTTGGCAAGGCTGTTGTTGCAATCTACCCGGAGAGCAATGCAGTGAGACGCTCTTGCGTTCCTCCCCACCCTGCAGACATTACAGACATTGCCCTCCTCGACCACTCGCCTGTTCGCTTGGATCCGCCCGGCCTGTCGGGCGGGTCTGACCAGCGCCGGATTAGAGGCTGCGGACCAGATGGCTGCTTGCTGGGCCGGATTCACTTCCCCTGTGGCTATGTGTGTCTATGGTGTATGTGCTTTTGTGTTGCTGAGGTGTTTTTCCTGTTCTCACACTGTACTCCCCAAGGAGCATAGTCTGGGGGTTATTTTTTTTCTCCTCACTTTCCTCATGTCATGCTGTATTTTTCTTCAATTCTACTTGCATTTCACTACTGATTATACTCTGTATGATTGTGTATGTGACGAATAATAAAGAACCTTGAACCTTGATAAAGCTGCCGTGGTGGGCAGCTCTACAGGGATGGATACCTGCGGAGTGGCAGC